>CM067492.1:11525506-11554137 GCA_034552555.1 Semaprochilodus insignis | reverse complement strand
CAAAAGTATGTTCCTGTGACTCTGCTGACTTTCTAAATGAGGAGGACATCAGATCTGAAACGTATGTCAATTGATTTACTGATCACTAGATAAAAAAACATGAACTGGAGAAAAAACATGAACGAATAGTCGAATCGTCGGCCAGAACGGGCGAATCCGATTCGACTGACAAAATTCTGAGTCGGGTACAGCCCTAGTAATTACTTTGGTATTGACTTAGATGAATAGTAATCGTTAAGGCTAATCAGGAAATTGTGACCTCATTTGAAATATGCTAATCATTATATTAGTTTAATACTACAGTTTATAATTTTTTTCTTTTTCCTAATTCCATATGTAAAGACATCCTCATTTTTCTCCCTTTCTGTCTCTCTCATAGTGATGGCAGTCCAGGCAGTCAGACAGTGACAGAGGAGTTTGCCCTGGGCTGGCCTCAGGTTCTCTCCAGTCTGCATGGAGTAGCTCTTGCCTGGGTGGATGGCAGGATTAGAGCCTCACGAAGCCAAAAGACCAGCACAGTGGACCCCCGCAAACTGGGGTCACTCCGCATCAAAGACCTGATGGGGGTAGTAGAGTGAGTATGTTTCAGTTATTGTTCAGAGTACTGTTTGTATGTAATGATGTAATAAACGGCAGCCATCAGTTATTTTAGTAACCGAGTATTCTAGCGATTATTCCATCATTTAATCCAGTAATAGGACAAAAATGCTTTTGTGTTAGTAAAGCGCAATAATAAATACACAAAAGACAAAATAAAACTCATAGAAATAACTTTACCTAGCTATATTAACATTTACTGCCTTCCTGGATGACTTTGTGGAATTTGCAGGAGACAAAAAAAGATTTTGTACGTTCTCAAGATTCTCCTGCCTTCCACCCAATAATCACTAATGCTACAGTACCCCTGCGACACAGGGGGATAAGTGGCTTAGTTGGTGAGTGAATGAATGAATGAATGAGCATTCTCAAGTAGTCCTCACACACAGTCATTTTTAATATACAGCATGTACTAGCCTTCATCTCAGCTAGCTGTGGCATCTTAATGATCCGTGGCATCTGGCTAGAATTGTCTGTATGAACCGACAAGTGACTCTGGCAAAAATCACATCCACATTCAATGCAGGAAAAACCACACATGCATATCCTGCAGGTCAGTGTAGCATTCCTTAGCTTCCATAGGAAGTGCCTTTGTAAACACCACCACACTGGACACAAAGCGCCTCACCTGGGCTTGTGAGGCTGCTAACTGGACCCTAGAGGACTTGCAACATTCCAACATTTGCAAACTCTTCATTTGACTCAGTGATATTGTCCATACCTGTGATTTCCTGTAGATTTCCTGTAAGTCTGGAAGTTTGTTGCCTTCCGAGCCTTCGCAGGAAGAAGAGGTGCTGATGGGCAGATTTCATTATTGTGTTGGTGTGGAGTGACCATGTGAGGTCATCAGTGAGGTATACACAGAGGAACCAAACACGCCTAACACAGATGATAGCCTTTTTTTGGGGTAATGGAACAATTGTGGTTCTCTTAAAGCATGTAGGAATCACTGACAGCCTTAAGGAGAGGTTAAAGATGTCAGTGAAAACCTCTAAGCACACAACTGTGGACATCTCTAAGTGCTCTAGACACACAACTGTGGACACCTCTAAGTGCTCTAAGCACACGACTGTGGACACCATCAGGACCAGGTGCTTTGCGTGTGATAACTAACTTGAAGGATCTGACCACCTCAGACACAGAAATGGTTAGAGCACAGCACTCCTGATCTACTGGTGTAGTTTGCCTCAACCTCAACCAACCTAACCTTACTCACAAAAAATATCTCACAACTTATACAAGTGTGGGAGTTCCCAAGTCCTCCTCATAAGCAGTTTACATACTGCTATCCCATGGCTTTGGTATTTCAGTGTATGATATTAAAAAACAGAAAATTCATGAAAGTGGTCTATAAGGCATTTTGAAGAGAAACTCTGACAAGTCTACATTTAGAGCATTTAAGATCCTGCTTGCTTCAGTAAGTGAAAGACTGATCATCTAATAAAGGTGATTTACATGATCAGTCAACAATGTTCTACATTTTGTTGGTGAACAGTGATCGTTTCTAGCACTAGATTCACCCAAAGGTAAAGCCCTATGCAGGAGGTTTTGAGGCATCTAGTTGAATTTCAGTAGATATGAAGCTTATGTATATTTCATAATTTGTCCTCCTGTTACTGTTAGTCTCATCATTTGCACTTACCGTCCTTAGAAACTCCTGCATGGACTTCCACTTCAACAGTGGCCATTTGCTGGGGTCCACATGTTCCTTCAGATTTACTGTATAGGTGTACAATTCCACAATTTGTCACACACACACACACCTTTTATCCAGTATATCAAGTACTCCCTGTTCCCTGAATACAATTGTATATTCCCATATCATCAAAAGAGTGGTTGCACCCAGAAAAAAGTGTTGAATTGCAGTACTATTCAGAAGGAGGATAAAGGTTACCAGTAACAATACATGATGAAAAATTTAGACTGATATGAGCAATATTTATTGGACATACAGAAGTAGCGTCTTTCGGTATGGTACGGGTCGCCGTGTTTACTAATGCAACATGCATATGTCTCGGCATGGAGTTGTAGACGTTCCTAATGGTGTCCTGCGATATTCCATCCCATGTAGCTTGAATATTCTCACCCAGTTCCTGCACATTTCGCGGTAAGGGTGGAGATGGGGTGACACCAGGCCTTCTGGACATGTGACACGTGACAGCACACCGCTCATCTTGGGGCTGACCACAGTGCCCCCACTCACGGATTTGTTGGTCATCTCCACCAAGACAAAAGCGAGACTCATCACTAAAGATGACCTGTTGCCATTCTGAGTCACTCCGTGACAGTCTGGCACGACACCATTGCAGTCTTTGACGACGCCGACATGGTGTTAAGGGCAGTCATCATAACGGTCTGCGTGCATGTAGTCCTGCGTCTAGCAGGCATTTGTAAGGCAGGTACAGTGATAAGGCCCGTCCTTGCTTCTGTCACATGTGCGGCCGAGTGTGAAACTTTTGCTTGTCTCATGATGTCAAACCTACCCACTCATTCCTGTCAGTTGATTCCTTCTGGGTGCAACTATTCTTTTGATGATGAATGTATTTCATATATACAGTGTAATCATTTTCTATCATTCATTAACACAATTAATTAAATATTTAGTCAGTATTTTATTTTAGGAGCAAATTCAAATAAAGACATAAATACACACACACACACACACACACACACATATATATATATATATTATATATATATATATATATATATAATATGTCTGATGTCTGATAAGCATCAACAAATCTAAAAATCTGTCATTTTAATGTAAATGATGTAACAGTTCTAAAAAAATCCATTAACAGTGCTAACTGCACAACATCCTCTTAACCAGCAAATGAACCCTCATGCACCATAAATAAAGTTTAGAGTTGCTAAACAAATTTCAAATGCAATGCCTGTGTCCGAGACCACTTATTACAGCAACATAAGTACTATATATATATGGATTTTGGATATATATGGATTATGGATATATGTATATGGATTCTGTTTGGTTAAAAAACTAGTGGGTCATATCAGGTCAAAGCTTTAGAAAGCCTTGTTCTGAAATCACATCATTTTTCGAATGTTTGATGTATTTGCATCCTTTTGTATTTGCTTTGTTGCTTTTGCATTTGAGTTTTGTCTTTTTGTTTTTGCATTTTGCCTTTGTATTTGGTCTTTCAGGAGGACCTGCAATATAGGGACTTATGTCCTGACCTGAATAGGTTTCTTAAGAGGTTCAGCTGATTTGCTTAATGACTAAACTTGTTATTTGCTTACTGTACGTGCTCCATGGTTTGACATGGTTTGTTGTCGGTAGGCTCACCAGTGTAGCCAGCATCTGATCTCTGATTGATTTATTCTAATGTTGTGATGGCCTTCTTTACTGTAATTGACACCTCTATTCAGTGTTTTAAGGCACTGTATATATTAATGCTATCAGTTTGGAACTTTTCAGGTGGCTGACCCAATTGCCTTATATTGATGGTCGAAGAATTGCTCTTTACGGAAAGGTACATTTTTTCCATTTGGAATTCTGTTTCTTTCACCCATAAAGACCATCCAAAAGAGCATAAGATACTGATCTAGAACAACCTCCATTAGCATTGTGTTTTGAAGCAGCCTTAGACTGATCTCATATAATTACTGATCTGGTATAATAACTGTCTGCATGTTTAACACAGGCTTCCACTGTTTTACTGTTTTGTGCTCTGATGATTGTGTCCTCACAGGGTTTTGGAGGATATTTAATTTTGAAGATTCTTACAGCAACTGAGCAGATGTTCAGATGTTCAGCCATCATGGCCCCTATAACAGAATTCAAACTCTACAGTAAGTTTCTAATCCACAACTACGCTGTGACCATACTTATATAGATCTAAATCTAATCAACACCTTTATGCAGATGCTGCCTTCTCGGAGAGATACCTGGGACTCCCTGGAAAGGAAGAGCATGCCTACATGGTTAGAACTTTCATAAATTGAACATTTGCACAAAGCCCATTTCCAGAAAGTACATTTTTGTAAAATATAATTAAAACAAATTAAAAGTCTGCTATTTTTTAATCTTTGTGAACTATTAACTGACAAAAGTAGAAAAACAGTTTTCCAATGTTTTCTTTGGATGTCGCAGTTTGGATGTTTACTTGTTCAGAAAACTTAATGAAAATTTATTGGAGGTGGCTGAATCAGTCACTTAAACTACCTATTTTGCACAGCATGTGCATCAGAGACACCCGTATGTGAAATAGCACCTACACACCACAGAGGTGCACCTTGTAGTTGTACAATTACAGACTGTACTGTTTCTCTGCATACTTTATCCCCCCCAATCACCTTTTTTTCAATTGTCAGTACCCTCACAGAGCAGGTATCATATGGGTGGTGGATCATTCTCAGCACTGCAGTGACAGTGACGTGGTGGTGTTGTGCTGGTGTGAGTGGAACAGAGACCAGCAAGGCATGAGTGTCTAATAGAGTGGACAGTGAGTGGACACAGTGTAAGAACTGCTGTGTCTGATCCACTCACAACAGCACAACACACATTAACACAACACAGTGTGTCAGTGTCAAAGCAGTGCTAAGAATGATCCACCACCCACATACTACCTGCTCTGTGATGGTCCTGTGGGGGTCCTGACTATTAAAAAACAGGGTAAAAGGGGGATAAGTATCAGAAGTAGAGAATCAGAAGTACTACATTATGTAATTGTAGAAGTAGAAAGTGCTACTATATAGTAAGTGGAGCTGATAAAATGGACAGTGAATGTAGATACGAGGAGGTAGTTTTAATGTTATGGCTGATGGGTGTAAGTCTCTGATCCGGACCTACACATTGTGAGCTTCTTGTGCTGTTACTTATGGACTTGTGCTTGCCCCTTAGCCAGGAAAACAATAATGTTGATGTCCAGTTTCAGACAGAATTTGCCTGTTATTTTCTTCCCATTAACTTTGATATTGAGCTCTGCTATTTCTTGCGAAAGTGGTTTGGTTTTATTTACTATGAATTAATAAAGTCTCTTCATAAACTGATTTGTATTAAAGTACAGGACAAATTGTAATGATGGACACAGGTTTTCATTTCTCAATGAGTGACAAATCTGTGGCAATGGCAGTGAAAGTATAAATTGGAAATATTTAATTGAGGGATATTTGCTTGCTGTAACAGCCTGTAGAATCACATGCTTTCTGTACAGTGAATCTTGTACAAAAGGTGTAAAAAGTTGGGACTGTTAGCTTAAAGATGTGTAGATTTGTTGCTCATGCTATCCTGTGCTGGGCTGCGGGGCTTTTTAGTTGAGTAGTAGCGCAGTGCTTACGCCTAAAATCAGGTTGAAGCATGTTGCTGTTTGTAGCCTGTCTGCTATCCTGGTCATTCAGTAGAGCTGAAGGAACCAGCACTGGGGGGCCTGACTGGAGGATGGTAAAAGAGGCAGCAGTGAGGATGCCTGGACAATGGGTGATGAGAACATCTGGATGGTGAAAGGCTGTGATTACTAGCTTGTGGAGCAGCATGGTGACCTGGCGCTATTGACTGCTTCCCTCCAGCAATGCTTTGAGCAAGGTTTTTCTTTGCTCTAGCGTCCCAGGGAAGAATACCTGGGCAAATGCAGTGAGACGTGATGGTGGTACTTCAGAGGTCAGAGAAAGTGAAAACTTCTTCAGCTTGGGAGTACCAGGATGAGCAGTGGAATGGTTGGTAAGCTGGTGTTACGAATAGAGGAAACATTGCGCTGGGAGGCGCTGCAAGCCTAGGTCAGCAGGTAAACAGATGCCAGTCTGAGAGGTTTGGTGAAGTTTGTGAGCCATGGACTGAGTGCAGCGTGGACTAGAAGAACTCACCACTGAGGAGCTAGTACCCCACTGCATTTATGGTGGCTGGGACTGTGCATGCGTCCAGGGAATTAGCTTGAGTTGGTATGTCGCCAGGGATGGTTTGCCTTGGTGGGGGGCTGTGTAGTGACCCGGTATTGGCTGGGGCTGGCCTGTAGAAGCTTGTGCTTCAGTTGAAGCTTCAGTTTATATGTAAACGTATGTTTTATGTGTTTTACTGTGTTAAGTGTTTGCCATCAGTGAGTCATGTATGGCTGTTGGGAACCTTACCTTCTATTTTTTTCTGTATGTATTCTGTATTTTTTCGGTGGTTTTTAGAATTATAAATAGAACCATTTTTTTGGCCAATTGTGTTTTCATACACAGAGGAATTTGTCTACCGCATTTAACCAATCCAGGAAGTGAAACACCCACGTACACACACAATAGTGAACACGCACACACTAGGGGGCAGTGAACACACTTGCCCTGAGCGGTGGGCAGCCCTATCCACGGCATCCAGGGAGCAGCTGGGTGTAGGTGCCTTGCTCAAAGGCACTTGAGTCGTAACTGTCGGTTCAGGGAATCAAAATGTGACCCTCCAATCACACAGGCCTAGTTCCCTAACCTCCAGCCCACAACTGTCTGTTGTTGTTCAATAAAAGAACACTTCTCACAGCAGAAGTCTTTCTCTACTGGTCTCTAGTCCCGAACACAGACAAGCTAATTAATTAGATTCTGCAAAATCTGCTAAATTTATTCTGCTTTATGATGTTGTTGTTTTTTTTGGTTTTTTTTACAGACGGCCTCTTTACTAGAAGATGTCCACAAGTTAAAGGATGAAAACTTTCTCCTGTTGCATGGCACTGCAGATGGTACATTTTTGTAAGCAAAATAAATATAAAGCAATTCTACATTTCTGGTTGATTAGTGATCTTGTACGTCTGTGTGTTTGCAGCCCGTGTGCATTTCCAACACACTGCCGAGCTGCTTAGTCGGCTGGTGAAGGTGGAGGCCAACTACACCCTGCAGCTGTACCCAGATGAGGGCCACACTCTGAAAGGAC
This sequence comes from Semaprochilodus insignis, assembly GCA_034552555.1. Taxonomy (NCBI): domain Eukaryota; kingdom Metazoa; phylum Chordata; class Actinopteri; order Characiformes; family Prochilodontidae; genus Semaprochilodus; species Semaprochilodus insignis. The sequence goes on along the minus strand of CM067492.1, from coordinate 11,546,678 downwards.
CACGCAGCATCCAACACTTTCACCGCGTTCTCCTTCGCTACCTTCAAAACTGCCTCAAACACAATCCCATGTTGGTTGCAGAAGAGGAGGAGGAGGAGGAGGAAGTGGACTGAACTGTGTTATTGTCCAGAGAGGTCTTAAGAACTAGTGTCTCTCTCTTCATTAGCACCCAAGAACCAGTTGCCAAAGGAAAGAGGAACTGTATAGGGATGAATCAAACCAGCTCAGCCAGTCAGTCACTTTCAGCAGTTGAAGCTGCTGTGAGAATTCACCATCTGTCTTTTTTTTTCTTGTATGTTGGAGGCATGTTAATAAATGCACCAGTGTTGACTAATACAGTATTATATGTTAGTACACATTAGGGCCACGCGGCTTGTTCAGTCAAGCTTGCTTTTGAAAATTTCTTAAATTCTTACAGTGACACCCTCTGACCAAGTGATGCCACTGCAGTGGAGTTCATGGATTGTGATTATTAAGCATCACATTGTATTCTACACAGTGTTTTCTAGGTAAGACTTAATTGAACTGGAAGTTAGAACATGTTATTTGGCTCTAGCCCTTGCATGACATGAGGACTGCATGCTGAAATATATTCTGACTTTCATAACTGCGTGCCAGCAGCAATCAGTACATCAGTGCATCTACAATGACTGAACATAACGTAAATGTTAGCATAGAGCTTGAAGAATGTGTGACAGACAAATGAGGCACTTTCAAAGCTTTGTCAAAGACCCGTGGCAGTCTCACAGTCTGAGCATCGTCCTGCATGTTGTGCAATACTTTTCAAATGCCTCAAATATTGACTTTACGATTCTCAAAATGTTCGTACTCTTGTATTATGCCATTATACAAAGTGTCCATATGTTGTATGAATTCCAGGACAGGATTTTCAGTATATTGTTTATTTATTGTTGTCATGCTTCTGTATGATGCCAAACAAAATGTGCCGAAAATTGTGTTACCAAAAATAGATTTGAAATGATTGATTAACTGTAGAGTTTTCTTTACAGGGTCTCATCATAATTATATCCTGCCCTCAATGCTTTGTGGGGCAGTTTACTCACAGATGCCTAGGTGCAGTCCTTCAGCACTGAGTTTTCTTACATATAACAGAACAATATACATAAATTGGAATATGAGGAGAAAAATCATTGCAAATTAATACATCAGCAATAAAGCATACAGTATTATAATATTATTAAAATATTAAATGAAAGTTATATATTAAGTAGTATATATCTTTATGAGAAAATATCCCCAAAATATTTACAAATGAGGCAAAATATTTACTTTGACAAAGGATTTCTGAACTATACGAGGCAATATCTATGTGGAAAACAAAGCGTCATTATCAAATATGTAATAATCAAATAAATATTTCCTTACTTTTTAGATCATAAATACATTCACCTATGTCCAAATGCTCTGGGATGCTATCATTGACTAATACAGACAACCTAACCATTAAAACATTAGCTGTACTAAAGCTTGGCATATGCAATCTTGTTTTTTTTTCTCATGTGTATTTATATCTTATCCTCATAAACTTCCCATGAAGCCAAGACCTGTTGTGAGTAAATGTGATCCCAAAATATTACAATACACAAATTATCACAGACAATGTGGTGACCTATTAGGTTCACTGCAACATGGCCATTTCTTGTGTTTTGGATACTTAGCATAGAGCTTCACACTGAAGTGAGACTTAGTCACATTTAGACTTATTGATCTAAATATCAGTGTTTTATTGTGTTTTTCTTCTAACATAAGAAATTATTTGATTTGTTAAATGTACAGCACTTTCTTCTAGTGATTGTCTGTATTCCTGATATGTATTTGAAAGTCTTTCTGTGCCAACATTGTGATGCACTCAAGAAAAATAAGATATTTCAGAATGCTCTGTCATATAACTGACAGAGAAAAATCTTATTTGAAAAAAATGTTTAGAGAGCCATGTAAAATGGTAGACTGCATGTCTGTTTTGAATGAGTGTCCTTGATCCATGTTTGTGTGTTTTTAAGGACTGGTTTCCAATAAAGATCTTAAATATTTGTGTAAATTGAGTTAAACACTGTTCTTGCTCCCCATTAGCAACACAGTGCACACGATGATAAACAGTATTTGGTTTATTGTTGGTGTTTTTTCCACTGACTAAACACTGCCCTGTCATAGTTTTGTATACAGTATGTGCAGATATTACATGTTAATAATTAAACTTGCAAAAACACAAACAAATTGATCAATTCAGAAATTCAGTGGTGTATTTGTCCCTACATAAAATTTTTACTTGAATCTCCATAATAGTTCATTTGCCTACAGCACAACTACACAATGTGGTGGATCAAAAACGCATAGTGTTGATATTCAATGATTTAAATTTTGATAGAATATGAATACCAAAGATTTTCTTTAAGCAATAATCTGAATTGATTTTATATATATATATATGTGTGTGTGTGTGTGTGTGTGTGTGTAAAAACTGTGGTGGGTAGGTTTGACATAATGAGACATGCAAATGATTCAATATAAAGTTATTCTGTGTGGCTCAGAAAAGAGTTTGAAAGTAATTTGAGCAGTTGGCCGACTGTTACAAGGACTGCATGCACCGCGTCAACCTCGTGAAAGACTGCAATGGTGTCGTGCCAGATTATCACGGACTAACTCAGAATGGCAGCATTACATCTTCAGTGACAAGTCCCTCTTTTGTCTTTGTGGAGATGACCAACGTGTGTGGAGGCAACGTGGTCATCGCCAAGATGAGCGGTTTGTTGTTATGTGTCACATGTCCAGAAAGCCTGATGTTATTACAACTCCACCCCTACTGCAAAATTTGCGCTGTATGTGTAGCTCAATAAATTTTACCCATATCAGTCTACATTTTCATCATTCATTGCTCACAGTAACCTTTATCTTCCTGCCGAATTACATTGACACTTCTGACACTTCCCTCTGGGTGCAACTATTCTTATATATTATGTATTTATGAAGAATGGTCTTACCAGATGAGACCTCTGAAGCTGTGTCATCATTCTGCAGTTAGCATCATATCCATATTAGTAAACAAGAACGTTTCCATCCCACATATTTATTGACATTTTTCCTCCATGTCACTGGATCTTTTAAACTGTGAGATTGTTAAAAGGTCAAAACACAAATTTTGCTATATGCAAGCTGCACTGATATCATTAGATTAGCAAACTCACCAACATCCCGCACACAAACCATCAAGCAATAAAATTTCTCGGTTTATACTATTTTCAGTTAAACATATGTTTGCAATGATTTGCACATAGTTGCATCCTGGTTTTTATTTGCACAAGTTTTTTTTATCAGTTTTTCCTTTTTCCATTGTCTGTTTCCCAATATACAGTAGTGGGCAGTAACAAACTAAATGTAATTTGTTACTGTACAGTAGTGTTTTTGGTGTATCTTTACTGAAGTATTTCCATTTTGGATGTCTCTGGATACTTTATCTCCACTACAAGTCCCATATCCTACTTTTTTTTGCTTGTTTTGACCTGTTGAAGCTTGGATGTACCCATTGGAAACTGTTTGCCTTCAGTGTTTTGTATTTATGATCATTTTAACAGACAAAAGTATGACTAGTTAATGACATTAATACTAACTAGAAAAGTGCATTTCCTGAAGGAAACGCGGGATGGTTGCGCAGCTTGCTCAGTGAAGAACGAGGGATGAGTAAACGAGTGCGGGTCTGTATGACTGTGGTTTAACGTCTGGGGTCCTCCCCTTAGTGACTACGTGAAGTTTGGTGGCTCTCGGGCGCACGAAGGCATCACTGCTTGGTTTGGGTCGAAAATGACTGGGACTCTATGGGAGGAACGAGGGATGAATAAACGACAGATAGACGAGTGCGGGTCAGTATGGCTGTGGATTAGTGTTTGGGGACCTGCCCTTAGTGTGTATGTGAAGATTCGCGCCTCTAGGCCAAAGGAAACAGCCAGCTTTAGATGGGTCCAAAAATGACTGGGGCTCTATGGGAGGAACGAGGGATGAATAAACGACTGATAGAGGAGTGTGGGTCAATATGACTGTGGATTAGTGTTTGGGGATCTGCCCTTAGTGTGTATGTGAAGTTACGCGCCTCTCTGGCGAACGAAACAGCCGCCTTTAGGTGTGTCTAAAAATGACTGGGACTCTATGGGAGGAACGAGGGATGCGAAAAAAAAAGAGAAATAAACGAGTGCGGGTCAATCCATCACTGAATGCCTGCTCGGGGCTTCGCCCCGAGCCATTGTATCCGATTGGGAGGCTCTAGGTTGAGCGGGAGTAGAGTACGAAGGCAAACAATTTTCCATCCTATTCATTCTCTATGGGAGGAAAAAGGGATGCGAAAAGAAAGAGAAACGAACGAGTGCAGGTCAATTCAACACTGAATTCCTGCTCGGGGCTGTGCCCCGAGCCAGTGTATCCGATTTGGTGTCTCTAGGTCGAGCGGAAGTAGGGTAGATAGGCACGCGTTTTTCGATCCTATTCATTGTCTATGGGAAAAAATTCCCGGAAAATTCCTTCCTATCCGGAATCCGTGCATCCGATCAAAAAGCTGTATACAAGCCCACATCACCGAATCATACCGGACAAACTGGAGTTGGAACGGAGTTGATATCTCGAAAACTGCGGGGCGAGTTAGTCGGCGATGAAACGGGAGAAAAATAAGAAGAAGAAGAAGAAGAAGAAGAATATAAATCGGATAACAATATAGTTAAAGATCAGTGTACCAAGAGTGACACTATAGTCTTTTCACCAAACATAAGTTAATTAAGTAAGAGTCTTATTACAAAAGTGACAAGACATAACAAATCATGGTACATTTACTTAAGTAAGATACTTAAGTACATTTGAAGGCAAAAACATTTGTACTGATATTTAAGTGGAGGTCTAAAGGGAGTACTTCTTCTTTTACTGGATTTTACCTTGGGTATCTCTACTCATGTACATGGTTTGTGTACTTTGTCCTCCATTGCCAAGGCTAGTACCCTAATACCAGTAACTATTAAAAGTCTTGTAGTTATCATATAAATAAGAGAGCTTTCTGATTATGCAGTGGAAACATGTGGACACCTGAAATGTATATTTGGAAGTATTTTAAATAAAATAAATTACCAAATAGACAGGCCATTTAGTGACCTCATTTGACAGAGCTTTGTGTATGACATATTGCCAGAATGCCAGTCTTACCATGTCCATTTATTGTGCAGCAGCATATACTCATATTTTGACCCCATTAATTTAGAGGATGGGGATTATACATACTGCGATCATATTGTGTTTGAAACTTTTTAATGAACTACAAGGCTTGATAGCAGGATTTTGGAAAACTGATTTTCTTTTTTCTCAAAGAGAAAAACTGCTTACACTTAGGAAATTCTGGTGAGGCCATTATTTTGTGATCTCGAGATAAAAACTTAAGACTTTTGTTATCTCAAAATGAACTTGTGATCTTAAGATAGCAGTCCAAAAAGACTACCTCACAGCCTTTCTGGACCTCTGTATACATACCGAGTTTCTGATATATTCAGATTTATTATTGCTTATTGCTTTTTGATTTGATAGCAAGTGATATAAGGGCTAATATCCTGATGCAAATCATTTTAAGAGTGTTTTAGTATTAAAACTACTGCAACATTGGTGTAGGACACAGGGGATGTCATAATCCCACTGTAAGAAATGTTCTTTTGTTAACATCATTGTTAACAACTTCCTACAGGCTTCGTGTTATCAATGACCTCCCAACGCAGAATGACACAATAAACACAAACCACATACCTTTAACCGAGGAACAGCAACATAAACATAAATAGCCCCTTATACTTAATCTAATGTTTAATCTTGTCCAATAAACTTCACAACTTCATTATATATATATATATTATAATTTATGTCAATTCTGCATCGGAAAATAAATTGCCAATCCCTAATTCACAAAGCCCTTGTTTTTCCTCAGGCACTTCCTCGAACTACTATTATGAAAGTACAGTTTCGCTATTTAGCAGTTATCCAATCACATTAAAGGGCAAGGGAGACGACTACCAATCAAATCCCTCCATACACCAGTGTGACGAATAGCATCGCGCTTCGCTGTTTCCTCTTCACCAGGCCCCATCTGATTCACACCGAGGCTACATTTGGGCCCGAGTCCCTTCTTCAACCTTCACTGCGGCCACCGTATCAGAGGGGCACCTTCAGCCAGTTCCGCGGCGTAACGGCAGCGGATCCACAACTACCGAACACTTCTATTTATATAAACTTATAATCATCATGTCCTTTCTCAGTATCAGCAGGCTAGCCCCGAGGCTGCTTAGCTCAAAGGTAAGACTCTTCACTTTAGCCGATTGCCCCGAAAAGGCCAGCGAGCTGTAGACTTCAGTGTCGGTTGAGCTGGTTAGCACGCTAAGCTTTGCCTGTAGTTTCCTCTCCGGCACCTTAAAGTCCCAACAACAGCAATCACTGCTGTTTTTGTGTCACTGAAAGGTTGCCATACATGTAACAAACAACACCTCGGATGAGAGGATAACCGTCCAGTTCCGTGTAGTATTGGGTCAGCTAGGTAGTGCTTAGCTGCTACTGCTTAATTGAGGGTGACGGTGTCGGTTACAGTGTTAGCCACCTAGCTCACCAAGTTGACGTTATGCTGGTAGTCCAGCACTAGGTAACTTTAACTAACTAACGGTTAGTCAGGTTTTGTTTTTCTTTCCGTTAGAGTGGTATGTTTTTTACGCTTTCTAGGTTTTTTGAGTCTTGCTGCTGGATAGCTAGAACAAAAGTTAGCTGCTTAGCTAGGTAGCTAGCTAGCTGTTTTTTTACCGGCATTAATCTTTAGTCTCCATTCCTTTAATTTTGGTCTCGAAAGCGAAGTGAATAATTACGTTTCTAATATGGTGACGAAGCAAGCGAGTCAGATGATTTACAAGACATTAGCTGATCATACGCAAACCTTATGACAGCTGCATATAACCCAAGTCCAGGGGGCCTGACTGTATTCTGGCTGGATCTGTGTCTGTATCATTTATAACATTTGACATAGGTATTCCACATTAGGCCTTAGTTCCTCAGGGCCACTGAATCTGACATTCAGTATTTGCTTTCGTTTTCATTGCGTGTCCGAGGGGTTTAACTTACAGTAGGCTACAGATGAATCCAATGGTTTGGTTTATCTGCTCGTCTGTAATTATACATAATGTGAACAATACGTTGCATGCAGAGCTGCTTCTCTCATGCCTTAAGTCAGGGTCCAGTGGAGAATTTGTGCTGTACATTTTCGTTGTGTTTGGCCGTCAGGATAGTGATAAGCACAAGGACATAGCATGTAACATATGGTCCTGACATTGCATTGGTTCTGAATTAGCTACTACTACTAGGTTTTAGTGTACTTTACCTTACTCGGTGGCTAAGCTGTTTGATAATGTCCTCCAGTTAAAAAGGGAAGACCTGTAACAATGCTTACTGTATCTATGTGGAAATTATGCTTGTGTCATGTGAGTATTGCTCATACTGTCTTTTGTAGAAAGTTAATGAACACTAAAAAGATTGCCCATATACAGCGTGTAATCGACAGTACAAAAGTCTGATGAAATGATTCCTTTGTTGGTCACCTCTGAGCTAAGGAGGTCATAGCTGATTTAGCCTGCTTCTCAGTTTAGTTAGACGAACAGCTGTTTCACTGTCTGAATGACGGCACCTTAAGTGGCTGTGTCCTTCTCCTCTCTTAATTGAACTTTGTACAAGGTGATGGTTAACTCTGCCTTAATGTCTGTATGGTGTAAATCCTGTGTTTTATTACTTTGGTTATGTAAGTGTTGTCAAAGTTGACATGAAATTCTGTGTTTGCTTTTTAGGCCTGCTGCTCTCGAAGCCATCCATTGTACCTCTTGACCTTTTATTTATTTTATTTTTTATTTATTTATTTATTTTTTGGAAGAGCCCAGCATTTTATTCCTTTGCACATTGTAAAAAGAGTATTGCACTCAAATTAGTTTGAAACCAAATGCTGACCATGACAGCAATGACACCCTTAAAAACCTGACTATGTGAAATTGCTGCTCTGAAACAGCTGCAGTGATATTCGTTTCGACTTTGTAATGAGCGATAGATGTGCTGCTTTTCATTGTTTTATAGTAAGAAATGATGCTCTTTGAGCGTCTCCTGCAAATCTTCCTTCTAAGGCTTAGTTGACCTGTATACCGAGGGTGTCTAACTTATTTAGTGTTGATATGTTTTGACTGCATGTTGTATCCCTTTTTTTTTGGTGATTTTCATTTTGCATTCTTACATTTTCCATTTTACCTGCAAAATGAATTGCATTCCCTTCTTACAAAGTGCTCTCAAGTTTCCTTAGTACCCAGTTTTATGTGATTCGTTCTCAACCTACCAACACCACAACCATCTTTCCTGCTTGGCTCCATGGCAGCATATTGACCTCTGTAAGGGTCACAACACAGTCTCTCTTTGAATAGAGCGAGGTTGTAGCCTTTTTACCGGAAATGAGTCAAAGGTCATTGAGACATAGGTGACACCTGCCAACTGACCATTAGCCCCTTAAATGTACAAATGTTTTTTATGTCTTTGTGTTTTTTAAGGTCTTGACAACTGGAAACGTAATGTTTTTGTGATAACATGGGTGTCTGTAATTAATTTGCAGTGTTGCTTGCCTGTTGATAAAGAAAGTTGTTTATTAGGTGTTTTAGTTTACATGCAGTCCTGAAACTCTGGTAGGGTTTAAACTAGTTATTTATACAGGTTAACAGAAGCTGCCAGGCCTAGCCTATTACATAATCTGCCACTGCTCCAGTGCAGTTATAACGCCAGTTGACTGTGAAGTGTGTTATGGCTCTGACAGGCTGCTTTTTATTTTCGGGTCTGTTCGTGTTCATCCGCCCTGACTTAAATGGTGGGTGCTGGGTAATAGGTGTAGGGTTTCAGAGCACTGCACTGTCACAGCCTCCACAGAAGTATTAGTGGCCTGCACTCAAGAACGTGGTAACCTGCTTGTTCCAGTGCGAGCCCCCTTATTCAACTCGTTATGCTGTATTTTTCTAGGATGAGGTGTTCCTTTTCTTTGTTTTAGTATTGAATTTGTTTTTGTACAGTTCAGTTGTGCTATGCTTATAAGTTCATGACCAGACTGTAGTACACAACTAGCATTTTTATTCTTGTAGGTTTACTGTCGTGACCTAGGTTGTCACTACTGTTTTTATTTGCCATGTTTCAGTGTTAAAACACAAATTGTTTGCACTATAATGGGGGATGGTAAACTTTTGTTCTGGCAGGTTCTCCATGCCTGCACTTTGTCATTCTGAGTCGATTTATATTCTCAGATAGTAGATCACAAGATAACTGCCAGTGGTTTATGCCTGCTTTGTCTCAGATTGAGCTTTCACTATGCTGTGGGATATACGATTGATTTCTGAGACCAAGGAATTCAGTGTGACATGCATGCTTTTTGGTCAGGCCTAGGCAGGTGTTATTGGTTTTCTCAGAAGGACTTTCATACATCTTGTGCTGCTCTCATGCTGTAAGACAGTAATTCTTATGAGTTCAAGTGTTCCATTTAAAACAAAGTTTTCTGCTCAGCTAAATTATGTGCACATCAGTGTTGGTGCCATTGGTGGGGTATGTAAAGGGATGAACAGTTCTGTTGCGTGGGAGCTGCAGTCCATGATTTAGCCTGGATGGTTTAAGTAAATTATTTTACCTGTGGTTTTAACTGAATGGATAAGAATCAATGCATAGATTCTGTGAATGTGGTGTTGCATCCCTATGAGGTGCAGATATGGTTTCTTTCTTGATTATGTTGCATCAATACTTTTACAATTATTTTTTTCTTTTTGTTCTTTTGCAGAATGCAGCATGTGTGGTTGTGGCTGCCAGAAATGCCAGTGTGTCCACAGTAAGTATCTGGGTGTCCTGAAACTAGCTAGTTACACTATGCTGTTTAGTTTTCTGAGCCATATCTAATTACTTTCTTCTAGATGTGTGGAACTGTGGTGTGTTTTGGGATTATATTTGTCTGTAATTTTTTTGCCATCTAATCTGGTTTCCACTCAACCTTTGTCCTTCCTCTTGTCACACGACTTTACCAACAGTCTGTAAGAGTGAAAGGTCCTACCCCTATTGACACTTTCAATCACTCTCAAACTCACTCCCAAACTCTCCCTCTCACGGTTGTCAAATCAGTTGTTACTCACTGAAGCTTTCCTAACTCTGAGCGTCGACATGTTTTTGTTTCACAAGAACAATAAACACTTGTGACATTACCTTTTTTTTCTTTTTTTCTTTTTTGTCCTTTTAGAATTTGAAAGATGTGCTGGCAGATCTCATTCCCAAAGAACAGACCAGGATCAAGAACTTCAAGCAGCAATATGGCAAAACCAACATTGGCCAAATCACTGTGGATATGGTGAGATCTTTGTTTTTTGATACTTTTTTGATAGTACTTGGACATGTGGGTTTTTTTTTTTTTGGTTTTTTTTTAAAGCAAAAATCTTAATCAGAAATAGGCCTCTCAATTATTAAGTACCACTGGGGGTGACTAGTTAAGTCTAGAGCCCAATGGTAGGTGAGGTGAGCCCAAGACTGATTTGGTGTGCCTGATTCTGCTCTTAGGCATTTATGTCAGTTCATTATGAGCTTAAATTCAACATTCGTCTTGAGCCTATTCAGAAACAAACATTTTTTCCCCCCATTGCTTGTCCTGCAGGCTGTCTATTTACACTATGTAGTAATGGTAAGGGCTTGAGTAGGGGTAATGATTCTCCAAATCCACAGTTTAGTTCAGACCTTGGGTTTTTGAGCCATGGCAAGGTTCATACTTCAGTGTGGGGAATTTTTTATTAGGGTCTCTAGTACGTAGTGCAAGGATGCAAATGCATGTTTGCGCGATTTTGCAAATGCATGTTTATTACAAAACTGCATAGTTTTTTTGGAATTGATAACTGTGAAAGCCATACTTTTCGAACTAGTCTCTGGATTTTGGCAAAAAATGTTGGCATTTCTAGTCAGTATGGTGTCTATTTATCAATTAACTCCTTCGGCCAATGCATTGCTAGCTTGATTTGCTGTAACTCATCAGGCATTGTTCAGATCTTGTCAAAACTTTATGTATATACTCTAATGGGGTTTCCACAGTTTGGGCCAGATTGGCCTTTAGGGGGTGCTTTAGCACTCAAAACACTTAAAAATCAATAAAATATATGCTATTACAATGTTATTACAAGGTCCACAGATATACAGTTGGTGGCATGTGACTCTGTTTCCTCACATGAATACCTTTTGTATAGTGTAGTATTTGACTGAATAATTCAAAATACCAGACAAGCAGTCCAATTTCTGACAGAACATGTAATTACAAAGACCTGTAATACAAACTGAATAGTTGTCAGCAGTATGGCTGACACGTACCAATTAAGGCCTTGTGAGTGGAGCTCATTTCACAAAAGTGTCTATAAATCTGGAAAACTGGTCAATTCTCAGGTCAAAACTGGTCAATTCTCACCAAAACCTTACAGCCTTGTTATACACATGACTCTGGGGAAGCCCACCTAGTTTGGTGTCAATTAGTCACTAGGGGGCGCTATTACAGGCAAAATATTGTTTGTCAGCTGCTGCACATCCGATTGAGTTTAAACTTTGCATGCTGCATCTTCGACATGCTCCATAAAGGATATTTTAAGGATAACTTCATAATTGAAAAATGGCTGTATGGAAAATATGGCTGTAATTAGCCAATTAGCAGGTAGCCACTAGGTGGCGCTGTTCTAAAAATATATAAAATAATTTTGATGTGTGGTAGTGAAATTGAGTTCCGGTGATGCAGTGCACTCGTTTTCCCAATACAAGTCTGTTAGAAATCTTTTTAGTTTATCTGTAATTTTCTGTAAAGTTTGATCAAGCTAATTAACAAACTAGTCTCTCAGTTTTCATGATATTTTCTCAAAACCAGTCTAGAATGAATCTGTGGATTCTGATAGTGAATACTTCCATTTAAAACACTGACATTTTTATAAAGCATGGCTGCAGTACATGAATCATTAAGTGCATCATGAGTTTTCTGACACAATGGGCTATAATTATATCAAGGATTGCCCAAACTTGGGATAAAAGTACAAAAACTGTGCATACACTAATAATCACAGCATGACTACAACTTATGGCTTGAGTAGGTCTCAGTGAGCCTCTATAGAGCAGAATTTTAAGTCAATGTGTTTTTTTCTTTAGCCAAACACAAATGAATGACATGGTGCCAAATAACATGAATGAAAGCTGCCTGAGTCGTTCTTATGAAACACAGCTAGTAATTCATAATTTTCATTATCTTGATTGATCTAGAAACAATCTGAGGTGTCTGAGATTAAATATTTAGTAATGTTAAATGTTATGACATATCAGAAATTGGACTGCTTGTCTGGTATTTTGGCTTATTCAGCCAAAGACTACATTAAACATGACCTATTATACAAAGGTCATATGGTCAGTCTGACCAAACTTGGTGACCATCTTTGGCTTTGTTCCTGATCAATAGCCATATCGTATTGACCCTCTTTCACTTTGTTCCTCTACACTAAAAGGGCCCCTTATGAATGCACTGGGCCTCATTATGGCATACATCAAATCAAAGGGTTAAATATGTAGAACCAAACCACATTTCCAACACAGCTATATGAGAAATACTGCCAATAATCATGTAGTTTTGATATTTATGTTGACAGTCTGTATAATGTTCTACAAAGGTCATAAAATCAGTACATATGCAATGAAACATGGATCTCGTGGTGATTACAATCGCCCAGCTTATAATCATGAAAGCTTTCCTGGAGTATAGACACACAAAACTTGGAGGTTATGTTCAGGAGAAGACCCCGACCTCTTAGGCTTAGTTGGATCAAACTGCTTGAGGCCTCGTTGGCCTGATGCGTGCTTAAACCCACTCATTGCCGCTTACGGCTATATGTATTATTATTATTATTATTATTAATAATAATAATAATAATAATACCCTTTGTTTCTTTAAAAGATTAGTTTTCTTGTCTTTTTATTTATTTATGTATTTATTCATTTATATCTACTGTTTGCTTGGATGTGTTCTTGTACTTTGTGGCCCTTCATCAGCGGGCTTTTACTTCAGGACATGGGGCAAAAAAATGTGTCTGCATCCCTGCTCTAGTTTTCTGATGGGCTAGCTTGTCTTTTCAGGGACACCAAGGTCATGGTGTGAGTCATGTTGGTTTTGTCATCATTTTTTCCAGCTTGTAATATCAATGGAATGTAATTATAGCAGTTACTGTCCCTCCTTAAATTTCCCTGTGTATAATGTTGTTCCCTTTAGTAACCCTGTTTTATTTCATATGTAGTATCTTTGAGTTTACATTCACATGTTGGCCCACTATTGTTTGGGGTAGCCTGTTAGCCTCAACATGTCAATGCTATTCATATGAAGGTGGACTATAGTAGGTGTGTGTAATTTAATGTTTGTCCTGAACAGGTCTATGGTGGAATGAGGGGCATGAAAGGCCTAGTATATGAGACCTCTGTGCTAGACCCTGATGAGGTAAGTCCCATGTCATTTATATTCAGAAAAAAATTTGTTTAACCTTTTATGAAACATGGGATATATTTGTAAGCTAATTTGGATTGATGAACCACCTCAGCCAAAACTGATTCAGATTGATTACCCTGCTGAGATGTTGCACAAGAGCTACCTAACCTTGTATTGATGTATGTCCACACACTGAACTTGTGCATTTGTTTCTTATGGTCTCTAGGGCATCCGTTTCCGTGGCTACAGCATTCCTGAATGTCAGAAGCTGTTGCCGAAGGCTTCAGGAGGTGAAGAACCGCTGCCTGAGGGACTCTTTTGGCTGCTGGTCACAGGCCAGGTGCCCACTGAGGAACAGGTGAGGAGCATACATGGTGTATTATGGAAAATGTAGATTCAGTAATACAGGTTTATATAAACTTGAAATACGCCTGCTATGATCAAATCAAGGGGTTGACAACTACAAACCCTTTACCAAAAAGTTGTGACACTGTGAAAAATGTAAATAAAAACATATTCCAATGACGTGCAAATCATGTGCACCCTATATTAAACAAATAGTACAAAAACAAATTGAGATTTTCAAAACTTCTGTTCCAATTTTGAATTTGATACCAACAACACTGTTCATCACTCCATTCCATTACCTCTTCTTTTAACAACACTGCAAGTGTTTGTGAACTGAGGGGACCAGTTGCAGTAGTTTGAAAGTAAAATGCTTTTCCATTTTTGCTTGAAATGGGACTATCTAGGATAGGGTTTTAGATCCAGAATTTGTGATACTTTTAGTCGTTTCTTTTTTCTTTCATAATGCTCTAAATGGGTGATGGGTCTGGCCTGCAGGCAAGCAGTTTGGCAGATCAGCAGAGCCAATGCTTTTGTAATACATGTACAATGTGGATTGGCATTGTCCTGCCTGAAATAAGCATAAGACCTTCTCTGAAAAAGACATTGTCTGGGTGGCCTCATATGTTGTTCCAAAACCTGTATATATCGCTCCCTGCATACATAATTTTCCCCTCATTCTCTGCATCTTAATGATATGTACCATAGATGATGAAATATGCAAGAAACCTAAGTTTCTGAGTTGTGAGATTTTCCATTCCACTCTGTTGTCTTTGTATTGTTTTTCAAGTAATTGTATGGTTTTAATTTGTACATGTTCATGTTTATATGATCTCAGACTACAGAAATAACAAAAAGACTGGTTGAATGATTAACTACTGAAAATTCTGTGTTCTAATGTGGAATGGAATTGTGCTTGTACTGCCAGCACTTCTGTAGCCATGATTGACAATTTCTTGACCCTCCTCCCCAAAAACCTATGAACTCATGCAAGGTTGTGAAAAATGTTTGGTTGGTGTCAAACATGACATTGGCCATTGTTAAAAAACAGAAAACATATATATTCTGTAGTCTGATCCCAACAGAACACTATTGTGCATCTCTCAGAAAACATCAGTGAAATAGTCTTGTTGCTTGTGAATATTTGCTTTTGATGAGGTACACTGTTGTAGTTGTAATATTATCCTCCTGAAAAGAGGTCCAGAATGGCACTATTATTAACTGTGCTTTTCATTGCTTTTGTAGTAGTGGAGTAGTGGGACCATTTGTCTATTCCGCCCTCATTTATACAATTTGGAAATATTGTCTCAACTTCAATAATAAACCTGCCTATTTTAAGAGGAACTGTTAGATTTTTTTTATTTTATTTATTTTTTTATTAATATAAGTAGAAGCGCTTGTTTTTGTTGGTTAATGGTCAATAGGTTAATCATTTACATCCCTATTTCAGTTTATAATGAACTAAACCAAAGTCAGATTGATGATAAACACTTGGTCAATTCTGCTGAAATGACACTAGTAAAATGACTACTAGATGGCCATAAAATTATAATTTAAAGTTTTTACTTTGGGTAATAAGTTTGGTTGACAGAGGTTGCAAGTTTTAATCCCCATGCTCACACACTTGCAGTAATGATTCAGTTGCTCACATTTTTGCAAAAGGTTTCACAAAGTCCTGACTGTCCAAAAACCTGTTTGTTGGCATATTTGCTTCATGCGAAGTCTTGATGGCTGTGCAAGATGTAAGCCCATTCTGTGAAGCATTATCTCTCCTGTCCTTAAACGATTGAGATTAGCTATGAATCTGCCGGGCTGGGCTCCATTGCCACAGGGAGTGGAAACACTGGAATTTAAATTATGTATGCCTTATGTATGGGGGGGGCGGGTTCTGTAAAACTAGGGGATGGCTGGAGTCAGACTACTGTTTGTGCTTGCATCAGCTATCATTGATCCAGCAGTCCCACCTAGGAATGCCCTTTGTAGCCAATTCTGGACAGGTACCGGTTCTACATTTTAATAAGATGTAGAACCTTTGATGGTTCTAACTCTGCATCGTTGTCTTATCTCCATAGGTGAACTGGTTGTCTAAGGAATGGGCAAAGCGGGCAGCTCTCCCCTCTCATGTGGTCACCATGCTGGACAACTTCCCCACTAACCTTCACCCCATGTCCCAGTTTAGTGCTGCCATCACCGCCCTAAACAGTGAAAGCTGCTTTGCCCGAGCCTACTCTGAGGGAGTCCATAAGAGCAAGTACTGGGAGGTAAGGCATTTTCATTTTAGTTAATGCAGTAACATGCAGAACCTAATTTGGAAAGAAAGAGATTCAGTTCCTCATTACATTTTTTTTGGGTTTAGTTTGTATATGAAGACTCCATGGACTTGATTGCCAAGCTTCCCTGTGTGGCTGCTAAGATCTACCGCAACTTGTACCGTGAGGGCAGCAGCATTGGAGCGATCGACTCCAACCTGGATTGGTCCCACAATTTCACCAACATGTTGGGCTACAACGATGCCCAGTTCACTGAGCTCATGAGGCTCTACCTTACCATCCACAGGTGACAACATCTCAAGAGTTTTCAGTTAAACACATGTTGTTAAGGACACTCTGATCACTTTTGCCTTTACCTCCTAGCAATAGAAGTTTCCGTTGAGATTGACGATAGGTTTGAATTTGTCTGCAGCTAAATCACTTTAGTAGAAAACATTATAATCATGGTGTACTGGCAGAGATGAATGCATTCCCTTTGACCTTGCCTCTTAACGCACATTACAAAAGAAACTGCCACGGCCAGCAGTTCAGTATAATGGTTCTGATACTAGCATGCTGTGAGACACTAAATGGAAGCCTTAGGAAAGCTACCCCATGATGGATAGATTTCTTGTGTGCCAAAAGATATTGGTATACTTGTTTCTTTGCCAAAAGGTAAAATAAAAGTTTAGAATAGTATAGTTTAATATACCTTTTGTATGTCTTTTCTTCCAGCATTTTTCATGGTATGAAAGCAATTCTATTGAATCACAGAGTAGGAAAAAGAGACCCTTAACTGCTAAGAATGCAGCAAGATTGCACAGCTCTTTCCTGTTTCCTACTTGATGTAATAATACCAATTGCTTGTAATGAAACTCTTTCCACCCAAATCACTTGGTCGATTAATTAGTCATTTTACTCATGGTAGCTCTTGATTATTTTCTTTAATATTGAATTAACATTTGGTCTTAAACCATTCCTACTCTCTCTCTCTCTTGTAAATGGTCTGTGAGCCCTCAGTGTGTTTAATACATAAAATTGTGTTTTGAATGGGTAGTTAATGGTTCACAGGGTGTGGAAAATGGTAAATCACGATAGGAAGTAATGTATGATTGCGTGTGGTGTTTGTTACTGTTTCAGTGACCATGAGGGTGGCAATGTCAGTGCTCACACCAGCCACCTGGTGGGCAGTGCGCTCTCTGACCCCTACCTCTCCTTCAGTGCAGCTATGAATGGCCTAGCTGGACCCTTGCATGGACTGGCTAACCAGGTAGAAACCTGAATCAGGTTTTATTAATTGTCTCTAGCTTGTGGCTTGTTGGGCCACATCAACATTGAGAATTCTAATGGCTTTTCAACGTTATTTGTACCCCACAGGAGGTTCTGGTATGGCTGACAGCCTTACAGAAGGAGTTGGGTGGTGAAGTGTCAGATGAAAAGATGAGGGATTACATCTGGAACACGCTGAAATCCGGCAGGGTGAGAACAGAGACGCCACAGTGTCATGCACATTGCATCTTGGCTGAAGAACTGTATAGTATTTAGACTGTCTTGTATTGTTCCTTATGTGGCACAGGTAGTGCCTGGCTATGGACACGCTGTCCTAAGGAAGACTGACCCCCGGTATACATGCCAGCGTGAGTTTGCTCTCAAGCATCTTCCAAATGACCCAATGTTCAAGCTGGTGGCTCAGCTCTACAAGATCGTGCCCAATGTACTGCTGGAGCAGGGCAAGGCCAAGAACCCCTGGCCCAATGTTGACGCTCACAGCGGGGTGCTGCTGCAGGTGAGACACTGCCCACAAGCCATATTGACCTCAAGCTTAGTTTAGGTGGAGAATTGATAGATCTGTTTCTATACTCAGTTAGTCCAGAGTATTATTATTATTATTATTATTATTATTATTATGATCATGATTATTATTATTGTTGTTGATTGTTTTTGCTATGTTAATGCTAGTATGAGTATTACTATAAGAATTGATTCTTAGGTACGTCTTACGTTTCACCATGGCAGAAAACATGTTTGCAGTGATCATGCATTCTTTTGAATTGTGCGTTTTGTACTAGGATACACATCTGCTAATGCTTGTATGTCGTATCTTTTGTGCAGTACTACGGCATGAGTGAAATGAACTACTACACGGTGCTGTTTGGTGTGTCCCGGGCCCTGGGTGTCCTGGCTCAGTTGGTGTGGAGCAGAGCGCTGGGCTTCCCTCTGGAACGCCCCAAGTCCATGAGCACGGACGGACTTATGGCCCTAGTGGGGGCCAAGTCAGGCTAGAGTAACCAGGCTTCTGGATCAGAGGAGATGCTAAAATAGCTATAATAGAAACAAACCCCTGGGCCAAGGGATTCAAAGAGACAGTACACTTTTAAATGTCACTTAAAAGAAAAAAGGCCCTTCATTATTCAGAACCATTTATTGTTTGATTTTCATCTTGAATGACCTAAACATGCATTCTGGTCTGCAGCCCCTAAACCTACAGAGGAGAGAGAAAGGTTCAACGCAACGTACTTTTAGACACTTTCCGAATTAAAGTAACCGCTTGTCACTGATCTCCTCTTAAGTATCCCATATTAAAAGTGTTAAATTAAATATTTTTTTTTGTTAAATATGCAGTTTCAATAGAGACGCTGGGCTTGGAAGATGAACACACTCATGGTAGCATTAGTTATTTACTGTTTAGAGCTTGTTTTGGTTTGTGTATAAAAACAAAGTCTTTATTGCAATAAACAGACAGACACCATGTTTTTCACAGCCTTAGTAGCAGTCAGTTTAGTTTAGTTATTTTCCCTTTTCGACAGCTGTTTTTAGGCCTTGTGTATGAAAATGAAAGAAAATGGACATATTTCTCCTTGAAACCGACCAGATGTTTCTTAGCTGGCAACCCTTCTTGAATAACACTATCACAACGTTTCTCCCTCTAAGAACACTCCGGATCACACAGGTCCTTCTTAAACACAAGTCATTCATTCACTGATGAACCGCAATGCAGATCTGTTAAAAGGGTACTGGCCCTTTCAATTCTTGTACTGCTTTCTGACTTCAATCAACTATGTCTTTTTAGATGACCCTCTGGTGTTCCTCTTTTATATTAGAAATAACCTGGATGTGTATTTAAAGTCAGTCTCTTTCCCTATTCTTACCATTAGATGATCTAGGGAAGTTTGAGTGTGATGGTACTAATAGCTTTCAGGTTTGACTGTGGTTGTACTGGTGACCTTTTGGTTTGCACCATTCTTTAACATTAGTGTCACTGCCAGTAGCAAGCTGAAACCTCGGTCTAAGCAGCCAGTGCTTTTAGTATTAGAGGCCCTTTTTTTTCTTAATTTTTGAATATGCCTGTTAATACAAAAGCGCTTCAGTGATCTGCTACTCCAAAATAAGCACTTGCTAGTTTGGAATCCCACCCCCCCAGTTTGATTTTAGTGTCCTCATATGTAGAGTTTTCTGAGTATTTGTACAGTTCGTGTACAAATAAATTGCTAATTTTGTGAGTACATAATTTGTGATTTTTATTTATGGTTTGTAAATATTTAGCATGAATGTATTCACTAGATCAAGGTGCGGGTGTCTTAAATGTTCTCCCGTTCACCTTTTGAGCATGCTGTAACCACTCTTTAAAGCTTTTTATAAGCCTGTACCCTTTACTATCATTTAAACACATATATACTCCAGATTCTTGTAAATAAAACTGTGTGTAGGGTGGAGTTCGTCCTCTGGGTCGTCACTGGCCGGTCGTGTTTCATGCTTGCTCTCAGGTGGTTTGAATCCATAGCAGCTCACTGTTGCTGTCCACAAACACTCCATGTACTGACACAACAAGGTGACTTGCTCACCATCTCGACTTTTTTTTCCCGTTATGGCTATTTGTAATACACGAGGTATTTTCAGTCATCAGTATTCAATTGGTCTGTTTGCCCCTATTTGAATTGCTCCACTGTGTCCTGTCAGGTTATTTCTAATACTGAGGAACAAGAATGATCAGAGAGAACATGAATTGCTTGAAGTCAGGATGACTGCAAAAGGTAGAGGAACTGGTAAATTGGGTTGAATGGAAAAGAGATGCTGCGTTGAACAACAATGGGGAAAACTTGACAAAAAAGGAAAAACAAATAAATGTTTTTAACAATGTTTTGGAACCTCTGTTTTCTGCAGGTCCTACAGTGCACTATAATGCAAGTTGAATGTATACAGAAAAACTTGATCCTTAACAAAGGTCTGACTGATTGTGGAAAGCATCATGGTACACCTGTTTTAATTTTTATTTACATTTATAAAAAAAAAAAAAAGGGTTGGACAAAGGTTGGAGTTAGAACTGGGGATGGCCCAATATTTTTTTGTGTGCGCTTGTAATGGACTAACAGGGGGGGTGCTTGCAATGGACTGGCAACCGCTCCAGGATGTCAGCTCCCCCTCTGCTCCATATATATAAATCAATGCACAAGAACAAGCAAATCTCTGAATGTTCTGTTCCTCCACAGCGATGTGAAAGACTGATATCCAGTTATAGCAAATGTCTGGATGCAGTTGTTGCTGCTCTAGGTGGCACAGCCAGTTATTACATTTTGGTGCTGCAGAACTCTTCCCCTTCAGCCAACTGCAACAGTTATTGAAAGTCAGTGATTCATATTTCTTTGCTTTATATTACATCTAGTAAAAAACTGATTTAGTGCAGTAAACATGCAAAACCTGTACACACCACATAGCACAGCAGTTATATCATGAAACAGCCACACACTGGTAGTTTGGAAATATTTTATAACAACATAAATCAATAACTTATAGTAATAAAACAACTAAGACATTAAAATAGTTCATCTGACATTGCAAGTTTGATATGTATATATATACACATATATATATATAGATATAGATATATATATATATATATATATATATATAGATATATATATAGATATAGATATATATATATATATATATAGATATATATATAGATATATATATAGATATATATATATATAGATATATATATAGATATATATATAGATATATATATATATAT
>CM067492.1:11510363-11525164 GCA_034552555.1 Semaprochilodus insignis | reverse complement strand
TATATATATAGATATATATAGATATATATAGATATATAGATATATATCTATATATATATATATATATAGTTCAATTTGGATGTTAGTAACTACAAAGCAGTAGTTATTCAGTAGTTCAGCTTTAATAATAATAAAACTGCACAAGTGAAAACACTGAATGACACTGTAAAAAACACAAATTATTAAACACACAAAAACAAGGAATATTTTATCCAGTAGGCCAAATACATGGTTTAATAACACTGCACACTGTTTTAACTGCAGCAAGGACAAGTGAGCATGGTAAATGTTAATTATGGGTATGCCTAAATTTAATACACAGAAATAGTACTTAACAAATGCATGCATGTGCACTTACACAGAGTCTGTCACTTAGAATTGCAGTTAGTTGCAATCAAAATTGGGACACATTCATAAATACTAATCTTGGTTCCTTGTTGAGACCTGAGTTGCAGTTATTTTGGAAAAGGAGAAATCATGCTAGAACTAAATACGGCTAAGTACAGACGTGTTACCAATTATATGTACAATGAATCAAACAGTAATAGCCCGTGTTTTCATTATGATCATCCTATTGCAGGGTGACTTATTTTCAGTTGGCCATTTAATCACAATTGTCTATTAAGATATCACTCTGGGACCAAAAATTAAACGTAAAAACATTTCTTAAAAAAAAACTACACATGAAACCAGTTCATGTGAAATACAAAAGCAACAAAAGATCACAAAAATAACCTAAGACAGTAACTAGTTACCTCACAAGACAACAGAGACTGCAACATACTCCTCATTCATTAGGAATGCAGGAGCGCAACAGAAAATGCATACAGTCTTCCAAATACTTACATTCAGAGTCATCACATCCACCACAAGTTGCCTTTCAGCACATTTCGTTCTTCTGTGTAGAGTTGCGAGTGTGTGAGGAACTGGAGAATGTACTCTTAACATCTTATGCTTTAAGAAAACAGAAGGAGGAGTTGCAGAGTGGAAGCACTCTGTGAGGTAGAGGAACATGCTGTGCCATCATAGTGCAGTCAATACAGTTACCTATTTTTAGGTACCCTAAATAGAATGTTTGTGATGAAAGTCTGGAAATGTAGAGGATGGTTGAAGGTTCCAGATCCAATGCATCACGGCACGTCAGTGTCTCACATCTGATTGACCTCATGAAACATGAGCTCACGTGGGATACGCGTCTCAGGTCCGTAAAGTTTGTTTGCTCTGTGCTCAAATGCAGCTACCATCTGCTTTACTACCTCATCGAAAAACACTGTTGCCAGCTGGGAATGGAGCAGCGAGCGGAACTCAAATGATATCTGAAAGTTGGCCATTGTCAGCCGGAACAGTGGAAAGCAAGAGGAGACAAATGAGAGATTACAAACGTGAAAAATTCTCAGCAAAGATTAAGATTAAGAAACATAATACTCACAGAGAAATCTACTGTGCACGTACGGGGGTAACCAGGAATACCAGGACTGAAACGCCATATTGTTTCCAGGTGATTAAAGAGTTTACCATCAGTACAAATTGCCTAATGAGGAGGAAAAAAACCAAAACACCAACTCAAAGAAAAATAGGTTAAAGTTGCAGTTATGCATATAACTGAAAGTCATTCCATAGAATAATCACATAAAAAAAAATCTTTGATTCTAATGGACCTGGCTTGTAAGTTATTTGTAACTCCACAAGGGGAAGTTATTAGCACTCAAAAAACAGTTTTAGTACTTCATAAGAGTGGTGCTGTTTATAAATGCCACCCATTCAGTAGAGCTGTCCCAAATACCATTTCTGTGCTTGAGCTTTGGACAGTAATCAAAAACAGGAGACCATGACCCTGGAAGGACATTTCCCTGTTCTGGGCCCTTGGCTGAGATGGACTGGTTCTGTTATTATACTGTTGTATGTTATTAAAAGTTATTTTTTAATAAAATACACTTTCCAGTTTTGGTGCATTTTCAGAGAATCCAATGGGCTGTCAAACAAGTGCATTAGTGTGTATAGCATTACTGTTTAAACAGCAGATAGACGCAATTTCATCACGGTGCCAGAACGGCATACGTTAGCTGAGCCAAGTTTGCTAGCTACTAATGGTCTCGTTTCTTAACACCGTCAAACTTTAGCCAGCTACTGAGAGCATTCAGGTGATTTTTTTTTTTTTACTTGGTGTGGCATATTCATTGCTGTGAGCAAGTGGCATATCAGGCACCCCAACTGAGATTGTACACATTTCCACATTTTACAAATTTAAAAAGAAAATTACCATTAAAAAGTATGACTGTAGTACAAGAATGTGCTGACAAAATGTACTGTATCATCAGCAAAGAATAAGACACGGTGGAAGCTGTGGTTTCTGCTTTGTGCTAAAATTAGCATCGGAAAGGCAAATAAAAAAGAGCACTCCCCAACACGGAACTCACAATAATCACTTTAACACAAATTTAAACTAGCAAACAAGCAAGATGTGTACAGGTGTGCTGCCTGAGCTTCACAGAGGCAGTGCAAACCAGTAACAGGTCGCTACAGTAGTTTGCAATTCGCCTTTATTGATAAATTAAAAACATATCTGCCTAATTAACAATTTTTTGAATAAGTGAACATTTGGGTGCTGCCCTAATATTCAGGGTGTCCATGTTAGGTTTAAAAGAACCTCTACATACTGTAAAGGTTTTGCTCAATTTAAAGTGTCTCTTAGAACTGTGCATTCAAGCTAGGAACCAGGCAAAATCCTTTCGTACAGTAAAGTTCATACTTCATAAACTTCATACAGTAAAGTTATTATTGTTATTAATGTAGTTATAGTGCAAAATACGGCCGTCTCATCAAATGAAAATGGCACTCACTTTGACAAGGTGTGGACGGACATGGCTGATCATAGAAGTGTATCGCTCCATTACAGGGGGGAAGCCCACCTCAAGCTCAGCTTTGGCATGACCAGACCTTTTCGTGACGGTTTGGGACTTTTTGCACCAAGGCACAAAGTATTTGTAGTCATCCACATTGGCTACGACATCATACATCTCTTGCATCGAATACCTAAAACGTAATGAGTTTGAATGATGAGTAATTTAAAGTTAAACAAAAGCACTGAGTAGCAGTAATGCATGACAATGTTGATTAACTATTAGATGCCTAGCAAGTTGCTGTAGTCGTCTTTACAGAATTATAGCCGTCTACCACAACATGCTGGCAGTTGAAATAAATAATGAATATGAGCTCAAGGTGCAAACTTAAAGTTTTCATTTCATTGGGTGAATGGTGTAGAATAACATAGGCCACCTCTCTTGGTTTGCTTTTGCAATATGCTTTAGGTCATTGTTCTGTGAAGTGCCTTCCAAAGAGTTTGGAAGCGTTTGGCTGAACCTGAGCAGGTAACAGCTACAGCCTTACACACTTACAAATGCATCGTCAGTAAATACAAGCGAATCAGTTCTGCTGCTGTACATGCTAATACTGTAATGATACACTTAGCCCACTATTTGATTCCATTCACAATACTGGATCAAATATGTGGTATTCTTATGATATTTTTTGTTAAAAAATTGAATGAAGGAAACTTATGACTTAGAATATTCATGTTGTTGCACTTTCTATTGACACTAGAGCTGAGAGGCGAGAAGAGTGCACAAGCAAGGTGTTGATTAGTGCTAACTGCTCAAAACTTTTGTGTTTAACCAGTGCAGCTGCATTAGATGGTACAGACAGTACAAAGTCCATTCTCCGCTATGCACTGTCACACCTCAAAACCTTAAATAAATTTTTTTAAAAAGTATGGCATTTCAGGTATCTTAGGGCAAAACTGCTGTTTTTACCCTGGTAAAGTCCTGTCTTGATGTTTTTCTTCGCCAGGGAAATCTTACTTTCATCTTCCACCACTGTCTTCTTTCTTTCCAAGAATGCAAACACATTGCTTTGGCCACACCAAATGTTTTGCTATTTCTCAAGAGTTTCAGACTCACAAGACAATTTGTATTGTTCATTGCCTTTCTCATGCAATACATGCTGACTGCTTAGTATGACCCCCTGAGATATTTTTTATAAGCAGAGACTACTCTAGGGCTTAGTGTAGGTAAACCAAACAGTCTGAAGTCTCACTTAAAAGCTGGCCTCAACTTGTTCAGAAAAGCACTTCATCAAGGTCTGATGGAAATACCTTGGGTTCAGGCCAACACAGAGAAAACACTTTTCATAAAGGCATTACTGTCTTACCCTATTATCCTCCTCTCTGAATATTCTTTCCTCTTATTACTGAGACTAATGAAGCTCCTCCTGTGATGAGTGGGAGTCAGCTCCACTTCTTGGAAACACAGCGTTCTTGGAGTCCTAGTCATTAAGATTCCACATGAAGACAAGTGCCTGTGAGAAAAGAGCAAACCTGGTTGCACTGTGCGCTCTGGAGTAATGACATTTTACGTGTCAACAGCAGAGTCAGCAGGGAAGGGAGCCTGGAACATCAAACCATCTCAGACTTTCAATGTTCTAAGGGTATTCACGGCTTCAGAGCCTCGTCCTGCTGACGGTAGCAGCCGGCAGGCCACAAACAAGGAACGTTAAGGCACTGCATGGGTTATTTGAAAAGAGAGTAAACCGGGTCATGTAGCTAGCATACATCCGTGCAAACTGCTAAAATCACCATTGAAAGTCGCCATTGAAAACACCTCATTGGCACAAGCAGGTTATCCACAGCCAACGAATATTTGATCTCTTCGTACCTGATGGGGCACCTTCTCCGGTCTGTACATCTATCTGTGCCACCAGTAAGGACAGGACGAAAAGTGGCAATTTCAAAGAACTCGCTCAGTGTCCGTACACCCATCGGCATACACCGGGTACCACCGGCAAATGCCATTAAATGCAGCGGCTAAACTGGTATTTAGACGATCCCGGGCGATAATCTACTCATTAAATGACGTTCACCGGCTGTGGAAAAGCTACAGCGGTAGATCAGATGAATGCTTCGCTATATTCTCGTACTACACGGATATAAAGAGACTGCTGTAATTGGTGAATCAGTATGAATGACCCTTTTTATCCTTCTCGGCAGCCGGTCGAACAAACGTCCAAACCTGGAAACGTACATTTGTAGTGTGGAGCTCGAATCTGGCTTGTCCGTTTAAGTGTCATCACAGTCGAGGCTGCCACCAAGTGAACTGGAGGTCGATGGGTGTCACCAGACAAAATCATGAATTTTTTTGGTTATGTTTTATACCACAGCTGGCGCAGTAAATGTTATTTCTTAATTTTGTGTGTGTGAAAAGGGCGACATACGAATAATTATACTTAGAATATCACTGATGGTTTATGAAGACCGCTCTTTCGGAGCACCTCCCTAGGGGGCGATGTTTGACGAGCCTAACCTCTCACTGTTCAAAATAAAAGCTCCCGTCCGCCCACAGTATAATTAATAACTCGTGAATAGAAATTTTAAAGTTTAACATTTGCCTACTCAGTAAATAAATTAATGGTGTTTGACATCGATGCACACATACCTGGCTGTGTTTTATTATGTGGATGGCTCTCCTGGCAACGTAAGGTGAAATCGTGTTCCTTGGTTGAACGACGGAATTAGGGGATTTGTAGTTTGTAGCTGAAATAAGTTGAGTATCGAAATGCCTGGGCTACCCGCCGGAGCCCAAACGAAAGTAAAAGTTGCAGCATTGCTTTGTTTTCGGTTTTGTTAACGTATCTACACCGGGATGCATGTTTTGTATGCAGCTTTAAAGCTCAAAAGATGTTTGCCTTTTGACGCTCGTCGTTGTGTCTCTCCGCAAATACTAGTCGAAACTGGTGAGTTTGCTGCCGTCAGTGCGGTCGGTACCTGCTGGCTAGGTGGGTAAGTTATCTGCCCAGCTAGCTGCCAAAACACTGCGAGGCATGACTGAAAGTGGTTGTTAGATTCAAAGCGGGGCCGTCAGCTAGTTGGTGTCGCCGCATGAAGTAGACCAATTATTGTTGTTAATTAATTATTCAGTTTATTATTTTATAAGCCAATTCATTCAGATATATTCACGGAATAAAAAGTACTTTTACCCTGCAAAACGTCACTATAGAACAACGAGGAACCCTAATCAGAGATTTGCCAAGATCTTTACAACAACTTATATATAATATTTATATTGTATTTTGTGTTATGCGTGCATTCTTTAAAGACTGTCGTTCAGATAACTTATTTTAATACTGCAACTAATGTGCCTGATAGCTTGTCATTGTGTCAAATTACCCATTAAAATATGACATTTGGTGTCAGTTTCCCCTACAGGGATTTGTCACTGCACAGCATTCTGAGGATTCTCCATTAAAACTATCCCATGGTATTTTAGAGTTTTATGCAGTTTGGCCTACTATTCTAAACCTAGCTAGCAAGTGTGTCAGCCAATTTGGCCACTTCCGGTGTAATCTCAATTATTTAAATGACAGTTAATTGCCAGCTTAAATCTCAAGATAATGACAACCTTAATTGTGTATTGACTGAATAATGCAATTTTTAAATATTCTTTTATAGAGGCTTTAGGATGGATTCCGTACATTGCTGTTGGAATGGAGCAAGTGGGGAACGGTCCTTACCAAAACCCAGGCGCATGGCAGACACATTATCGAGACTGGCTGAACTGATGGCTCGTGTGGAGCATAAACAAGAAGGACGTTCTCCGAAGTCCCAGCAGTCCAGTCCTTCCATTTGTAAAGATTGCGGTCAAGAATTTTCAGATCTGAACAGCTTGGCCTGCCATCAACAGTCTGACCATGCCCTGCGTAAGCCTCACCACTGTCATCACTGTGGCCAGAAGTTTGTCCTTGCATCTACCCTGCAGCTGCACAGATGCCTCACCAACCACTCTGTGTGCAAACGGTGTAAAGGAAGGACACAGCAGGGTGCCTCATGCACCTCATGTCTTGCTGAGGCCTCGGGCCCCCATTGCCCAGAGGAACAGTCCCACCATTTCAACCACAGACTTCACCATGACAGCAGCCCCTATGCCTGTGCTCCATGTGGAAGAGCCTTTAGCCATAAGCAGGAACTTCTGTACCACCAGCAGGGTGGAGAATGCCAGCCAGCTCCACTGAGCCCCGAGGCATTTGTGTCTCCTCCAGCGGTGCTTCCTCTTCCTCCTGATGATGCACACATGTCATCCAATGCTTCCCTTCCACCCTCCCCATTAGAGACCAATGACTACCCATGTGTTTGTAGTAACTGCCACAGAACGTTCCGTACTGTGCAAGGTCTAGCTACCCATCAGCGTCTTGTTCATACAAGCAGTAGGACGAAGGAAAATAAGGCAGCTGAGCTTGAACACAAGTGGAAGGGCACATTGTTTCCCTGCCGATCATGTGACAAGGTTTTCTCTCAGACCTCTACGCTATACCTTCACAGAAAAGAACACAGACGGGACACTTTGAGGATGAGACAGCAGAAGAGTTACGCAAAGACCACCCGGCGCAGGCAGAAAGGCGAGACATACCCATGCATGCACTGCGGAAAGGTATTCTTGCACCATCTCACTCGCTGGGCACATTTCAAGAGCTATAGCTCCCATTATCAGACCCACCTTGCAAAGAGTGGGAAATCGGGCCAAATGTACAAAGCTGCCAAAAAACTTAAAACAGTCAAAAGCCTTAAAATAAAACATACCTCAAAACCTTCTAAGGATTCTAAGCTTATTAAGACTAACAAAAGTGAAGAGGAAGTGAAGAAGCAAAACCCACTTTTGCTTGAAGACAAGGACGAAACAGAGATACAAGATGAAAATTTAGAGTACCCTTGCGCATCGTGTGAGGAGGTCTTCAAGACCCAGTCTTCCTTGCGAAAACATGAAGACATTCACCAGTCCACACACATCCCAAACCACTGCAGTGTGTGTACTGGTGGGATTGCTCTGCCTGTGGTTACAGAATCCTCTGTAAATAGAGTCTATCACTGTGTGCCATGTAAAGAAGCATTTGTGGACCTGGATCCTTTCTTGCAACACTGTACAACACACTTTCATCATGGCGGTGACAATGAGAAGGATGATGACGAACTTGGTGGTGATTGAAAGGATTCAAAGATTAATGTCCTAACAGAGAAACATCAGGAATTGTATATTGCATGCCTTCTTTTTTTGTCTTTACCAAAATGCTAGCTTTGTATACATAGCAGCTTTTATTTGTGAGATTTGAGCTGCACCTTGAAGTGTTAAATACTGTGTCCAGTTCAGTTGCCAATGATGTCTTACAGATGTAAATGAAAAGATGCCAAGCAGAAAGATGAATGTACGAAAGATAAGAAAGAAGAACGGATGGTTATTTGCTGTTATTGTCCAAAACCAGTCATGTTCACTGAAAACCCAATTTGAATGTTAAATGTTTTTTTTTGTCTTGACAATGTGAAGGTCAGCAGAAATCACACATACATACATATTGCTGGATACTGTTGAAAATGTTTTTGTTCATTTATGTACTACCTCTTCAAATCTACTGCTTTGTGTCAAGACGCAAGTAAGTATTATGCAACGTCAAGTCTGCTGTTGTTTTTAGGTGTTTTCATGGGTTCTATTGCTTTATGTTTGAGGTTATTTCCATAGTATGATTTAATCTCTTGTTTTGTTTGATTTTTGTTCAGAGATAAATTACTTTAATGTAACAAAATTTGCCTTTGTGTGTTATTACACTACCCGATAATGATTAGTGGTCTAAGTAAACTTACAGAAATGATCTGTGGGATCTTCATCTGACGCCTCACTCTTTCCTTCCAGTTTACCTGTTCTCGTTCCATCAAAACAAATCAAATGAACTGCCTACTATGAGATCATTCTCGTTTGGAAGTTTTCTAGTGTTGGGCATCCACACCTCCTAGCAAGAGTAACTCCCCCCTATTGGAGTAGAGCCAAGCTGATAACACCAGGCACAGAGTGAGCCCCCCTGCTCCATACAGAGAGCTGTGTGAAGATGACTTAAGCACAACTAAACTAATCTTGCAGCAGAATATGGTTAACTGATAAAATCAAACCATCTGTTGTTTTAGCAATTCTAAAACTTTTATGCATTATAGAAAATCTCCCACAAGGCCTTCAGGGACTATATGAGCCAAGTGTGATGGTCCTAGATTCTCCAGGGGGTTAGATCTCCAGAACCTGGATTGAGTATCCCTGCTGTAGCAAGTAGTCTACTCTTAGATTTTCCTTTCTTTTAGGCTTTAATTTGCTTCTGTCCTTTTAAAATATATATAATAAACATATTGTGAATGATCTTATACTTTAGATTCTTAAAAGTACCCTGTTTTTGCCTTAATATCTTTGCATGAAGGTGTTCAGTATGTGCTTACATATAATTTAACACAGTAGTATGCAGATTAATGATTGCATGGCCCGAAGCTAAGTACTACCAAAATAAATAACATGCCAAAAAGTACACCACTACTCACTAATAAAGATTTATACTAGTAGTTTAAATGTAATATGAAATGCGAATGTATGGAAATAAGCTGGACTCCAGGACATTTTACATAGAGGAATGACATCAGACGCTAGGACAAGGCAGGGAAATCCTGAATAAGTGGCAGGTAGAGTGAATAACTATAGTAGTGTGTGGGTTTGGACGCATTTCGTGAATTTCAACCTCCAGTACTGAAGGTGGTGATATAACCCGCTACCAGAGAGCGCGAAAACGTCAGTTCCGGCTGCGCACGCATGTGTCTCGTTCTTCGTGTCGCGTTTTGTACGATATTTGTTGTCTCTGTGTGTGCTGTTAGCGCTGAACAAACATGAGCAAAGCACACCCGCCAGAGTTGAAGAAGTAAGTATTTGTCGAGTTCTTTTTTTGTATAATTAGCTATTTTAGACATAATATAGTTGTGAGGCACTTTGTTCGAATTTAAGCTCGGTAGCCGGTAGCACTACCTACATGGCTAAGATGTAGTCGAGCTGCATCGGTCATGCTATTGTGCTTCGAAAAACGATCCGAAACAAAGCAAACACTTGTTTAAAACCAGCTTATTTTTTCATTTATTAAAATGTGATTTCTTCTACACGTTGCTGTAGTTAGCTACCCATGTAATCGGCACAAAGATCAACGCACGAACAAAGTTAGCTGAACATGTAATTCACTTGTTTCATTTTCTTTTTTTAGGTTTATGGACAAGAAGCTGTCACGTAAGTGCCCTTTCAGTCAGATGTTAACGGATAAACGACATTGCTTTAATCAGATCCTGAATGATGCAGGGAGGTTAAGTCATATTGGCTGACTTTGACTCACACACACTCTCTCTCTCTCTCTCTCTCTCTGTGTGTGTGCGCGCGCGTGTTAGCTAGATTTGTTTCTGCTTAAAATCCTGTCTGTGTGGAGTCCCTGTGTCTGTGTGGGTTTCTCCCTACCGAATAAAGACATGCGGACTGACTAGTTGGAGATACTAGGGGTGAAATTGTTTGTGTGTGTCCATCCTGTCTCCTGCTTTCTGTCAGCTGAGCTCTGGGATAGGCTCCAGCACTCTCTGCGGCTGAGGGGGATAAGCAATATATATGTATGTGTAGGTCCTGAAGTCAGAAGGGAAGGCAATCCCTTTTTGATTGCAGTGTTAATGATAAGACTGGATCCGTGGACGAGTCATTTTTCATGATATCTGTAGTCACACTGAAAAGTCATGGCCCATTATTCAAGGAACTTCTCTTTTTAATGCCCAGGTCATTATTCCTCCTACACCAAGCTTTTCATTTGACACTTGCAGCTCTTGGTGATCCTGTTTTCTGAGCTGCAGCTTTGCAGACAAACTCTAGATCATGATGAGGATAGGCATCCTGCCTAATTTTGATATTGAAGTGCGGAGAAAAGGGGAGGGGGCTTTTTGTGTGTGTGTGTGCGTGCGTGCGTTTTATGTGGATAGGTATTTGCATGACCTACCAGCTAATTCACTGTCTTGAGTCTCATCTTCATTTTCTATATGATGTATTCCTGTGATGAAACAAATACCCGAATAGTGTAATAATTACATATTGAGACTGGCTCGCAAGTACAATCTCCTAAAATGAATTAATATATTAAAACATTGAGACAGTCATTGTTTATTTCCTACACTACCATTTCAAATTCTATTTGCTTGTGTACATGGCATGGTGTTATGGTTATTTCTGACTATGTTGTGGTGATGTTATGGTTATTTTTGACAATAGTTAAATGGGGGGTGTGTGTGTGTGTTAATGATCAATCTGTAAATATTAATACTAAACCTTTTTTTTTTTTTTTACTATAATGTATAGGAAGTGGAGAAACATAGTAAATGTTACTCCCCCCTCTCTTTCTTTCTGTTTAGTAAAGCTGAATGGTGGTCGACATGTCCAAGGCATCTTGCGAGGATTTGACCCCTTTATGAATCTTGTGGTGGATGACTGCTTAGAAATGTCCCCAGGGGGACAACAGAATGCCATTGGCATGGTGGTCAGTAACCTCTGTCTATCCTGTTAAAACCTGACGGGTTTTTAAATAAAGTTTAAACCGTACATATAATATCTAAAGTGCATTATATCAGTATGATAAAATAATGTGCACAAATTGTGTTTCATGTTTAGTATAACATTTTTTTGAAGTCTAAGTTGGTTTTGTCTATGCGCTAAAAAATGATAACATATAAACTGTTCCTCTTCATTTTCAGGTCATCAGAGGAAACAGTATTATTATGCTGGAGGCTCTTGAGAGAGTATGAAGATGACCCATCCCCCAATCCCCTGCCTTTCCCCCTTCCTGATGCAAGATAGCTTCTGAGTTTCTGTTTTTGTTTTTTTTAAATTTTGTTTTTTTACAACAAACTTTTGAAATATATGTACCACTTGCAACCTGTTTGTCAATAAATTGAAGGTGAATTGTGATTTTTGGTCTTTTTATTTTTATTTTTTTAAGGGTGTTAATGACTGTATTTTTACATGCATATCCACGTGGTTTTGTTTAGCTATAAAACCAAGGATTAGATTATTAGGGCCAAAAAAAAGAATTTTTTTTTTTTTTTTTTCCCCCTCCTCCCCTTTCTGTGATTTCAACAGCCCTCTTGATCAGTATGTGTGTATTCTTTCTTTCTTTCTATCTATCTATCTATCTATCTATCTATCTATTTATTCATTTAGTACGATCAATTACTCTAAACAGACAGGTACTTGGTACTCTTGGTAATGATGTGTTTATGTCAGACTTGTTTATGTCAGAAATTTAAGGGTGGTTGTACATGGTAAACAACTTTCGTTGCTTAAAACCTACATGGAAAATAAATTTCACTAAATGATATAAAACCTATTAAAACTGCAACAGTTGCAGGTGACTTATCTTTATGCCAATAATGCACCATTGTGTGATCGTGTCAAAACTGCATTTGAGCAATTGTTTTCACCAGATCAAACCGGAAAACGAAACAAGAAAATCAAGATAGTGGAGCTATAGGAAATTGAAAAGATGGTTATTTCAACATGCATATAGAGTATATTAAAATACTGTAATTATACATTGTGGAAAAAATATTCTTTTTCATTTGCTCAGGTCTTAAAGTAGTAAGAAATATATAATAAAAAAATGTGTAGTATATGATGTTTTAAGAAAAATGAGTGGCAGCTGGACATTTGTCCACAGAAAATGAATCGACTTTTTAAAATGCCAATTATTGTGTTAATTATTAATTAATTCCTTGCAATTTATTAAAAGGCTCATGTCATGTGAAACAGAATTTACCTTTTGCCCTTTACTTTTTTTTACGTTGCTTGCCTTTTATTTTTTTTTAAAGAAGACATTATGGCTGTAAACATAGTGGAATACGAGAAAAATGTAGGATATGGGGCTTTTATCATTCGAGAAAAAATGTTCAACCACTCAGGTGAGACCCTGTAGTTCACCACTGAGTTCCCCAATAGTGGCCTAATTTGGCATGTGAGGATGTTTGTTTTAGCACACCTTGGTGTCTTATCATTAATTAGAGAACAGGAAAATGCATGCTACACATTATTGTTAACATTATAAAATATAGAACTATAAAATACCTTTTTGAAAACTCGATTAGAGATTTAAGATACAGACCTTTTTGGCTTGGCCTACTACAAACATTGCACTTGCGCTTTGGCCTCCTCAAGACAAACAAATCGTATGGGGCACCCCTGCCGCGCGTAACGAGGACTTTTATTTTGACAGCGAAGGCACCGGACATTCCGTATTTACGTTGGGGACCGTCAACCTACTGCAGCTATTGGATACACCACATGCACCGATGCTATGTGGAAGGTAGTGATGTCGGAGGAGGTTGGGAAGAAAGTGCAGGCGGTGGTAGACCGGGTGAACCAGGCGGTTACCCGACGCCCCAAGGTTAGTGTTTTGGTAGCGATTTTGCCAGCATATGAGGAGAAAACAGGTCGCTGGAGCGCCTTACGAAAGCGTTTCTACGTGCCTTTAGCCGTGGGCTTGTTTGGTTGGTTATGTAAGCCGCGCTCAGCCTTTGCACCCGTTCGTGCTGAAGAGAACGAGCCGAATGTAGTGCGGCGAACCACAGATCTGAAATGCCACGCTAGTTTTCAACAGGGCCTCAAACGTTGAACTGTTTTCTGTTAGACAGCAGGCTTGTCAGTATTCAACTTTGTAGGGAGCTCTGCAGCTGCTGAGGCGTAACTAGCACTGCCTGCTGCTGCTGCTACTGCTGAGTGGAAATAAAACAGGACGGCTAAATGTCACGCCATTTGGTTGTACTTGTTTACATCGCCCGCATTAAAATGTCCAAGTTCGTACCAGAACTAGTTAACTGTATAATCTTGCTTTTCACATATGACCCTTTCCAGACTTTACCCTGTGTGGCACCTCGATTAGTTGCTGTTAGTAAAACCAAACCGCCAGACATGGTGCTGGAGGCTTACAAACATGGACAGCGCAACTTTGGAGAGAACTATGTAAGTAAAGCTACGTCTGACCATTTAATCATCTACTAGCCCTGTCGTCTGTCTAACATGATGTGTGTTGGTCATCCGTACAGGTAAATGAACTTGTGGAGAAAGCCTCTCACCCCCTGGTACGTGTTTCAGACCTATGCATTCTGCAGTGCCCTGTGAAGCTTGTGTCGTTTGTGAGACATTTTTTACTGATCTTTATTTTTTTATATGTTAGATTTTATCATCATGCACTGAAATTAAATGGCATTTCATTGGGCATCTACAGAAGAATAATGTAAATAAACTTCTGGGTAAGCAAGTCAGCCTACAATGACAAATATACAGCTATTTTGCCCTTAACTGTGCTATATGGACTCACTGTCATGGTCACACAGTCCAGAGGTAACTGATTGTGATTCTTGTGATTTTTTTTTTTTTTTTTTTTTTTTTTTCTCCCCAAACTTTCTTTTTCTTAATGGACTTGCAGGTGTTCCAAACCTCTATATGGTAGAGACTATTGACTCTGTGAAATTGGCTGACAAAGTCAACAGTTCCTGGCAGAAGTTACGAGGTTCTAACACGCAGAGGTTAAAGATCATGGTTCAGATCAACACCAGTGGAGAGGAAAGTGTGTGTCTACTTCTTAAACAGTGTTACGTTCTACTCGTATTCACCTGTGTTAACCTAATTGTATACATCTGTGGGTTAAAGTGGGCTGAGGCCCTGCTAAAAGCACATACGACTGCTAGGGGTGAACGTGTAAGATTGAGATGTAAACAGATGTAAAGTGTTTTGACTTGAAATTGTTAATTGTAGAGAAATTTAGGGGTTTTTTTTGTTGTTGTTGGGTTTTTTTTTTGTTTTTTGTGATGCATATTATTGCTAAAATGCCCACCTCAATCACAAATGGGAGCACGAGAATTAAATGTTATATATATATATATATAT
>CM067492.1:11429817-11509996 GCA_034552555.1 Semaprochilodus insignis | reverse complement strand
ATATATATATATATATATATATATATATATATATATATATATAAACTCCACAAATGTAGTATTAGTCTGGTAAAGTACAGTGACCTCGACCTGAACTTGACCTTTCTTTTTTTTGTGCGTTCTTTTAGGTAAACATGGCTTGCCTCCTGGTGAAACCATAAATACAGTCAAGCACATTGTATTGCAGTGTCCTGCCCTAGACTTTGCCGGGCTCATGACAATTGGCCGTTACGGCTATGACCTCAGTGAAGGCCCCAACCCAGACTTCCAGGTACAGTTAAACTGCAGAGTTAGCTGGCAGTTGGCGATGTTTTGTTGTGTTAAGGAAATTTTTGTACTAATTCCGATTAATGGTACTAGTTCCAACGAAAAGAAAAGTAGATTACATTTTTGTGTAATGGAGGGATGTAACTTTAGTTGGTTGTAGTAGATGTTACTGCTATTCAAATGAAAGTAAATTTTTTACAAGTGAATTCTTACAAATGAAATCTTAAATCGCCCAACAATAATTCCAACAATTTAAATTTTGAATTTGAAGATGTTAAAAAAAAATCATTTCAATTTATTTTGTCATACCCATTTGGCAGCACCTGGAACTTTACTTGCCAGGGGTCTTTAATATGTATGACCTTATTTAAATGTTTTGAAAAAAAATTATTATTATTTTTTTTGATTGGCTCTAGCCTGGGACACAAGCGAAAATACTGAAGCATTAAAGACACCAGTGTGATCATTATTGTAACATGACTTTAGAAATAGGTTTGTTTTGTTTTTTTGTTCTTTTAAATAAACCCTGCTGCACATCTTGTGGTATAGCACCTTTTCTGAGTTTTATGACAAAACGTCACTCATGTAATGAGTAGTAGTGTATAACATTCAACATTTCTTTTAATGCGTCCTTCTGCCCTAAATATATAGTTATTTCTCATAAATGTATAGATGCTGCTGAAGTGTCGGGAGCAGGTGTGTGACAGTTTGAAGCTCTCGGTGGAACAAGTTGAGCTCAGTATGGGCATGTCCACAGACTTTGAGCATGCGGTGAGTTTAACGCTCCCTCTTTAACCCCGATTTTGTGCTTTGTAGAAATGTGCGTGGGTCTGTGTGCGGGTTCTGAGTCACTGGGCTATACGCAGTGTATCTAAAAGTGAAACTTTTATTCTTTTATGTTGGCTATAGTGACTGTTCAGTTCAATCTGATCCAGCATAGAGTGAAAGACATCCTGTACTCTGAATCTTGAACAAGACCAGTTACTGTTCTGTATTTCTTTTATCAGATTGAAGTAGGATCCACTAATGTCCGTGTTGGTAGCACTATTTTCGGAACTCGGGAATATCCAACCACTCCCAGCCCGAGCCCAGAAAAAAGGTCAAAGGTCGTATCTGAGGAAGCAGCGAAAAAGATGGAACGTCTTACTGTGACAGAGTATTAAACGACAGAAAAAGAAACAGCTGGATCTAGTGAGTTGAAGAGGACCTGAGCATTTACAAATGTTAATGGAACGCCAGAAGCCCAAGACATGTCTTAAATATTGCTTCTGATACAGTCTTCTTTTAGGAAAAGATAAGATTTGGGGCGGGGGGGTTTCAAAGTTTTCACTCAAGTAGTCACTGTACAGTTGTTGAATCTTCATACCCTTTTCATGTTTGATAACATTAAGATGCGGGGAGTACTGCCAGCTCACATAATACCTTTCTGGTGCCATTTTAAATTAATGTTTCTTAGTAGTTTTTTTTTTTTTTTTTTTTTTAAACTGTATGCTGATTCTGATTTGATTTAATTCTTTGTATTTTTAGTCATTCGTTTAACCAAACAGTTAACAAGCATTACATTTTGCTTATGTTCTGTGGTTAAAATATGGATTGTTGTGTTTTGTCAGTATGACGTTGGGTCAGCTTTAAAAGAGAAAGTGTCAATGTAAAAGTACAGTATTGTATAACTACTTGTGTGTTGCTGTGAAAGCTGTGTTAACAGGACTGGTGTTGGCCATGATAAAAATATCAGTTGCAATTTTAACACATCATTTACTGCACTTTCTTTTAAAAACATATTTTCCTGTATATTAGATTTGCATAGACAACTTGGTAAAATTGGGCACTATAGGGCACAAGTGACAAAGAAAGGATGTCTTTGATTGAAAGAGCTTGGTATAACTTAGGGAAACTTACGAAATTCTAAAGCATCTTACTATGCAGACATAATGATGGTTGTATGACCATTAACTTTGGTGTCTTTTGGGTTTTTGATATTTATAGTGTTAAATAAGACCAGCCATTGTGACTGTCTGTGAACAACTGTGAAGGATAAATGGGAAATTGCAGTCATTTGACCACATGTACAGTGTCTAACAAAAGATTGTATTTTGTCCATAGGTGGTTGTGCATAAGAAAACTTTTTGGTCTGTGAGTTGATGAGCAATAAAATGTTAACAACATGAAAGTATAACTGGCCATCCACACCCCAACAAAGCCCGTGTCGTAACACTGATAACAAATTGCAGCACCTCTTAAATGTGATGTGACTAGACAATAAACGGCTTTTTTAAAATTATTATTACAGCCGTGTAACTAGTTACTTTTTGCAAACAGTTTACCAATAGCTTTGTCTTCCAGAAATGAATGCCTATAAGTACTTCACAATTCTTTGACATGCCTGAATAACATATTCCAAAGTTGAGTCTGCATTCAAATGAAAAAATGAAGACCCATTTATAATGAACTACAACAAAAGGGGAGCTTTAATTGAGATGAAAAATTTACAAACCCTTCATAATCCCAAAGAAAACATAAAATACAAATAAAATTACCTAGGGAAGAAAACTGAACTCAGACAAAACAGAACCCCAGCATATGGAGTCTACTGACATGCTTTTAAAGACATTTTTTGTTTGTTTGTTTCTATGCATGCTTTGTATATTGACTGAGCAATAGCAAAAGTAGTGGTATTCCATTCAGGACGCAAGTTGCTAACAACTGTATCGGGCTTACATTAGCAGTTATCTTTACTTTCTTTACATGTAAAATCATGTCAATCGAATTCACAAATTAAACCAGTGTTTCAATGTGCCTTTTTTCCTGTACAAAATATTTATAAAACTGCAACGTTACAAACCATCTTGTGTTGCAGGCAGATCATGTTGAAATAAGTAACAGCTTTAAGCATATGACAAATTTTTGAAGGTTAATAGTTATTCCACAACATTCAAGGTAGAATTCATCAATCTGTGTTATTGGTCTCCACTCCTTGTTAGACGGTCAAGTAAACACTGAGTTTGTATTAGAGCCAAGCCTTTTTCTACTGTTAAAAGTAGTCTCAATTATAATGTAGCCAAACTTATGTCCAAGTTATTATATTGTACACAATCAACAAAATAGGTAAGATTTATGAACAATATATACACATTTAAAACATAAAAAAAGACTAATTTGCACTTTGGAATGACAAGAAGCAGAGTCCAAATACTTTTGAATACTATAAACTCAACCCTCCTGCATATTAAAGATTAAACAAGCTGCCATTACTGCAATTACAAATGTTTTCACCTGCAATTACGACGCCATCTCCCTAAATATACAGTCTATATGATTTTACATCATTTTTACAATATTTGTACCAATCGCATTCTCCAATTAAGATTTGAATGAATCATGTGGCCTATCTGTAACTGTTAACTAAGTGGCCTTATTATTTGTTTTCGGAAAATGATTTTTTAGCAGGTTCAGACCTTTCAAGAGAAGCACAATATAGCCACAAACCCTGAAGTAGATTATTTATGTAGCTGACATTGATTTAATCCTGGTCTAAATTCCAAGCTTTCATGAGTCCATTACACAGAAATACCTGATAAGGTAATTACCTCTAACCTTCATCTGTTTCACACAGAACTGAATGGCCGGTATTAAATGAAAATATGAAGGCTGCCGAAAATAAGGTTCCTTATGAAGGTCACACCAATTCAAAACATGTAACAGCATGAAATATCTGTTGATGTGTCAATAACAGTCAGGATACAAAATGTTCAGGTTTTAATAGCCTGAAAATATTTACTAAATCAATCAAAGGGGTGTTTTAGCTTGGCAAAAAAAATAGAAAGAAAAACATTATCTAAATGTTCAGTGTATAACAAAAAAGAACCAGTCAAAGAGAAATGCATCTGCCTGCCTGTGTCTTTTTCCACTATCACTTTGTCTTAAGAGTTTTAAACCAACTTTTTGGCTTCGAAGAAGCTCTTGAGGTGCCGCATCTGCCAGATGGCAGTGATGATAAGGATGATGGTCTGGGCTATGGACCACCATAGAACGCGCTGGTTTGTGCTCTCGCTCGTCATACGGAAGCGCTCCTCCCGATACTACACAAAACACACAAGACAACATCTGTATGTACAAATTCACAGGCAATGGCCTTTCATAAAGTGTCAGAAATAAGATGGAACAACTAAAATTGCACAGTGGAGGAGGCATTAACCCAGGTCGGTGACTAGGGTTGCAGGAGTTGACAGGCAAATACTTTTAATATATGACAGAGAATTAAATATAATCTGCTATTCTCTCACCCAAGTTTGTGCAATTCTGATTAGAAGGGTCACACTGGTTAGGACAAGTTACAGTGTTTTACAGCACAAAAACAACATATGGAAACAGCTGAAACTTAATTTAAACCAAAAAATGCTGTGCTCTCGGTGGTGTTTCTGCCTAGATTTATTTCAAACATGTTATTTGGTTAAATCAATGAGAACGTACCCGTCATGGCCAACAACAATAAGCGGCATCACTTTGTCACCAGCTATAAATATTTCATAAAACTCTTTTTAAACATTTGTGTTAAACATCTCTCATTTAAAACATTTTGCTGAAGAATACAACCATATTTGTCATACACATTGTAGTGCTCTCTCCTGACCTGGATATTACTACTCAGCCAGCCAACCTGTTCTTCGTTATTCATTAAAATGTCTTGTACATTGTCTGAAGACTCCTAAAAAGGCAGCACTACATCACTCACTCAGGAGTACTTGTGAAAACTCACCCGCTGGTAGTTCTGCTCTTTCTGTATCTGCTCCACTTGGTCCAGAAGCTGCCGCACTCTCAGCTGGAGCTCAGTCAGCTTATCTTTGGCTGCTATCTCTGGGTAGTTGTTGGTGTGTTCACCCACCTGAATGTCCAGGTGCACTCTCTATAGGATCACACAAAAGACTGTGCATCACCGCATATCATGGTTGAATACAATGTTGCTCTCCATAATACAGAATTATAAACTGAATCTGTCCGAGACAAAAAGGGCAAAGACCAAAAAGGAGGCAGGTTCCTGTTGCTGGCTGTCTATTATCGTAGGTATCTGCCTAACTCTTTGGATGTCAGCACACTAAGGCCCAATCCCATCTTACCCCTTGCCCCTAACGCTTAGCCCTCCGTTTTGCGTGTTCACATCTAAGGGTAGGGTTGTCTCGATTGTTGTTGAGATGGAGGGGTAGGGTGAAGTGTTAGGGCTACACGGCCCTTCAAACGGGGATTTTTCAGAGGCACATTCCAAACTGAGTGTTATGAGAATGGCGGGTGTGGCTTTGTGGTGGATGGGGTGGATGGGGTGGGGTGGGGTTGGGGTGGAAGTGTCATTGGGTTAAGTGGGGGTGGCTGAGGGGAGAACATGGTCTAGAATCACCTGCGGCAGAGAGCTAGCCACAGTGAACCAGTAGGTAATGGGGTTATACTTTTTCTACTACCTACATATATTCTATACTACTTTTTCTACTTCTTTGTCCTACAAGCACCTGAAAAGACCATACTAATTCCTTTCAGTTACTCCATTAAACATTTACATTTAAAAATTAACAACTTTGCTGTTATCTAACCTGTCCTCCCCTCTCATCACAAATGCCACACATTCTGACTGGGAATGGACGTTTTAGGATCCATACACACTTTTAGCTCTGACACAATCAAAAAGTCCTGGATCTAAAATTCAGCAGCTCCTGAAGATTTAGATTAGCCGGATTTGTTGTGCTGAACTATGCTCGAAATCAAACTATGCCGGAAAGCAAAAGTAAAACCTGCTCTGCCTTTAGAAGAACATATTCTGCTGTACAGCCTACAGAAATCATACCAGTTTTCCTCCAGCAAAAAGCGCCATCTTTGTGGAGTTGGAATGTAGGCAGATTTGATGTTCACCTGGCGTGTGGGAGGTGAAAGTGAAGCGGCCATCTGAACCATACTGACGAGACAGAATGACCTAGACAGAA
Source organism: Semaprochilodus insignis (assembly GCA_034552555.1). Classification (NCBI taxonomy): domain Eukaryota; kingdom Metazoa; phylum Chordata; class Actinopteri; order Characiformes; family Prochilodontidae; genus Semaprochilodus; species Semaprochilodus insignis. The sequence continues at coordinate 11,503,763 of CM067492.1, read as the reverse complement.
AAAGAGAGTTAAGTCAGATGAAGCTGAGGAATGCTAGGCAAGAAAAATGGGACGAGATATTTCAAACTAAATGAATCTGCTGTTCCTGATGTACCTGAATTTGCTGTAAAAATGTTCATATTTAAAGGTAGGAATACATTTAATGCAGAAATGAATGACAAATGATTAAGCCTGGCTGTTAAAATGTAAGAAAAATAACCTTAGTGTCAGGATCTTTAATCTCAACATGCATGCCCAAGCCAGGGGTCGCTGGAAGGAAAGAGCCAGTCTGTTTGTCCCATAGCTGCGTTCTGTATTTTCCTACAGGAGAAAAGATTAGCAGGCATAAATAAGCCTACACCAACAGCTGCAGAGGACATAATCACAAAGCAGTACACCCAGTCCATACAACAAACTGAATTAAATTAGCTGTACTGCAGATAACCAACTAAGTTAACTTACAACTAAATAAACCATCCTTAATGCACCGGTCCCTGAGTCAGTCTTCATGAAGCTTCTCGTAAGGAGGAGAAGTGCTGACTATGACCTGCCCCTGTCAATAAACCCAATGTAAAAAGAAAGCAATCTTACCCAACAGCTAACCATAGATGAACACAGGCCGTAGAGGCACATTTTATATTATGTTATTATCGCCTGTTAACAAATAAAACAGTAAACATAACGCAGAGGGAAAGCGGTGACATGACGGCTAAGCTGGCTGCACCTGTTCCTGAAGCCTAGTAGTTCCTGAAGCTGCAGGATGCAGGCGGACGGACGTCTGTGTGTACACACCTGACAAAAAATGTTCTTTTCTTTTAGCTTCACACCAAATTCAGCAAACCATTTTACCAGGTATACGAGTCGGAGAACCAAGTATTGGGAACGTGCGAAAGCGAAAACAGGTTCCAGATGTTCCAAATCAGCTCTTGGTTGCAGAGGTTTCTTCACAAGCCAACGCGGCAGATGATAAAGATGATGATGATGAAGCCCAAAGAGCTAACGCTAGCTAGCTAGTAAAGGCACAAGACGAAATAGCCTTTATCGAGAACATACCTATCACCATCGTCTCGTCGGGTATTTCTTCTATGAAACATTTCTTCTCTGTCTCTCCAATGTGGAAATAAAGGGCTTTGCTTGGGGAAAGCCATGCAAACAGTAGTAAAAACCCAAGACAGGACACCGCAGCCGTCATTTCCAAATACACTGCACCGAAGCAGGACTGAGAATCGAGCTCTAGAAGAGTCGATTCCTCCATTTGATCGATACTGAATCGTGGGGTCGGCTTCAAAATAAAGCATTGATTCTTACTTCAGAATCGATCGAATCGATTTTTGCCGATTGTTCGTAATTTTTAAATACTATGCTTTAAACATTGTTTTTTTCACCCAAAGCTATTATAACAGTACTGTGCCGCACTGGTCAGGACTAGTGGCGCGTACTATTACAACTTTTTTGGTGGCTTTTAATTTGAAATCAGAAGAAGCGCTGACTTAACCGGAAATGTTTGTTTTAGGTGCATCCAGAACACTCAGAGCTGTTTGCAAGGTGTGTGTGTTGTGTATTGTTACTGATCTTGAAAAACAGAGTTAAGTATATGCGGACTTAAATTTGGAGTTTACAGATCTAAGTTATCAAGTTACTGACGAGTCGCAATGGCGCAGTACAAAGGAGCAGCCAGCGAGGCTGGAAGAGCCATGCAGCTTATGAAAAAACGGGAAAGAGAAAGAGAACAACTGGAGCAGCTGAAACAAAAAATAGCAGAGGTAAGTTTCACACAGATATGACCATAGTTAGACAATTGACTGCCCATGTGTTTTCACGACACTCTATAATAACACAGGGGACCGTTTCTTGACCATGGCCTTTACCATGGGAACTGGGTAGGAAGCTTCGTTACAAAAATGTTTTGTTTTTTAAATTTTGATTGACTCTTATAACATAATCACCGAAAGCGTTTGCTGCGATTCTGGTTTCGTCCTTGCTTTTTCTCTCTGGTAATTGACTAAATGATTATTGTGATGTTGATACTGCGATGTTATACATACAACAGGTCTTAGCTAATAGAATAGTAATTGATGCTCACTTTCTGCCTTCTAGGACAACATGGTGAAATCCAACATTGATAAGAAGTTCTCAGCTCACTATGATGCTGTTGAGCAAGAACTGAAGTCAAGTACCGTGGGTAAGAAAGCAAAATCTGTCATTTTATAAATACACCGGTCCACATGGTCCACTGGTGGTACCAGCACATGAAGTCAAGTAGTTTTATTGTAAATACTTCAATATGTACAAGACATACAGAGGATTGAAATTGCGTTACTCTCCGTCCCAAGGTGTAGCAAATAAACATTTAACTACAAATAGATTACAGCTAAAACAAGAACAAGAGTATATTGAATATAATAAACAATAAAATAGACTGACGCAAGACATACAATAGAGTAACATAAGGGCCCTGAGAGAGACATAAATGAGACAATAAGACACTGAAGACAATAAGGACAAGAAAGTGACGTGTGCACTTCTTAATTAAGAATATAACACGAGCACTGCGGTTTCACTATTTCTAAATCAATGCTACAATGCATGGAACTCTTGACCAGTTTACCTGCTTGATGATCTTCTTTTCATTAGGTCTTGTTACTCTGAATGACATGAAGGCGAAACAGGAAGCCCTTGTGAAAGAGCGTGAAAAACAGCTGGCCAAAAAGGAGCAGTCCAAAGAGCTTCAGCTGTAAGCCACTCGTTTAATTTCCTGTTTTATTTATTTATTTATGCATGGATCTTTACTTTGCAAAATAACTTGATTCCAATTTCAGGTTATTTTATTTGACTCTTTGGTTCAGATAGAAGCACTTTCCTTTTTTCCATATGTACACTAGTCATGTGTCGTGTATTGCCATTAAAGTACTTTTTACAATGAATCATTATGGACATTTTTCACACAGGAAACTGGAGAAACAGAAGGAGAAGAAGAGGAAGGAGGAGCAAAAGAGAAAAATTGCCAGTTTATCTTTTAATCCAGATGAAGGGGAAGATGAAGACGAAGAAGAGAATGATGATGAGGAAGACGACTGTATGTGGTCATTTTTTAAAAAAGAAAATACTGCAATTAAACATTAAAGATATTTTATTTATTATTATTATTATTATTATTATTATTATTATTATTTAGTCTCGTCACTTGTAAAGCGATACAAACTAGATACAAACTAGGAAAACAAGATGGTTAAAGTTCTTTTAAAAACCTTTGTAAATGATTAGATATTGTGATACTGTTTTGCCAGACACCCCAACGAAGAAGAAGAAGCTGGGAAAGAACCCAGATGTTGACACCAGCTTTCTACCAGACAGGGAAAGAGAGGTAAAATTATGTGTGGAAATAAGATGTAGTTACTCATTTGGGAACATTTCAAATGTGTTTCCTCAGTTACAAACTGGATCACATTATAAGATTCACTTGTTAGAAAGGGTTTAGAAAATGTGAATTCTTTTGTTAAAGGGAACTGTGGACAGTTTGTGTGTTAAAAGTATAGCCACACACAAGCCCTTTCTGTTGATCAATTTACAATAAGCTTCAATCTAACATTAGGTGTCATCGTGTAGTTCTGTTCAATGCTATGTGAAAGGCATAGAACGATCCTAGATTTGTAGTCTTACGCTGAAAGGGTTTTAACACATACAGAATGTGTTATGTTTATTTGCACCTAAGTTTATTTATGTGCATTAAGGAAGAAGAAAATCGCCTGAGAGAGGAACTTCGGCAAGAATGGGAGCGAAAGCAGGAGAAGATCAAAGGTAAGTGCACAGCAAGGAGTCAAGAGGAACATGTAGGATAGATATCCAGAATGAAAGATTCGGAGAATCCAGTGATGCTTACTGCCAGTTTCACTCATCTGTTGGAGTTTGTAGTCAGAAACATTGCAGCCCCTATAAAAGAATCTGTCCAGTGTGTTTTGTGCCTACTAACCAGTGAATGCTGGGATAGGCTCCAGCTTCCCCTACATGAGGAGAATAAGCGGCTTTGATGAATTATGTTGCAACAAACGAAATGTGAATTGGGAGTGCTGCGTTGAGACTGGTTTCTGAGAAAAGAAACCAGTAATTGTGACCGTTAAGACATTGAGGGGGTTATGAAAACAAAACGAAAGCATTTGAAGTTCTAACCGGTGCTCTGACATTGAGTGATGCATAACTATGTTGCTGTATTTTTGTTTGTTATGTAGCTAATACTAATTTGAGAGCTATTAAGTAAACATCTATCTGGTATGTCAGCCAATTTGACTTCAGGATTGTATTTTAATTGTTACAGTGAACAAGAAAAGACAAAAATAAATCACTATTATTTATATGACATTCATCAGCTGAGATTTCATGATCATGTCAACCTTAACATATATACTATTACATATTATATCTGATGTAAAGAGTTAAAGTGTTGAAGTGTTGATGTTTCTGTTAACTCAACATTATAAAATTACAGTTACTAGGATTTATAGAATGGCACAGTGAATTTTTGCTTGATCTAGGGTTGGGCAGTTCAGTAATTGGCAATTAATTAATTAACTGAGATTCAGAACCCATAACCGACATTGTTTTACCTATTTCATTAAATTCTATTAATACTTTCTCCACTGTGTGTCTTCATGTACTGTCTTCTTATAGACATACTGCCATGTGTATAGTCATATGACTCTGCCCTGCCCAGTCTGCGATATGCAGCATGGGGCAGAACATAAAAACACTGAGCCAACTGACTAACTTGAGCAGCTTGTACCAAAGAAAATTGCTGTGCACATTGTTTGGACACATGTTGACTTTAGTGAAGATGACATTGAACAAAAAGAAGTCAAACTTAAACACTTTTTTGAAACAGAAACATCAAACTAATGAAGGGCATGGTGAAAGCTGAAGAGCTACATCAAATGTGCTAGAGCAGGGACAACTGTTCAGGATAGTGGGTTCTCAGTAATGGAGTAAAAGCAGTGGTTCTTAGGCTGGTCCTCCAGGTGGTCAACATTTTTGCTGTAATGTGCTATAAAATGCGTTAGAGCAAAAATCTAGACTATCTGGAGGTCAGTAAGGACCAGTTTGAGAACGACTGCTTTATAATACCTCAAGGACATCCTATTTCTACAACAAAAGCTTTTTTTCTTTTCTTATTTCTTACCATACTTACAATGTTCCTTTATTATCTAGTGTGTACAAGTGTTAAGCATTGTTCTGCATTGTTAAGTAAATGGCCTGAATGTTAGTTGATGTACACAATATGCAGCAACAAAATCATCCTAATTAATTAATCCTAATTAACTCTTACAAAGAAAATGACTGTATTTGACAGATAACGCAGCTTTTGCATACATCGCCTCAATATTAAGATATGATGTATACAATTATTATTGTGTTATTGCAATAATAATGGTTATTGTTAAATGTTAAAATATAAAACAAAATATTATATCCTTGGTTTACAGATAAAACGTGATGCCACTGACTTCTTGCAGTCACACCTCTCTCTTTAACTTTTTGTGAGGACAGCAGTATTGACCATGAAACTTACATTTGTGCTTTATTCAGGTGAAGAGATTGAAATCACTTTTAGTTACTGGGATGGTTCCGGACACCGGAAAACAGTCAAGGTATTCACAGCAATAACATGACAACAAAAAAAAGTTATTGTGTAAATATACCCATTTGTTTAGGAAGTCCAGACATTTCTGTTTACTGCATTCGGGTTGAGTTAAACAGGATGCAGTGGTTTAGTACAGCGATTTATATAGCGACTCTGATGACCACTGCAGAAAATTTATGTTTGTGTGCGTGCGTGTGTGTGTATATATCTATATATTTATATATTCATACTGATCAGCCATAACATTAAAACCACCTCCCTATATCTACACTTTTTGTCCATTTTATCCTTCTTTGTGTCAGATCCACACATACCAGTTTAACACACTCTAATATCCCCCACCTCGTCAGTGACACTGCAGTGCTAAGAATGATCCACCACCCACATAATACCTGCTCTGTCCCTGCTCTGACCATTGAAGAACAGGGTGATATTGGATTAACATGTGTGAAGAGAAACAGATGAAGTACACTTTGTAGTTCTGCAATTACAGATTGTACTTTACCCATTTCTCTTCATATATGCTAAGTGCAGCTGATATAAAGGTTTTGATGCAATTGTTGATCATCAGTGTGTGCATGTGTGTGTTTATACACACACACAGACATTTACTTCAGGGAATGGTTAGAGAATGGCCATGTCTGCTGTATAATTTGTAAGGTGTTATCTTGTGAGGTTCCACCCTGGCCAGCATGCTCATGGCAAGGCGACGTGAATAATCAGAGTTTGAATGAGGCCAGATGGATGGAGATTTTGTTTAACATTCCTAGATCCACAGTGTGTACTGAGAATGAGGCACAGAAAGCTTTACGATCCTCAGTGGACAGCACAGTGGCAGCTTAAGGTGCTTAAGGCCACAGGTGCTTAAAGATCATGACTGGTGGCATCTGGTTAGAAATGACTGTGCGAACAAACAAGAGAAATCATATTACAGACCCGCCACACTGCCTCTGTTAACAGCACGACATCAGACACAGCACCTCACCTGCGCCACACTTAAACCCTACCATCAGCCTGAACCAACTGGTACCATGACACATCAGATCATGCCACGTGTTGCAAATCCTCTAGGCTTCACTTCACTAGCAACCTCACGAACCCAGGTCATCTCCTGCATCTGGTGTTGTGGTGTTGCAGAGTCACTGTGGTGGGTCTGGGTCATGGAAGCTAAAGAATATCAATCAATCAAAATTTATTTGTATAGCGCTTTTTACAATCAACGTTGTCTCAAAGCAGCTTCACAGAAAATCAGTTAGTTAAAAGGAACAAGAAAAGAGAAAAACACGGCGTTAATGTATAGACGTGGGAAAGGGAAAACCGGGTCCAAGCCCCCCTTGAGCGAGCCAGAGGCAAACAGTGGCGAGGAAAAACTCCCTTGAGTAAGGAAGAAACCTCTGGAGGAACCAGGCTCAAGGGCGGAACCCAACCTCCTCAGGTCGATCCCGGATGAAGAGAAGAGGACAGAACTAACAGGAAAAGGAGCTTAGAACGTCTATTAGTCTGATTAGTCCAGGACGGTAGTAGCTGCGAAGATGGAGCCGACCCATTGATGGAGTTCATGATCAGAACCAGAGGCTGGGTGACCCACGGTGGAGCTGATGCTCAGGTGACTGTAGGTGCTCTGGAGGTTCCCACGTGATCATTCCAGAGAAGAAGAAGAAGAAGGGGAGAGAGAGAGAGAGAGAGAGAGAGAGAGAGAGAGAGAGACAGACAGACACAGAGACAGACACAGAGACAGACACAGAGACAGACACAGAGACAGACACAGAGACAGACACAGAGACAGACACAGAGAGAAAACGAGAACTTTGCGTCCTTTGTGTTATCCATCAGCGTTGCTCGGCTCATAGATAAGACAGATGAGAGGGTGAGTAAACAGTTTGGGTATAGAAGAATACTGCCCTGACCTGCAGGATGTGCTTGTGGGGCCTCCTGAATTAAATGTGGATGTGATTTTTCTCAGAGCCACTTGTCTGTCCGCACAGGCAGTTCTAGCCAGATGCCACCAGTCACGATCTTTAAGCACCTGGGTGGTCCCATCTATCTTTCATGTACACACTTGTATGCCTCAGTTAATTTGACATTGCCTTGCCATGAGTATGTTGGCCAGTGTTCAACCTCAGTCACAAAAGATAACACCTTACAACACCTTATCAATACAGCTGTCCCCAGAGGTAACGCCACTTCCTAATCAATATTCGTACTGCTGCCCCATGACTTTTGGTATGTCTGTGTACATTGTTATGGTTGTGTGACATCAGTAAAATGTAAAGTTCTCATAAATAGTACTGACACAAATTGAGATGTTCCAGCACATTTCTGCACAAACAGTTATGTTTTTTATTCGATTTTGGTTCATATCGAGCGGGGTTCACAGAGTTAAGAGATGGGGATAATGAAGTAATTATTCAGTCTGTGAAATATGCTGTCGTATACGCTGATACTATTGTAATCTAAGCCGGTTTTGTTAGCGTTTCTGTGTAATAGCGCCTCGGTTTAATATGTTCTTCTATGTGTTCTACAGATGAAGAAAGGCAATACTATTCAGCAGTTTCTTCAGAGAGCCCTGGAGGTTTTGAGGAAAGACTTCAGTGAGTTGAGGTAACCTAAACAGACAATGCTTTTCATTCTGTAAAGTAAACTGCTTTTGCTTTGTTTTGTTTAATTTTTAAACAGTCTTGCACATTATATTATGCCTTATACACTCATCACCAAAAAAAAAAGTTGCGCCCAGAAGGAATCCACTATACCTGATTCAGGTTTCAACCTTGGCTGTGCATGTGACGTCTTTGAGGACGCTATACCAACTGACTATATAAGGTCATTGCGTGTGCTTTCCATTCTAACTTGTGCTGTTGTCCTTTGCAAGCGAAGTATGTCTCAGAGAAGAGTTCGAAAGCAATTTGAGCAGTTGGCGGAGTCCGAATAGCATTACAGTCCCGACACCTTGTTCTGGGTGCAACAATTTTTTTTTTTTGAGAGTATATACACCGATCAGCCATGACATTAAAACTGCAGGAGCACCATATAGTTTTACAATTACAGTCTATAGTCCATCTGTTTCTTGGCATACTTTGTTCGCTCCCTATCACGCAGTTGTTCCCAAGTGTAGAACTACGCCAGAAGTGCGCCTGTATGGTGTGCAGAGATAATGATTTGGACATTGATCGTTCCTTATAAAGTGCGTGGCAGGTGAATTTATTTTATATCTGGTCTCTTTAAAATGATCACCTTTAAACATTTTAGATGCACTTCGCCAGGCAACGAAGGTGTCTTAGGGTAGTTACTTTGTGAATGCTAGTGTCTCTTTGAAGGGGAATATAATGTCAGTCCTTTTTGGTTTTAAGATTGGAAGAATAGGATGGTTAAAGTGGCAGTAAGGTGCTCACAAGTAAAGAGAAAACAAATGAAAAGCTGATAGTTTCTGTTAAATTATTGCTTTCCTTCATAACTTGAAAACACCCAGTATCCTTTACATTGTATGAAAAGTTCATGATGAATAGACCAATAGAAATGTTCCAAAACAATGTACAGAAAAGGAACACTGATGTCTGTCAACTTGCACAGCATAAAGCATTTCTGAACTAGACTAATAAGGGGCTTTGCACAGACCTGTTAAATTAACTAGAGAAAACGAATAAAACAAGATTACAAAATTACTGTGGTATTGCATGTTTGTCAGAATATTAAAGTCTTGCAATTTGGACTTTGTAAGCAGTGTATTGCAACATATTCTACACATACATTTTCCTAATACAGGCAAAACAAATATAGTGTAGTTGTATATACTATTATCAGACTGTTCTTTGTCATATTACACAGCTTAGCTGGGGCTGGAAGCAAAAATGCTACTTTTCGGCTTGACACAAATTTTTAGACAGGTTCAGGTTCAGATGGTTCTGTCTGGTGGGTCCTATGTACTGGAAGTTCTTGTTCTGGGTTTTCCGGTAAGTCTCTATTCACCAAGCACATTGGGTTCTTGTAACAACAGGGAAATTACTAAACTTAGTTAAATCCTAGCGTGGTTTGATGGAATTTCATTTTCCAGCGTTTAGTTTTTATTTATTTATTTATTATTTAAGTCAGTGGCATCATTTCAAGAAAAAAAGCCCTCCATACATCAATGCAGTGTTCTTGAGCAGTTCTAGTCCTTGTGTCATACATTTGTAATCAGCCTAATTGTTTCAGCATGGAAAATCTGATCCTTGATCCATTTTGATGGACATCTGGGTATATTTTTCTGTATTGTCAGGAAGCCGAATCATGTCATTTGCCACATGCTGAGAAGAAGTACACAAATGCCATCTGCCATTGTTGTATGAAGTTATTGTTTCTATGTCTTCTATAATCACATCTGTGGAGATGGTTTTGAAATAGACACACAAAAAGATAAATGACAATAAAACAAAAAAAGATCACATCTTTTGTAGATTAATGTTGTTGCCCCTGTGATGCATTCACAGGTCTGCTGGAGTGGAGCAGCTTATGTACATTAAGGAGGATTTGATCATTCCGCATGTGAGTGGAGCCAGATGAGACGGTCCCAATATCTGGACCTAAAATCTGTGCATTTTATGTTAACTGGTTTTCTGTCATATTTAATTTTTTTACAACTGTTGTGAGTTGCTTGGTCCAAAAACACGGGACTCTAATTTTTCCTACTTTAATTATAAAACGTGTGTTTTCTTTCAGCACCACAGCTTCTATGACTTCATTGTGACAAAAGCTAGAGGCAAGAGTGGTAAGCATGTTGTTGTTGTTGTTGTTGTTGTTGTTGTTGTTGTTGTTGTTGTTGTTGTTGTTACATTTCTGTTGCTTGGTTTTTCTGCCCTGAGCTATTGCAAATTATTTTTATTGTGCATATTGGTTCAGAGTTGCAAATTCAATACATAACTTGAGAGGCTTGAGAACCTCTAGGATGAGCATGTCTTTCCTATCCCAGGACCGCTCTTCAGTTTTGACGTTCATGACGATATCCGGTTAGTGAATGATGCCACTGTTGAGAAGGATGAGGTATTTATGTTTATTAATATAAAATATTGATTTGGATAGAGGCTTGCTGTTTTTTTAAATTTATTTATTTATTTTTTGTCTTTGTAGTCACATGCGGGTAAAGTGGTTCTGAGGAGCTGGTATGAAAAAAACAAACACATCTTCCCTGCAAGCCGCTGGGAGCCATATGATCCTGAAAAGAAATGGGACAAATACACGGTTAGTATCTTTAAACATTAAATGCATCTTAAATGTTTTAAATCCATTTATGTAGGATTCTTTTCTTTTTTTTAATAGTGAATATAATTGGAAAAGGTGCATCTGAAAGATGCTATGAAAATCGGAGCAAGACATTTTAAAGAAGAATACAAACAAATATGGCATTGTTCTGCAAATTTTGGTGCACAGTTCTATTTTTAAAATATTTAAAAAAAAAAAAGAGTAATAATTTAAATGTACACTTTTGCACAGGCCACGTTTTTATAGTTTTGTTTCATATCTCACGTTCAAGAAATAAACAGTAATTCTGCATTAAAATGTGTAGACCTGTATGAGGTTTAGTAGTTATTTTTTTTAACTTAACAATACATGTAATTTGACCAGAGGCAACATTTACATATAACTGTGTATTAGATAATCGGTGTAAGGATACAGTCAGTGCCGAAGTGTTCCTAATAAGTTGTCTTGTGGTGTTCGAAATTGTTTCAAGTAATAACTGATACTGGTACCTGCACTTGTGTTGGATTGGGCTATGCTTACTAAATTAAAATTTTTTTTTTTTTTTTTTTTCCCTCCCTTTTAGATCCGGTGAGTTAGTTGTCTGCGGCCATGAAGAGTATGGACTTTATAAATGTATTGCTAATGTTTGTGTATAGCGGCATTTTATTTTTGATGGGTAGTGTACAAAACCATGTTATCCCCCTGTTTTTTGTCTTTGTGAATTGATAATGAGGATGTTCTAAAATGACTGTATTCAAACTAAAATTCATTTTGCATTTCAAAGTGTCTTGCATCATCTGTAACATGTCGGATAAAGTTAAATTGCAACAATTTAGAATGTCTGCATAACTTTCTTTCTTTTTCTTTTTTTTAAAGAAGTATCCTGTTGGATGTAAATATAACTCATAATTATAGAGACCCAATTTGTCCATAAATGTCTTTTGTCATTTGTCATAATAAACCTATTTTCTGTGTACATGTTTGCCATTCATGTCTTTTCATGGTTTCACTGTTTTGCAGCTGAATGTTTACGTTCTGGATGACTGGGGTTTTATTTGTCCTTAAATTTAAGGTTCAGTGTTAATCTTACAGGGGTTGTACAATGAAACTGAAACACCTGTCATTTTAGTGTGGGAGGTTTCATGGCTAAATTGGACCAACCTGGTGGCCAATCTTCATTAATTGCACATTGCACCAGTAAGAGCAGAGTGTGAAGGTTCAATTAGCAGGTAAGAGCACAGTTTTGCTCAAAATATTGCAATGCACACAACATTATGGGTGACATACCAGAGTTCAAAAGAGGACAAATTGTTGGTGCACGTCTTGCTGGCGCATCTGTGACCAAGTGTTTGTGATGTATCAAGAGCCACGGTATCCAGGGTAATGTCAGCATACCACCAAGAAGGACGAACCACATCCAACAGGATTAACTGTGGACGCAAGAGGAAGCTGTCTGAAAGGGATGTTCGGGTGCTAACCCGCATTGTATCCAAAAAAGGACTTGTATATGTCATTCCCAAGATGAACTGACGCTGTATTGGCCGCAAAAGGAGGCCCTACACCATGTGGTCTAAAACCAGGTGTTTCAGTTTCATTGTCCAGCCCCTGTAATTCCTTATATATATATGTATATGTATGTATGTATGTATGTATGTATGTATGTCAGGGAGCGTGCATGTTCAGTGAATTGCCTAGCAGCTTGTTTAACAAGAAATACCTGGACTGACTAACAGCTACAGATAAACACCTCTTGCCTCAGGCCACCACTCCTTCAACCTCTTTCGTTTTTCCCCCATTTTTCTCTGTCACTCTCTCCCTTGGGTCTTGCCTTCTCCCTCCTGTGCTCTTAGTCACTGCCTTCTGTTTTTATTCTGAAATACCGCCTCGGTCTTAACAGATGACTAAGAGTGCACGGGTAGGGACGATGTCTAGAGACATGCTGGTTTTAGCTTGTTTCCTGGTCACTGTGTTCTTGGGAGCCCAGGGGGCTAAGATGTCTTTTCGACCTCGCAACTGCACACAGCAGTGCGTTCGCCAGGTGAGCTACCTTTTCCAAGCCTAAGACTGTTATAACAATAACATTTAAACAGTAAAGCTGAGATGGATTGATTCTTCTATGAACTATATGGAATTACTGTTTTGTATCTGTATCTGTATCAGCAGAAGTCTTAATGTGAAAAATAGCTTATTAGTGTAGGTGTAATTCCCTGGAGACAGCTCATTGTGTTTGTGTTTGAACTGTTACTGTAAATGCACTAACCAGACATATATGGTAAACAAATTTAAGGCATCATGTTACAGTAAGGAGCATGGATACTTCTCTTTAGAAGCAGTTCTCCCGTTTTTGCTTATTTAGAATATCTTTACAGAGATACTTCAAGTTAAACATAGGCATTAAATATCTTCTCTCCCCTGAATGTCTCCATAGTTGGTCATGTAAACTAAACGTTGTCATGAAAAGAAATAGTGTAATTTAAGACTCTTTCATTTTTACAGTCTTTTTGTCACCAGATCTGTCAGACAAACAGCGTCTCTCTCTCTCTCTCTCTCTCTCTCTCTCTCTCTCTCTCTCTCTCTCTGGCCCAGCTTTATAATTTGTTTCACCATTAACGAGGATTGTCAGTTGAAATAAAATTGTGCTTGCTTTACCTGCACCATCTACTCTATAAAAAAAAGATGCCACAAATGCTTTTGGTTTCATATAGAAACCCAACATGAACATTTTCGTGCGAAGAACCTTTACAGGAACCTCTACATTATGAGGAGGTTCTTTAAACCTAAGGTTTTTTTGCGCTCACATATCCCATAGGTTCACTGGTGGTTTGGAACATTGTAAACGATGTGACCTCAGGTTCGACTTTCTTGTTTTTAAAACTCATATCTGTAGACTTAAAAAATAAGCTCAGGCAGAATCTTGGCTTCTTTTACAGGCACAAATCTTGTTTCCCTATGCATAGCAGAAAGGCGATTGTGGAAGCACAATGTTTCTTGTCTGTTCTGGATTACATTGATGGGCTCTGGACCCTGTTTATAACTCTGCCCTAAGATGTTGTGTAAGAAGGGAAACGCACTGGTTACTTTTTATTTATAAGGCTCTTGTTGGATGCCAGAGTATATTACCTCCTTGCTCACTGTAAAGGATACACTTTTTACAAAAACCCGCTCAAATTATTTTATTTCACTCAAGGTCCCCCGAGTTTTGACTGAGCTGGGTAAAACTGTCTCTGGCCATTGCACATCACTGAGCCTTAGAATAGTAACGAGCTACTCTAAAGCTTGACTAGCTCGTTTTAATGATTCTAGTTTTGTTTGTAAACATTTTAGTTAAGTATTGTTTTTATTTATTTTCTTTGGTTTGTTTTTATATTATTTGATCTCTATTTTGGAATCTTTTATTCTTAGATTTTTACTTTAGATTTTGTCTTTTATTGTTTTATTTTTCCTTTGAATTTTTTGTTTTATCAATCTTTATTTGTTTTATCCTCCCTGTGACTACATTGTAAACCCAATTTTAGATAAAGACGATTGTTCTTCTGGTTACCATGTGTGTTAGCGTATGAATTTAGGCCTTTCTCTTTTGAAGAATAATGATCTCTTTTTTTTTTTGTCTTGATGTTTTCTTCCCGAACTGAATAATTCTGATAAAGTCAATTTGGTGTTGTGGTTAACTCGCACTGTTGGTCGATGATTAGTGCTTTGTTTGATTCAGACGAAACATGACGCATTTTACCTGGTGTCACCAAATGCAGCTCTAAATGAATAACGTGCAAGCAGCTGACATTGAACAATAAGTAATTACTGCTGATCTGTTTGAAAAGATAAATGTAATCCTACATGCCATACATGTCTGCATATGTTTAAGTATGACTAATATATTTCTGTTGATGTTAGGGAACTCCAGGATGTGAGTATTGCAGGATTAGTAAAGAGGATGTCGAAGCTACACTTGACTTCACCCCTGCTGGCCTCTTCGGAGGTAAGTTCACACTGGGTGGCTCTCAGCTGTATTGCCCAGGTACATTACTGATGGGCCTAATAGTAGTCTGCAATTATCTTACTACTTAAACTGCAGTAGCATTGTTATTCTGCCATTGTCTGAGCCAGAACATGAACAGAAATGTGTATAATATACATGTGCACAGTTTTCAAACCTTTTTTGAGAAATACCACACTTTATATCATATGAATATTCACCTGCAGTTTCACACATTAACCTCTGTCACAGTGCAGTTTATTAAAAGTCTTGTAAATTCTGTAATAATGAAGACAAATTATTATACAGTCATCATCAAAAGAATAGTTACCCCCAGAAGAAAGTGTCAGATTGCAATGCTATTTGGAAGGAAGATAAAGGTAACAAGGAACAATAAATGATGGCTATCTAAATAATAATAAAGTAGTGTCTCTCAGTATGGCGTCAGGTCGCCATGTCTGCTAACGCAACATGCCAGGCATCTCAGCATGGAGTTGTAGAGGTTCCTAATGGTATCCTGTGATAATCCATCCTTCTGGACATGTGATGTGTGACAACAAACTGTTTGTCTTGGCACTGAGCACGGTGCCTCCATACATGGATTTGTTGGTCGTCTCCACCAAGACAAAAGCAGGACGTGTCCCTGAAGATGACCCACTGCCATTCTTAGTCACTCCATGACAGTCTGGCATGAGACCATTGCAGTGTTTGACGATGTTGATGTGGTGTTAAGGGCAATCATCGTAACGGTCTGTTAGTCCTGCATCGTGTAGTCGTCTGCCACTGGTGCTGACACTAACATGACTCATGAAGGGCATCACTGCTCGCTGAATGTCTGCTATTGTGGCTGTTGGGTCCGATAGGTATGACGATAAGGCCTGCCCTTGCGTACGACTTACATCACATGCGCTGCTGAGCGTGAACCTTGAATCATTCTCATGTCCCACAATGTCAAATCTACCCACCAAGTTTGGTTCCTGTTGGTTGACTCCTTCAGGATGCAACTATTTGTGTAACTGTTCTTTTGATAATGAGTGTATGTCGTCGTTATCGGAACCTTATGTGTTGCATCTCCAAATTGATAACTTTACAGGAGAGGGGAAAAAAAACATCCATAACTTTTAATGTAACATAATGCAACGTATTGTCATTTCAGACATTCAGTGACCATATGGGTTGCTCCGTTCATCCTGAACTACAAAGGGCAAAATACAAAGGGCAGCTGTTTTTTTTTCTTTTTTTCAAATAATTTTAAATGATAATCACACAACAATGTGTAAATACTGTACATTCCATACAGTCCATACATGCAGCATTTAAAAACACTTACCAAGTGAGAACTGCTCGTAGCAGTGATGACAGAAACCGGATAATCAAAGCATCCTGTGGGTCAGGACCTTGACGAGAATTAATCAATTAAATAGTTACAAATTTGTTGCCCGAGCCATTGTTTTACAAAAGTTTTGAGTCTACAATGTTAATGTTAAAATGTATCCATAATGGAGAAGTACATGCAGGGCATATCGTTCAGTGTTTATCATAAAACTATTCTGGATAGACAACAGCTTTGTTACACCTAAATGATTGAATTAAACTTTTGATTTTGGTCATACTTTATAGATAATCTTCAGATGCTTTAATTATTAACATGATATCTGATGAAACTCTACTTGGTTATCATCAGTGTTATGTTTTATTTTATTCATGGATTTTAATGAGCAGTATGGTACACTTTGTCAGTCTGTAGAATGCAGTAGGAAGTAGTGTAAGACGAAAATACATGGAGAAAAATAAAACGTAGCTTACTTAACCACATCTTCGTATTCTGGCAGAGGATGTGGACTGAAGAGCGTAGCCGAAAGCATTTTCATCTGGCACTGGAATATTTTCTGGGTATTTCTTTTTATCTGGAGCAGGCAGTAACATTTAAATTTCCTGTGACCCCACCCAAAGTGGATAATAGTCCTTAGCTGTATTCAAACTGTTTGCTTGTTTTGTTCAACAGATACAAAAGCAAACTGTATGTAAAAGGGAAATCCATTCTATATGCCAGTGAATTTTCAGGGCTGTGACAGCAAAGTTTCTAACATCAGAAAAAAAATGTAAAATGTGCCTTTACTTTAAACTATTAAACTAAGCTGACTTATATGATAAAGTTACAGCTGTTCTTTAACACAATGAAATGTGAAGTACTTTGTATTTGCACACTGACTACAACATTGACTCTTTTTGCTGGTCTAGGCTGCATGCCATGGCCATGTCTTTCTTTTTTAGGGCAGCAGACCGCTGAGATCTGCCAACACTACGTACATGCTCCACAGAATGTCACTATCGATTTTGGAGATGATCCAAGCTCTAATTATGATACTGTTGTTGTATCCTGGAGCCCAAGCCAGTACGGTAATAATAAGGGGAAAAAAACTTTTTTGAAGCTTTCTTCAAACTGCTAGGTTTAAGCTACAGTCAGTATAAACAGTGCCTTGAGCCCTCAAGTCACAAGGGGCCGCACAAGTATGTTTTTTTTTTTCTGTCATTTGTGTCAGCCAGACAGAAAGAATATACTGGGAACCCATCAACAACATCCAGAAAAGCAAACTTCCTCCTAGAAATTGTGATTTAGTATTAGGATTATATATGGTATTTTAATGTATTATTATTTAGATTTATTGATTTTTTTCCTCAAATAGCTGCCTACTTCCTCTGTATACACACTCATCATCAAAAATATAGTTGCACCCAGAAGGAAGTGTTGGGTTGCAATGCTATTTGAAGGAAGATAAATGATGAAAAATTATGATATTTATTGAGCTACACATACAGAAGTAGTGTCTCTCAGTATGGCGTCGTCGTAATGGTCTACGTACACGTAGTCCTACATTGTGCAGCCATCTATCCGTCAGGCATAGTGATAAGGCCCATCCTGGCTTATGTCACATGCATAGCTGAGTGTGAAACTTGAAACATTTGTATGTTTCACCGTGTCAAACCTACCCACCAAGTTTCATTACTGCCGTTTGATCCCTTGTTTCAGTGAGGAATGTAGTTGTTGTTTTGTTATTTAATTGTGTTTATTAAATGTTTGTCCTGATAAAAAAATATATATTAAGTTTAATTATTTCTCATTTTATTTGTTTACTATATACACACCAACTTTTTTGGGGGCCCTCCAGCTATGATGTTACCTAGAGGTCTGCAAATGTTCCTAAAAAGCCCTAACTGCTATAATAACACAGGGGCTAAAACCTTAAAACAGCAACTTTACAGGAGAAGAAAAAAAACTTTCCAATTTTCAATGTAAGATAATGTAAAGTGGGTTTTTACCACATGACTTCAGAGTATTTTTATGCATCCATTAAATTTCTTACATTGTAGAAGGCAACTGTAAAGGGGTATTTTGACATGATATGAGAGTTATGACATTTTGTTCCAGTATCAATGCTAAGCAACTCATTGCCATTGTTTGCCTTTATATTGCATGGCTATTCTGTTGATTGACAATTCAAAGTTCTTTTCCACAATATGGTTTCCATTTATTATTAATTATTATTATTATTTTTAATGACACAGTGTTGATAGCAGTGCACAGCACCACAATGTCATTACTGAGTTGAGATTTTTATGTCCTGATGTATTGTGTTTTAATTATTCAGCAGTCAAATGCAAATGAATTATATTTTAATGTATGCAGCTGGATAAGAACACATTCTCAGATCACTTTATTAGAAAAACAAAAATGAACAAAAAATGTTCAGGTTTTTTCTTTTAGGGCTACATCTTGTTTCAGGCCAAAACCATTTGAGCACATATCACACCATACTTGTGACTTCTGAACTTCTAGGTAAGAACATGTAATGAGGAGGCACCTGCTAGAAATAAGTGTGACTGAAACACCTGAACCCAGTGATCAGCAATGCTGTCCACATATTTCGGCCATATAGCGTATGTATCTTTGTTGTCAATGTGCTGCAGGTGTTGCTTTCCTGCAAGGTTTCCAAGTTTCTCTGCAGGCTTTGGGCGGATCTCAGATCTTCTGTCAGCTTTTCCTCCTTCAGAACAATCCATCACTCTCTACAGTGCATGCTCAAAGGGTACGTCAGTGTCTGACCTCATAACCCACCACCCTCACTTTTATTAAGCACAGATTTTACTTTTTAAAAAAAAAAAAAAAAAAAAAAAGACAATGAACTGAGTCAGAGAAATACTTGCAGGAATATTGGTACTTGGAATTTTCAACAAAAATATAAATATAAACAGCTTTTTTTTAACATGTAAAATCACATGTTCATTTTAATATAGCACTTTGTGAATAAACAAGAATTCTTAAGCAGAAATATGAGATTCTTTTTTTCTGTTGTTTATTACTCAGGTGTATTACTCAGATTCATTCTCACAGCTCTCTCTGGGTACCCAGTACGCTGTCACTGTGATGGCCATACCTGTTCCTGAGCAGTGGGACAAATTCTACAATAGCAAACTGTTCTTCACACGCAGTAAGGGTTCTTCTGCATACAATACACACTTACTTACGTCTTTTGAATGTGTTTTCAGCCTCCAAATGATCCATTTTCCTTTAGCAATGTCATTTTTGACAAAGTGTTAAAGCACTGGATTTTTTACTTGTGTTTCTCTTTTCACAGCATGCCCAGAGAAAAATGGCTTGGAGCACTGCAGAACAGGTAAGTTGATCATGGTCAGTGTTTATACATAATCTAGACTTAGGTTGAATGTTTAACTCTTAGAGCCCTTGGGTAATTGTTTTGGTGTTTAGGTCAGTCACAATTACAGTTACAATCAAAGTACCGACATAAGACTATATGGCTATAAAGGCTATATGTTGTTATTTTCAGGAGACCTAGGGGTACTTAGATATGTCATTGTTTGACCTGCAGATCCTAACAGAATTGTGGTATCTTTGTGAATTTGGACAATTTTAATCAAAAAATTACTTAGCGCATGCAAAGTTATTTTTTGGTAATACAGGTCCTGAAGTTTTAGGATAGGCACTTCTTTCAGAAATTGTTTGTTTGGTGTATTTGGAAGGTCAAAATGCACATATTTTGATGCCATTCAAAATGAATTATTAGTCTAAGATGGTCATGTATTTTATTGTTTTTTTTTTGTCCTCTTGGATTCATGCATAGTGCTAAAACTCTAATACTCATACACAGCAAGACAGACTTTATAATTTCAAACTGAGTTGCATGTTTACTGTCAGCTGTTTGTAATATTAAAAATAAATTGCAGCTGGATTACTGGCAGAATCATGGCTGAAAATCTCTAGACATGAATAACTCTAGACAGTAAGAGTTGCTGACTACTCTGATGTGTGAATTGTGCTGTTTTAAACCTTTTGTTGCCAGATGATGGCTAAAGCAGAGCACTAATAGCAGGTTTTTGGCTAGTTTCAGAGCTGGATTACTGTCTGAAGGGTGGTCATAGCTGTATTATCAGACCATGGTCAGTAAAGCTAGGGTCTGATGAGTGCTGTGATGTGCGAGTCGAGTCACTATTTTAGTCCTTTGTTTATAATATGACGGATAAAAGCAAATAGCTAAAATTGGTGTTTTTTTGAGCTGGATTACTTTATTCGCTGGAGTTTTTGATCCTTGCTAGTCAGGGTCGGGTCTGTTAAATGTTCTGATATGTGAATCATGTCTGTAGCTTAAACCATTATGAAGGCTAGAGGGGCTTCGGGTTCTAAGAGTTAATGCTCCTTGTTATTATTGTTATTAGATTATTCTTTTTGGTTGGCAAAATGACAATATGTTATTGATATCATCACGTCACAAGTCATGCCACGTCTCTGGGCATATCATGGGTATCAGTAACACTTGGACACTGAATTACAGCATAGCCTATACCTTAAAAAAAAGAATATATAGAGTGTCAGAATCAACAAACGTAGTTCAACACGCACAGAGCTTAAAGTCAAATGATGTTTATTAGACAGATTGAGAATCAGAGTCCACAGCATGAACCAGGCAAACACTACCAAAGGGCAAGGCTGAGGCATAAACAGGGAGACAGACAGGGGTCGAGAACCAGTAAACAAAACCAAAGGACAGGACAAGACAGTAAACGAGCAAACACAAAGGACGTCATAGACCAGAGAGTCAAAACAAATAGTGAACAGAGTCAAAAGGGATAATCCAAAAGAGAGTACTCGAATAAACAAAGGAGAAGTCAAAACCAGAGAATACAAGTAGAGAGAACAGTCCGGAGTCAATCAGGGCTGAAAATACACAAGAATGCAGTGTGACCAGTATCAGCAAAGACCTCGTGACCATACCCGACATGGGGTTACTCGCCACTTTGGCATGTGGGACAGTCATGTAGAGCATGTCCTGCAGCGCCGCAGTACAAATAGAGACCTCCGGGAAGTTGGCGAAGCCTTTCCTCTGGAGACAGACGGGTAGAATAGACCTGCATGGGTTCCTCGTGGCTGCTTTCAGAAGACGCTCTGGCGGTTGTACGAGCGCGAGGGGTTGTCAGAGAAACGTGCTGTGGCGTCTGGAGTGCACGAGCGAATTGGGTCCGACGAGAAACCACACCACGCTTAAGCTGATCAGAGTGATGAGTTCATCCAGAGTTAAACCATCATCTCGGCAGGCCGGCTCTTTAAGAATGTCCTGGTTCAGTCCATTGTGATGGACAGTGATCAGAGCTGGTTCGTTCCATCCACTTCCAGCAGCCACAGTACAAAACTCCAGTGAGCAGCCACAGTACAAAACTCCAGAGCGATTCCCCTGACGTAGTTGGACCAGAAGTTCCCCAGGAGATCTACCCTCATTCGGGTGATCAAACATGGCCAAGTCCCTAATGAAATGTTCATAGGTGCTGTGTTCATAAGCAGGCCATACAGCAGTAGCCCGGTCCAAAGCTTTACCAGTCAGACGAGAGATAACAAAGGATATACGAGATTTAGCAGAACTAGGGGGAGAGTTAGAAAAGAGATATAACACTGCAAGAGAAAAGCCTCGGCATTGATTGGGAGCTCCGTCGAATTTATCAGGTTTGCTCACTGGGAATGAACCAGTCACGGGGACAGACGTAGCCACTGCTCCATGCTCAGCGGGAGACGAGATATTTCATTTAGCGATTTGGGCAAAATATCTCTGAGATTGGCAGAAATCTGGGATAAGTGGGAATGTTGCACGGTTTGCTGTTGAGCCAGACTACCAGCTGAATTGGTAAGAGAATCAAATAATTGATTATGTTGGCCCAGAATATGTGTGTATGAGGGGTTTAAATACAAACAGGGAAATGAGGAGCAAGTGAGTGTAATCAGTACTCGGGTGAGGACGAATGTGAGAATGGAGTGTGATAGGTGAATTCCGGGCATGTGGCTATGACGTAATCGGGAAGTGAACCCTGGGAGATGGAGTTTGGAAGATCGGAGGTGGCGAGGAAACCCAGAAGCGCGCCCGTAAACAATAACAACCAATGTATAGTAACTGCACAAACTTCATAGCTGATTGGATAACAGACCATTATGTCATTATTATATCTTATTAACATCATTTTAAAAATGATTTGATATTACCTAGTTTAACCTAATTTAAAATGGAGCATTTTGTCCATTCCAACTTCTGAGGTTTTATTCATATGCTGAAATACAGTTAATAAGTTTATACACTGCTTTCTCTTATATTTCGTTGTGCCACCTTTTGCTTGATTATGGTAAGCGTTTGTTGTTGCATTGTTATGACAACTTTATGCAATGTCACATTTGTTTACACCCAGAGTTACATTCATTTTTGTCTGAGATGTTGTATTGATGATGGGAGAATCAAACCGCTCAATAAAGTCTTTTTCAGCCCCTCCTAAAGACTTTCATTGGGGTTACGGTCGGCACTGTGTGGAATACAGTGTGTGGAAATGATTCCTCATGCACCTTGATCCACTCTTTCAAAATTAGAGCTCAATGAATCTTGGTATTGTCTGCCTGGAATATGACTATGCCACCTGGAATACGGCTTGGTGTAACTCCACATGCACACTTACCACTACAATAACACTATACTGCCAAAAGGATTCACTCACCATCTAAATCATTGAATTCACTTCCATGCAGACTGTTTCTATAAACATTTCTGAAAGAATGGATCGCTCTCAGGAGCTCAGTGAATTTCAGCGTGGTACCGTGATAGGATGCCACCTGTGCAACAAGTCCAGTCGTGAAATTTCATCAATTGCTATTTCCTCATCTGCAGAGTCAATCACTACAGACCTCCAAACTTTATGTGGCCTTCAGATTAGAGAATTTCATTGAATGGGTTTCCATGGCCGAGAAGGTGCAACCAAGCTTTACATCACCAAGCGCAATGCAAAGCGTCAAATGCAGTGGTGTAAAGCACGACGCCACCGGACTCTAGAGCAGTGGAGATGTGTTCTCTGGAGTGATGAATCACACTTCTCTGCCTGGCAGTCCAATGGACAAGTCTGGGTTTGGCGGTTGCCAGGAGAACGGTACTTGTCTGACTGCGTTGTGCCAAGTGTAAAGTTTGGTGGAGAGGGGATTATGGAGGGGGGTTGTTTTTCAGGAGTTGGGCTCGGTGCCTTAGTTCCAGTGAAAGGAACTCTTAATGCTTCAGCATACCAAGTATACCAGCATATTTTGGACTCTGTTCCCTTCCTGTTCCAACATGACTGCACACCAGTGCACAAAGCAAGGTCTATAAAGACATGGATGAGCAAGTCTGGTGTGTAATAAGTTGACGGGCCTGCACAGAGTCCTGACCTCAACCCGATAGAACACCTTTGGGATGAATTAGAGCAGAGGTGGCGAGCCAGGGCTTCTCGTCCAACATCAGTGTCTGACCTCTCAAATGTACTTCTTGAAGAATGGTCAAATATTCCCATAAACACATTCCTAAACCTTGTGGAAAGCCTTCCCAGAAGAGTTGAAGCTGTTATAGTTACAAAGGATGGGTCGACATCATATGAAACTCTATGGATTTGAAATGGGATGTCACTCAAGTTCATATGCGTGTAAAAGCAGATGAGCAAATACTTTTCAATATAGTGTATGCTGTGATATTGCTTACCCTTAGTTATACTATAATGCTGCTGTCAGAGCAAACCCTCATATGTCAATTTTTGTTGTTTTTTAGTTTTTGACATCATTTCAAAATGTCTGATGCCCTTTACGTTTTGTGTGAAATTCTTCATGAACTGACCAAAAAAAATGGCCCAAAATGACTTGGGAAAAGTGTGGTTTTGCTGATTTACGTTTTGTAGATTTTGTTCTGACAGCATTGATAAACTACAGCACAGTACTTACAACATATATGATATACTGTGTTGTTTCATTTTCCTGGCTCCTTTTACAGATTGGCATCCCAGTCATGTTGAAGTCCGCCAAGACAGCCAAGACATTGTTGTGACTTTCAACCTGGCACCTGAGAACCTGGGCATCAGTCGCTACTTTTCAACATGTGTTGGAGGGGGCTCACGCAGCTACGAAATCATCCACCCAGTATGAATTTTCATATATATTGTTTACAGTCTTTATAGATTTTCTTGATAGCCTGAAAGCTAAAGATTTCAGTGGTGAATAGTTTTGAGTATGTGCGCTATCATCAATATGCTGTTTGAAAAAAGCTCTGAAACTGACAAGTGAGGTTATTTATTATTTCAGTTCTAAAATGCAATGATTTTGCTATTTCTGTGGACATTATGTGAATTGAGAATACAGTCTAACAAGCTGTAACACGATGTAATGAGTTCCTCCCTTGATAAAAAAAAAAATTACAAATGTCTTTGTGATTCTCTAGAATTTCAGCTTGAACAGTACTCATCACACTTACCGCTTGCTCAATCTCCATTCAAGCACCAACTACACCTGTGAGGTGAGTTAGTCAATCAACAGTTCACACTTCTCACATCTTTAATCTTAGTGTTGTCTTTGCTGGTAACCCAGTAAGTATATCATGATAACTGTACAATACTTTAGCAAAGAGCTTGCATGTGCCATGGGGCAGTTACGCTGGTGCCTATATTGTGGGGCAAAGGGTAGCTACTGGGTCTCCTAACATTTGTTGCTCATGCATCTTACACCATCACTCATTTTTGTGTTGTTTGGAATTGCACCATTGCCTCTGCTATGTATTTAAACACTGTCACAACATGCTTTTGAATGACAAAATCTTGCTGAGTGCTCAAGTGCTGTTGCGAAAGAACATTAATTCTCATTTTGCAGCCATGCGGACATTACCACACAGCATTACCACATGCACCACTTGGACAGAAGAAAGACAGACCCATTTTTGTTTTTGTAAACTCTCTTTATAATTTGAACACAAGACAATGGTTTAACTTTTCAAGGTGTTAATCTGACGGGTTATAATAAATCATATAATAATGGTTATAATACATAAATAAATATAAAAAGTTAAACTTTGTTTGTGTAAAACGGCTAGCGTGAAATATTTCATATGTTCTGTTATTGCTAACCAATAATGACATTTCGGAAGAAATATTTTATTTAATACATGTGATGTGTTTAATAATGACATACTGTTATGTTCCTTACTTTTAGATTGCAGCAGATATTGTGGATGCAGTAAGGAAAACATTTTTTGTTTACGTACAGTACAATTCAAAAGGTAATCTCCAGTTTTGTTGATTAGTTCTTCACTGAAATTATGTATTTTGCTTACACATTATTTTGATGAATTCACTTTGTAAATGACTATTGTCAATGTTATGTGATACATTCATGTATACACACTCAACTCTTACCTTTGTCTCTACATTCATTGCTCATTTTATTGTGTTTACTTATTATCTACATGCTTTCCAAAAGTCAGAGCCACCCTTTAATTTCCAGTCAAAATGACCATTAAATACAGTTGTTCATCAAGTTTTCCAAACTAAAAGCAAGTCTCACAGAAAGAGTGAATGTTATAATAATAACAACATTTGGTGGTCCTAGGGGGGTCCTGACCATTGATGAATGGGGTAAAGAGGGGTCTAAAAAATGATGCACGATGATTCACGCATCTGATAAAATAGGCAATATGTGTAGATTTACTGTAGTATGAGTTTAGTGGCTAATAAAGGTATAGATTGAAATATAAACTGTATTGACAAGAGAATTTTTTGGACTTATTTGCCCACTCTCACTCCCCAGAGCACTCAGCCTTGGACAAAGAGGCTCCTTCTTTGGCAATTGTCCTCTCTGTGGGTGTCCTACTAGTGGCCTCCTTAACAGCCATCTTTGTTATTTTTTGCCAGAAAAGACTGAGGAAAAAAACAGCAAAGACATGCATAAGAACAGGTGACAATGAATTCACAGTCCATGACAGATTTTCATGAACAGAAGACTTCGAAGCAATGAATAAACTATTTTTATCAGTATAAAATATAAGTTATATATAAGTTTTGGTTCATTACTAAGCTGGCACGTTTCAAGAATTCATATTGGTGCATGAAGAATGGCTGTGAAAAAATGGTTATTGTGTAAAGCATTTATTTAATCTTCCATATGTCTTTATATAAGTGTATACATTGGTATACTGTGTATATATAAATTATTATTACTTGACATACCTTATACAAACAATTATTAACAATTCCTCATATTTTCCTCAGACATCATTAAAGAATATTTTGACAAGCATCTGGACGAGCAGCAGTGTGTAGCACTAACCAATAGCACTCGCCCCCCTCAACTCCTGATTTGCTACTCAAGTAATGATGGTCCTGCCCATGTAAAAGTTGTCTTACAGTTGGCTACATTTATACAAAAGCACATGGCCACTCAGGTAGGAGACCTTTTACTACCTATAAATACTTACAGTACAGTGTGCAAGGTACACAGGGTATGAGCATACTGAATCGACCTGTAAATATTGCAGCCCTTGCATTTGACAGGATTACCTAGAAGAAAGTAGGAAATTGCTTTCAATTAATGCTTGAACTCTCGTTTCTGGTAAGGTACATTTGGACTTGTGGGATGCCTTGAACATCATGGAAGAGGGGGATTTGAGATGGTACTGCAAGAGAATGAAGGAGAGTGACTTTGTGATGGTCATCTGCTCAAGAGGTCTCAACCAGAAACAGCATCACCGAGGAAAGGAGGAAGAAGATATCCCAGTAGGAAACACCTCTCTAGCCATTATAGCCATAATTGGGGAGGAGATATGTCAAGCCAAAGCTCTGGGTCTGGATCTCTCCAAATACATGACCGCCATTTTCGAATACTCAAAGGAATCAGACGTCCCATCCATTTTAAATTTGCCCTCAAATTACATGCTCCCAAAAGACCTGCCGTTGCTTTTCTCTCATCTCCATGGAGTGGCTCTGCAGAAGCCTGGAGCTTACCTGCGAGTGGAGAACATCTCGGAGAATGAATACTCAAAACTCCCGGCTGGTGTGGCATTACACCACGCTATTCAAGAGGTCAAGATTTTAAATAATGGTTAAAGGCCATCTGATGGCAGAACTGGTCAGCACATAAGCAAATGGACAGATAATGCAACATATACGACTGCTATATAACTGCTCAGCCTGCAAAGTTTGCATTAAAACTATGAAGAGAATGTTGTTTAAATTTGTCCTAAAGGGGAGGCATGAAGGACTGCTGTAAAGAGAACTTGAGAGGCATGCATAAAGTTTAATTAAAAATATCTTGCATGCCGGACAGATGTGTATACAAAGGTTAATGCCTTTGTCTGTCTGAAAAGTATTGTAACCTCTAAATATCTTTGAATATTGCCATGTGTTTGCATTTAAATTAATACAAATATTAACCCCAGTGACCCAGACGGATAAAGTGGTTTAGAAGAAAAGGGAGTGAGTGAGTAAATATTAACCTTTCACAGTTTTATGAAAAGCCAGTATAGGACTAGTAGATGTATGTACCTTATATACTTACATTTTTGACCAGATTTCCTAAACCAGAAAAAAGCATATTTGAAAACATTTTTTCAAGTCAACAAATGCTACAAACTCAGGTCTGACATGTTCTATCGATGGCAAATGTGCAAATGGATTTTATTAAGATGAAAAGAGACAAAGCTTTTGTTTCATTGGAGGACACCAAATGGACGTTCTCATTTTGTGGTTCCTCTGTCTAGGACATGAGAGCAACAGACTTATTCAGACCTTTCAGATTTATACGATTTTTTTCTTCATGCACAAAAGACTAAATACTGCTGTCCCTTCGAAAACAAAACAAAGCTACAAGCTGCTGCTAGGAAGCATGGGTGACCAGGGGAAAACTTGTGGTGTGCTAGCCAGAGGGTTTCAACTTTCCTCCCGCTTACGCTGGTTAGCCAAAGAAATAGCCAACCTGTAGCTGTTGAAAGGCCAATTAGGCGTTGAGCTCAGGTTCTCCATAGTGTCTCTATCCAATTCAGTTGCAAGCCTCAGACATGTCTCACAGTGGTCAGTCATCCCTACAATTCCCGTGCCTGAGATAAGGAGTTATGATAGTATGCATATGTACTTACTTGCAGCATTTTGATATGGTTATGGCAGTGGTGGGCTTGAGGGACCAAGTAAAGGTGGCAGTTTGCCACAGCATTAAAAGGGCCAGCCCTGCAGGTACTGTTAGGTACTGTTAACCTCCTGCCGACATTATGGTAACTTGGCACAGCCTCACAGCAACCTTGGGGAGGCGGTTCAGTGTATGATTGTGGTCCATGTACATTAGAGAGAAGAAATCTGAGACATATTTTTCTGTCCTAGAAGATTATACCAAACACATTCAATGAAGTTGAGGTCTGAACTCTGAGTGTTCCAGGAACACTGCTGAACTTCTTGGTATAATTTTCCTTCTGTCAGTAACAGCTTGCAGACTTCAGTGCATGTTTAACTGTGAAAAGATGAATCCAGATCTGAAATCAAAGTGGATTTTGATTTTCTCTCAAGGATTAAAGCCTTAGTATTGTTTAACTAACAATGTCAGGTCCTGCACAGGAGTCCCAGTTTATTCATATTTAAAAAGATGTTTTAACCCTCCATGGGCTTTCCCCTTCCATATGGAAGTTGGTTATTTTATATCTCCTCAGAAAAAAAGGAATAACTTCTACTTCATGGCCATTTTGGCTAGAAGCTGAATAGGTGAATGCTGGTCTCTGACTTTTGCCCAGCACTGTAGAAATGTTGTTAAAACATAATTGTTGTTTAAATCGTATTGTTTGGGGCAACACCTTCCTCAAACTCTTTAGATTTACAACAGAGACTATTTACAAGTAGAATTTTTTGTCCAAGCAGAGAATATATTTCTGCCAGAAAGATTCAAAAGGCAAAGTGATGGAAAATGATATTTTAATCCTCGGTAAGATGTACAATTTGAAGGATAACAATTTTTGAGGAATAAAGAGTCTTCGGCATAGGCCCCCTCCTGGGTCCAGGTCTTGAAGCGTTCAGACAAACTGATGGTGGGGCGGGGGGAGGAAGGAGAACAATGAAACGTCGACATCTGAAAGCAGCAGAATAGGAACGTTGAATCTTTGAATCTTTTTAAAGTCAGGTGGCAGACTATGAATGGCGATATCAATGGAATGGCTATGAATGGAGTCAATAAATGAGTGATGTAACATTGCAGTCTTCCTGGCTGAACTTGCGCTGAAGTTTCATAACGTCTAAAACTGTTATGTTGTTTAACATCTTATTATTGTTTAAGGTAACATAGTTTTTTGTCACTGGCTCATGTGACCATATGTTCTCTTTTGCCAGGACGTCCTCCTGTTGTTGGTATCTAAAGAATATCTGACCAGAATGTTGCCAATAAAGTCTTTCACTTTCACTTGTCTTTCATGTTGATATTTGATTTATGTGTTACCATCCTGTCCTTTTGTGTCCTCTTTTCTGAAACCCAAAATATGGTCAACCAACTGTTGGCTAAACAAATATTTAGAGTTTTAAATATGTCCAGATGTTTAACGGTTCCCTGCGATTGGACATTTATGGACATTGACCTTATTAATGAAACAAGATATAGTTGTATTAGCATGTCATCAGTTATCCAACAACTAACAACACTTTTGATTTTATCAGCTACAGAATTGCTCTGTCTTTTTTTGTGGAATATTTGGTGCTCAGGCATTCATTTGTGCTGACAAGCGCTGCTTCCAGATAGCATGTGGATGTGGACCACATCTGGCAATTATATGGCACTACTGGCCCGTTGTAGGCACTGACAATCTGCATATTAACCAAAAGTGGCCCAAAATACATCAAAAAGTGTGTGGCCCACATGTTCCAAAACAGGTATGCTCCACTTGTGTCAGAGATACAGCAAAGTTACCTACTTTTGGCTGACTCATGGCCCTAATCGGTTGTGTCTGCAGCCAAATCTTGCATCTCTGCCCATATGGACCAGATGAAAATAGGGAACGTGGGCCGAAACAATTTTGCTAGCTGGATTGGAGATTTTTAAATTGCCTAAAATGTTTTTCATTTTCACTTTGATGTTGATGTTTACAGTGTGCCCTGTGTCGCCCTCCTGTCCTCAGTGTCCTCTTTTTTTTTAAACCCAATCTATGGTAACCCAACTGTTGGCTAAACAAAACTGACAGCAGGGCAGTGAGAGCCAGAAATGGTATTTCCACTAAGTCAGCCACTGGCTGTGTCTCAAATCGAGCCCTAGTTCGACATGTTAAATGATCTTTTGTTAGCGAATTGCAGTGCAACTTTGGATCCTAGATCGATTAGGTCGTACGTCCCCTATATTCTGAGGTACATGCGGACTATATTTATAATTGCTGTACTTTGGATTCCCTAGAAAATGGCTGAATCCCTAGCTAGTGTGTTCAACTAGTCAATTTGAGACACAACCCTGCTCTTCTGACTCGGCGCAGAGGGGATAGGCCCACTCGCTCCTCGCCTGTTTCGCCGGATCCTGTTGCTCTCCCTCTGATTCTGTCGTGCCGTTAGCATCTGCATTCATTGGCAGGAAGGCATCATGGTGCTTGATCTAGACCTTTTTCGGAAGGACAAAGGCGGCGATCCAGACGTTGTGAGGGAGACGCAAAGAAAAAGGTTTAAAGATGTGTCCCTGGTGGATAATCTCGTCCGAGCAGACACGGAATGGAGGAAGTGTAAGTGTCGCATTGCATCGCTTGCTATTGCGGCTAGCTGCTGCACATGGCAAGCTCGAATTAGTTAACTCTCTATCTAGTGGTTGCAACAGACATACGGCTTAATACATGGAACTAATCTGACTGTGTACTACGAGTAAAATGGTGGAAAGTAATTCTGAGCCACTTCCAGCTATGTGCGTGCTGTATTATTCCCTCGTGAGTAGTACCGGTTTAGCATGCTAACCGTTTAGCTTCGCTGACAGGTTAAACAATAAAAGCCCTTCCAGTCATGTAGCCAGCTGTTTGCTTGCAAAACGTACATTTGAACGGGACATAACAATTGTATACGTTATATTATATTAGGAGATTAAGACACGCAAATGATCGAAAGTGTGGTTATCCCGGTATAATGTCGTCACCAGTCTCTCGGTGCAATCTGATGCAATCCTTTATTTGAATGAAACAGCCAGCACAGCCTTTGGTGCGTAGTGACATGTGATGTGAATCATGCAGGGGAGTCAGACCGGCCCTGTCAGTGCTCGTTCTGCTGTGCTCGTTGTACATATGCCCAAACATTTAACATGTCTCCGGCAAATGGACACCTATGGAGATTGACTCTATTAAGGAAACATGATACAGCTGTACAGTGCACGTACTATTTAGGTGTGATTAAAAGCCCGGGAGTGCTGATTTGACTTGTATCAGATTTTCCCTATACTCTTTGATTGAAGTTACTGTTTAACGAAAAGCAGAGTTTGATATCAGCATCAGCTAATATGAGATGTGGCCAGAACTGCGGACCACTTTCTGTGTGGATTATATACCGAATAAATATGGTATAATTATAGTGCTGTTCATCAGAGTTGTCTTTCCCAGCAAGACTTTTTTCGGACCCAGTTCAATCTAATCCTACAATATGACTTGTTCATGTCTCATCAAATATCACAAAGTATGTAACTGAGAATGTATGAGGCCTTCACAGCTGCTAGGTGACAAAGAAAGAGTTTGCTTGCTGTGAGGTGGAGGAAAGAATGACTGAGCCTTAGCCACGCGAAAAGACTAGGGTAATAAAATTGCACTGTTAGTTGGAGGGAGCTGGGGGGGGTATTACGCAACACAGTCTGCTGTTAAGGGGCCTGTACAAATGCAGGCAGGTGCAATAATATTAAGGGCCTTGAAAGAACTTAGCAGAGGTGTAATCATGTTTGGGAACTGGGTGAATTTGAGCTTTGAACAGACGACAAGTAGTTGATTGAATCTCATTTTCCTTTGCCAGGCCGCTTCACTGCTGATAATCTCAACAAGGCAAAGAATTTATGCAGCAAGTCTATTGGTGAGAAAATGAAGGTAAGTAACAGTCAGAGATTATACTGTTCTGTAAAGGATTTTGTTGTCATAGTTGTTTTAAAATTTTGTGTTGATGTTTTTTTTGTCAAATAAAAATGAACACATGATTTATTAAATACAGTCATAATCAATAATAATGGATTCAGACGTTCCAGATGAACACCCCTAATAAAGCATTTCCAGAATGATCTCCTTGTTCAACATCTTTTACTGACCTGTTCAAGGAAAATGTTCAGACAGAAACTTGGTGCATTACAGTTGTAAACTTAAAACTTCTTAAATGTATTAAAGTCTTCCAGAATCTGTGCTGGCAAAGGCATTCAGGCAATGCAGGCTTTATGACTATATGACCACTTGGCTTGGACTGTGGAAACAAGTGCTTTGCTTTGGAATAGTGTTGCCCTTGCATCATATGTTTGGGTACTATTTGTCCTTGTTTGTTGTTATCTTGTGTTTTTGAATTGTTTGCTTGTGTCATGAGCAGAAGAAGGAGCCTGTTGGAGATGATGAGATGCTCCCAGACGAGGCCCAGAACCTGGAAGCTCTTACAGCAGATGCGCTATCGGTAAGACATGTTCAGTTGTGTAAATACACACAACTGTTTGTAGTGGAAACACTGAATGAAGTGTTTCTCTTTCTGTATTTTGTTTATTGTTTTTTGATATTGAGCTTTGACAAGGATGCACATCTGTGTGGTGTACTGTTGCCCCCACTCCCAAATTCCATTTGTAATGTTTTTTCCAATACAGTGTAGGTTTTTGTTAATAATTTGAATGAAGTGTGTAATGGATCAGCAGTAAAAAATGTTTTTTAACAGACTGTTTTGCTGATTTTTACTAGGACTGCAAATATTTCCATTAGATGCACATTCTTTGGCTTAGCATGTCTTTTCTCTGGCAGGCACTGACCGTGACTCAGATTAAGAAGGTTCGGGCGATGGTGGATGAAGCTATTAACAAAACAGATAGCGAGAGGTTAAAGCTGGAGGCAGAACGCTTTGAGTACCTGAGAGAGATTGGCAATCTCCTACACCCCTCTGTTCCTATAAGCAATGATGAGGTAAGATTTAACAGCAAGGCTCATGTTCAATATAGCAAGGCTGTTACTTTTTGTTTCATCACATTGGTTTCTGTTTCATTTGGCTCTTGGAACAAAATCAGAGAAGAGCAATATTTGAACTGGTGAAGTAGAAATGAATTAAATGAATGTGCTAAATGAATGCACAAGGAGATACAGTGGCATGCAAAAGTGTGGGTACTCCAGATCAACATTTCAGTTACTGTGAAAACTGAATAGCTAAGCAAGTTAATTTGTGTTTATGAGCTGAAATATTTTGGAGTGCCCAAACTTTTGCGCAGTGCTGCTTTCTTTTTTCGCTTTAAAATTGTACAAAACAACAAAAAAATACACTAATCTTGCATAACATGTTGAAAAGAATGTTTCATCTTTTAAACTTGGGTTGTGTAGCACGTGTGCAAAAGCAGATAATTATAGTGACACATTTCACTTTCCAGGTTTGTGCGTTACAAAAGTTGATAAGTTACTCGTTGAACTACCTGACTGAAATTACAGAGAAAGAGGGGAGTGGTTGCATTTTTTTTTTTCTCTTCATGGAATCACAGGGATTTGATAAGAAAGGATTTACGGATGTGAATGTCTTCTTGACAACAAACATCCAGAAACTCTAGTTCGTCTTGACTACTGTAATGCTTTTTTGATTGGTCTGCCCACCAAAACCATTACTATGCGTGCATCTTTCATAGGTTGTCATTTAACCCTGCTTCATGAGTGGCAGGTCTTTAAGTGTAGTGGCACCTACATTTCGCAATAATTGCCCACAGGGCCTGTAGCAGGGCCTGTGGCGAGGGGTATACTGATACCGATAACTGGCATCATGGAGTTTGTGATACACACACGAGCTAACATGTACATGCACACCAGTAGACAGAACTTAACAAGTCTGCGGTGTGGTATGACCAGCAGCAGTATACATGCTCATGGCAGAATCTGTAATGGAATTGCAGAATATGAATATATTCCGTTCTGGCTGCAACCATCAGTTTAATTGCATTGAGTTCCGGCTCGAGATCACAGTTTTCGTTTGATTGTTTGTGCAGCCCTAGTAACCAGTCAGACCCTCTCAACTCATGAGTCTGCAGCATACTAGCTGACTATTTCCTAGCAAGCTAAAGCCTCAGTCTTGTAAGCTACACTTTCAAGTTAGAAAAGATGGTTACTGATCTTTACCATTTACATATTCTTTCTCTCACTCACCCCCCACCCCCTGCTTTCCCCCCAGGACGCTGACAATAGGGTTGAGCGCACCTGGGGTGACTGCACAGTGCAGAAGAAGTACTCTCATGTGGACCTGGTTGTTATGGTTGATGGATATGAAGGAGAGAAAGGTGCCATTGTTGCTGGAAGCAGAGGATATTTCCTAAAGGTTGGTTTGTATGTGTAAGGAAAATGACAAATTCCAGCATAATCTTTTAAATTGTTATGTCATCAAGCCACTGTATTCCGTTACAGTAATCAGATTACAGATACGTTGTAAAATACAAAATCTAACTTATCTAACTAAGTCTTGTGCGAGGTAAAGCTAGTTTCATTTCTAACGTATGATTTATCTTTCTTCAGTAGTTTTCTAATGATAAAATGTAAATTTTCAGAAGACGATTTTTGTAACTAAGACGATCAGTTCTCACTTAGTACCCGTGTGAAATGAATGCTTTTTGGAACTCATAATACACTCTGAGTGAACTGCAGAAACAGCTGAGAGCTGATCCAAGCCCGTCCAAACACGACGCACCGCTATGACGCCTTAAGAGCCAGTTTAGGCCTGTTAGCAGATAGAACACACATGAAGGCCAGTCAAGATTTTTTCAGATCTGTATTTATGATTATCGTTGGTGCAGGGTCTAAAATAATTTCTAGCAGTTTGATTTTATTGACTCTGGCGTAGTAAACTGATTTTAACAAATAAAGTCCCAGGAGTTTACTTTTAACTATATAGCATTTAAAAAAAAAAAGTACTGGATCATTCTATAAATTTGTTTTCCTTTTCCTTTCCTCTCTTTTTTTTTCCCTTTTAGTAGGATATTGCACATCCTGCTGTGGGCATAGTGTTTACGACTGGAACAAATGGTCTTCATATTCTGGTTTCTCATGAAGTCAAAACATGATTTAGATTGTCTTTTAGTGGAATACCACAGTATTTAGACTTGAATTTAGCTGGCAGGATGCACTGCCTATTAGTTATGTATCATGCGGTTGCATGCACGCAGAGACTTAAGCCAAGTTCATTTATGTTTAGGTAACATCGAACTCCCACCAGTGGGTACCCTCTTAATTTATTTGGCAGTGGCTGTTGAAACTAATCATTTTGGGCCACAACAGGGAACCATAAAACTGTTTACTTGCTATTTGAATAATTACAGTCACATATTGACCATATTAAATATAAATATATCATTTTTCATGTTGGTACAAAATTGTTGTATTTTTCTGTTTTGTAAACTGATTGTTTTTCTTATGTGCATTTCATTAGGGACCTCTGGTGTTCTTGGAGCAAGCTTTGATTAACTATGCCCTGCGGATCCTCTATAGCAAGAAGTATAATCTCCTCTATACACCGTTCTTCATGCGGAAAGAGGTCATGCAGGAAGTTGCACAGCTCAGCCAGTTTGATGAAGAGTTGTATAAGGTTTGCAACTTGATGTATTACTTTGCTTATTCTGTGCAAAGCTCATTTCATTGTTGTTGCTTTCTCTGTGCATGATTTCCTTACAGTGATGTGATTAAGATTTTAAACTAATTTGTTTGGATGTTGATATTTTTTTAGAATACACACCCCTGCTCACCAGCTTGTGCTTGTGTACCTTTTATATCAAAGTATTTTTTCAACCGCAAATAATTTTGTCCTTTAGTCAGTCATGTTTAAATACCTGACTTTTAAGCACATCCCTGCAGGTGATTGGAAAGGGTAGCGAGAAGTCCGATGACACCTCAGTGGATGAGAAGTATTTGATTGCCACTTCTGAGCAACCAATTGCAGCCTTCTTGAGAGATGAATGGTTGAAGCCGGAGGATCTCCCTATCCGCTACGCTGGCATTTCTACTTGCTTCAGACAGGAAGTGGGCTCCCATGGCCGAGACACCCGTGGCATTTTCAGGGTTCACCAGTTTGAGAAGGTGAGTTTAGAAAAGAACAATTGAACTTATTTCCCTTCAAAGTTCAGTGTCTCTCCTGAACTAGAATCAACACCTGTCGACCTGCGTAATGTATTATCATATTATTTTATCATGTGATCATGAAATTAAATTTGATTTTTATGAATTCCCCGTACCCAGATTGAGCAGTTTGTTTATGCCTCGCCTCATGATGGCAAGTCTTGGGAGATGTTTGATGAGATGATAGGAACAGCAGAGGAATTTTACCAGACGCTAGGAATTCCCTACCGCATTGTCAACATTGTCTCTGGTCAGTCTGCTTTTACTCCTTATTCACCTCTTTCTTTTAGGTTGGCACATTTTGAGCGGGATTTCTTATGTAAATGAGTCTTAGACTATTTACACCTTACATCATGATGTGTTTTTAGTAATGAGATGACATTTATTACATAATGACCACATAAAAAGTTGGGTGTCGCATATAATACACTGGTAGGACCATGTGATTGATGTTGACAGTAAATTCATGTGACCTCCTTGGGAAGTGTTTTAGTAGAAAGTATCAATGGAATCTGTTGAATGTAGCCACAGCATATCTAGGTATGATTTTGACAGGATATGCATGTAAATGCAAGGAGTAAACTAGCACTAGTTTTCTGCCTTTGTTTTAAGGTGGAATGCTTTATCTATATTAATATTAACATGCTTCATGGCGTTAAGTGCTGTATTGTTAAAGTAAAACATTATATTTTTCCCATCTTGGTAGTTGAGGCTATGCCAGTGATTTGAACCTCTATTATATCTTTTTTTTTGGCCTTCACTTGGTAGGTTCTCTGAACCATGCAGCCAGTAAAAAACTGGATCTGGAGGCCTGGTTCCCAGGTTCTCAGGCCTTTAGAGAACTGGTCTCCTGCTCTAACTGCACAGACTATCAGGCTCGCCGACTGCGGATCCGCTATGGCCAAACGAAGAAAATGATGGACAAAGTAAGATCTGCAGCTTGTATTCCATTAGAAAATACAGCTGAGAGTAGTCTCAGTACAGATGCAGTGCAAAGAATTAGTCAAAAATATATTATTATTATTATTATTATTATTATTATACTCATAAAGTATAATTTTAAAATATTGATAAAGGCCATGTCTTTCTTCCTCAAGGCTGAGTTTGTTCACATGCTCAACGCAACCATGTGTGCAACCACTCGTGTAATATGTGCCATCCTGGAAAACTACCAAACAGAAGAGGGTGTTGTCATTCCAGAGCCACTGAAAGCGTTCATGCCTCCAGGTAAGCATTTGTCTAGAACTGCTAATGAGAAGTGGTAATTGTCATTGCCTATGTGAGCGGTCCTAATGGAGAATGGTGGCTCTGAAGAGAATGATTGTTAAGCAGATCATCTTTAGAAAAGAGGCCTTGCACACTTGAAATGGCTTGTGTTATATCATTTCTCAAGAGTTGAATGAAACAAACTAATGCTTTTCTATAAATCCATAAATGTGTCTATACTTCAAAAAATTCTAATTGGAAGGTTTTGTGTGACTAATCTTGTGCTGACATGTTCATTGTTGTGTTTTTCTCATTTAGGTTTGACAGAAATGATCAAGTTTGTGAAGCCAGCTCCTATTGATCAAGAGCTGTCCAAAAAGCAGAAGAAACAACACGAGGGAGGCAAAAAAAAGAAGCAAGCTGGTGAATCTGACCTGCAGGACAAAGTAGAGAACATGTCTGTCAACGACTCTTAAATGTACCCTTCCGCACACACTCTGACATTGCCGTCTGCACAAACACCATTTCTTTATCCTAGTACCTGAATCACAGCCTGTCACTTCACTCCTTCCATGAATACCATCTTCACAACTCTACTGTGAAACGTTTCATAGAACTGCAGCTTCTTTAGTGGGGCTGAGGGCCAGCAAGGAGTTAAAATTTCTCTCCTTTAAATGTTTCCATGTTAAGTATAAGTCATTTTAATGCAGGTTGTGATGGTGACATGAAACAACTGCTGTAAATAAAAATGGAGGGCTGTACGTAAAATTAAGGTTAAAATTCAAGATTCTTACAAAGGGAATATACATAACAGTTCCATAATAGCAGAACACTGTAATGCATACAATAATTATATAGCAATGCCATGGTAGGCTGCACGACTGCTTCTGTGTAAGGGAACGCAAATTTGAATGCATGGTGCATAGTTAATGAAAGGATGTTCATGAAAATGAAGGAATGGAGGCTGAAATGAACTTCATGTCACAGTCAAAAATAGCGTCTACTTTTCACTCTTCTGTCAACAATGATGTAAACCAATGTACAGTACTTGCTTGAGATACTTCGTAAGATATATCAATATGGTGGCAATTCAGAATAAATCAATATGGAAACAATGTTGTCATTGTGTAATAAAATCTGTTTTTCTCATTCGCTTAGAATATCTGTTAGTTTGTGATTTAAAGAGCAACAGTTGATGCCAACTAGGTACCAGATCTTGAATCTAGTTTTTGTTCTTGTATTTTAATTTCCTATATATTGTATAACTGTTGGTGTAACTAGTTGGTCACCTAGGCTGTGTCCAAAACTGAACAATACCATACTAAATTCCAAATTCCACCAAATTAGTAGAGCTCCATTTACCACATAGGTGCACCTTGTAGTACAATTACAGACTGTAGGCCATCACCCCCCCCCCCCCCAATCACCTTTTCATTCAATAATCAGGACCTGGTATTATGTGGGTCATTGTGTGTTGTGCTTGTGTGAGTGGATCAGAGACAGCAGTGCAACTGGAGTTTTTAAACACCTCAATGTCACTGCTGTACTGGGAATAGTCCACTGACCAAAACCATCCAGCCAGCTGCAACCAGTGACCACTGATGATGGTCTGGAGGATGACCAACACAAACTCTGCAGCAGCAGATGAGCTATGGTCTCTGACTTTACATCTACAAGGTGAACCAGCAAGGTAGTAGTATCTAATAGAGTGGACAGTGGGTGGACACAGTGTTTAAAAACTCCAGCAGCACTGCTGTGTCTGATCCACTCATACCAGCACACCACGCACACACTAAAACACCACCACGTCTGTGTCACTGCAGTGCTGAGAATGATTCAACCCCCACATAATGCCTACGTTGTGGGGGTCCTTACCATTGGGAAAAGGGGGGGCCTAAAAAGTATGCAGAGAAACAGCTGGACTACAGTCTGTAATTGTAGAACTACAAGGTGCACCTATGTGGTAAGGGAAGCTGAAAAAATGGATAAAAAGTATAGATACATTGAGGCGGTCATAATGTTAACCCCAACTGTGTAACACCTGTGCTCTAACAGCTGTATTTCTTCTAATCCATGTGCTTATTGTCAATTATTGAGACTAATTAACCATGAAACATATTGTCATTGTAACATTTTGTGCATCAACAAAAGAAGCATAGAACTTTTGTGAATTGATTATTTTCAAAAAGGAACCCAATTAAAAATGAAATGTGTCTACATGTCCTAAATAACTCAAAAACACATTTTAGACTGAATAGTCTTGTTCATTTATAAATGGATGCATGCTCCTTTTGTAAAGCTTTTCCCTGAGTTATTGTCAATTGCTTTGCATGTACATTATGCATTGTTCAAAAATGAAAATAACACTGGCTCCATCAATGACCGCATACTACCATACTTAATAGATGAGTCAAAAATAGTATTAGAAGTCCATTCAATAGTAGTAGTATGAGAAACATGTAGTTTTGGACATAGCTATTGTCTCGACTGAGTAAACTGAAACAGGTTCAATAGTTAACCAGGGCGGTATTCCAGAAAGCCGGTTAAGCGACTTGCCCACCTGTGTTAAGTCCGAGTTCACCGAAACCCGAGATTTTCCGTTCCAGAATCCGCGATCAAAGAGAGTCAGTGTCAGTTACTAACCTGTAAACCTGGCAGGTTTACTTGACCTTAACCCGGTGTTACAGCCACGTCTCTCAGGCGAACATGCCATGTCCTTTCCTCGAGGACCCAGTGGACGCCGAAGCTCAAATTATTCGCAGAGCACTTCGTCAGGAACGTGTGATTAGACCCCGATTAGACGTCCTGTCATTTTCTGACGAATATCTTCACGAACGTTACCGTTTGTCAAAGCGGTCAGTAATAATCTACCTCAACAACGTTCTTAAGCCACTCATTTCAAACGTTACACACCGTGGATCAGCCCTCATTCTCAGTAGATTTTATGCATAGCTCTCCGTTATTTTGCCACTGGACGTTTTCTGTACAACGTAGGAGATGCTGAACATATTAGCAAGACAACTGTATGTCGGTCCGTCCGAAAAGTATGCCTATAGCATTACAGCGCTTTGTGCATAATTTTGTGGTGTTCCCTGGACACAAAGAACTGCAGGTGTGTCTTTATTAACAAAGAATTAAAAACAAGAAAGGAAACAATATGGAAGCAAATCATAAATACTTTCACAACATTTCATCTTTCAGGATTTCCAAGGGTCATTGGCTGTAATGATGGAACCCACATTCCCATTGAAGCACCTTCGGAAAATGAAGGGGATCATGTAAACAGAAGATCCTTCCACAGCATTAATGTACAGGTAGTGAACATTACAATCTTCAATACGAATGGGCTTTCAATAAATGTACTGACCCCAGAGAGCGTATGTGACATTATAATGGCCTTTGTTGTATTGCACAACATTGCCACCATCAAAGGAGAGTGACACCCTGCCATACCCCATATAGAACATGACCTCAACGTAGCTAACCACAAAGATGGTAGAGTTGTCAGAGACACAATCTGCAACCAGTGTTTCTCTGACTAACTGCTACATGCCTGCACTTGAGCCTGGAAAATTAAACACAAGGAGACTTTCAATGCTGTTCATGATTTCTTTATTTCCTGTAAATAAAAATACAAATGCTAATGAGCTCATTTCCTTATCATTGTTCTCCAGTAAGAACATCCATATATTCATATATAGAAACCCACCTGTAACTCGTACTCAAACAACTGAATTTCTAGCCTTGTCTTGGTCATTTGCAGCCGGATCTGATCCATCCAAAGATCACACTTTTCAATTTGTTTTTGCAGATGAACCTTGTACAGCTCCTTTACAGGCAGCTTGAAAAAAAGAGACAAGAGTAGCATGTAATATTGAATATTCCATATTCCATTCTCTAAATATTTCTTATATTTGGTGAGACACATGAATATTTTCTTACTGTTCCAAGCTAAGCCCTGGAGGTGGATGGTCCCTCATCTGCTTGGGAATTGCCTGTCACATTCTGTTAGAGGACAATCACACACATCATCATGGCAGATCAAATGATATGCCATACTTGATATTCTACAAACTAGTTTACCTCTGTAGGCCTCCCAGTATCATCTCGCTCTGATGCAGCGGAGATGGTTTCTTCATCATCCTGTAACAATGATTATTCTTTTATCGAAAGCTTTTGAAACCAATGAGGCAAGAGCTAGAAATATTCAGGTCACTTACATCTGCAGGAGGCTCAGTTAATGAAACTACACCGTCAATCATTGTGGAGAGATTACATTACATATAAAGTGTTCAGACTGTATCAGTGGAGGGACCAT
The DNA here is from genome assembly GCA_034552555.1 of Semaprochilodus insignis. Classification (NCBI taxonomy): domain Eukaryota; kingdom Metazoa; phylum Chordata; class Actinopteri; order Characiformes; family Prochilodontidae; genus Semaprochilodus; species Semaprochilodus insignis. Next base: position 11,461,833 of record CM067492.1, on the reverse strand, counting down.
TCCACTGTTTATAATAATATAATGTAAATTTAATGCAATGAACCTACTCTGAACATAGGCACCAGTGTCCTATGGGGCTGCTGGCTCCGATGAGCTTCCTCCAGGGATTCCATCAGTTATAGGCCGGCCACTGTTCTGTGGCAGTGCCAGCTCTTCAGCCTGTGTGAAAGGTGGTGGTGATGGTGGACGCCCTCCTGTTCTTCGTGCCTCCTGCCTTCTTCCTATTAGCTGCAGAACCAGTATCAACTTTAATCCATGTCTAGCTAGGCTGTAATTAGGAACATAAAATACTTATGTACAAAAGATCATACCACTTTGTATTATGTTCTTATATTTCATTTTTATTTGCTGCCATGTGTGTTTGATCCCACTTGGATTACACCTACATTGAGTAAATCGTGTAAAATAAAAAATGAAAATATTTTTACAGACATATTGAACATTATTTGGACATTTCCTGCTGCTAAATGTTGAGTTAATAGACTTTGTTTCAAAAAGGTTCTATCATTGAATTTTAACTCACACATTAACTCGGTCAGCATTTTTTTGCCATGCTAACTCCCGTTCTTTTGTGGACACCAGTGTGTTAATTTTGCGTCTAAATATGGGCTCATAGTCTGCATATGCAGACATTAATATTTCATGCTCCGTTGGTGTAAAATACGACGCGCTACTCCTTTTCTCATTCACGTCCCTTGTAAATGCGTTTTGCGGGGCTCCTTTGAGATTTTTATAGGTAACCGTGAACGCGCCTCCGCTGGGGTTGACTGATCTTGATTATCCAAACTCGGAACAGCTGTTCTGGAACCGAAAACTCTGGATATGTCACGCCGAGGTAAGTCGACTCAGAACTTGATGTGATTTTTGACCATTTTAATATGTATGAACGAGTGTCTGGAGCGATATTGAACATACTCAAATCTGAATGTGTTTGGATAGGAGATAATGAAAGGAAATTCGTGGTGGATATTCCAGAAACTTTGAATTTAAAAGTTCTAGGGATCCATTTTGATAATGAAGGCTGTGTAGATCATAACTGGAATGAAAAAACTCAATATATTAAAGAAGAGGTTAAGAAGTGGAAGAATAAGTTATAAAAGTAGGATAAATATTGTTAAGACTTCAAATTTAATCAAAGATTTTGTTTTTGTCATGTATTCTTCCACCCACAGATAAATGGCTTAAAGTGATAAATAAGCTATGCTGTAATTTTATATGGGTTTCTACTCGAGAGGTCACTAAAAGAGAATTACTATATAAGGGTAAGGATTTAGGGGGATTAGGTGCTATAGATATTGCAATAAAGATTCAATTTCGGTTTGTAAAATTGTAGCAAATTGTATTAATAGATAAGCAGACTGGATCGGGAACATTACTAATTGGAAGCAAAAAAAGGAACGTGCAAGAACGTCTATGCCGTATTATAAATTATTATATAGTGATTTTGTTAATAAGTATGATAATTTAGGAATAGAGTGGGACGCTGACTCTAATACAAAAATTATGGGATAATAACTAAAAGTATATGGTAAAGTATTTGAATTTAGAAACCTTACAGAAGATGGAAATCACGTATGTATTACACTGAACAGCAAAGGGACATTTCGTGGCTTATGGCGATTAGAAGGCTACCAGTAAGAGCTGTAGTGAGGTGGAGTTGTTTTGTTAAGACAACTTTATGTCCTATGCCAAACTGTCAAGAGGTAGAGACCTTAGAACATTTCTCCTTGATTGTTATCGCTCACGTGAAGTGTGGAATAAGGTAAACGATATGGGTTTTGAGATCAACATACAGATGAAATCTATACAATATGGAATTATTGAAGACAAATGGGTGGGAAAAAACATGATTTTTATGCGCTGTTATAGCAATGGTTAAGTCTAAACTGTGGAAAACGAGATGTAAGATGGCTATCGACCAACGTTTTGTGTCTAGTGATGAGATTTTAAGAGCTATCAAGATTGAACTAAAAAGACTGAGGACTCGATTTATCTCGATTTATGGAAGAACATTATATTTTAGACCAACTGTGGTGTAAAACTAATGTTTAAATGGCTTACTTTGTATTTGTGTCATGTTGTGTAAATGTTTAAGGTCAATTAAATACATTAGTAAGTCGACTCAGAGTCCAGAGTTGAGTTTAAAATTTGTTAAACCAGCTTTCTGGAATACCCCCCAGGACTCAATATGACTTCTTTACTACAGTTACTGTGCATCAATACACCCACCTGGCGGCTAGACATAATCAGTGTCACTCTCTTTTGTTAGCAAAGTGCCGTTTTACTTATCTGAAGCATACTGCTTTGGCTTTTTGGGTACTGTTGTGAGTTTAAGGAAAAATAACCATACCGTCGCAGTTATACAGCGAAACACCTCAGACATGTACTACAATAAATACACGCACAACTTGCAGAACTACAACTTCCAGGTATCTATGCGCTGGCATACGTAATGGTGAGTTTTAATTGGTGCTTAGCAGTCTCAGCAGCCAATCAAACTACAGGATAGTACCCGTACTGTCTGTAGAATCTCAACGTGAAGATTGAGGCTTTTCTTTAACACTACAGTGCCAGTGCTGACTGAGTTTACATAGTGTTCTAACAGAGGACTATTAAAGGCGATGGGATCCGGTGAGAGTACGACCAGGAAGGTGTCTTTCGGCCTAGATGAAGATGAGAGGGTGCGGATTCTGCGTGGAGTTAAGGTAAAGCTAGCTTGCTAATTAGCCTCGATGACGCCTCAAGTTTACTACGTCTAGTTAAACGATGATGAGTAGCTGTCACATATGCATACAAGCAGTCCAGTTTGTCATCCAACTGTGATATTGGAATGTATTTAGTTGCTATTGTTTAGTTGAGTGTACGCACTGGGCGAGCTTTGATAACAGAGAAATAGATGTTGGAGCAGCAGAAGCTGGGCGCTTATGGCAAGCGGTTTTAGTCTAAAATCACACCAGCGATACGTCGTAACTCAATTTTTACTAGTTAAACTCTGCGATGTCGATTCTGATACTAAACTTTGATTCCAGATAGCTGGTATGCCATTTTTACTAGGCATAATATCAAGTATACATATCTGTAAATCTATTTGACTAGTCATATTGCCGGTGTTCTGTCGAGTCGTCCTACCGTAGCGCGTATTTATAGATATATCTGTCGAACCGTGCTACCGTGTCATGGCATGACATATCCTTAACGTCATTTTGACTAGTAATACACTGCCTGGCCGAAAAAAAGGTCACACACTCTAATATTTCGTTGGACCACCTTTAGCTTTGATCACGGCACGCATTCGCTGTGTCATCGTTTCCACAAGCTTCTGCAATGTCACAACATTAATTTCTGTTCAGAGTTGCATTCGTTTTTCCCCAAGATCTTGTATTGATGACGGGAGATTTGGACCACTGCGCAAAGTCTTCCCTCTACGGTGGCCGAGAAAGCCCAACGCACTGCAAGTTGAAAACGCGCTGCAAAGTCTCAAAACACAAGCATCAAAATGACACGACTTGCACAACATTAGCCAAACGCGCTGCAAGATCTGAAAAAACAATATAAGAATATTCAGTCGGGTTATTGGCCAGGTTCTTGTGTTTATATTTCGTTCCACCTTAAACAATGCACACCGAATGACTGAAAGAAAAGTTTATCTGTTTATTAATGAATATTCATTCTGTTTATTGGCCAGTTTCTCGTGTTTACATTTCGTTCCACCTTAAACAATGCACACTGAATGGCTAAAATTAAGGCTTAACTGTTTATTAAGTTAACACAAGAACCTGGCCAATAACCCGACTGAATATTCTTATATTAGAATATATTTATATTCTAATATAAACTGGGGCTGTCTCGGCTCTACGTCCAGGTCCGGGTCCGTCCACTTTCAGTGTCCCTCGGAAACACTTCCGTTGTGTTTTGAGGCTTTCTGCATGTGTTTTGGAAGTTGCATGTGTTTTCAGTGTTTGCTGCGCGTTTGAGACTTTGCAGCGCGTTCGGTTAATGGTTTGCAAGCAGTCTCATTTTGATGCTTGTGTTTTCAGATCTTGCAGCGCGTTTGGCTAATGTTGTGTAAGTCGTGTCATTTTGATGCTTGTGTTGTGAGACTTTGCAGCGCGTTTTTAACGTGCAGTGCGTTGGGCTTTCTTGGCCACCGTACTTCCCCAGCACATCCCAAAGTTTCCCAAAGATTACGCTGCTGATAACGCTACATAATGAGCAACCATGGTTATGATTTCAAACGTAGTGGCTGGAAACAGCCATGCAGCATAAGTGACTTTTATTTTTAAATGTATTTTTTTTCAGACTACATTGCAAATTAGCATATGAGTTCTGGCTTGTAAGTAAGTCAGTTTTAGATATCTGAAATTGAATTTATAACTAGTCAGAACAACAATTTGGCTAGTCATAATCCATCACCAAGTGACATTTTAATGATAAAGGTCTATAATATTTACTGTTACTAGTAAAAAGTTCCTGGTGAATATTTGCAATTACATTAAGAGATCTGTAATTCAGTTTTGACTAGTAATAATGCAATTTTGTACTAGTGAAAATATACCTTTTTTTTTTACAAAGTAAATTACAGATATCTATAATTCTTACTCTTACTAGTCAGAATTATATTTCGACTTGTCGAAACTGTGACTGTTGTGCCTGTCAGTGCCATGATAAATTAATTTTAGACAGGTGCGTCTGTCATCGACTCTATCAGGGTTGCGCTTGAGTGACACAGAGTGCCCTCTCTTATTCTGATCACTGTAGCAGATCTGTAGTTCATCATGGCCCTAAAGAGGGAGCCAAACCTTTTATCTTTTACTAACGCGTTGTACACACTGTGCTGCCCATCGAGCAAAGCAAAAATAATGGTCGTTTTTTCGACACAGGGCAGATGTTTCAAGGCTGTGTCAAACTGGGGGTAAGGGGACTTTGGATGTGTAGTAATAATAATTTGTAATGATGAGACCCACAGACTGTATGTATACACTGACCACCTATAACATTTAAACCATTTCCTTGGGTCTACTCTCATTGTCCATTTTATCACCTCCACTTACCATATAGGAGTACGTGGAGCGTATATACATCCTATTCTTCAGTAACCAGGACCCCCACAGGACCCCACATTAACACTGACGTGGTGGCGGTGTGTTAGTGTGTGTTGCGCTAGTACGAGTGGCTCAGACATAGCAGTGCTGCTGGAGTTCTTTTAAACACTGTATCCACTCACTGTCCACTCTTGTAGACACTCCTACCTTATTGGCCCACCTCGTCGATGTAAACCCAGAGATGATGGCTCATCTGTTGGTGTGGTTTATGTTGGTAATCTTCTAGTTCCCAGGTCCCATAGGTCCCAGGATGCTGCCCATCTGTTGGCTGGATATTTTTGCCTGTTGGGCTGTTCTCAGTCCGGCAATTGCATGGAGGTGTCTGATCCACTCACACCAAAAACACACACCACCACCTTGTCAGTGTTACTGCAGTGCTGAGAATGATACATCACCTAAAAATACCTGCTTTGTGATGGTTGTATGGTGGTCCTGACTGTTGAAGAATTGGGTGAAAGGTGTATAACAAAGTATACAGAGAAACAGATGAACTACAGTTTGTAATTGTATAACTACAATGTGCACCTGTATGGTAAGTGGAACTGATCAAATGGAGAATGAGTGTAAACACCAAAGTGGTGGACAGTAAATGTTATTTATTACGGTACCTACTGTACTACTAAGGTAGTTTTTTGTGTGTATCTTCACTGAAGTATTTCCATTTTGGGTGACTTTTTAACTCCTCTACATTCAGATATCTTACTTTTTTACTCCACTACATTGTGAGACATCTGTCATTTCTTTTGCCTTATATGTGCATAAAAACGAAATGAAAGAAGCACAAAGTGAGCACACCAATAAGGGTACAGGAAGCACTTTGTGTTGAGTTTGTTTTGACTTATTGGACAGAGCTTGGTTATACCTAATGGAGGTTGTTTGCCTTTTATTGTTTTCTGATAGAGAGTCTTCTATCTAGAGAGTCTATAGTCTTTTCACCTAAAATGAGTTAGAAAATCATAATAAATCATAAATTTGCTTTTGTACATTTACTCATTTGGAGGTCAAAAGGGAGGATTTGGTTTGTGTATTTGTATACTGTGTGTGTGTGTGTGTACGTTTGTAAACAGGGGATGCAATTGAACAGCTCTATAAGTCTTCAAACTCATGCTATGGTGAGGAATTTACTTCTCTTCCATGCTTTTATCAGCTCTCAGAGGATGTCCTGCAACGCATGAGAAACTCCAGTCAAACCCCTGTAAGCAATAAGGAAAACCCAGGTATGATCTGACTCTTTCGTAAAACAAAATAAGGATGGGGTGCAAGATTTGCTGTTTTAGTATTCCTGTATAAAACAGAGAAATACAATGGATTAAATCAAAATAACACTGCATATGATTTGAATTTGGTTTTAAAGGCCCACAGGCAAAACCCCAAGCACCACAAGTACACACCCAGCCTTCGAAGCCCCAGCAGAGTTCTCAGTCTGAATCCACTGCTTCTGGCAGCAGAGAAGAGCTCAAAAGAAGGTAGGCCATTTTGCCTGATTGGTTGTGTGTTTTTAATATCACAATAAAAGAGTGCAGGATTACGATTGGTGGTGCTGGTCCTGGAAGTGTTTACCTTTGTATTATTGGCCAGCTATAATGTTTTCTTACTAAGGCAGTGCTTAGGACTTTAGTTTACAAACCATTCTCCAATTATTTGATAGCTCAGGTTTTTCTGCCTTATGAGGGATTCTGCCATTGTTGAACCAATGTGCTGCTGCAGCATGAGCTACTACTATGCTACCATGGTGCACATAGTCCTCCCAGGTGCTTGCACAGTGCTATGCTGGTGTATGTAGACATCAACCCATTGGATTATTTTCTCCTCCCCCTGTCAGAATGCCATAAGTGTAAATGAGTCTCTAAATAGTCTGAAAATATTGAAAATATATGTTTTTTGGACCAGTGGCTTTCATCATAGCCACTAGAATGCAGGTGAAAGGGCTAACAGTGGCTCAACTGGATACAAAAGAGTAAATCCATTTTTTTTGTCTCCACACATTCCAAAACTGAGCACAAAACATTTTTGGTAGTGTGCAAGTAGTGGGTGGCTTTCATTCAGTCACGAGTGGTCAGCTTTGTCAGAGTGGTTATCCTAGCCAGTTGTGTTTCAAAGCCAGGGACCCTTTTGGTAGGATCCTTCAAATGTGACAGAGAATTTTACCTCCCTCATTTCTGAGAAATTGAAGGGGACAGCTGGTAAGAACTTCTAGGCTTGGACCTATATATTTGTTAGATTGTTTAGATGCTTGCCCAGAGGTTCCCAATGCCAGTCTTAGTGATTGCATGCTCTGTATACTTTTGTGTTCTTCCTGCTTTACACACCTGACCAGTAGAAAGTAATACAGGCCCAGAAAGTAGAATACTTAAATTGTCCTGGGGAGGATTTTTACTATTTGGACCTGGATTATGCACCTCTACACCTGACCCAGCATGAATGGAGTATTTTAATATTTGTGTTTTTTTTCCCAGAAAGAAAATGCATACTAAGATTAATAGTTTTCAGTTTTCAGATAGTCCAGATTAATAGTTTTCAAAATTTTTATATCTCAGGTTGATGAAGCAAATATTGAATTGAATTCAAAGACAAAAAATTTTATGCTTGCGTGTGTGCAGGTGGGAACGGGAACAGGCAATTATACAGGAGGAGCTGGCCCGCATTTCACGAAAGGAGAGAAAGGCTTCACGAAAGGACTTAACCGGAGCTATGCAGAGAGAGCGAATGCAAACACTCCAAGAGTCAGAGAACGTGAAGCAACTGGTGAGTCATGCATACCTTTACCATGCCAGCTGTATGAACACAAGTTAGTAAAGCATTCTACTGGCAGGTAAATGGCCAGTAACTTGCTTGCAAATGAGCAATACAAAATACAGTTAACAGTTTGATACTGTGATTACACTGTATATATTTAAACAAAGCAATTCTGACAGTGTTAGGTTAGGTGACTAGTTACTCACAACACTTCAGTGTAATGGAAACCCAGACAAAAGTAGCAGTTGAGTTACACAAGAACAGGAAAATTTGATTTGTGCTATTACAACCCTGTTTTCAAACATTTAATCAAACATGACCAGATCAAACGTCTATTAAACATTATTAAAGCTTAGAATTTTTTCTAATACACTCATCATCAAAAGAGTTGTTGCTGTAGTTCCGAAAGAGAACTAAATGTTTGGCTGCTTAAAAGTTTGGGGTCTCTTTTGCACCAAAGGTTTTCAGTGACATGTCTTGACTGTGGATGGACTAGTTTACCACCTGGACTCTTTTACCGTGGAGCCCTGTTGTTGTCTGCTTGGTTTGGCATTGTCTTACTGTAATGAACAAGGATTTCCCTGAAAAAAGATGTCTTCAGTATGGCAGCACATGTTGCTCAAAACCTGTGTGTATTGTTCAGCATTAATGATACTTTCACAGATGTACAAGTCACCCGTGTCACGTGTGTTACCCATATGAAATATGGAGCTACTAAAACCAACTACCACTCGCTGCAGAACCACAAGTCCAAAGGGGTGGACCCGGACCTGATCCAACTCCGCCCACGTCTTCTTTCATTGGTCTAAAATCATCGCATTTCTGTTGGTCTTTAAACTAGTATGCGTCGCTTACGTTTTCTGCCTACGACTTATTTCATTGGTCCACCCTGTTGCACATTTCTCTGTGGGGAAACCCGCAGGTGTTGGTGGTGTAGTACTTCTACTATGAAAAAAAACCAAAACACCACCAAATGTCAACCATTCATTTAAACAGTACCAATTTTCACAAGCACTACAGCATTATGACTTACTGTCTTTGATCAGCTCAACCCCATTAAGCTGTTTTGTGGCTCCTTTCAACAACCCAACTTCTACTTAAGATTATAAGTTGGGGTTAATCACAGCTGACAGATGAATATTTCTGTTATCTCTTACTTCAGACATGAAAACCTCCATGTCATCTCTTAATTCAAATGTAAAGACAAAAGGTTCCCATATCTCTTCCAGATCTGTACAGTCATCTTGAAACAAATGGTAGGTGGCAAGGGCCAACAAGGCATCTTCTTGCTCCGGGGCCAGGATTTTTAGATGAAGAACCTTTCCCTTGAATAAGTGGTTATTGGTCTTTATCCATTCCATTACAGCCATAATGTTCTTCATCATTGGAGCATCCTTTGGTAAAAATGTAAGATCAAATCAAATACATCTATAAAACAGTGATAGGTCAAGAGAGAACTGGAGTGTATGTCTATAAAAACATGCAATGACAAGGTCAGTTTATGTGTACACTACCCACAGCATGGTCATGTTAAATGTTTAACAGTACATGGTAGCATTAGGTATTATGTAAAACATGCTTTTTATACTTACTTCAAAGCTCTCTGGTGGGCTGGTGTCTTGGTGGGCTCGTGTTGGAGTAGACTGTGCCACGTCCTCCATGGTGGCAGTTGGCACTTAAAAAAATGTGTGATGCAATAGTGATAATAGTAAGAAATTATGACTGGAACAAAAATGTTGCAAATGAGACTATTCAGATTATGTATTATAGGGAATGTCCATCATACCTTCCTAAAGGAAATCTTCAGCAGCTGTAGGCACCACCATCTTCTAATGTCAGGCATGTCAATCTAATGTTTAAACTTGACAAAAACAGATTGGTGGAATATTTAACTGAAAAGAGAGACAGTCTAACAGAGAACATCTAATAGAGAAATTAGCAAGCACATTACAGTTACCTGTGTCTCGTCAAATATTGAAAAACTAAATAAACGAAAACTCTATTAATGGAGTTTCATCAACTGTCTTTCCTGTATTATCGAGTGTATTAATGTCCGTTTCAACCTTATTCTTAGGATCTTCGTGAGAAAAACGATTACTTACCATCGACATGAAAGGGCCACAGTCTATGCCTCCCCATTGCAGCGGAGCATTCTGTAAATCGCACAGAAAAGATACAAACTCAATTCCATCTTTCCATTGAAAAAGGCAAATCTGCCTATCATTAAGGTTTAGGAAGTTTACCTCAAAGTCTCCCAAGGTCAGTGTGCTCTGTCCACTGGCCTGGACAGAGCACATTTGCAACGTCCTTGTTTCAAAATCAGTTAAACTGTTAAAGACCACCAATAACAGAACAGTTCTCCTTTAAAAATCAAACTTGGATGGGGTCTAAACCAGAACTACCCCACTCATGTTGCAGTCAGTAGTGTAAGAGTCTGAATAATGCCAAACAATGATAATAATAATTTTATAATGTTAACCTAAAACAACAAAACAGTTCATTCCCAATTTCATATTACACCTAGAACTGACTGAAACATGAACTTTTGTAACAGCATGCATAACATGGATATAAACTCCAAACATGGATATAGACATGCATAATTATGAACATATATGAAATTATGAATGCAGAACCAAAGAACAAGGAAATCCAGATCTAGGGTTAGGGTTCCCTGAAAGTTAAACCTGAAAACAGCAAGGTAGCTGTGGTGTCCAAAGCCTATGGGATTTCTGGAGTCAAAATAGAAGATCTGTCCAGCCTTTGGTTTTACTAGGTTTCTATACTAGTTTTCTAGCTCAAGAGACTAAAACTAGCAGACACTTACAATCAAGCATTTAAACAACATTAGATATGCACAATAAATCTACAGAGAAAAGAGTGAGTGACAATAACAGAGAGAGAGAGAGAGAGCTTACACATAAAATCCAGTGTCCTGATTCCCAGGAAGGGGAAAAAATGAAGTCTTTAACGTCTGTGAGGGGGGAAAAGCTGTATTATGTATTCTGAAACAAACTACTAAATTGCAGGTGTCTGTTAACAAAACAGTGAATACATTATACATCTTAACAAATACTAGCGGGTAAAGCGTCCAGTGGGTTGATGTTAAATGGTGGCAGCCAGGTCAGTATCACAAAACTGTTAACAGCCAAGACATCTTTGCCCTGCACAGAAAAAGAAGAAACTTATTTTTGGTGCAGTTTATATTACAAAGACAGGCTACCAAACAAACCTTTGAGGCGACCATTTTGGCTATGACAGCAAAACACTGATTGCCAATCTGTAAACACACAACACAGAAAGAAAACTGTATACTAAAGTCAACATAGGTTACAATAAGGAAAAGAAAATTTATATACTGTTGCCTCCAACTCTTCAAAGCCCAAAGACCAGAAGTCGCTCCGCTTGAGTGTTTGGGTTGGGGTCAGACAGACAATATCCTCATCTGGGTCACTGTATTTGTCTAGCACATAGTTCAGCTGTAAAAGGACATTGATCAAACAGAGAAATTGAGTGAGTAGAGAAATACAAAAACATAATTTTTTATATATTATTTTTTTTATAATATATTATGTTTATAAAACATAAGAATAATATTCTTTAACTAATCCAAATCACAAGGGTGAACCCACATAACATACCCAGATCATTTATTGACAAAAACAATGTTAGATTATCTAATGTTATTGTGCCAGAACTTTCATAACACATACCGTACTTCTGTCACATACACTATAATGTGATCGATCTAACAAACACAAATACGCTGACTTGTCAACAAACCCCTGGAAATGATCTCGGACGTCACAGACTCCCAAAAGGCTTCTATTTTAACAAGGCCATCATAGCCTTCTTGTGGATCCTCACTCTCGCTCACTGTAACACCAAAGAAGAAAGTTTTTTTTCAGTGGTTTATCTACAGAAAAAAAATAAAATAAAAATAAAAACCCAAGGACTTACCAGGCATATTAAACATTGCCTTTTTGTGAAGGTACACTACAATACCAGCTGGATAGTAGCCACACTTAATGCAGGAGTACATGTAGTCATGCTTTGTTAAGGCTTCGAAATGCATATAGGCATGGAGTATTTTATCCTTGCTAGGAAACTTCTTTTGTATGGTTGTCTCCAAAACCTCAACAGCTCTGCTAACGGCATGATGGGTCTATAGGAGGTAAAAGTTGGTGAAATATATATAATCTAATCAAATACAAAGAATATTACAAAATTAATTATAACAAGATTTCTTCCAACCTGAAGCGAATGGCGCAGGATGATGCACATGTGCAAAGAAATCAGCAAATGGTCGTTAAAATTGTGATCAATCTGCTCCTGATACCGAAACGTTAGCCCACAATTGCTGCACATTTTGCTGTACGTAGAAATGCCTGAAACAAGGAAAAAATCTAGGATAATTTTCACAAAATATAGAAAAATCAAAGAGAACTGATGCTTGCTAGTTTAAGATAAATCTTTAATTACCTTTAATTCAAGCTTCCCTTCAACAGTACCAATATATGTTGTCAAATTCGGTTCACTTTGCTTTAGCGGTAATCAACATTGGTTCACTTAAAGCCAAGTTGTCTGTACACTCTGGGCATGTAGTTTCAGCTCTCTTAGATCCATTAGTCAAATTCTGGGGGAGCAGTGGAGGTATAGTTTTGTTTTTTTGGTAACTGACCATCCGCTTGGGAGGATATTCAAATTGTCTAGTTGTGCTGCATATTCAACTGTGTGCTGCTGAGCTGCTCCATTTGTTTGTCCTTCGGTGGTCTTTGTAGATTCAAACAGTTGCCTGTCCATCTGGAAAAGGTGCCACTTTGCAATATTTTTTTTTATCTTCTTGCTTTTACGCAAGGACAATGCCAAGTGTTTCAGCTTGAAACTGGCAGCTGCCTTTGTGTTGAGGCAGGTTGTCTTGGTTTGCTCCCCAAAGATTTTAGCATGAACCATGTGAGTCAGGACATCTTCCTTTAGAGTAACTGATGTTGTTTCTGACCAAAGAATGAACTGTAGTGATTTTAAATGGACACACTCAAACTGAAAAAATCCACTCCGTGCAGCAAATTCTATGTTGGTATCACATTCATCCATTTCACAGATGACTTTTGAACTTGCACCTGTTATCTTCTTTTGTTCATGGATGGGACAGCATGGTTTGTGAAATGATTTGTCTAGAGCAAATATCTCATTGAGTGGATCTATGCACAGGGAAGACAGGTGGTGGGTGTCTGCGATATGCCTTATCTTCAGAGAGTGCCTTCTTCTGATATGGATATTCAGTTTTTTTTTTTTTTAAGTGTACGTCCGCAGGGAGAGCATTGAATTTTTGTTTGTACATGAACATGCCTTGCCGCTGAAGGTGTTTCTGTGATACAAGGTATCTGTACAGAGGCTGCATCTGTGATGGAGACCAGATGTGCAGCTGAGGGTTTCTCAGTGAGAGAGGCTGGACCTGTGATATAGGTTGGATGTACAGCTGAGGGTATATCTGTGACAGAGGTTAAATCTGTAACGGGTGTTTTTTCACCAGAAGGTGGTTCTGTGACGGAATGCAGATCTGTGACAGAGGTGGACGTTGTACTACTTGCAGGTAGAGGCAATCTAGCAGATCGTCTTCTGCATACTGTTAAATGCTGAATTATTTGAACTTTTCTTATCACTATTGTCGTGTAGTAACAGCAGTGAAAATGTGCTTGGTCTCTACAACTCAAATTGCACTTAACGATGATGAATTCTAAAAGTAAACATAAAAAAAACAGAACAGGTACTTAATAAAATCCATAAGCATATTTACAAAATGACATACATAATGGCACTGTTCTCCATAATACATCGGACTAATATAGTACATGTTCAAACCTAATAAACATTTAAAACCAGTAACAATAAAACAGTTACCTTCATGATCCACTGCTAGTCTTATGTGATTGAGCATGTGGTATTGCGGGTGTGTGGGTGTGTGTGTGTATACACACATCTTAAAAGCCGCCATATTGGATCAAGGGCAAATTTTTCCAATGGGAAGGTGGTCATGTAGCATATCAGAGAAGACTAGAATTTTCTTAAAAGTTGATTACCACAGTCGGATTTGCAATATCCCTTGTGGTTCAAAAGTTATCAACACAGAAAGTTGCTGCACCAACTGGGAACGTTCCCCGTGATGCACAGCTATTGAACACAGAGCTGAAGCTGCTGGATCCAATTGTTATGAACCCACACGAGAATCTCTGAAGAAATGCTGTTGCAAGCGGCAGACATAAGTCGAGTGGTGTGAGGTCGAGTGATCTGGGCAGCCGTTCCACAGGACCATGACGGCCAATCCAATGACCAGGGAATTGAATATCCAGCTAGTGACGAACACCTGCTCCATAGTATTGTGGGGCTCCATCCTGTTGGAAATAACAGTGGAAACTGCCATCTTCAGTCAGAATGGATGGGAGCACAGTTTCCTGTAGCATTGTCAGATAGCGCCGAGCATTTAGGGTCTGGTCCATTAAATGGGTCCGATTACATGGGTGCTCCGTTTTCCACATCACACCATAACCTTGACTTCACCTACAACTTTGGTTTCTGCTGTCCGGTGAGGGTTTTTGTCACGCTAGTATCTCATGTTCTGGCGGTTGACCTCACCACTGACATAAATATACAGAACTTGATACGTCTATCAGGGTCATCCTCTGATAGTTTCTGCTGCAGCTGGATCTTGAAGGGGTGCCACTTATTAGTATGAAGAGTCCATACAAGGGATAACTGGCAGACACCACATTCTGCTGCGAGACGTTGTGTGCTACGTCTCAGACTTTTCGGAAAGGCTGCCAAAACCATTGCTGAGGTTTCTTCGTCTGTAGTGGTCTTTGGACAACCACTATGTGGCTTGTCGTCCACACTCCCGGTTTCTCGGAATTTGGCTATGAGGGATACAACAGTGTTGTGTGATATTGGTCGTCTTTCTGGGTGTCAGTTGGTGAAGTCTGCGGCTATAATATGGCAGCTGCGTTCCCCAGAATCAGAATCACCTCAGTCCTATCTTCTTTTGTCAATTCCATCTTCAGTTACCTGTAACGAACAACAAAAGTTTTGAACTTTCTGTGTTGATAACATTCTACATGTATAATATTATATTGAGGAACAGTTGAAATTGTTTTGTGACAGACATATATTTGTTGCGTTCGCCGTACTGTAACAGAATAGTTAGCTATTTTTTAGCTACTTTAATGTTTAGCTACTTTAAATCACTTTAAATGGTTAAGATTAAAGTTAGAGTTTTTGTTCATATTAGTAGTAATATTAGTAGTGTGTAGTAATACTTTGTGTGTGTGAGTATGTGGGTGTGATGGTGTGCATAAAGTAGGGAGCTCGTATTGAACCTGATAGTGTTATCTCTAACCAAGTGAAAAGAAAGGTATTGTTACCATTATCTCAAGGTTCACTCCAGAAATGCATACACTGAATGTAGTTTTAAACCCCACGTCTTCAACCAGAATGTCCGTGTGTCACAAAGAAATATGACCCCTAACTGCTCAAGATGTTCCCCCATCCTGAAGTCTTGAGATTGCAAATCAAGTTGTCATTTTCTGCTTTTACTCCTAAGTTGTAAACTGAACACTGCTCCTGGCCTTATGCAGGGTAAACACTTCCCTTGACCTTTGGGGTCCGGTTATGTTGGAATGTTCCGTCCTGTATCCTAGCCTCACTACAAAGGATGTAACTGTGCCCTTATGTCTACGGTATTAACACTTATATATTCCTTGAATGATTACCAAATTATTCCCTCAGAACCATCTAGCCTTTTATCAGCAAAAGGTAAAAAACCAATATCTTTTCCCCGTCACTGTTAAATTAAAGCAATGTTACCACCACAGAAAGGCACAGTAGATCACCTGTAGCTTGAAATTTAGACAAGCAGACAAATGGTGATGGTAAGCTGTCACAGCTAATGTTACTAGTGTAGGCCTTTTTAGCTCCAAAACAGCCAGTTTGTGATAATGTAGTAAACTGACACCAAGAATAGGTGATGCTGAAAACAAAATATTAACAGGACTCACATCAGATATCCAAATGTCTGATCCTCTAGAGTGATAAATTCTGAAAAAGCTTATTAACCAGCTGAGTAGCTGCAGGTTTTGCTTGAGTGACCTGGGCTGCTGGGAAACATTTTTGCCGCCCTTTGCCACCAAATCCAAATCTAAGCATCGCTCCAATGCCAGTGATTTAAGTTGGCCAGTGAAAACCTTGGAAATCTGTTCTTTGTACTTTTGTCAGTTTAATAAAGGTTTTTATTGTTTATTATTTTACTAAATATGCCACTTTTTTTGGGTAAGTGATCTCTGTTCTTATTGGATCCCATTTTGTGCCTCATTCAAAAAGCAGCCTGGACTGAAACACTATATATAATTTCAGCATGAATGGGCAGACCTAAACTGCTGAAGGCCGAAAAGGTGACGTAGGTTAGATTACATTAGCTTCAACTTTGTCAATGCCAATATGATCATTTGCATGCTATCACAAAATGAGTAAATTCAAAATTGGTTGTTTTTTGCAGCTTGGTTTCTAGCATGGTACTTGCATTGGCTGATTCTTAAGCTTTCAGTGTCTATATTTGCATGCAGTCTCTCTCATGAAAACCACTTATAAATCGACACAAGCAGTAATGCAGTAAGTCAGAATTTTATGTTGACATGCATAATTAGTATTTATGTGTGTGTGTGTGTGTGTGTGTGTGTGTAATATGGCAGTGTTTTCTTTTCAGTTCACAGTATTCAATAGTGTCTTTTAAGAAGACCACGTTTCCATTTTGGTAGGCAAGAAGCAATTATGACTGTTGTAGCTCGACTTTGTTGATGGACACTTTTTGTATGCAGCCTCCTGAAATTGCTACAAGAGGACTATTATCTGCACTGATGAATTGGATCTGAATAGTCTACGGTACAGCCGAATAAGTGGCTACCAAAACACCAAAAACTCATACACAAAGCTTAAGTTAGCTTCTCATTCTTGTTCTTTTTCTGTTCTCTCATTCCACCATAAATGGTGTTGCAGTGCCTCAAGCATGGAATTCATTTTGAAAAAGAAGCTAGCAAATATGATGACATAAGCTTATCTCAATAAAAGCATTAAATTACATCAATAAATGCTCCTTAATTAACAAATACCTTAGACTTTCACTTGGAAATGTTTAATGAGCAGCTAACGGTTGGCACGAAGAAGATGCAATAAGCCTTAGGAGCTGCTGCACTGAACACGTCTCACTGGCTGATCTGATGCTGTCTTGCAAACCACACGCTTTTATATTTTATGTATCAGTTGTTATCACTACAGCAGTAAATCAAATAAAATATAAAACTGAAACATCTGAATGCATCAGTTAACATGCATGAATGCATCAGGTTGAAACATTAGTTTTAAACTGTGTTTTTTTTTTTCAAACAAGCTTATATGGCTTATAATCACAAAAACCACCACTGTGCCAGTAAGTGCAGTTGCCTAGCAAAATAGCAGCAGTGTGACTGTGTGAATTTTGATATTCTTTTTGTTCATTAGATAAAAGGCTTAATAGTATTTTATGTTATACACTGATGAGACAAAAAGTATGACCACTCACAGTTGCAAGCAAATAAACGGTGCCATGTCAAGACCTGGTACTAGACGGTAGGTGAACTGTCAACGTTTTACATGTCCACCACCATAAGCATCCACAATATGCATGCCAGTGTTGAAACTGGACCTTGGAGCAGTGGAGAAGAAGGTTGGCTGGTCTAATGAGTTCTAATGAGGGATGTGATGGAACCAGGATGCACTGTGGGCAGAAGATGAACTGGTGAAGGAGTAGGCAATGTTTTGCTGGGAAAAGCTGGGTTTGAGGTGTGGACCTAGATTTGACATATGGCCAAACTTATCATTACAGAGCAGGTACTCGTCTTTGTGGTACTCTTATTCCTGTCGCTTCTTCAGTAGGATAATGCGCACTGGGCTGCATTATCCCATATTTATCAAGCATTTCAAACTAAGATCACTGATCTAAGATCAGCTTTTATCAGTTCATGTAACCCTGTTGAGTGTTCTATAAAAGCTGTAAGCTGACCAAAGATCAGCATTCTTACTGAATGGTTTAAGGAACATAACAAAGAGTGCAAAGTATTGCTTTTGCCTCCAAGAGGGATGGCTCTCTCTTGTAGCTTAAAAAATTTGCTCGTAGTATATCTGTGCCAGATTGTAGAGTCCCTGCTTTGGTGGGTTGGAACTGTTTCGGTGGCACACAAGGGACCTCGAGCAACGTAATGTTTTGACTCATCAGTGTATACTTGCATGCTTTTGTGCATGGGAAATGTGCTTAAATTAAACTTATCTCAAGGGAGCATACCTGTTAATTTTTTTTTTTTTTTTTTTTTTTAGAACAAGGTTTCTAAATAGTATTAGGTGGATGATCAGGTAACTAGCTGCATAGCCTTAAAAATTCACAACAGTCTATATATTGTAATTATTTAAACTAGGGGGCCACCAATATGAAAGTTTTGTGAAAGATATTGGCATAGACTAATATTTATGTTACCTGATGATATTGGCTGGTGTCATTTTATAATTTATAATGGATTAGGTTTTTAATTTTATACTCTAGTGGTTTTAGATGGATCATGCATCATTAACTGATACGATTGTCAGCTGTTAACTGTGACTGTCACTTCTAAAGTGCCAAATTTACTAAATTTACTCAAACAGCAGAGACTGTTGTACTGTATAGTGTAATAAAATGTGTCACAAGAGTTATTTTTTTAAGAGTTAATAGTTATTTTTTAAGAGAAAGAAAGTGTGTGTTAGGAGTTTTATAAATGTTAGGTTTTTGGTGCATTTAACTTGTTTATTTAACTTGTTTAATTAACTTATTTAACTGTATTTTATTGTGTTGCTGGTTACTACATAGCTCTAATTATTGCTTCTTTGTCAGCAGGAATTGGCCCTATTTGTAGGGTAAATATTTAATATTGTGTCCAAAAAAGCAAGTACACAGTGTAAAGGACACTACTGTGCAAATCATGTAGAAAAGTAAAGATATAAAAAACAATTGGAAAAAATAAATGGAGGTATGTGTATGTACATGATGGTCTTCCCATTTTTGATTACCAAATATGTTGTATTTGAAGATGTTTCCTATGCAGACATGGGCTAAAGTCTTAGGTTTCAGGCAAAGTACCAATATGTTCTCATGGGGTATCTATTTTCTAAAGGATCTCACCAACCACTAAATACCAACGATACTAAGAATTACTATTTGCTAATTACATAAACAACAATGCAAAATGTCTGGGTTATTCTGAAGTGTCTGGGACTAATTTGTGTACTTTCTCTGTTGTTGTTGTTGTTGTTGTTGTTGTTGTAGTAAATAAATGTTACGTTTCTCTGTAATGGTTATTCATGTGATTTTAGTGCCAATTTATACATGTTATAATAAATGCTTAGATATCAGCATCGACTGGTTTATCAGTATCGGCCCAGAATTCTTATATTGGTGCGTCCTGACTATAAAGCAAATTTGATGCCAATTTGGTTTCCCGTTTTGCCTAATATTGTTATTGTAGATGTTTAAAGAACATTTAAAATGACTGAAATGCAGATTCAAACCTGATAATCTGGCGTACAGTAGTGTGTACAGTAATGTGGCAGTAGGTTATTTATTTATTTATTTTTTTTACTACACTGACAGTATTCAGGTATTTTTGAAAATGTAGTACTGTTGGTTCTTTTTGATTTGTTACAACTGTTTAGATGTCTGAGAAAATCCATATTGTGTAGTGTGAACATGTGTAAGTATTGTGATTATTAGATTTTCGTTATATCACCCACATGTAGTATGATATTACGCTGTGCATTAGGGTAAAATAGATGCTCAAATACAATTTCAAAGAAAGGTTATTGTTTAGCTATTTCAGTGAGCCTCTTTTTAATTGCTACAGTCTTAACTAAGTACAGATGTAATACTGGTCTGCCTCTGGCTGGTGGTGTTGAAAATTGGTTCACCCAGTTGGTATTTGATAGCAACTGAAACTGTGCATGGCACACACCTGAAAACATACCCGGTTTCCCAAGAGCTTGGTGGAAAGAGTGAATTGTTACTCAGTTTTTCAAACTGAAGATACCAACCCAATTGAAAAAAACGTTGGGACGCTGTGTAAAATGTAAATAAATGTAAATAAAACAAAATAGAACAAAATGATTCATATTTTATTCACAGTAGAACATAGAACACACATCAGATGTTGAAAGTAAGACATTTTATAATTTCATGAAAATTATTAACTTGTTTAGGCACCAATGCATCTCAAAAAAGTTGGGACAGGACCATGTCTACCATTGCGTACATACCTTCTTTTAACAACCATCTTTAAACATCTGGAAGGTGAGGAAATTCATTGTTGGAGTTTTGGGAGAAGAAAGTTGTCCCATTTTTGTCTGAATTCTAGCTCTAGCCGCTGTACAGTGCTAGGTCTCTTTAGCCAGGTTTTCCATTTTATGACCCGCCAAATGTTTTGTATTGGTAAAAGGTCTGGACTGCAGGCAGGCCGGTTCAGCACCTGGACTCTCTTTCTGCGAAGCCATGCTGTTGTGAGGTATATAGTATGTGGTTTAGTATTATCTTGCTGAAATATGCAAGGCCTTCTCTGAAAGAGACATTGTCTGGATTGTATTATGCTGGTCTAAATCCTCCGTATACCAGAGTTGGGGGACTCTAGTCACATGACTAGACGTAAATTGCAAATTTAAATACTTGAGACCTGCTTGACTAACACTGATAAAAGACTTGACTTTGACTTGGTATTGATGAATTGAGACAGATGACTCGAAATAAGTTTTTGTTTATTTATTTTCTATTTATTTTTTTTTCTTTAACAAGGGTTTTGAGAAAGCTAGGGATTTTTTTTTTTTGTTGAAACATGATTTGGGCGATTTCTGTTCCAATGCGCGCAAACCTGGCAACATATCAGAATGCGGGAGACCAGAAGAGACCAACGTATGAAGAAGGTCGTATTATGGAAGCATGCCTGCGCCATCAGAGATGCAGGCTTTTGAACTGTGTTCCGCTAGCAAAGTGAGTTGTCCCTCTCCTCTTGAGTCTGCAGGACACAATCAATCAATCAATATTTATTTGTGTAGCGCTAATGTTGTCTCAAAGCAGCTTCACAGAAAACCAGTTTATACAAAGGAAAAGAAAACACCAAGTCCATGGGAATCCGGGTCAAACCCCCCATGAGCAAGCCAGAGGCAACAGTGGCGAGGAAAAACTCCCTTAGAGTAAGGAAGAAACCTTGAGAGGAACCAGGCTCGAGGGGGGAACCCATCCTCCTCAGGTCGATCCCGGGTGAGGAGAGGAACACAGAGCTAACGGGAAACGGAGCTTAGAACATCTGTTAGATACATTCTGATTAATCCAGGAGGTAGCAATTGCAAAGATGGAGCCGACCTATAGGTTCTCTGTTTAAGTGAGAGATGGAGTTCAAGATCAGTGCCAGAAGCTGGTCATTGTAGACGTTGTAGTTGTAGACACAGTTTCCAAAAATATTTCCAAAAAGAATTGAAAAATTTGATTCATCTGGCCACAGAACAGTTTTCCATTTTGCCTCAGTCCATTTCAAATGGACTTTACAGTGGCATTTCTGGATCGTGTTGGCTTCTTCTGTGCATGATGCATCTTTAACTTGTGTTTGTGGATTGGATGGTGAGCTGTGTTCACAGACAGTGATTTCTTGAAGTGTTTCATGCAGTGGTTTCCAGTACATAATCAATATTGACCGTTGGCCTTGTCCCTTGCACACAGGGTCTTATACACCATTTGTCTGAAGTTGTTCCACAATTTTCAGATGCAGTTTTCCGGTGAACGTCTGCCCATCTTTGCTTCTGAGAGGATCTGCCTCTCTAAAATTCCTTTCATACCTGATCATGTGATGAATGATACCTGATCAAATTGCTCTTCTAGGTATGTTTAAATAGTTTTCATGAAGTGGAAAAATGTTTCACGTCTGATATGTGTTCTATGTTCTATTGTGAATAAAATAGGGCTCTATGAGATTGCAGATCTTTGCATTCTGTTTTTATTTACATTTTACACAGAGTTCCAGCTTTTTTGGAAGTGTTGTAAAAAGATGTGTAAGATCTCAGTTAATGTATAAAAGAGCCCATTACCAATCTAGAAAAGCACATTTCCACAATAAGAACAGTTCAGCAAAACATTTTGTTGTCATTAAAGCTAGCATCAGTGCTACTATGACAAGTATGTTTGCAGACAACCACCAGTGAAGTAGCCAGCCAGGATGCAACCAACCCAAACCAATAAGTTTCAAAAAGAAAAGTAAAGAAAAGGAAAGGAAAAGAACATAAAACAGTTCCTAGGCTCCTTTCAACCTGTAATAATACTTTCCATTGGGACTAGTACATTTCTGGGTTTAGGACACCACCGAGTCCCCCTCAACTAATGCGTGGGCACCTAGCTCCACTTTAGCCCAATTGTCCACCATCATCTTCCCTCATGCCTCTTTCATACCCCATAAGCCCCTCCCACTACTTGGAGCATACCATCAGCAGGTTTACACAAAAGAGCATAGGACAGAATGTCAATTCCCACAGTTCACCTGCTCATTGACATTCTATACATTCAACATCTGAGCTCATACGATAATTATCTTCCAGGTTTTACCCATAAAGGTTTTACACAAAGCAGGCTTTATAAATTATAATATGAACCAAATATTACCCAGGTGTAGGAGTAGTAGGATGTAACTAGTGATGTGTCTGGCACCTTGACATCATCACAATGGTTCATTTACAATAGTTTGAACAAAATTTGAATAAAGAAAATTGATGTTGCTCATGACATTGTTGCACAGCTTGATTGGTGGTGTTTGCAAATATTTGTTTAAACAGTGCGGCTACATTACATTGCATCATTAACAGAAGACCGCAATGCTTCATCACACCTCCACGATGCACATGATCACAGTTTTACATTGCAATATCATAATTCCACTATACATTTTACACCCCTACCTGCAACCGGCAGATATCACACATAATGCTTCTGTAACCATCTCTGCTCTGTTGGCAGAAAGAGGTGCTAAGTTACATTTGCATATGGTTCTAGCTTTCCTCCCACTCTGCTATTAAAAAGGCTTTTTTCATTACTGCCATTTCATGCGGAGAACGTCGGCCACTTGTCCCACTCTGTTCATACTAATGCTAGACAGTCATGCAAAAAAAACAACAAAAAAGGCAGCACCAGGTGCTTCTGTCTCGCTGGCCAGTTGATGCTTGATTGAATGGCCTTGAATGACTTGGCTACTCTAAGGTTATATTTTTTTTCTTTTGACGAGCCCATGGTTTTGAACTGACCCTCAGTAGTACATTTTAAAACCTGAGTGATGGAGAAGAACCATAGAGATAAAAAAAATAATAATAATAATAATTAAAAGGACAATTCAAGCCCCTTCTTTTTTTTTTTTTTTTTTTTTTTTTTCATTGTTGATTACTGCTGTTGAATGGAGAGTGCAGTTTTACTCCTTACACACTAGAGGGCAGACTAAGACTTGTTTTTTCCCTTTGTTCCTTTCTATTTATTTATTTATTTATTTATTTAGGGAAATGGGAAAATTGTCCATATATTGCATGCCAATTTTGCTGTATTTTAAATTATTCTACACTAGGGGTTAAAAACTCCAAGCATACGAGTGTTTTTCAAATTCCAAGTGTTTTTTGTACTCTTGTTAATTGGCGTGATAGAGCAGTTTCAGGACTGTGGTAAACTCCTCTCCCCCAAATTAATAGCCATGGCCAATCACCTGCTGAAGTTTTCCCGATTGTGCGATAGGTACTAAAGGCAGAGCCATGTTTCAACCATGACCGTGACTCCATGGACTGCCTCTGGTGCAAAGTCAAATGACAGCCCTGTGCGTATGGAGGAGTGCTCCAAATGCTTGTTTTATGTACATGTGACCTAACAGATGCCCTCTGGCATGGTTGATACACCACATGGAAGTTGATACTCCTCACCCAGGAGAATGAAGGGCAAGTAGTGCTGTCATGCATTTGTGGAACTGAATGGCTGTAGCTTTGCTGCGATTTTAAGCTGGGGCTTAGGGGAACTCTGTGCTTGTAAATCAGTAAAAACAGTCAAGCTTCTAAGGAACAGAGGCTCATCTTTACACAGTAGATGGTGTAAGACTAAGCTAAATAATGAATGCCTCTGGAAAGAACATGCTGAGCTTCCACATTTGCTGGCTTGTTGATTTTCTTTCAGAATAATCATGTTGACGCTCTTTCACGTGGAATATTGTAAAAACAGTAGAAGTACAAATAGCACAAGGGTTTTTAGTGTGCCTTTTACTGAATAAATGTATCAGTAATTGCACACAATGCGCTATATCGGAACTATATTATTAACCATTTTGTATTGCTCAGGTAAAACTAAAGATGGTGCGTAGAACACTCAGTCAAGAAAAACAAAGGTGACAGTTTCAAATGAACCAGAAAATAAAATATTGTAAAATATATCATTTCTAATTCCTACATTAAATTATTACCCTGTATTTTAAATTAGCTGGCTATATCGCTTGATTTTGTTCATGTTTTTGATTTCATTGTTTTCATTCCTGAACCATATCTAATCCCGGGTTTCAGGAATTCCTTGCCCCGGCAGACCAGATGCAACTAATCACAGGCCTGATGGCTAATTGTGTTAGGGGTGTTGGAGCAGGCAGTGCTTGAAGCTGTTTGGAAATAGTAGATCCCCTGAAGGTGAGCAGAGAAACCTGTACTTTAAACGCCCAAGTGGAATAAGTGCTTTCTTTGTAGAAGCATATGGTGTAGTGCTTCATTAGTGAGAAAATACTGAGCATTTTCTCCTTCTCAGTTTGCTGGCAGAAATGCGTGCGATGCGTACCAAAGAAACCCTCATTAGTGTGAAGAGACATCTTTGAGGTGCATTGGATTGACATACACAATCAAACATGGGAACACGTGTGAGTGAAAGATGGATGAAGGTTAAAACCAAGCTGCTTGTGATGTCTTTTTGAATCTCCAACCATGGCGGATATGACTCTTTCTTATACCGAGTTTGTACTGCATTCCCACCAATGTTAAAATCCTTCTTTTTCATCCTAGTTACATCCATCTAATCATGCATCCCACATAATAGCTTATTTCTTTCCCATCTTCAGTTGTCTGTATTTCATCAAGGAGCCTCAGCACTCTAAGCAATCCATCACATGAAGGGAGTGAGTGAGAAGTGGAGAGAGAGAGAGAAAAAAAAAGAGTATGCGCAAAAGGTTCGGGGAGAACAGGAGAACTCTGATAGACCCCTATCTGTAATTGTAATCTCAGGCTTGACATCTCTCTGCATGTAAAACCGTTAAGATAAGTGTGCTCACTGAGTCCACACCACACCACGCCAAAGCCCAGGTAATTTCCAGTGAGGCCACAGCGGTGCAGGAGTGGAGAGATTTTTATCCTCGAGTCTTAGCATCGCTCTCCCAGTCCTGATGGTGGTGAGGGAACGAGGAGGCCGACATAAAACCGAATTTGGAACAGGATTAGGGGTGTGTTGTTTGTGTGCTTATTAGTGTTTGCTTATGACTATTTCCTTTCTTTTCTTTTCCTTTTGTTTTAGCATGCCACCTTTTTAACATCAACCGTGAAGTGTTTATTTTGTCAATGCTTTATTCACATAATTTAACAGTTGTTGAAACTGGCCAAGTATTCCCTTTACATTTTGAGATGCCACACCTGGTTTAATGATTATGTAAAGCCTCAGAAAGCGGGGCGTAAATCTCTGACCTGGCAACGGATTTGTTCGATCGCAGTTCAGACAGAATAAAACAGTCCCTTCTCCAAGTGATTTAAATAATAAAAAAAAATTGCTGCCAACTGGGGATCGGTCAGTTTGTACCAAAATTGAAACATCATCTGAGGGCAGATCAGAATGGCACTAAATTATGTTTTACGAAAGTGCATTAGAAGATACATATTAGGATTAATCATACTGTACACAAATGATCACTTTGCATTTTTAATCTGGTTTGGCTGCGGTGGATTTGTCACCTACAAAATCTGGGTCTTGACTCAGGGTGTCCAGGTTTCCATTTTGACTGGGCTCTTCAACTGCTGTACTATAATAATATACACTTCACATATTTGGATAGCATAAAATTTCACATAAAATCCTTTATTAATTTAGTGTGTTATTTTGGTAAATATTTTTTATTTTATTTATGTTTTATTGTCGACTTTGTACCATGTATATTTTATTTTAATACATTTTTGTGGCAAACATTTATTTTGAAACATTTACGCGCATTTTGGCGATGTTATCGGTGCCTGGGGTAACCATATCCTCAGTTCGCGGCAGAAACGCTGAGAATAGGTGGGCAGTTCACCTCAGCCCAGTCACCAGTGAAACGTTGTAAGGTTTGTAAATCTAATGAGCACTCCACTCTTGCCCATTGCAGACGACAGCACCTATGTCTGATTTGCTTTCAGCCAGGTCATCTTAGGAGGAACTGCACTAATGTTGCACTAAGTTGAGCTTCTTCATCATCATCTCAAGAGACTCGGTCTTTAAACTAAGCAGCCTGCATTCAGGAAGGGAAAGTGTGGGCAGAAGTGAACAACTCCTCAATGATCTTGAGCAATGCTATCATAATGTGTGCACACAAGCTCCAGTAGGTGCGAAAGTTATAGTGCAGAATGCGCAATGGATTGAGCCATTTGATGAATTGTTCTATGCACCGGTTAGTGTGAATAACAGATTTCAAGTGCAAGGGATGCTTTATTCTGGGTCCATGGTGTGTGCACATTTAGCGAGGAGGCTGCGACAAGAATGCTACATGAGAATGTGTTGTCTGAACCAAAGCCATTGAATCAAGAGATAGTCTTAAGCAAACTTACCAGACCAAAATGCCTGTGTGAAACAGATTTAAAAGTATATAGGGTGAGCTGCATTGTGCCAGTTCTTGTTGTGCCAGGACAAAAGGATGAACTGTTACTAGGCACAAATGTTGCCACATAATGGTGGGGTGCATCGTTACGCCATTATGGGTATGCTGCCTTGTTTAGCTGTGGAAGATTTTGAACTTTTCCAAGGAGTTAGCCAAGCCGAAGTGGCTACACTATGCCAGCAGACTTTGACAACTTGTCTTTCAGATCTCAAACAAAGATTGCAAGATGTTGGGCTTGGCGACCTTGACATCGACTCCTGCTCCACCGAATTCATAGGCAAGGAAAAACCAGTCCAACTGCTTGAAAAGTACCATGACGACATCTCCAAACACCCTTTAGACTGTGGGGAAGCCAGAGGATTTGTTCACCGCATCCGACTCACAGTTGGGCGTCCGTTTCGACTCCCTTATCGCCGTGTGCCTGCTGCTCATTATCAGAAACTACAGCAAGTACTATCAGAAATGGATGGACAGGGTATTATTCGGAAGGCTGTGAGTGAGTACGCTTCTCCTCCTGTCTTGGTGTGGAAGAAAGATGGCAGCCTAAGAATCTGCACTGATTTTGGGTGGTTAAATGCCAAAACCGTCAAAGATGCGCACCCACTCCCACACCAGGCAAACTGTTTGGCGGCAATAGATGGAAACACATTTTTCAGTACCATGGACCTGACGTCGGGTTTCTACAACATATCCATGGCTGAAGAAGAGAAGAAATACACTGTGTTTACAACTCCCCTAGGGCTACATGAATACAATCGTATGCCACAATGACACATGACACATGTTTGTCAAACAGTCCGGCCTCATTTATGCGCATGATGCCAAGCGTCTTTGGTGACCTTGACTTCAGTAGCTTGTTACGCTATCTTGATGATTTGCTGGTGGTTGCTTCGAGCGAGGATGAAGCATTTAGGAGATTGGAAGTTGTATTCCAATGGTTGCGAATTCATAATCTCAAGCTCAGTCCAAAGAAGTGTCATCTGATGCGGGCATCTGTCAGGTTTCTTGGTCACCTTATAGACAGTAATGGAGTCTCCTTGAATCCAGCAAAAGTTGAAGTCATCACAGGGATGTCAAGGGCTGATTTGATGGGAGAGGGTGGATGCACACCTTCAATGAAGAGAATCAAGTCTTTTCTTGGCATGGTATTCTACTGCCAACAATCATCCCCAATTGTTCTGTCATAGCAAGACCGCACTTTGCTCTTACTGCTGGATAGAAGAGGAGAGGCAGAACCAAAACCAACACAAAAGCAGGAAATTCCCGCAGACTGCAACCAACCGACTGGACCTCTGAGTGAGACGCTGCTCTCTCCAGTCTAAAGGAAAATCTTTTGTGTGGTTCTTGCACATCCTGATTTTTCACGCCCCTTTATCTTGTCAATTGACGCTTCTTTGGATGGTCTTGGGGCTGTACTGTCCCAAGTGCCAGCTGGTGAAGAGAAAGCCCGCCCCATTGCGTTCGCAAGCAAATCTTTGACTAAGTCTCAGGAATTATATCCCGCTCACCGTCTTGAGTTTTTGGCACTAAAGTGGAGTGTATGTGAGAAGTTTAGTCACTGGTTAAAAGGTTGTTCCTTTACAGCGTAGGTTGATAAAAATCCATTGACCTATATAATGACCAAACCCACGCTAGACGCTTGCAAACAATGATGGGTATCCAAGCTTGCATCATACACATTTGATCTAAAACACATACCTGGCAGCAAGAACATAGCAGCTGATGCTATGAGCAGAGATCTATTTGCAAAAACAGTTGTAGACTTATTCTTACTGAGTCTTATAGTTGCTTGCTCACGTAGGCTGAAGACATGAGTGAAGGTGGGATTCAGGACACTTTTAGCCTCAAGGTTCAAGTTATGCAATCCTCTTCCTTGCCTAGGCTCTTAGATTGTCCTTGTGACAGCTCGACTATTCCAAGCTTGCTTGGACATGCATGAACAGTGGGATAGGACCGCAGAGTTGAGAGCCTCACAAACCATCCAGTCTTTTCAAAGCTTCAAGCCTTGTGCCCATGGTGATATTTCAGTTATTAACTTAGAGGAGCTTCAGCGCAGCCAAGAGCTTGACCCCACCATTTCTGAGAGTGTCATTCATCAATCAGAGAAAACAACTTTCAAAGTGAGAGAGAGCTAGAATGAATTTGAGGACCTTGGTACTTCTTAAGCAGTGGGACAGGATGAGAGTCCAAGATGGTGTTCTCTACAGAGTCACAAAGGACCCACTTAGTAGACAGAAGAGACACCAATTTGTCTTACCTCTGAGTCTCAGGGGAAAAAGCCTTGCAAGGAGTTCATGATCTCGCCAGTCACCAAGGACAGGCAAGGATGCTTTATCTTGCACGACAATGTATGTGAGGCATTGCCAGCGATGTATTTTGTCCAAAACACGTGAGCCATCTGCGAGAGCACCATTAGAAAACATTATAACCTCTGCTCCTCTGGAACTGGTCTGTTTAGATTTTTGAAGCGCTGAGGACCGAAAACAACGTTCAGTAGATGTGCTCGTCGTTACAGATCATTTCACGAATGTTCCAACCAAACTGCTAAGCTGATTGCGAGGAAATTATGGGATCATGTCTTCTGCATGTACGGGTTTCCGGAAAGAATTCACACCGATCAGGGACCAATTTTGAGAGTGCACTCATAGCAGAGCTTTTGAACCTATCAGGAGTCTCCAAGTCACGCACTATGGCATATCACCCCATGGGGAATGAGGGAACTGAGAGGTTCAATCGCACGCTTGGTAATATGCTGTGATCGCTTCCCCTTCATGAAAAACACAAATGGCCAGAACAAATTCAGACATTGACGTTCGCATGTAAGGGAACAGTACATGAAACAACTGGGTATGCGCCATTCCGTCTCATGTTTGGCCGAATTCCAAGGCCTTCTGTCTTTGTAATGTTCAAGCAGGTATTGCATGATCCTGTTGTTGTTGACCATGGAAGCTATGTGAAAACACTCATGTCATATCTTCATGAAGCAGCAAGTATCGCACAAAAGCATGCTACCAGAGAACAACACAGACAAGCTGAGAGTTACAACAGAAGGGTCAAGGGGACACATCTCAACATTGGGGACAGAGTGCTCATTGCGAACAAGGGTGAAAGAGGGAAACGGAAACTTGCTGATAAGTAGGACCCGACAGTTTAAATTGTCGAAGACAGAATTCTTCAGACTGATGTGTATAAACTGAAAGATGATGATGGAAATCGTAAAGTTGTGCATCGCAATTTGGTTCCTGCCTGTGGGTTCATTTAATGGATAGGCGAGCAATGACCAGTTCAGTGTGGAAATGAGGAGAAGACCAGCATTCTGAGCTCATCCGAGACCTCAAAGCTTGATAATTCAGAGGATGGAAGTAATGTTTGGATGCCACAAGATTCTGAAGATGCAGAGAGTTTGATGTCATCTGTTGATGGTATTCCAGAAGGTGATAATCCCGATCTGGAGGAAGATGAACCTAGTGTTCAACCGCTTATGGAAAATAACAGACCAGTACTCTCTTCCACATAGTGCTGGTGTAGGCAGTCTAGATAATGACTTTGGACCATCCATACACAATCTCAGCTACACATGATTCACCAGTACACACTAGTGCTGATACACGGTCACATGACAATGACACTCAAGGACTAGTTAGATCTCGTGAGTTGTTAAAAAAAAAAAAAAAAGGTCAGTCGTTTAATTGAGTCTACGACTCAAAAGTCTTTTAAAGTTGAGAATTTTGCCCGCACAAACTATAAGAGATCTCAGTCACTCCATACTGTCTTTTAGAGCTTTCTTTTGAGAATCCAGAGCTATTGGCTGTTTTGTTTGGCATTCACTATGAATGTCAGGTAATAAATAGGGCCAGGTTACTATGTGGTGTACAAGGCATCATATAATTCCAGGAAAAGACCTGATCAACCTTGGGTTTCTCTTGACCTGTTTAGCAGGTAGCTCCTACAGCTGAATTACCATGAGAATAAGGTTTCTCAGTGCCTGTGCCAGTCGTGGTCAGATGCATTTTTCCAGGTGCTGAAGTTTTACGTTATGTCCTAGGACTGACTAATCAGGATTTTAATGAAGTTCAAGGGGAGGTGAATGTAACAGGTGAAAAAAAAGGTCCATTTCACATAAAATCCTTTATTAATTTAGTGTATTATTTTGGTAAATATTCTTTATTTTATTTGTTTTATTGTCAACTTTGTACCATCTATAATTTATTTTAATACATTTTTGTGGCAAACTTTTATTTTGAAACATTTGCGGACATTTTGGCAACGTTTGCGGCAGAAACGCTGAGAATAGGTAGGCAGTTTTAGTGCTCTTGTTAAAAGACTTGTGTTAAAGTTGTTCAAGCACTTTTCTCTGCATTTAATTGGTTGATTCTGGTGTAAAGTTGCTGGAAGAGATATTGTCCTATTATTTTTATATATGTATATTTTGTTGCTTTTTGTAATTTTGTGAAGTTTGATGTTTTATAGAGGAAAAAGTACATTTTTGGTGACTGGAGAATTTTTCTTTTATGTGAATAGTACTATTTTCTAGATGTAAATATATTATAATAAATGTATTTTTTATTTTGGCACACAAAGCCCATGGGCCTCATCATCCTCCTTCAAACAGCAGCAGCAGTGTGTACTGTGGGTAATCAGTCTGATTATTAAGTGTTAATTTATTGCATGGCTGGGAGCTATGTGTTAAATAAATGCGTCTGAGTAAATAAGTGCTGGGAAAACGGAATAAGCTCCGATTCAGGATCAGATGGCAGCCCAGCATATCCAGCCTAGAGGGGACGGTGGAGTGTAAACAGTCACCACAGGACACAACAGATGCACTGTATTTGTGTGTGTTTGCCCGTATATGGGAGGGAGTCAACAACGTCTCAGTATGCAAGAGAACTGTATTTACAAATGCAGGGTGTGTGGTTTTTAAGGCAAAATAACCAATGAAGAAACTGGGTGGAAATTGCTTGATGTAAACGTCTACATGATTTTGTGAGCAACATGTGTTAAACATCCTTTTGGGTAAGAAGGAATTTTTGTTGAATCTTAAGCCAGAGATTACCTTGCTGCAAGTTGCTGAGAGATCAGTATTATTTTAAAAAAACGAAGGACATGATGTAAATCTGCAAATTCTTTGGTCAGTGATCTCTAGTCTGCCCTCTAGTGAGAGCCTCCAGTAACACATGTAGCACGTAGGCAAGTATGTGAAA
>CM067492.1:11412609-11424970 GCA_034552555.1 Semaprochilodus insignis | reverse complement strand
CATCTATATATATATATATATATATATATATATATATATACGCATATATATATTGGTGTATATTAGAGGTATATATTAGAATATGTTTTGTTATTCTGATCTGTAGCCTTATTTCCACCATAAGATCTCAAATCCAAATGTTTTCAGTGTATAGCAAAAACAAAATAATCCTTGCTGTTCCTATTCTTTCGGATGAGACTGTAGACTGTATTGCCACAGAATAGATTTTTAGTACATATGGGGTAACTGAAGAAGTGCACAATATATCAGTGCACATCGGTAATGGTATTCAGTAAAACCTTATGTTCCTTGAGTTTTTGAAGTACTCTTACCCGTGTCCCAGTTTTGTTACTGAACAGATTTTATTACAACCTTGATGCTGGAACTAATAATTACATGCAATTAAATCACCTTTCCAGATGTGACATTAAGATCAGGAAGTCCAAAGTCAACTAGCCACCAGCGTTTCCTTTAATAAGTAATCGTTTTTTATTTTTTTATTTTTTTAAAAAGCAAGCTTTTACTCATTCTTATCACATGGGTTCCATGAGTGCTGTCACATTATGCTGCGCTTGACCCGGTCAGACAGCGGCTTCAGCCGGGACCCGATTACCTTCCACCGGAGTATTAATTAAGTGTGTGAAACATTCTGCAGCTAACTTGATTATGAGAAATGATCCCAAACCTTCTATTCATTTCATTGACACCCAGTTTGCACTTTAGGAGTGGAAACCACTGAAGAATACTGATTTCCATTTTTTTATTTTTTTATTTTTTGCAATTTGTAGTTTAGCATGATATTTAGGTGGGCGACCTACCGTGCACATGCACTATGTGTTATAGTACTGTAAAATGTTGTTGGTGGTTTGTATATAAATTGGTGTAGTTTATTGGACCTTTCAACCTAAACAGCTTCCCCTTGCACTTAGATTTCTAACTCCTCTTGAGTGGCTTATTATAAGTGTATATACATGCCAGACTTGTGTCAGATGTATTACAAATTCTCACACTGTTCCATTAAAAAAATAAAAAACACTACAGGCATTCTTGTAGGATGCTACATAGCAGCTTATTTTTTCTTTTTTTTTGTTCTTTATTTATAGAACACTTTTCATTAGCTGTAATAGAAGAAACTATGAATATGAATTCAAAATCATGTAAACCAATGACACAGGTTATGTTTTATGGCATAAATGTCAAAGACATTTATTTGAAGATGATCAGATTAGTTTGACACAGATTATTTGACACAGATCAAATTTAGAATATTCATAATACCAAAGACACAGAGTTTAAATTAAACATGAATTAACTGCTAGTTAAAGACAGGGGTTTTTTATGTTTCAGAAGTGTGCACTGAGCTTGACTAATGTCTAATAAAGGTCTCTGAGATCTGTGCTGCTGTGTGTTGTACCAGAGGAAGGATTGTTTTCTTAGAAAAAAACAGTAAGAAGAGTGGTACAGTGATCAGTTGTGTGACAGCTTTCTTTGTGTCACTCTGAGACAGAAAAGGCAGAACTTTTTCAATATTCTTCAAATGATAAAAAGTTACCTCAGTGCCTGATTTCACGTGGGATAAAATCTGAGCTAAGAGTTGTACTTCAGGGTTGGTATACAGAGCTAAAAAACCTTCAGTGTTTCAGTGTTCCAGTTTTTTTCTGCTGAGGGTCGCTGACCCTGAGGCTGCATCGGTTGGGCCTGGCACAAAGCAGGGGCAGGGACAACTGAATTAGTATGAATAGTTGCTACAAGTTTGCCTGCCTTGATTACATGTCAACTAAAGTAGCGGAGAGACTAGTATAGAGACCTTCTGGTTGTTTACTTTTTTTGCCCAAGAAAAGAACAAAACACAGTGTTTTTTTTTTTATAGGCATGTTAAAAAATAAAATGCGTGGTCACCTAAATTACCCAATGTTCTAATAGTTTTGCACCCCAAAATAGCTGATCAACCGAGCCCAAAGTTTGCTTCTTTAGCGAACTTCAATTGACTTTATGCTAGCTGAATGCTTAAATCATCAAACACACAATACGTTGATCTTAAATGGGTTTGCTGTTGTCTTTAAAATTGGACAAATGATGTAGTGAGTGTATCCAACCTGAAGCCGAGTGGGGTCTTTACCTTCCTCCATCTTCACTGATGACCGTCAGTGTCAGAAACTATATAAGCAAGTCTATTTAAGATTCCATTTTCACGCAAGTGTGATTTGATGTTGGTTGTAATGGGACACAAGGATTACTTTTTGGCTACCTCAAATGGTTTGAGATGTAATAAATTACCTTTTCTGTGTAACTTTATTTATTTATTTATTTTACACAATGGTCTCTGTTTGCCTATTGTGTCTCTTATTCTCTCTCTCACTCCTTTGCCTTATTCAGCCTGCCTCAGAACTGGATGCTTGGGTAAGCTTTGCATTGCTGTCTGTGTTTTTCACCTGCTTTCTCACACTCCTTCTTTATGTTTTCTTTTGAACATGGTGTTTTCATTTTCATGCATTAAGCCCCGATAGTGAGCATGCAAACCATGTTGCAGTCAGTCATGGTGGTTTTCGAGCCACTCAGCTAGAAAATTGCCTATGATGTGGATGCTGATGGTTGAGATTTGCGCCATGCCGCAGATAGGAGGCAGAGAAGAAGGTGGTGATTACCAGCCTGTAATTCCAGGTTGCGCTTTGTTGTGTTCCGTTGTGGCTGATATGCTTCACGCTGTCGGTCAGCCCCACAGGGTGTCTTCTCTGTGTGAGCGTGTGTGTGTAAATGTACATTTCTGTTGACTTTCATTTGTGTTATATTTAGATATGTACTATAAGCAGCTAATTGTAGAGGAAGGTGGACTAGCTGGAGCCTGTGAAATGGCATGGCTCTGGATTTGTTCAATTCTTGGCCATCCTGTAAGACCTCATGTTTGTGCTCCAGCTAATTTATGTGCCTATGTGTGTGAATGGAAGCATTTGTACTTCATTATGGAAATTACTGTTGCTATGTGCCATTGTGCATCTGCACAGGCGTGTAAATCTATACTGTGTTTGCTTTCACCTGGTCTGTTTACAGTAGTTTCACGGATGCTCCGTATCGTGCATGCCAAATCAGTGTCCATTTTGCATGGTCCATTTACTTGTGCAAAGAAGACTCCTTATTTTAGGTGTCAAATTTTATTCATCATTTCCTTCTAGGCTTTAATCTGATTGATCTGATAAAATCTATGCTCCAAGGTCATGTATACTCTTGGGTCACGAGTTTGTGAATGAAGAGCTACAGCCCATACTTTGGCTGTAATTTTGTAGTTGCTTTGATGCTTACTGATAATGCATCTTTATTAGTGCTCCTATGAGCATACTTTTCTGGTTTGGAGACATCTACTTGCTCCTTTTGACCTCCAACCGAATGAATTAGAAAAGATTGCTTTGACGTGGGTGTGCACAGCGATATCTGATATTGTTCTAGGCAGATAATTGTTTTAAAAAAGTCAGACAGATGTTTAGATTCAACCAGTGTTTCAAAAAGAATATATTTTAATGATGTGTTTATTATTTGTAGTGCATTTAGGTGATGTTAGGCTTCTGTGCTAAAATGTTAGCATTTTATTCATTTTAATGCAGTTACCTAATAGAGATAAATGTTATGTTTCACTTTTGCTAATCCACGTAGATGATATGCCAAGTTACATTTTATAAATGGTGACATATTGGCATTGGTATCGGCAATGGCAGACGTGAATTCCTATGACTATTTTTCAGTATTTTTTCTCCCTTTTTTTTAGGGAAAGCAGCTGGAGAAGAAAGAGACTGAACTGAAAGCACGGGAAGCATTCTACAGGGAGCAGATTGCACTGCTGGAGAGAAGGGTTAGTGAATTTTGAGTTCTCTCTTTCTCTCTCTCTCTCTCTCTCTCTTAGTCTCTAAACATTAAAAGTTTTAAATAGACTACTATTACACTGACACTGACTCCCAAATATACACACATACGTTATAGTTCACTGTTCCCAGGCACCCCTTCTGATTAGTGAATTCACCTACAGTAAGGTGCACTAGTTGTTGACACCGGCATTCAATTATGAACGCACACTTTATGTAGCAATAGAATGGGATGCTCTGGAACAGCCACACATGAGACCAATGTTGCCATGTTTAGTGTTTAGTGTCACGTAGAGTGTAGCTCTTCAGTCTTGGGCCGTGGAGCAGCGGAAGTGCATTCTCTACAGTGATGGAGTGCTACATGGGTGCTAAAACATTTTATATTCAAGTGTGTGTCTGAGGCTTGCTGTCACCTGTGTTTTATTGGGACTTAGACTAGCCTTCAATTTTCAAAACTTAATTGTTCCAGATGATTTTCTGTTTGTAGCTCAAAAGATTAATGCTAAGAGAGCTTTCAGGTTGAACTCTCTAGTTTGTTCATCATGATTTCTGCTCACTGCATAAATTCCCAAATGCCACTCTCCAGCGTCAGAGCAATTTTTTTCCCCCTTTACCTCTGTTCGGGTGGTGAAAGCCCTGAGATCGTTGGCTTTTTAAGACCTTTCTTCCCAGCTAGGTCCCTCCATATACACAAATAAAAATAAGAAGGCTTTTAGCTAAATGCTTGAAAACTTCATGTTCCACATGGAGGGATTGAATCACAGAAAATAAGTGTGCAGCTTCTGAAGCCTTATTATTTCTACTGAAAATCACCAGTGGGGGATTAACACGTCTCTATAATTAGGGACAATTAGGAATGAGCAGTATGAGACTTTGACAGTAATTGTGTGGAAGATAACAATTTTGTCTCGTATTTGTACAACCCTGTTTTCAAAAAAAGTTGAGACACTGCAAAATGTAAATAAAAACAAAATGCAGTGATGTGCAAATAATTGAAACCCTGTGCTTTATTGGAAAGAGTACAAAGCCAACATATCAGATGGTGTAGCTGAGAAACACAACTAGTTAATTTAATAGGCAAAACATCAGTAACATGATTTGGTCTAAAAAGAGCAAACCAGAGAGGCTGATTTTGGTAGATCATGGGTAGAGGTTCACCAGTCTTGTGAAATACTAGTGCAACAGTTCAAGAATAACCTTTCTCGGTGTAAAATACAAAAGAACTTGGGAATTTCATCGTCTACATGATATTATTAAAAAATTGGGAGTATCTCGAGAAATCTCTATGTGCGACGGACGAGGCTAAAAACACAATATAAGATGGCCATGACCTTCAGGTCCTCAAGTGGAACTGCATTAAACACAGACATGATTCTGTAATGGAAATCACTACATGGGCTCAGGAACACTTCCAAAAACCATTTGTTTATGAACATTTTGTTTCTGCTTCCACAAATGCAAGTTAAAACTGTACCATACAAAAAAGAAACCATGTACTGTATAAACAGCATCCAGAAACGACGTCGCCTTCTCTGGGCAAGAGCTCATTTAAGATGTACTGACGCAAAGTGGAAAAGTGTCCTAATAAATCAAAATATTAAATTCTGTTCCAAAATCATGGACACCATGTCCTCTGGGCCAAAAAGGAGAGCAATGTTTTCGCTCGACTGTCAAACTATTGAACAGCTGAAATTCTGAATCTAGTAGCAGTGGAAAACATTTCACTTTCAAAGCTTCAGCAGTTGGTCTTCTCAGTTTCCAAATGCAGTTGTTAAAAGAAGGTGATGCAACATGGTGGTAAATATGAGCCTGTATGAACATCTCCTTTTGAAATGTGTCACTGGCATCAAGAATGGTTATATAGTTTTTTCAGTTCTCTGGTTCTCTTGTCTCTTGCGTACAGAATGCGTACAGAATTTCTCGAGATTCACCAAATCTTGGAATAATACTATGTTGATTATGGCATCCCCAAGTTCTTTGTATTTTACAATGAGAAATGTTATTCTTGAATTTCACAGAGTGGTAAACCCTTCCGAATTTACTGAAAGCCTCTCTGGGATGCTCTCTTCAGACCCAATCATGTTACTAACCTGTTGAATAAACCTAATTAGTAATTTACAAACCATTAACATTCAACATTTGATATATTGTCTTTGTGTTGTTTTAAATTAAGTATAGGGTTTGAAAGATTTACGTATCATTGCATGCAGTGTTCCAACTTCTTTTGAAAATGAGTTGTAGTTTACTTTGATGTGATCCCTTAGTAATTTTGAACAATTTAAATCATTTTAACCACTTATAAAAACTGCCAAAAAAATTACCAAAAAAATTGGTATTTTAATGATTGGTTTCGGCTATGTCTGTTCTAACTGCAGCACTGTGTAGGTATATTTAAACCTATTTACTTTCTTACTTTCCAGCGATCTGTGATGCACACATGGAATGTGTGCCCAAGTTATTTCCCCAAGTCCTACCTTGAACCACCTGTCCCTTGGTAATGACTGGACAAAAATCATTATAGTCATTATGCCCCAGAAGAGGGAGTCTGAAGTGCATTTGCTCCATCAGATGGGCTAACATCTCCATGTTTCGCTATATGCCAGTTTCATGCCTTGGTTGACCCTACTGGTGTTAAAAGAAATGAATAAAGTTACATTTAAATGGAAAGGGCTTGCTCTGCACTGTGAGGTGCAATGGTGCAGAAAGTACTTGAGGCAAAGCCTCGGAGCCATTCATCTGTTGGCAAATGAAGTTGGCGTCGTTCTCCAAGATTTGCGATTTTCAGTCACTCTTCGCCCACCCTCCCCCGTTGTTCGCTCTCTCTCTCTCTCTCTCTCTCTCTCTCTCTCTCTCTCTCTCTCTTTTCCCCCCTCTTGCTCTCTCTGAGGTCTTATCATTGGAATGCAGCAGGCAACTGGCGAGATTTGCTTTTTACCCCTTCCTCTTGGCATGCTGTTGTATATAGAGCTGCTGTATTACTGCAGCTGTACCAAAAGGAAGAGAGTAATTGGGCTTGCTTTTGATTATTCTTTAGTTAACTGTTTCTTAACTTCCTAAGTTTCCCAAAATTCTACAATGCATTTGTTGAAGCACCGTCTATGAGATGTGAAAAGGCTGTAGACAGCCCATTTGTCTTTTATTTCTAAAATAAATATGGAAGGCTTTTAGTAACAGGGCAACAATCAACCTAACTGACTAGATCTTTCAAATCAGTTTTTGGAGGTCCTATGCGAAATTGAACAGCTTAGTGATCAGTTGAAGAATTGCATGAACATGAATTGCACCTAAAATATGATCTGAGCTTCATATAAGCCATGCTAATAATAAGCTGAGTCTTGTTTAGCAAACGTATTTTACATTGTCGTTTTAGTATTAAGCAAATGGTGTAATCAAACAAAAACATTAATGTAAAAAGTATGTGCATCTGTAGGAGAATAACTTCAGGTATACATTTGTAAAAATGTTAAATGAAGGAAAGCTTCATGCTCTTCCAATTGTTAATAATAACTGTCAGGTTCATCCTAATGTTTCTTTGCTGCCTCAGGGCCGACATGGCTAGATGTCCGTCAAAGTGAATTCCAATGAATTCAAAGTTGTGCCTGGAAATTCCATTGCAAAATGGCTCTATCACGAGGTCGGGTCATGAACGAACACCACAACTCAAACTGACAAAATGGTAATTAAAAAAAATCCCAAGTCATGCCCTCATATCACATTTAAATACTTTGATCTGAAGCGAGCTTTTAAAAATATGTCATCTTTACAGTTGCATCAAAGTCACATTTTCATGATGAGTATCGTTATATTTTGATGTTTTTTCAAGGACTAGTACTATTGAGTTTACAAAATACAAAAAAAAAGTAAAAAAAAAAAAAAAAGTTGTTTAGTGACAATATCCCTAATATGCCCAGTAAAGCATGTAATTTATAATACCAAATATAAAAAGTTTTTTAATAAAGGATCAGCCTAAACATCGAATTGCAGCATCTGTTTACAAAGGGGGTTCCATTAGTTAATAAATATAAGGACTTGATTCTTTAAACAATGTTTAAAAAATATATTGTCAAGTCAAGTAGTTTTATTGTCAATACTTCAATATGTACAAGACATACAGAGGATTGGAATTGCGTTACTCTCCGTCCCAAGGTGTAGCAAATAAACATTTAACGATAAATAGATTACAACTAAAACAAGAACAAGAGTATACTGAATGTAATAAACAATAAACATAAAATAGGCTGACACAAGACATACGATAGAATAAAATAAGGGCCCTGAGAGAGACATGAAAGAGAAAACAAGGCACTGAAGACAATAAGGGCGATAAAGTGATGTGTGCACTAGCAGAATTAAGATGCAGGATTAAAGTGGTATGACAGTGCCAGTATAAACAGTAGTGCAGGTTGAATAACATTAAGGCTGTTTAAAGTGATGAGTGCAGACCAGTTGAAAAAGTCACAGTTTGGTGTTAATGGCGGGGATTAAGTGGGTATGCAAGGATAAAATCCTAAAAGCTGTTGAAAGTGTGTGCATCCCAGTGCGGTATTGATGGGAGGTTCAGGGTTCTGAGTTTGTGTGTGCAGGGGGCAGAAGTGGGAGGGGGGGCAGAGCAGGGAGAGAGTTAAGCGTCCTGACGGCCTGGTGGATGGAGCTGTCCCTCAGTCTGCTGGTCCTAGCCCCGAGACTCTGTAGTCTCCTCCCAGATGGCAGCAGATTGAAAAAGCTGTGTAGTGGGTGGGTAGGATCTCCTGCCAAGTGGAGGGCTTTACGCGTGAGGCAGGTGCTGTATAAGTCCTGAAGGGACTGAAGGGAGAGAGGTGCCGACGATCTTCTCACCTGCTCTCATGGTGCTCTGGAGGGCCCTGTGGCAGGTTGCTGTGCAGGCCCCATACCATACAGCTGGTCAGGATGCTCTCAATGGCCCCTCTGTAGAAGGTGCACATGATGGGGGTGGGGGCTCTAGCTCTTCTTAGCTTGCGGAGAAAGTAGAGCCGCTGATGAGCCTTCCTGGCCAGTGATGCCGTGTTGTTGCTCCAGGAGAGGTCCTCTGTGACGTGCACATCCAGGACGTCACAGCTGCTCACCCTCTCCACAGCAGCACCGTTGGTGGACAGAGGAGTATGCTGGGTGTGAGTTCTCCTGAAATCCACAACAATTTCCTTCGTCTTCGCGTTCAGAGAGAGACTGTTGTGTTTGCACCATGAGGCCAGGCGGCTCACCTTGTTCCTGTAGTCTGTCTCATCGTTGTTGCTGATGTGACCCACTACAGTTGTGTCGTCCACAAACTTGATAAAGAGGTTGGAAGAGTGTGATGGTGTGCAGTCGTGGGTCAGCAGAGTGAACAGAAGGAGGCTCAACACACATCCTTGGGGAGACCCCCCGTGTTCAGTGTGATGGTATTGGATGTGTTACTGCCGACCCGTACTGCCTGTGGTCTTCCGGTCAGGAAGTCTAACCGCCAGTTGCACAGTGATGTGTTGAATCCCAGCCCGTACAGTTTGTGAATGAGCTGTTGGGGGATGATTGTGTTGAACACAGAGCTGAAGTCTATGAAAAGCAATCTGACATAGGAGTCTTTATTGTCCAGATGTGTGAGGGCTGAGTGGAGAGCAGTGGAGGTGGCATCGTCGGTCAAGCGATTGGACCGATATGCAAACTGGAATGGGTACAGGGAGGCGGGGAGGGAAAACCTGATGTGTTGCAGACTAACCGTTCAAAGCACTTCATGAGGATGGAGGTGAGTGCAACCGGACGGTAGTCATTGAAACAGGAGGGCGACGCCTTCTTTGGGACCGGGATTATGGTGGTGGCTTTGAAGCATGTGGGGACCACAGCCTGGCTGAGTGGGGTGTTAAAGACATCTGTGTACACATCTGTTCCCCCGCGCAGTCCTTCAGCACATGACCAGGTATGCTGTCAGGACCAGGTGCTTTGCGAGCGTTGATCTTTCTGAATGCTCTCCTCACGCTGTCCGGAGACAGCGTCAGCACCTGGTCACCAGGAGGAGGTGGGGATTTCAGTGCTGGCGTGCAGTTGAGTGCCTCAAACTGAGCGAAGAAGTCGTTCAGATCGTTCAACAGAGAGGTGGTGCTGTCACAGGTCTGTGGAGGGGGCTTGTAGTCCATGATGGCTTGTATTCCCCGCCACAGGCTCGGTGTGTCTCTACTGTCACTGAAGCATTGGGCTATCCTCCTGCCTCTTAGCCTTTCTGATGCCACGACACAGGTTGGTCCTAGCTGTCCTGTGGCCCACCTGGTCTCCTGCTGTGAAGGCAGCATTTCTAGCCTTCAGGAGTCTGTGGACCTCTCCTGCCAGCCATGGCTTCTGATTAGCCCGGACGGTAATGGTCCTGAGGTCAGTTACATCATCAATGCACTTGGTGATGTAGGCAGAGACCGTTTCTTTGTACTCCTGAAGATCTGTGGTGGTGTTGTGGGTAGCAGCCACTAAAACAGTCCTGAAGTGCCTCTGAGCACCCATCCGGCCACACTCGTACCTGCTTTAGAACTGGTTTGGTGACTTTAACCAGTGGTCTGTAAGCTGGCATTAGCATAACAGTGATATGGTCAGAGGTGCCAAGGTGTGGGAGGGGGAGGGATTTGTAAGCTCCTCTCTGGCTGATGTAGACCTGGTCTAGTGTGTTGTTTCCCCGTGTTGGAAAGTCAGTGTGTTGATATAGTCCGGGAAACAAACTCTTTGGGTCCGCATGGTTAAAATCCCCAGCCGAGATGATTTGTGATGCAAAATACTAT
The DNA here is from genome assembly GCA_034552555.1 of Semaprochilodus insignis. Taxonomy (NCBI): domain Eukaryota; kingdom Metazoa; phylum Chordata; class Actinopteri; order Characiformes; family Prochilodontidae; genus Semaprochilodus; species Semaprochilodus insignis. Next base: position 11,414,367 of record CM067492.1, on the reverse strand, counting down.
GTGTTGTTCAGGACTTTAGAGATGCTTATCGTTTGAATGAAGATCAGTATAAAATGGCCAAATATTAAATTCATGCAGAAACGCAGGTAGTGTGAAGCATTCGTAAACTGCGTCTCACAATTGTAAATGCGGCCAAAGCTACCCAATGATGCCTGTAGACTATTGGCTGTAGCTTTGTTTACTCTTGGTTTTAATGGAAGATTTTCTCTTTTGTGTTCTACCATAAAATATGTAATTTATTAAGACAACAAAACTATTTGTACTCTCTTCAACCATCTTTTCACTTGCAACACGAGTTCCCAAGCCACCTTGACGGGGATAATGCTTCTTTATTTGACCCCCCACCCCCATCCTTTTCAGCTTCTTTCCCATTGTTCAATTTGAGCTGTACTAAGAGGGTTGCTCATTCACTGGGTTAAAGAATTGTTTATTTATTTTGGACTCACTGATTTCAATGAATGTTTGTTTACATGGCCCACAATAATGAAAAAAAAAACAAACAAACAAAGGATTGCAAAGCAAAATATTAAAAGCAAAATGGACTTCATGGTGGCTTTGCAGGGCTGATATTTTAATTCTTGTGTCTTTTTCGATGAGGGGCTTATTCTAAACTATGTGGTGACAATGTCGCCGTGCAGTAAATGTACAATCTAGTGTTATGCAGATTGGTTTTTAACAGTCCTGAAGAACAATTTTCATTTTGTTTGTCTTTTCAATATTTGTATTGTGTGTAAGTAGTGTTGGACCCTGTTTATACTTCATTGTAAGAACTGTTTTCCCATTCATAGCAAAAAATAATTTAAAGGAACACTTTATATTAGTAAAATGAAAGCTGATAGAGTACATGAATTGGACCCCACTTAATTGCATTCACTTTTACCCACATTTCATTTAATTCATTTAACTGACTTCTTACAATGTTCTAGTTTACCTTGCATGGCTATATAAGAGGTATCAAAATGGTTAGACAAGAACTGCTGTAGGGCATGCGGCTTGTGGTCTGCATTGTGTTAGTCACCTGTATCGGCTCAGGGCATGTACAGGCTGTAAGGATTAACAGTGACCTAGTGCTAATTATTATGTCATCATCATATATAAACAGTCCGCTTTGGGATGTTCTCCCCGCACCAAGACTATGGACCAGCTCACTGATTTCTGATAGCAAATGGACTCAACCCAGTGTGTCAGATTACTTATGTTTACCTCATTACAAAAAATTGCCATTTGCTGAAGGGATCATAGGCTGACAGCAGAAGGCACACAGAGTGTTTGTAGTCGGGCTTCGCCGGTGGTGTGACAGTTGGGCCATGGGAGAGGGATAATACAACCAGTTGGCATGTTTCTTTAGAGTGTTGTCACTTCACAGAAACGAGGATAGGTATGACAACTTCTTAGAGCAGTGGCGTCTTAGTCATGCCACTAGTGTTAGCATCGATGGCAGGCGCAGCTGAAGCAGTCTAGCTCAGGTTTGCAGGTACCAGCGGAATTCGTGAGAGTGCTTTTGGCACCGTCAATGGGAACCTGCTTTTATCACACCAGGCACAGCTTTTTGTTTTTTGAAAGTGTTGCTCATAATCGGCTCACTTTGTTAAATTCTCCTGAAGACTGAGAGACGCCTTGAAAAACACCAGTAAACAGCTGCATCCTGCCGTCACCGTTTTGAATGAGCTCTGGCACACTCTAATCCCTCTAAAGCTTTCTGTCGGCTCCCCCACTCATGCCTCCACCCCCCTCTCTCCTGCTTTCACACTCTCAAGA
>CM067492.1:11341917-11412538 GCA_034552555.1 Semaprochilodus insignis | reverse complement strand
CTCTCAAGACAAGACCCCCCCTTCCTCCTTTTTAGCCCCCACAACCCCCACCGCTCTCTTCCTTGTCATTAGTTGCAAAGCACTTTGGAGCACTTGAGCATGGGTATGAGATAATAATCCTCCTAAAATCCTGACAGCAAAGCTGACACGTTGTCGGCGGGGGCCCTCTTTCTGGAAATTTCCTAACCAGCTCAGGCAGACTTCACCTGCACTGAGAGGAGAGGAGCAGTGGCAGTTTTAGCCCTTGTTGGCCTGGGGCTTGGCTGCCGACTCCCACAAATTGCAATTTCATTTACTTCAAAGCTTTAGGGGGAAATGAATTGCATTTTAATTTTTGAGTTTTTTTTTTTTTTTTTAATTCCAGAAAGATTATTAATTTCTGCTGTGTGGCAGGCCGAATGCGCATTCATGTCCGGACCTACAGGGCTGTAATACTGCTCTGCCTCTTTATCTACAAGGCTAGTTAACACAGAGGTGTGCCATGCTGGAACGCCAATTTCCGTTTTTTTAAACTTTAATGCATAGAACAGATCTCTGCCCATACTATATGAACAATTAGTTGATTTTATCAAGATGTATTTATGTTTACATTTTCTGTCTATACTTCACCTTGCTATATATGGGCATTATTTACAAGGTAGGCATTATTTACATCAAAAGAGGACAGTATATATTATCACAAATAAGATGTACTACGATAGTCCACTGCGATACAGTTCAATTTCTGTATGTTCTTTAAATCTGATATTTGAAACAATGTGGAGAATTTAGAAAACCTTGTGTTATTGTGCTAATTTTAAATCAAACATATGACGCCTACAGAAAGTGCTTAGCACACACAGAATTCTGATGATGTGAATACAGAAAACTATTTTAAATTAACTGCACAAATTAACTAAAGATAATTAAGTGCTAAATAAGCACAGCTGTCTCCAGATGTGAGTGCTTCTCCTAAGAGATCATAAGCAGTTGTAATAGATTGTTTCTGTTTTGCCAGATTACAGCAGTTATCTCCACAGATGCTGCTGCTGCTTATTATTTACTAGCATCCAGCGTAGACATAAAGTAAGGGTTATAAATGATGGCAAATCTTTTACCATACCCAGGAAGAGGCACCCTCAAGAGTGTTAGTAATTAAGGCATTTACTAATGATAAATGAATCAAAAAGTACTGAGTCATTAATCAGGAACAAATGAATGAGTCATATATTAACAACGACAAGATTGAGTTACTCAGAATTACCTAATGCATGTACTAATAATGAAGATAATGGTAATAAAGGCTTTGTTCAGCGTCTGAATTTATCAGGAATTCATATGTTAATTAAGCATTTTGTTGTCACAAGATCGTTGTTCTGGATTAATTGGTGTATCACCTGTATGTTTTCTGTAGACCCATTGTGTCATCTTTTCTGCCTGTGTCTGGTTGGTCTTGCTGTTTAAGCAGTCCTTCTGTTTACCTGTGTTTTTACCTGTGTATGGTCTGAAGTATATTGTTGTTGTCTTGTGTTACTTTTCTATTTCTACCTATTGTCTATAATTTAGTATGTCCAAAAGTCACTCTGACATATTCTTGCTAGTAGTCCTCATTTGGGACAGTTACCATAGTTTTAATTCATCCTTCTAGATATACTCACTCACTCACTCACTCACTCACTCATCTTCTAACCCGCTTAATCCTTCTGGGTCATAAGGAGTGCTGGAGCCTATCCTAGTGCTCAGTGGGTGAAAGGCAGGATGCACCCTGGACAGACCGCCAGTTCATCGCAGGCAGACACACAGACATACACACACAGACATACACACACACACACAGACATACACACCCCTAAGGGGCAGTTTAATGCAGTGCCTTATTCCTAGGATCATGAATTCAGAGGTTCCTAGTCCCAGTCCTGGGACCCCACACTATACACATTTCTGTGCTTTCCCTCCTCAAGCCCACCTGATTGAACTCATTTGATCATTTACAGACTCCTGTTGTGCTTGCCGAGGTGTGTCAGAGAAAGCAAAATACAACACTGTGCAGAGTATGTCTGAATTCATGATGATGTTTGTGCCCCCTAAAATGAAGTGAAGTTAACACAAAGTGATTAGTTTAGGGACCAATAATCAGTAATCAGGTCTTTCTATATGATGAATTGAGACATACTGCCACCGTTTAGTTATTATAGCTGGCAGATTTGTTAATGCTGCATTTCAGTAGAAACGGCTGGTCGGAGTTAAAGCATTTTGGAACGTGCAAAGAGTTTCCGCTGTGCTAACCTCCATCTGTCCCCCAGCGTGCTTACATTTAGAGGCACTTGTTTGCTGAGTTTAACCACTTCGCCACTGTCCACTGCTTGAATAGCTACATGATGGGCTCTGGACCTGACTGATTGATTGTTGTAAAGAAGCGATGGAAAATAAAGCATGGTGTATAATAAGGCTTACCAAACCTTTCAAAAGCTCTGATTAACTCCAAACAATTCACACAGATTTTTATGTTGCCATCTTTACATGCAACTGGTTTCATTTGCCAAATGTTTTCAGGCAAGATTTCTGAAGAGTCATAAGCTGCCTGGTGCTGCGGGGATCTGCAGATGCTAAGGATTCATTTTGTATTACAATATAGAATGCCCAGTGGTGAAAAAGAGACATGCCTAAACAATACTGTCATTAAAGGATGAAGAGATTTAGGATCAGTATCCATAGTCTCATCATACTGCTTTACCCTTATAGGATTTTTCCCCCTCAAACTTTGATATAGTCTTATTTGTTGCTTAATAAAGTGAAGGATATCATTTTTTTTACAACAGCAACCACAACAATGGCCTTTGTATGGAAATGCTTTAGTTTTGATACATTTATTCCAGTAATGTCTAGTAAGTTCCAGGCACTTAACGTTTTTGGTTACATAAAAGGAAAGGCTTTGTTCTGACAGAATTTTCAAATACTTTGTGAGCATAGAAGTGACATCTAATTGTATTATTGAAACTTGGGAAGGTTTTGTGTTTTTAAACTAAATGTACTTTAAGTATACTTAAGTTTAGATTTCTCTCAGATTTTTAGTGTGAGATTGACCAAATATTGACAAATTAACTATTGCTATTGTAATTATTAATTATGGCTATAATTATTTGACTGCAGAAGTGAATTCACTACCTCAGTGGAGATCATAGAAAGTTCCTTGTGTTAGATTATACCACAGCTAGTTTAGACCATAAAGTAACTGGCTGACCAATATGTGTCAATTATCACCTTACATGATTATTTGAAGACTGCTCTTTTATTATTTGTAATATCAGTAACATTGCATCTTACTCACCCGTAAGCTAGCTACAGCTGCCGGCATATAGAGTCTTTAATGGAATTACTTTCTTTGTGAAATATAAATAAACTTACTTGTTAGTTTTTTGTGTTTGTGATAGTATGTCTCCCTATAATTTTCCCAACCTCAGCCAAAATTAGTAACGGTCTTCCAGATGCAAATTTTATTTAAGGTTTTCAGTATAGAACTTAAAAATCTTAAATCATTTGAGTTTACGTATTAGTACTTTTAAACATTAACAATATTGTAATAATACTGATAACTGATCATTTTTGTAATATAATCAGGGTTTCATCTCTACTTTAAAATCTAATACATAGTACATAGTTACACTCAATACAAAATTGGACAATTACAGAGATCCAGCGAACTAAAATATGTCAGTAAATAACCTACGTCAAATCAATAAAGGCATCTGTCAATGTATTGTTCAGCGTTGTCTAAATATTGGAGAAGCTGCTGCCAAGTTGCGTTTAAATTGGTCAGCTGTGTCACTTAGCACGAACCTTCAAGTGTAGGAGTCATTATTTTTTATTAAGCCATAATTTAATGGATGGAACATTTGCACCCCTCCATGATCTTAATACAAGTGGCTGTAATAAGAGTATAGGATAACAACTGCGCTTGGGGTTTTTAGAGCTTGGGCAGCTCTTTAGACACTCCAAGCACTGTCAAAAGTAGGTCAGAGTACAAAACAGGATTTTTAAGAAAGTGTGGGGGAAGAAAAGCCTTCCATTCAAAAACAGAAGTTAATTTGCCAGAAAGAATGCCATTATGTTTCACCTCCTCAGCGTAACATTTGTCACAAAGGAGAGACACATCTGGGAAGATTTTATGTAGCTTTGATATTTACATAGTGTTACCTGTGCAAGATCCTAAACTGTATAAGGCTTTACCTTTAAATAGCCGAGTGTGTGTATATCCTCCAGTGCATCTTCCAAATCCCACTTCCATTGTACTTTAATATTCTCAGCGGATGGAGTGTTCCAAAGAGTCATAAAGCATGGCTATGAGTTGTGTGCAACCTCATAACCTAATAAATTGGCCACATAACAGAGTTTGTTTGTCAAGTCAGTTGAGTTCAGGTTTTTTAAACTTCTTCCTTAAATAATCTCTAATATGGAAGTGTCTAAAAAGTGTTTGGAAGCCAAACCATACCAGGTCAAGAGTTGTACAAAAGAAGCAAAAGTGCCATTTAGCCACAGCTTTTTATACCCAGAGCTGGTTCAATACCCAAATTCCTCCAGTGTACAAAGGTAGAATCCAATGTAGATGCAGTAAATGAAGGATTCCCAGCAAGAGGTAAGTGAAGCGATAAGGGTAATGGCTCTCCCCTAAACGCTGACTTTATCTGATGGCCAGTTTGAATAGAGCTTTAAATCGTGATATTGCCTCAATAAACCTGCTTGTACAAAATAGTTGGTGATGGGATAACTGCGCTAAAAAAGAATAGGAAGTAATCGTATCTCTCCATCCTGACCCACATGGGCTGTGATAAAGTATCGTCAAGCCACATAATAATGATCAGAACTGTACAGACCAAGTACTAAAGAGAGAAGCTAGGAATAGAGGAGCTATGCCTTATTTGGATTTAGATTTACAAGTGTGTTTTTTTTAGTCCTAAAGACAGGGAATAATAATTGAGTCTAGTTGATTAAAGAAGCCATTTGGCATGAAAACAGGAATATTCTGAAAAAGGAGTTTGAGGGAGGGTTTTTATTGCATTTAACTGACTGCCAAAGAAATAGAAAGAGACTTCGACAGTTAAATATTACTTTATAATCTGGCCAATGGAAATATGACGTTTCGTGCTTTTTAGTAACTCATATTCCTAAATACTGTACGTAAATGTCAGATGCTACCCTAAATGGGAAGTTCTGCACATCTGATGAGTCATGTTGACTAGCTGGCTTTAGCTAACTTGACCAAAAGACTCGCCTGTAAAGGTGCCAAAATACAAGATTAATTCTAAAACAAAAATAATTGAAGATTGTGGGCCTGTAATGTAAAAAGAAAGTCATCATTCAAGGTGAGGAAGCACATCCATGCCTCTACATAAATGACGAGCAACTTGTTTGTACTAATTCTGGCAGAGGGGCCAGGTACAACATTTTGATTCAGGACTCTATGACTGAAATATTCACTTAATATTTAACACCATTTATGTTTTCTCAAGGCTGTGAAAAGGTAAGAAAACAAAAGTTAATCAAACCTTTTCTGTATTAAGAGAGCAAACAACAAATTTCTCTCTTCAATTGGGTTGAGCTGTCAAAAAAAGTTTCTCCCACACTGTGTTGAACACAGCTGTGTTCCTCACCACCTCGAGAGGAAGAGGAAAGTCTGGGAAAATCTGGATCTCCTGCCCATGATAGGAAAGATCCCTCAGTTCACCTGATTTGTGAAAGCACTTTCACTAAACTGTGACAGTAATGGAGTCATGCACTGAGTGGGTTATGACTGGGTTATCATTAAAAAAAAATTCCCCAGAAGGAAGTGTTGGATTGCAATGCTGTTGGGAAGGAAGATAAAGGTTACCAGAAACAATAAATTATGACGAATTTTGACTGATATCGGCAATTTTTATTAAGCTACACATACAAAAGTAGTGTCTCTCAGTGTGGTGTCGGCCACCACGTTTGCTAACGCAACATGCCAGACGTCTTGACATGGAGTTGTAGAGGTTCCTGATGGTGTCCTGCAATAATACATCCCATACAGCTTGAATATTCTCAGAGTCTGGCACAACACCTTTGCAGTCTTTTGGCGATGTGGTGTTGAGAGCAGTCATCGTAACGGTCTGTCTGCATGTAGTTCTATGTTGTGCAGCTGTCTGCTAATGGTGCTGGCGCTAACAGTAGACCCATGGAGGGCATCATTGCTCACTGAATGTCCGAAATAATCAGGGTGGGTCAGTCAGGTAAAATGATGAGGTCCGTCCTTGCTTACATCACATGCACGGCCGAGCACAAAACTTGAATCATTCCTGTGTCTCACAATGCAAAACCTATCCACCAAGTTTCATTTCTGTCTGTTGAGTACTTCTGGGTGCAACTATTTATGCAACTATTCATTTGATGATGAGTGTATGCAATGCTTGGTGCACCCTGTCTACTCAGTGTTTTCTCATCCACTGCTCACACTTCTTTCAGAGGCTGTGAAGTGATGAATATGTGGATGAACACTCCTACTCTTTTGAAATCACAGTCACAGTCTGACAGCCAAGTGTGTCACGGATTTGAAAGCAGATATCTTTTCTGGTTGTTAAGGTACCTGGTCAATTAATCATGTCCGTGGTGTGTCTAAATAAAGAACTAAACCGTTGTTTTTGAACAAATAAGTAAATAAATAAACTTGTGAGAGCTGTCCTACCAAGATGTTGCTCAATAAGGCCCCTGCTAATAATGAATTTAAATAAAGAAATGTATTTAGCCCAGTAATCAACTCCCTCTTGTGTAGGCATCATCGGCTCCTTCCTCTCTTCCATCTCATCCACGAATAGCCATCCCAACAGTTTTCCAAATATCAGAGCTCTGCAGTAGCTTCATTAGGAACATTAACATTTGAGGAGCAGTTGCCTTTAATGGTCTCTGGTGTAAAGAGTCAAATGAAATGCTTTTTGTGCTGCTGGGTCTAGACTAGTGCAAGAGAAAGTAAAAGAGGTATGGAGAGGACAAGAAGAACACAAACTGTCAAGGTAGATATCACACTGTGAAATATAAAAATAACAAATTCGGATCTCCCTGGCAGTACTTTTGTTAACAGAAGAGGGCTGATTATGGTGTTAGTATAGCTACCACTTTTTGTCTGCTTAGCATTTTCTATTTATCACTGTTCTTTCTCTCGATGAAGGAAGACCAGATGCATTTATTAATGAAATAACTCCAGCATGCAGTAGGGCCTGCACAAGTTCTGAATTTTTAAAGTCGGCAGTTATGTAATGAAGCCAGTGTTGGCTAATTGCTGACGACATCATGAATAAAAATACAGAAGGGAACTATCAAAAAAAAAAAAAAAAACATAACCAAGGCATTCTCTGCGGGTTAGTAGATTGTGATGTGCCCCTGGATTGCATTGCTAGCCTTGATGGAACAAGAAATACAGAACATGGTTTTAAATTAGGGGCAGCCTTACCAGTGGCCGAAGTCTAGAGAGTCAAGGTGGGTTTTGCGTTTTGTTTCTAGCGAGGGTAGGCCAGCAATGTGTCTGTTGTTCTGCTGTGTACTTTTGCAAGTTTTCACATTACAGTCTTTGTCTTCTTCTAGTCTTTCCTTGCCTTGAACAGTGCACCGGTCTCTGCAGGGGCTATTCAGGCCATGCATGATCATGCGTTTTCAGGGGAGTGGTTTTAGAAGGACTGCTGAAAGCAGGGGGTGTGCTTTTTTTTTTAGCTTACACTTCCTGGTTTCTGCAAAATAATGTACTATTTTGTTACATCTTTTGATCCCATTTTCCAGCCATAGGCAGGGATCGGAAGAATTTCTCTCCCTGTTATAAGTGTGAAGACATGCATAGAAGAAAAAATAGGCAGCGTCTTAACAAACTTCTCTCTTTCTCTTTATTTCTCTCTAACAGAAAAAAAAACAACTGTCTTCTTAAACATGAATTTCCTGAGATGAGATTTAAAAGCTGTTTAATTGTAAATTAGTGCCCTATAATTCTCTCTGTTTTTTTCTTATTATTATTATTATTTCTGCAGAATGTGAAATGTTGGACGAAAATGATTGTATCCAGAGCTTTTGATGGTTCTTTTAAAATATAGCACCACTTATGCATTTGTATCTGTGATATCATGACAACAAGTGAAAATATTGTGGTGTGATATTTTTGCCACATCCCTCACCCCCACATATAGGCTATTTGAGATCATATTGTGAATCTGCTGCCAATTCCCAAATCCCCAGCCCTTATCCATATGTGGTCATTCAGGAGCCTCTATGCACGTTTCCGTCTAGAAAACAAGAACTAGTCTCTAAATGAATGAATATTCGAACATACAGCTCAGTTTGCTTAAACATTTACTGATGTAATTCTTGCTAGTGGATCACTTTTTTATTTTAATATACACATTTTTGATGTTCGAGGGAAAAGGAGACAAAACATTGCCTGCTTCTCCTTTGAGGCCAACAGTGTGGGGTGTTTTTACTGTGTGCAGACATAATGCCCTACTAGGGCATAATGTCACATAAAACAACTTCTACTTTTCTTATACTGTTAATCATTTCTGTATTTGTCATTTGCTGTGTGTGTTTGTGTTTCAGAACCTAGATCAATTCAAAACATCTGTTGAACAGTTCGATGCTGCTGCCGACAGGAGTGAGACTAACATAAAGTAAGTAAGCTTACTGTGTTTACCATTAAGTTGTAAAATTTAGCAATTTGGTTCCGTTCGGTTATCTGTCAAGCACATTATAGGTCACTTAGGAGGACAAACTGGGGATTAGGAATAGCTTCAAACACATTTTTTCTTGCTTAAAGAAGATGTGTTTCTTCACAACACATTAGTCGTGGAAATGAATTGCACAGAAATAACTGGCTACAGAAATAATCTTCTTAAAGTTTGCCATCATGGCTGTTTGTCAGTATTTAAGCTCGGAGATATAACAACTTTTAGATTAGTGCTAAGAATTTTCTTTTGCCTTGAAAATGCTATCTGAAGAAGCAAAGTGAATTCCTGTTTCCATGCAGTGCAAAATGTAAACAAAAACAACGTTGGAAGTGAAAAATTTCATTTTTTTAAAAAATAAATATGCCCCATTGTGAACTTGATACCAGATGCAAAATATTGGGAAGGATGTTTGCCTCATTGTCCATCACCTCTTCTTTTAACAGTTGTGTGAGCGTTTGGCAGCTGAGGAGACCTGTTGTTGCTGTAGTTTTAAAGCAAAATGTTTTCAATTCTTGCGTGTTGTAGGATTTAAGTCGTTTTGACAGTTTGGGGGCTCTGTTGTTCCATTTAAAAAGTTTTTTTGTTTCATAAAGTTTTCAGTCAGTGATGGTTCTGAACTGCAGACAGGCCAGTTTATCACCTACACTCTTTTACTACAGAGCCATGTTGTTGTAATATGTGCAGAATGTGGTTTGCTGAAATAATCAAGGCCTTTAGTGAAAAAGATGTCACCTGGATGGCAACATGTGTTGCTCAAAAACCCTTACATATATTGTTCAGCATTGGCTCCTTCACAGATGTGCCAGTCACCCATGCCATGTGCACTAAGGTCCCTCCTCATACCATCACCGATGCTGGCTTTTGAACTGTGTGCTTATAACAAGCTGGATGATCCCTCTGGACCTGGAGGCGTCCGTCATTTTCACTTTGATTCCTTTTTAAATGAGGTTAAGCCTGGAGAAGGCAGCAGCATTTTTAGAACCTGTTTATATACGAGTTCTTATATGGTATCAGTTAAATATTGGCTTAGAATTATTTGCACATTATTCTGTTTTCATTAACAAATGCACCGTATTCCAGCTTTTTTGGAAATGGGGTTGTAAAAACACTATTGCATGTTTGATTGTTTGCCACTAGGAGACTGGCTGTCATGTTGGCCATGATGGATTAATTTTGTCTTCTCCAAAGAAGAGGAAAAAGAAAGTCGGTGATTCTGTGGTTGTGGCTTTTACATGGTGTGTAAAAGTCCTTGAAATGTCAAGAAGCAAATACATTTTTTTTTTTTTTTATAAAAAGCAAAAAGACATCCAGATCAGACTTAGTGATGGTATATGGTAACCATAATCTTTGTACAATAACTCCACACAAGGTGTCAATCTAGTTATTAATGGCATAACAGAAATGACATGTTCCAGACATATAACATGTGACACCTCTGGTGATTTTGAAGATCATGGCCATCACAAAAAGCATAGTTTTACAATTCTTTAGGTACATGATACACCTGCATTAGTTGCCTGATTTTCAGATGTGGCCACTATATGTAGGTGACCCCTCTGTTTCTGCACAAGCTACGCTTTATCCCATCCATCAATTGCTGAAAAGACACCTCCTTATAAGTACCATTAGGGAAAAAGGAGACCACCATAGGAATGGGAAAGGACCACCATATGACCACCACTGACATGGATATCGCCCCTGATATTATTTATAGTACCCTATAAACTAGCAACTCAGTGTGTCTTATTAGTCTTTGAAATAGACACAGTATGTAATTGAAGAACGTCAGAGATATCAGAGTTCATTTTATTGTGTCAATTCTTGTTTCTATGGAGATGAGAATGCCCCAGCTTCTCGACATACATAGGATGAAAATAAATTAAGAAATAAATGCTTCTTATACTGTGAAACAAACCAGGGAGGAAGATTGGATGTACATTACTACAAAGATGGCAGCAGGAGAGGCGCTAAATATGGATTATTGTTCTCTGATGTTAACCCCTTGGACTGGCCCCTCTGGGAAACACCTCAACTTTGCAGTTCCAACTTTCTCTTTCCTGCCTGTGTCTGTAGCCAACTGCTGGAAATGAAATTGCTGTTGCAATTTATCAAAACCAATTCGTTTTCACCTGTGAGGGGCACACAGGGTCATTTTTTTTCTAGGCTGAAATGATATCTGAGACCTGCTGTAATTAATGCTGATTGTTTGTGATTCTCTTGCCGTTTCACATTTGCTTAAACCACTGCTCCCAGTCTTTCTCATTTTCTACCTACTTTGGTCCCCAGAATACTATTGTATTTCCTTCTAATGATTGCAGAGTGGAAGTCATTAGATACCACACAATAATTATTTGTAAATATGAAAGTCATTTTTACTCATGATCTTATTTTCTGAGTCATTATATTCCCATCCCTAGTGGCAGAAGTGCAGTAGGTACTTAATTAATAAGTATGTGATTAATTGGTTCTTAATAGGGATGCACCGAAATGATTTTTTTTTTTTTGGCTGAAACCGAAACCGAACAAAATGAAGTATGAAAATACCTAACAGTTTTTCACTGTGTTTTATTAATTTTGCCACTTTCTCACCATCAAATTAACTAGGCTAAATTCCAGATAGCAAGCAGATATGGGACACATCTGGCAGAGATATGGCAATCTGCTGTGAGCCAAAGGTGACCCACATATTTACAACATGCATTTGGCCCACTTTTCCCTAAACAGATCTGGTCCTCTTCTGGCACAGATACAGCAGAGTTGCCTACTTTTGGCTGAGGCATAGCCCTAGTCTGGTGCACATGTGGCCCACATATTGCTACCGGGAGCGGTCCACCCAAGTTCCGTCAACCCAGATGAAAATAGGGAATGTGGACCAGATTTGGGCCAGAACAGGTTTTCTGTCGGGGATGTATTTTTGTCTTGGTTTCAAAGAAAAAACAATTACTAAACTGCAGGTTAAACGCATTGAACAACATCCCAGAAGACATGCCAACGAAGCACAATATGACAAAAACACCATCCCAGCTGACATTGTAGGGGGTTATGGATATGATCATTTATTTATTTATTTATTTATTTATTTATTTGGATATTAGAGGGCATAGTTTAGCTTGTTTTAAGCACAAACAATAATTGCCTTCTGATCCCATCTCAGGGTGAGAGTTCATTCACGAGACATCTAGTGATCTGCACGCTTGTCACAATATTGAGCCATATATCCAGACTAGTTTTAATAAAAGCAATTTATTTACAGGGCATTAATAACAAAATAGATAAAACATTAAATGATAAGTTAGATTAATATGTGCATAACAGGAAGTCCAGATACATCACATTGACTTAAAGTCAATACATGAGTTTGCTGAAACTCAGAGGAAGCTATTTTGTGGAAAATGAGCAGAGCTGGAGCATAAATCTGAATGCAACACTGAATCTAAAATCATATTGATGTGAATCATATTGAGGACTGGACCACAGAAGTGCATTTTAAATGTGTCACCTGGAAGTTCAGGAACTGAAGCTCAGGAAGCGCTGGTCTGAATGCAGGCTGGCCTGGTCTGTTAGCATGGTCGGGGGAGGTGGTCCGTTGACCCATGCGGTTGGACTGCAGTCTTCCCCGTGAAGTGGGTGGACGTGCAGGTTTCTTGGAGATGTGTTGGACCGTCTGTGGTCACGTGGTCTGGCGTCTGGCTTGTCTGGTCCGCAGCTCTGGGTGCTTCAGCAGAATGCTGCATCTTGATTTCTTTCGAGGGCTCTTTTGAAGGGACTCTGCTTCTGCTGGTCATGTCATCAGCTCAGCTCCGCTTGGGGTGGAGCGCAAGAATGTTGTGTGAGAGTCCTTCAGCTTTCTTGGTATTTGAATGATCCCATGAAGGACTCTAGTGAGCCCCCCCTCCGGGAGACTTCAACAGAGACTCAGAGAGCCTAAAAAGACTCTGACAGAGGCTCAGTGAAATGGAAAAAGAACTTAAAGAGAACAGAACTGGCTTCTTTGGGTGTGACCTGGGTCTGAATCTTAAGCTGACATTTTAACAATACCACACAAGCATAAAACAAACATAAAAAATACAAGTACAACATTCCCATAACCCAACCATAAATCTTAATATCTTTATTTTCAATTATCACTTCAAACAGATAGATACACACAGTAGCAATCACTACAGATAAAGAAAGGCTAACCCTCAAAGACCTGATGTATCAAAAAATGTTTGCTTTTAACCAGTTAGATCATAATGAATGTTTCTGTCTGAATTAGTAATTGTAAAAAAAAAAACCCACCAACTTGTATGTCTTTGCCACATATCACATAGGTGGTGATAAAGCCAGGGTTCACGGTGTATGTATATCAAATATTATTATACCTGTAAACCTGCATGTATCTTTATTTAGTTTCTATGTAATGTTGGTAATAGCTGAGTAATGATAAACCTGAAAAAAGAGAGCACACTGCATGTGCCTTACCACCATGAATGGGTGACCATTTCATGTACTAACTTTCTGCAATTAAGCCGTTAGAGACATTGAACATTTGGATGTCTGGTTCCTGTCACCACATCTATGAATTATTATTTTATTTTACTTTTTTCTAGAAAGAGAGCTTTTCATATCAAACCGCTCCAGATGACTTCATATTTACATGTCTACCAATTTAGAAAAACGATAGAATATATTTCTCTGACAAACTAATATCTTAACACATCTTCCACTGAAGAGGACAAACCTGTAAAAGACACCATCAGTATTGTGCATGTTCTGTGCTACATGCCAGGAAGCTTTACATAATGCAGAGATGAAAAGCAGAGATGTGCTAATTATTTTTAGATGTTGCCTTTGCCTAGTTTAGAGTCATGGTGTGCTATTACCATGACCCATTTAAGAGAGTTTGAGAGCACTTTTTTTTTTTCTTACTCATCTTTACTGAACATTTGACTGACACTTATTGTGCATGTGAGAGCAGTCATTGTCAGTGTACCAAAATAATCTAATCAATTCAAACTGTTGTAAAAAATTTGAGATTCCATTATTCCTTTAGCAATTTTAGCAGATTTAGCATTTTTGTTTATTAATTGTGTACTTAGTATCTGCTAACATTTTGCCTTTGATTAGATATCTGCAACAGCATTTCATTAAATCTTTTAACTCTGCACGATTGTTAAGTCAGACTTGAACTTTCTGTGATGACTACAGTACAGGTACAGTATCTTCCAGCCAGCCAATCCAATTGTTGGTAATTATATTTATGGTGTGTCGCATTCAGAGCCTTAGCTGGCAGTGTTTCTCTTGTACCTGCTCACTGCTGATGTTTTAATCCCCCCATTTTAATCCCCGAGGGCCATGGCTGCCTCAAGACGCCAAGTCGTGGAGCGTGACAAGACCGGTGGCTAATCCCCGCCCAGTTCAGGCTCCCTCTGCTGTGTGCCTCTTTGCCACATGGAGCTTTGATACGGCCCTGTTTCCACCACTGCCATCCCATTCTCAGCACAAGGCAGTGGGAGAGCTCCAGCTTATCTGATAGCTACGAATTCTAAGTGCTTGCACCAAGAGAGTTCAAGTTTGACTAGAAGAAAACAGGGGCTGAACAGGGACTGCAGATGGACTCAGCAGGAACTTGGCAGTGAGTCATTGGCAAAGAGTAGGGATTCATAGATTCAACAAGAGTTTCAAGTAATACTTAGGATGTGGTGTATATCTGAGGATACTGCTGTTATGGCTCTTACACAGGTTGATAAAAAAAATTAGCAGTGTCAATTTCAAGTGAAATTCAAGGAACAAAACCTGCACGCGTGGAAAACGGTTTTTAGGATTTATTCTAAATATTTCAGAAAAAGAGGACCTGTCCAAGAGGTGGACAACATTTCACTCCATAGGTCATCAGTAGCACCCGTTTATGTTTTCTTTTTGTGCTTTTGTAGCCATTCTCCTTCCCGTTCAGTATCACACAAACATAAAACAAACAGTTAATGACTGCAGCCCATCATCGGTTATACACTGTTCAGAACAATTCATATCTTTCATAAGGTAGGTCTAGTAAGCAACTCACATCAACCAAAGTTAGCAACAGTCTCCCAGACACAGGCATGCATGCACAGCATGCAGTGTGGGTTGGTTTGTGTGGGGGGGAGGTAGCGGAGATTAGTAATGGTAAAGTAACTTATTCGTGCAAAGAAAACATACTAGCAGCTAATTTTAAATGTGCATTTTCATATAAAACGTGAATAACAATCATTTTAATTGGTGTATTAGTATATTTTGAACATTTTCAGCACACAGCAATACTGGGATAATGTTAATAACTGTGATAGTTTTGGCCTCACTATAATTGTCATATTAAATTGAGTAAATTTCAAATTTAGGCATGCGTTTGCTTAATGTGAGAGGAAACATGCAGCCAGACAGGCCTTTTGTTTTTTAGATTATTGTTTTTTTTTTGGTTTTGTTTTTAAGATTTTTTAGATATGATTATTGACCCCTGCACTAGCATATTTTACATCACTGCTATGATGAGAAGAGTCCACCATCTAAATAATATCAGGTCATCAGTGGTTCTGTGGTGGTCTTTTCTATTGGTAAATGGGGTTGGGTGTGTCTACCAAGTTGTACATCAAGAAATGACGTATAGTTAGTATTTGTATACCTTACAGTTCTCCTGTATCTCCTGTTTGGTAGGTGTATGTAAGCATAGGCACAAAGTAAGCATACTGACAACTCTGTATAAGTTCTGCGCATGTTCTGCCACAGACATATGTCTTTCATATACCTTCTTCCATTCAGAAACGGAATATTTGTTTCATTGGATTCATTTTCAATTATTCTTACACTCTCGTTTTACTATTGCAAACTGTAAGTAAAAAAAATATCGAGTCAGAGAGTGGAAGCAAGTGGCCACGTAACTCAGCATGGTTGAGGTTTGTCTAAAGTAAACTTCTTTCCCCAGCTGAAGCCAATTAGATTGCCCTGGCTAGGCTTTTCTGTAGTTTTCCTATGTGTTCTCTTTATGATTTCCTAAAAGGAAGGGCCTCATTAGGAGCGCTCTGGGCTCTATGGGTGGGTGGAAAAGTTGGAAAACTTGCCCACTGGTCACAAGCCTGGCCTCACAGGACTTGAAGTTCAGAAGGGGTTGAGGTGTAAAGTTGTCATTAGCAAAGGTTAGTTTTGTGCTGGTGGCTCATCCCGAGAGCATTCTGTTGGTGAAGACAAATTGTCATCATTTCTCTCTCTCTGTGACAAAAGCCACTCTGAGCCTGAGTTTATCTACCATTTTAATGGTTCAATGTTCAATGTTCAAATGTTCAAAATTAGTTGAACCATCTCTTATCAGAATGGGACACCCATTATCACAATCAATTACAGTGCACTGTGTCAATCCTTCCAGAGCACTGGTCAACTAAATGTTTCATTATAAGAGAATGCTTCCATAAGGCATAGCTAAGGTTTCTGCTTACTGACAGGTCTCAAAGATGTCAGGAGCATTAGTGAGCACAAGTGGCCATGTTTAATTTGATTCAGTGCAACATAGTTTTTAATGGTTTGTTTAAAATGTGGAACATTTTTATGCTGTCCGACTTACCAAACCTCAAAATGATATACTGTATATTGTGATGTGTGTTGTGTGCCATTTGAGTTCTGTAAACTTAACTCTCCACAGATGATATGATTTATGCGTTACTGTGATATTGGTTTTAATAAATGCAAGCAGACAAAATATAGACAAAATCATATTTACATTACAAAAAAAAAACCATTATATTAAAACCATGTATTATGAGTGTTGTAATTGTATGGTACACCCCTAACATCAAGTAGTGCAGTTTAACTAGAGCCTCAAAGAAACAGAAACTAATATATAAAACAGAACCAGCAGAAGAACTTTTCATCTGTCCACCTGTCTAGTAGGGTTACCAAGGTTGGTGGGATGTGGAAGGGTGGGATCTCTAGGTTTCTTTTGAAGGAAAGGGTGCATGAGAATTAGGTGCAGGTGATAACACTTTGGTCTCACAAGCCCCATGATTATCAGCTTTGTCGACTCTCGCTTTTTCTTTCTCTTTCTTTCTTTTTCTTTTTAGCTCTACCTCTCTCTGTGCCCTCTTTTATACCCCCTTGCCCTCCCTTTCTCTCTCTCTCTCTCTCTCTCTGTCTCTCTCTCACCCTTGCTGTCTTTTCTACTTTGCTCCTCTTCTCCCTTTCCCTCTCGGACCTGTCAGCCTTAAGTGGGGCCTATCGCAGTGAAAACACCAGCCCCTGCAGGTGAGATTGCGTTGAGGTGTAGAGGTGGGCAATCAAGGGAGGGAGGGAGGGGGCTGGGGAGGTGGAGAGAGAGGAGGCCCCTGCTCAGTCAATTGAAAAGCTGTCAGAGTACAAGCAAGCCCCTCGAAGGAGAGTCTGCAAGATAAGACAAGGTTCTCATCTGGCAGCCGAGCTGAGCGAGGTCAAGGCAACACTGCCTCTAATCTAGTTAATTTTAGCCCCTTGATTCGAGGAACATGCCGAGTTGAACTCTGAGCTGATAAGGCTTTGTGTCTTGCACTGTCAGAGTTTAATTTGTGTTTCTCTTTTTCTTCAGGTTGTTCTTTATTTATTTGTTAAGCCTCTTGCATGGTTCTGCATTATGACAAATACTGTTTCATAAGTTAGGAACGCTGAGTCGATGCTGTTGTCATAATTCTATAGCCTTGTTTTCCTCTGTTCTGGCAGAAATTCATTTAGCAATAATTGCTTAATTAATAGAAAGTCTCCACACCAGTATCTATGTTTCAACAGCCACTGCTGGTTCTCCAGTGGTACATAATGAGCTTGTTGCTAGAAGTTTTAAAACTCATGCTTGTGTGTGCACTCTGTGTTTCTAAGTTAATTGAATCTTTTGTAGTTGCTTTATTTCAGTTTGTTTCATTTCCATATTTTTTTTATTTCTCTTGCAGCTTTTCAATCTCCGCTTAGTCTCTGAAGCTTAGCTTTGTTCTGTGGCTCTGTGCTCCGTTAAGAAGATTACATGTAATAGGAAAAATTCTGTAATTAACATTTTAATGTTTAAGCACCCTGTTATTTATTTACAGATGTAAAACGTGAGAATGAGCATTGTTTTAACAAGCAAGGCCTACCCTCTTCAAAGCAGCTGCATTCAGCTCAGCTAATATTTTTATTTTAAAGACCTCACCTTCAATTTGGCACAGTTTGCTTCAGCTTGGGCTTGGCCAAGCCAATTTTCTGCTCCAGGCCCCTTTAATAAAGCCTGTGTTCTATCAGGAGCCTTTCCTTTTCCTGATGAAGGCAGTTTATTTTAAGTTAAAAGAGAGCTTCTTATCTAACTGAACGAACGTGGCTACAGTACTCTTTCGCCACTCTGAGCGTAATTAAAACAAAAACTGGCTTCAGCTGCAGATAAAAACTTTGGCATGTGATATGTGCGGCCCCTCCAACACGCGTAGATGTGGTATTGATGGAAGTTTATTTCCTCTTTCCCTCTTTCCTCTTGTCGGCATCTGCTCTCTCCATCACTGATGAGCAGGAACTCTGAGTGGCTTCAGCAGCGTATCTTAGCTTGCGTCAGTGCAGCGAAAGTCATTGATGTGTTTTAATTGAATCGGTGGGTATGACTAGCAAGTGGAATCTGAGTCAAACTGAGCCTTTTAAATCACCTTTCAATTAAGCCCGGTGTCAAGCGATCTTCTGAAAAGAGCTGTTGCGTTGCAGAGAGGGTGGAGGAGTTCATTTGACTTAATCAGGGAAGCATCATTCAGGATGACACCTGCGCAGTGGAGCCTCCATAGAATTTCCCCACTTCTTCTCAGTCACGTCTATTACAGAGTGTTAAATTGCAGTTTTGTTTAATCTCTCTCTCTGTCTCTCTCTCTTTTAACTCAGATATTTTAGCTGGTATATCCCAGTACCTGTGGATTATGGTAATCAGTAACCAGTATTTATGGCACTGGTATTAAAGAAAATATGTTGTTTGTAGACACTTGCCCATTGTGTGCATACATACACATTTCATTTACACTGAGTTTAACCTGTTCATCAGGTACACCTACTATATGCATCTTATCATGACACTCTCATTAATCACATCATTACACTCTCCATCTAAAGATCACAAAGGTTATTTGATTGAGTCAAAATTTTCCTGCCACCTTCTGGCCTATCCATCAATGGGAAGTTGACAACTGACCACATATTATTTTAGTGGTGAACTGTTTTCAACATGCTAGTGGAATTTGTGTATTGTGCTGGAGGAGTATATTACGGTGGCCCAGAAGTGCAAAACAAATTAACGTTTCAGAAACAAAATTACAAAAGTAAAAACAAATTTACAAGACGTGAAACACTTTTACTAGGACCGAAACACTTTACAAACTCCGAATTCTGACCGAAAGCGTAGGTCTAACACACAGGAAGTGCTTGTTGTGCACCAGACTTTTCCTTATACCATTTACTGCTGGCGCGTGCATTCACAGTTCACTCAGCGCTTTAGAGATTCAGTGTTACGGGTGCCGCTTTGTTGTTCAGAGTAAATTGCTGTAGAATGCTGGTAATTTTCTACATTCAAAATACGCCAGTGCAGTAGTCACGGAGCAGCTTCAATGACACTGAGTGGGATGCATAGCTGACTGCATCCAAGCTGAAAATATTTCTTTGTGGAATTCACTGTATGACACTGACTCTACAGAGCATAGGACATTTAAGGTGATATTAATGTCCATAACAAACAAACGGGTAGCCTTGCCTCTTAATTAGCTACAAAGCTCTGTGTGCAAGTGCAAATCATGTCCTCAATTGGTTCTTGATCTCAGAGAACCTGGGCTGGGATTCTCAAGTGAACATAAAGGTAGACTTCAGGGGCAGGACTTACCTAGAGATCCAATAATGGCAGACAAAGCTGTTTACAGTCAAAGGCTCTTTTAATGATCACAAGGCAAGGGCTACTGACTCGCAGGGCATGGTCACCAATAGCCATAGAACTTCACCTCGTGGTGTTAACCATAACTACATGAAATAACCCACACAACCTGACCCTAACCTTAGAGTGGAAGACAGAGACGAACAGGCGATGTCTAAACCACTTGGAGTTGGAAATGTTAACAGAAGTAAGTGGGCTGTAACGCTACCTATAGTGGATACCCAGATAGCAAAGCAACATTGATTCAACATAGAATTAATGTCAGGAAAAGTCATTGAATCAACATTGATTTCTGATATTGATTCATCATTGAAACTGCTCGTTATGTTTGACATTGAATCAATGTTGAATGAGCAACCAAAGCAGATACAAAACCAACCCATTTTCAATCAAAAATCAACTGAAGTAAAATTGCAGTTTTTGGTTTAATTTTAAGGCAGTTCAACACTGATTAATTTAATACACAGCATACTGTGTAAGAATACTCACACACCCACAAAATAAAAACCAAAACACGATTTAGTTTAGTTTAGTTTAATTATTGTACTTGCATAGTAAATCACACTATGACAACAGTATTGTATTTGTCAAATCATTCGTCATTAGGAAAAAAAAAAATTAATATAACAGTGTAAAACGAGGTGGTAATACTTAACTGAGTTTGGATAACACTCAGCTGCAATAAGAAACATGAATTTTCTTAACATTTTTAGGACATAAAACCTTGAGTACTGAGTACAACCACTGAACTAATTAAATAATAATAAATACATCTCAGCTTTTCATCTATGGCTGGGGTTTTCCAGGAATGCCACCCTCCCTTTCTGGTGCATAACGCAGCCACTTCTTGACGACATCAGAAAATGCCATCAGTGTAAGGGATTTATGTTGCTGTCTGGCAGCATCTAAAAATGAACAATAAAAAATCCATTACATTTTTAGATTATGTTCAACCACACTTCATCTTAGCTTGAAAATAACTAAAACATACTGTGGAATTAAGTACAACGCCACAGTTACAGAGGAAAAGAGCACCACATTTTCTAATTGTTAGATGTGATAATACCAAATCTAAGGTATGGTTACAGCGGTGAGTAGGCCCTATCATGTTCTGAGTATAGCCCATGGCATCAATCAGAAACTCAAACACTATTTTTAAAGGGTCTTCGTTATTATCAAAATGAATGTTAAAGTCTCAGACTATCAGAGCCTTATCCGCAGAGAGGGCTACATTTGTTAGAAACTCTGCACACTCTGGACCCGGGGGACGATATACTGTAGATAATATAAAGCTAGTAGATCCAAGACACGGGCTGGCCACTCTGATACTTTGGGATTCAAAAGCATTTGTTTCATGGCTTGCAATTTGAGTGAGGCCCATATTAGTGTTATAGAGTGTAGTTACACCTCCACCTCTACCACTGATACTACCACTGAGGGGTGTGATAATAACTGAACCCTGGTTGGGTAGATTCATTTAGAGCTGGATAATCACCCTTTTTTACCCATGTCTCAGTAAGACATAATACATTAAGTTGGTTATCGGTAATTATTTCATTTACAATAACTGTTTTGGGTGCCAGAGCTCATGTTAGGTAGACCAAGTTTAATGTGAGAGCTGCTAGCACTGCCACTACGAGAGGTTAATTTAACTTTAACGAGATTGTTGGGACAGACTATTCTACGTCGATGTTTACGAATGGGACGGGTAAGGACATGGTAGGACTGTAGGACATGGTAGTGGTAGGGATACTGGGAATGCTTGTATTAGCATGACTTACAGTAGCACTATGAGTATCTGTAATTCTGTTAACCACAATATTATTTGCCTTGTTTACAGCTTTGGCAGTAGAATTCATGCTGACTTTTCCAGAGTTAGCTAGGGGCTGTTTATCAGTGCTACTTACATGGCCTCCATTCTGTAGTCAGTGGACGGCCCTCTCGTTGTTCCGGGAGAGTATACGGGATCCTAGACGACTAGGGTGAAGCCTGTCCCTCCGGTGAGCTGGCTGCTCCAAAAACGATGACCAGTTGTCCACGAAACTGAGGCCGTTGACTGCACACCAGCCGCGAAGCTAGGACTGCAGCCCGAAGAGCCTGCTGAACCGCTCGCAGCTCTTCCTGTAGGTGAGGAGGTCCGGAGATGATGATCCTGGCATTCGTTGCTTTCCTGGCGGTATGCAACAGTATCTGGTAGTGCTCCTTCAGGACCTCACTCTGCTGAGCACGGATGTCGTTGGTCCCCACATGGATGACCACGATCCCTAATGCGTTTCGTTTGTTGAGGGCTGTAAGGAGACGCCTGGCTATGTCCAGCACCTGAAAAATAAGCAACAGTAGCATTACTAACACCATTTACTTTAACATGGCGGACGATAGAACTGCCGATGACATAAACAGAGTCCTTTGACAGAGTGCACTGTCTCATATGTTTTAAGTTCATATTAACTGCTAAGCAAAATTTAGACACCAAATACACCCATCAACCATAATATTAAAACCACCTCCTTGAATCTACTCTCATGTCCATTGTATCAGCTCCACTGACCATACAGGACACTCTGTAGTTGTACAGTTCCAGACTGAAGTCCATCTGTTTCTCTGTATACTGTATTACCCTGTTCTTCAATGGTCAGGACCCCCGCAGGACCCCCACAGAGCAGGTACTATGTGGGTGGTAGATCATTCTCAGCACTGCAGTGACACTGACGTGGTGGTGGTGTGTTAGTGTGTGTTGTGCTGGTGTGTCACTGTCCACTCTATTAGACACTCCTACCTTGCTGCTCCACCTTGTAGATGTACAGTCAGAGACGATAGCTCATCTGCTGCTGCACAGTGCAGTGTTGGTCTTCCACTAGTCCTTAATTAGTGGACACAGGACACTGCCCACAGGTACTGTATCTGATCCACTCACACCAGCACAACACACACTAACACACCACCACCACGTCAGTGTCACTGCAGTGCTGAGAATGATCCACCACCCACATAGTACCTGCTCTGTGGTGGTCCTGTGGGGGTCCTGACCATTGAAGAACAGGGTCATACAGTATACAGAGAAACAGATGGACTACAGTCAACTGCACAACTACAGAGTGTCCTATATGGTCAGTGGAGCTGATAATATGGATAAATACAAGTGTAAATACATTGAGATTGTTTTAATGTTATGGCTGATTGGTTTATGTCTTGGCTGATCAGCTACATATGCGGTAAGTGGAAAAGTGTGCAAATTATTATTTTTTTGTGCATCATTCTTTTTAAAAGATAAGGAAGTGGAAATAAGAGATATGACAATTGTAAAGACCCACCAAATATGTAGTCCTTTAGAGAAGAATCTTTGAACAGTCTCTTCGTCCCTTTCCCAGCCCAGTTGAAATTGTAGGCCAACTCATTGGTCAAGGCAGACTGCAAAATTCGTTGTATCACGGCCTCCGGTGTTCCACCACCCACAACTGCAAACCTGGACACCTACCAAAAATAAAACAATTAAAAATAGCCCAAGTGGCAATTAGGGGTCACAGCACGAATAAGACTAGTAAGGCCTTTCGAACCAGTAAGGCCTCACAAGGTTTAAAGCAGTTTGTACTTTGTTTCTAGATCAATCAAAATTATAAAGCTTTATTTAATGTTATTTTATTTGATTATTCAAGATAATGATTTAAATTCTGTTTCATAAGAAAACAGGTCAGGTAGTTTTCTTGTCATTTGGCACCAGGTCAGCCATTTATATTTGGCTCCATCTAGTGGTCAAAAAGGAACCAGTCAAAACAGGAGATCAAGAAGAGTTCTTGCTTTCAGGTCAGTGTTGTAGAGGCCCACTGAGACCTGTTCAGCTGTTTTTAACCTGTGAGGCCTCAGATGGCTTAAAGCAGTTTGGACCTTGTTTGCAGACAGAGAGGCAAAACTTATAGGAACTGGGAGTTTATCAACAGACCTTCGTTTGACATAAATAATGAGCAGTGGTCTATTA
Organism: Semaprochilodus insignis; assembly: GCA_034552555.1. Lineage (NCBI taxonomy): Eukaryota > Metazoa > Chordata > Actinopteri > Characiformes > Prochilodontidae > Semaprochilodus > Semaprochilodus insignis. Next base: position 11,388,975 of record CM067492.1, on the reverse strand, counting down.
ACATTACATAGGCTGAGGGTTATGTGTACACAGGCCCTTATGCTGTTTGGTGCATCAACTAATGCAGCACAGTTCAAGAAGACTACTTACCTATGTGAAAGAAAACAAACCTGTGAAACTGTGTTGTTCACATCATTTTCACCATCAGCGTCTTCCCTCAGGCCAGCGCTTTAGCCAGATGAGGATCAAGACAACCAGGCTACAGAGAAGCTTCTTCCCACATGCCATCACTCTCATGAACAGCTGAACATTACATTGTACACTACCCTCCACTTTCGGGACACTCTTCTCACTTCCTGTTCTGCTTTACTGCACTTTTATTTATCTTATTTATCTGTTTATAAAAAGTATCACACACCACTCCATACGCTGTACTGACTGTCTCAATCTGGTGTTTCTTCTAGTACTGCACTTTTTAAGCCCTAATCTGCCTCTACATCCAGTCTGCTGCACTCTGCACTTTAATATACATATACAGCTACACATAGTGTAAGGTTTACAGGTATGTAAGGTATTGTGTGTGTGTGTCTGTGTATGTGTTAGGATGTGTGTGTACTGTGTGTTATGTTGTTACTCTCTGTGCACTGTGAGCTACCGTAACCAAAGACAAATTCCTTGTATGTGTGAACATACTTGGCAAATAAAGCCTGATTCTGATTCTGATCTGGGGTAAAGCAAATAAACATTGGTCTTAGTCAAGCCTAGATTCTCCAAAAATATACTTGCATACATTACAATAAGGGCTGCACAAAATACAGCTTCAGATGACATTAAGTGTGAGCTAAAGGATGCAGGGCAAGTCGTATTAACAACCGAATCATAACCATGACTTCGTTTTAGCAAAATTTGTCATTTACCACTAAACAATAGTAGTAAGCACATCTGCTTTGCTGCTGCAGTTAGATTCCTCTTTGTTTAGTTCAATCAAATGTGGATGATTACAACAATGCATAGAACGTTACTAAAGCTATAAAAATTGATAGCTACACCACCAAGCTTGCCCTCCCTTCCTCAATTGGTACTAAGACATGATAAACTTCGGCTCCTAAAACACTGATGCACCACTTTAACCTGATATTAATTTTCATCGTCCACCAAATACTCATTACCAATATCTTCTGTTACTCTCTAAACTCCATACGTTTCTCCTCCCCTGTGAGTGAACACTAGCATAGGGCTACCGCCAGACAGAGCTCTCACAGGCAAAGAAGGGACTTAGCTAGCTGTTTATAAACAGCTGTTTTTTAAACTTCAAAACATCCAAAACCCAACGATTAGGTGATTAAATTCGTATTAAATCCAGGTGTACAGAATGCTGACCTCACGACAGAGGAAGGGATGGCAGGAAAAAGACCTTTTCTTTAAAATGATTGGTCAAAATACAGCCAATCAAAATGCATTTGGTTGATAGGCAGATTTTACAGTCTATATAACTTGAAGCCTTTTTCAGAGTATAAAACCACATTCACATTTAAAATATACTGCACCAAACAAAGTTAACATAACTTTCGCGCCACTTCCAAATGGGTTCACGACCAAATCGAGACACAAAAAATCCCAAGGCTAATTCAACATTTAACATGGCTAACCTATATCAAGTAACTTTACTCTCAAAGAATACCTTTAGAAATCGCTTAACCTAGTCTTTTTACCATTTTAGTTTCTCACAAATTTTGCTATAAAGCTCCACAAAACGACTGCAGCTAGCTAAGTTAGCACATAGCTAATTAGAGTTAGCTAAATGCCGGCTAACGTTCAACATTCGCTTTTCGTCCTAATGTTACAATTAGCTAAATGCAGCGAACTATGGCTAATTAAATATTAGTATTAATAACTTCTTTCACTTGATGTGACTAAAAAAAAGCTAGCTAGCTAAGTTTCAAGTGAACCGACCGTTACCCACCTGCCATGACGCGCGCTCCTCCGATCTGTGCAGATGGAAGTTTCCAGAAGCTCCAAATGGAAGAGTGGGAGGGGCGTACACACAGGCTGGTTGAGGTGATTGGTCCATACATTAGCATTTCCGGGATTTCTTAAAGCTTACCGGGATTTAATATATATTATACTGGAGTATATATTTTTGTAAATCCATAGTATGATATTATAATCGGGTATGTAAAAGTATAATTAAATAGAATTGTACCACAGTTAGTTCCGACCCAGGTGTGACTGGCTGAGAGAACACTGTGCCAACACTGCACAGTAGTTAACGGCAGTCTGACCGAGGCTTATCACTCCGCGCATTCACACTTTTTACAGCCCACGTGGTTTAGACATCGCCTGTTCGCCTCTTTCTTCTGTCTGCTCTTTTAAAAAATGGACAAAACATGCTTTAACGTTGGCACCATGCCAAACTTCACTCACTCTACCACCACAAAATAGTTTGATTGACAAGGGTCCGCAACATTGTTTTTACTTTTGTAATTTTGTTTTCTGAAATGCAGAAAGCAGACTTTCAGTATCACTGCTGGGCAGTGAGTAGTTCATCAAACCCAAATATCCAGACAACCGTTTTCTTTCTCTTTTTTTAAAATGTGTGCCCATTTTGATGCCAGCAACACGTTTTAAATAAAGTTGGGACAGGGACAACAAAGCACTGGTAAAATTATGTAAAACTCAAAACCTCAGGACTCAGAACATTACACCACTAATTAGGTTAATTGCCTCCGGGGGGTATACAATGGTGCATTTGATTATGGCGTCAGCAGATTGACTTTTTATTTCTGTGGTCATGAGCATGAGGAACATATGTCATGTTTAAGTGGTCCTCCACATGTATGCGGCCAATCTGTTTGAACTGAATTATGGTTAATTGATCTCTTCTTTGAGAGCTTTTTTAAACATATAAATATTATAAATCAGCATTTTAAGTGGATTGTAATGCTGTAACATGCAATTTATATTTTATTTGTCTTTGTATTCCTTCCTCATTTACCTTTTGTCTGTGTATGACCTGTACAGGTCGCGCAGAATGGAACCTGTGTGCACTAACCTGCAGGCTCGGATACTGCACTGTTACAGAGAAAACCGTAACCAGACCCTGCGCTGCTCAGACCTGGCCAAAGAATACATGCAGTGCATTGACGCGGCTAAGAAGGTAAGACTGACTGGCTGTGTGTACGTGTGTGTTTGTGTGCATGAATACGTAGTTAGCACATTTTGGCCTTGCCATCAAAAGACATAATACTTTTTGATGATGTTTGAAGCAGCAATAACTCTTGCAAAGAAAGGAAAGTTTCTCAGCTTAAAGGTCAAAGACTTTTCCATAGTTTGTAAAACTACTTCACTAAAGCTGTCCCTTTCTTTGTGATAAATCTCACAATGTAGTACCGTAATGCAGCCTTGTAGCCAGGCAACAGTATAATAGTGGATATACTCCATCAGGCTCTGAGTGTGTGGAGCTCAAGGGCACTGACATAACATTGCATTCTCTCTCGTCGCCAGCTCACTCCCTCTCTGTATTTCTGTGCTGTGTACAAGTCCTCCACACTTTGCTGGTTGCCTCTCCAAATGCACTTTCCCCAAGCGACGTCTTTGGTGTGTGTCTGCTCTCCCTCTGTGTCCGTTATGACTGCCTCATGATGAGTCACGGCTGTGGGTTTGTCTTTACGGCCCCGAAAACAAGAGGGCTTAGCCAGTAAACACAAAATCAATGGTGTTTGCTCTGCTAATGGAAGCTCATTCACACAGCGGCACACAGCCTCACACTTGGTGCTTACTTCGTGAGGTCTGGGATAGCCCAGTGAATCTAAACCTGCAGCCGCTTTGCTCTTCCACCATCGGCCTAGATCAGCCTTCTAATCAAACAACAAGGTTCAGCCACTACTTCACGCTGGTTTAGTCTGACTTCAGTGCAGATCGCTGATTTGAAAGGATATGTTATGAACAAATTAGGGCCTGATAATACCAGCATTTTGTTACCTACTTCAAAGAGCTGCACACCCAAATGCACAAATATTTTCTTATAAAACAAAAAGAAAAATTCAAGATGACTTAAAAAAAGTCCTTGAAAATTATATATGTCTATATTAGAATTGTCAGTTTTCAATAATACTGTGAAGACAATGCAACTTGTTTTTATTTTTCCTATTTTAAAGTCAGAGTTGGCTGTTCGTGTAATATGCTTCTTGTCCAATTCAGTAAACATCCTCATCTCACCCAAACAACAACCAGGCCAGGAGGAGACAGGAGCTACGTTCTGAACTCCATGCACGTTGTCAATTAGAGATGGCAGAGAAACACCCAAAGAGAAAATCTACAAAACATATATCCAGAAAAGAGTTTTTAGATCAGGCTATATACATATATATATATATATATATATATATATATATATATATATATATATATATATATATTACACACACATATATACACCCAGAAGTAACTGTCAGATTGTATTGCTATTCAGAAGGAAGATAAAGATTACCAGGAACAATAAATGTTGATAAATTTACACTGATATGGGCGATATGTATTGAGCTACACATACAGAAGTAGTGTCTCTCTGTAGTGTCTCTCTGTATCCCGGATCCCAGATCCCTACGATGCAGTACCTCTCCAACTCTTCCAACAGCTGCTCAGCTGCTTTCAGACTCTTCTCTACCAACACAACTGCATGTTTAGAAAGCATGCTAACTTCAAAAATAATAAAACCTCATATATATCCTCATATATATACTGATATATACTCCCCAAATGTTTTAGACTAGGAATAACATACAAATCTATTGCCACAGCAACCATTAACCATTGAACACTGATAATTAAACTTATGATTTTGCAAAAAAACAAATCCTGAATCAATTGATAAATAAAATTTATTTAAACCATTATGTCTCTATGTTTGATGCTTTATTATTTAGTATCATGTTGAAGTTCAGCATCAATGGCCAGCTGATAAATCTGTTAGACCCCAAAAATAATGCTAGCAAATAATAATCATAATAAATAATATGTAGATATGCAGGTTATTCTATTTTAGAACATCTTATTTTGTGCCTCACTAATTATATATTGATATAGAAGAGCCTGCATGTACACATTGTGTCCATTTGCTCCATGAATCAAATCTGTGTCTGGATCAGCTTAACAGTTTGCAGACAGCAGGGAAAAAGAGCAGAAACCCTTATTAGAGACAGACTGTCTTGCTGTCGACCCGTTTGCCCCCAGGGAGGCTGCACACCCTGGAGGAGAGAGAGAAAGAGAGAGAAAATGAGCATTGCAGAGAAATGAGAGGGAGAAAGAGACAAATATAAGAAGGAAAACAGTATGGGAGAGAGAGAAGGCAGAAAAAGATGAAGGAGGGGGAGCATGTGATTAGGTCTGAGAGAGAGAGAAAGCAAAGCTATGGCAGGACCGTGTTTGATAGGAGCAGACGGCGTGCTCCCTGGCTGCCGTCTGTGTGCTTGGAGGGGGCACCCACGCTCCTCTCAGCCCTGTCTAGGATAATGACTCTGAGATTGGCTGATCTGTCCGCCCTGCTTGCACTGCACTGCGATCCTCCACTCATTTACAGCTAGGCCAGACACACACTGACTTTGATGGTGATGGATGTTTTGAGCATCCTTGCATTTAGCACAAAGACGAGAAGGGAGAGGGAGAAGGAAGAAAACCGTAGACATGGAGAGACAGAAAGAGAGAAGAAAGAGAGAGAGAGAGAGAGATGGGAATACGCTAGTTAGTGTAGTGTGTCTGATGCAGGATTGATGTGCAGCAGGACTGTTGTTTGGAGGTATAAACTTTTTTTGAAAAGCTGCTGACAACTTTTAATGCTACTGTCTCTTTCTGCTATATTGACCCATGCAGCCATGCCCATCTGCAGACTATTATTGAGCTGATGCTTGCATGCTAGTATACCCAGAGCTCTTCCAGGGAAAACTGCACCCTCTTGTATCTCCTGCTTCAAAGCATGTGCATTAGAGCAAAGACCAAAGTACTTCATCAATTTTAACGGTTTACAGGTGAGATGGCAGCCTTAGGCATTTCATGTTCAAGGCACCTCTTTTCCTGGTGCAGCGGCAGATCTATACCTCTGTGTGTACAAACTACTTACTCATTTAAGTTGGTCAGGATACACACAGAAAGCATCACAGAGCTGCCATTGAACGAGAGTGTGTTTGGAAGAAAACACTAACTTTTCTATTTTATATTAAAAAACAAGCAACCCATATTTACTGCAGTAGTGTGAACATGTTTTTGCTGAATTGCTACATGATGGGGGATGTGTATCATTGCAAAAAACATTCGGGATTAATATATATATATTAATGCCATCTTTCACATGACCTCACTGATTGTGATGCTCTGTAAAGTTTTTAACAGCGCTAGTTACATGTGTGGTGGATACAACAAGCAGGCTTAATTTCAGTCACATTACCTTCAGTACCTTTGTCTGCTCGATGAATACATTTTGTCCTCTCCATGTGCTCTCAGGGCAATGTAAAAGCAAATCGAAATGAATGTAAACATTTCAGTGTGTTAAATATCACATGCTTTTTTTTTAAAAGCTACCTATTTGAAAACATGCCACTCTCAGTTCAACAGTAAAACTCGAATAATCCCACCGCCAACCTATTAAAACATGTAAAACAACAGCATTGATATTACACATAAAAAGTAGCATAAAAAGTAGACATAAAAAGTCGTGTTTCACTAACACCAAACACAGCCTACAGACATAAGTGGAGTGATATCTTGGGCTGCTCTGAGGGATATACCCCTGAAGGAGATGTGTGCAGCGGCTACATGGTCTTTACCATGACCATTCTGCAATGTGAAATCTTGTTTTGGATCATGAGCTCTTCCTAGGTACTCCTCTTGACACTGTTTAGTACTACTCATCCACTTTTAGCTGTGCTCTGGTGGTCAGGAGACACGTGGATGTGGATGACTGCCAGGGTTCCTGGTCACTTGGACTGGCGAGAAGAGCCAGGTCCACAAGGACATATCAAGCTGCCAAGCTGCTTATATACCCACGCTTCCTCTTTTTGCATAATCTTTTGGTTCACCAGGTCACAGCAGAGATACATTAACTTTTAGCACCGCCCTGGTGGTCAATCACTATTTACATATTACCGAAAAGCTTTAACTCAAAGAGGACTCAAAATGTGATCTTTTATGGATCAAATGTGTTGTAGCAGAGCATATGACACATTATGCAGCAATGGGTTACTTCATTACCAGATTTGGGAAAGTAAGTGTGTGTGTGTGTGTGTGCGTGTGTTCATAATTCACACAAAAGTGAGACAACTTTACCAAGTTGTTTTTTTGTTTTTTTCTCCCAGTTTAGTTGGAAATGATTCACAGTGCAGTATAGGTAAGTCTGCCTTGCATAACTGGACTGTAAGAGGAGGAACAGTTCAAAGACTTATATGTATAATGTCTGTTGATAAGTTCTTTCAAAGTTTTGTCCATATGGCGTTGTCAACCGTGAAATAAAATAATATAATAAATCTAAATCTTCTAAGAACTTCACTTTAAAAGAAAATCAACTAAATTTTTAAAAATACAAATTAAATATTATTTCCACAAGTTGAAATTGGTTGGGTTTTCTCAGTAAAAATGAATGATTAATGGATCTTGTATATAACTTGTGTCACTGCTGGGGGAGGTTCCAGAACTGCACCACCAGAACTGCAGCACTTTAGGGAACTTTTACACCTCTCATGTTTGGTCCGGACCTTCTGATTTTTCCTGTTTGGTCCAAGCCAAAATAGCACATGTGAAAGGTGCCTCGGACCACAATCCAAACCTTGGTCCAACCAAAATAGGTGGTTTGGTCTGGATCAAATTGAACCATGGTCTGGTTGGCTTGCAGTGTTAAAACATTTTTGTGAAAGGTTCACACTTTCAGACCATTTATAAGGAGGCTGTTGTCGCCAATTAAACAACAACAAAAAAAAGAATGGAAGAGGAATAAAAATGAACCATGGTAGTACTGATAGGAAGAGACAAAATATTTAACTGTAATAAACCAGTCAGTGTCAAGTATAGGGGGGTGCTGCCCACATAGATAATTGCAATGTGAAACCAAAACTAACAGCTTCAAATATATATAGTGCAATAAAAACATGAACATTGGTTTGGACCTTGGTCTGGTCTTTCAGGTGTGAAAATGGTCTTATTTACACATTCCTAGGACATTTTCTCACTTAAAAGACCAGACCAAGGTCCAAACCAATGTTCATGGATTTGTTACATTGTATACAATGGATCCCGTTAGTTTTGGTTTGACATTGCAGTATAGTGAGCACACTGAACTTTGTATGCCATACCTATGTCCTGTTGTCATCACCTACATGGGCTGCGTCTCCCTACATGGGGCGTGCATTTGATGTCGGGGAGTTGTAAAATTGGCAGCACACTGTGTTTTTCTGATGGCATTACGTAAAGGCCCACAATGGGCAAACCTGAAGTGTTTCAGTCATTCCAGTGTTCTTTGTGAAATATGATAAAACTCTCATATCTGCTCAGGACATCTCAAATTCCTTAATTTTGAATGAAGCACTGCTTTTTAGAGATCTACGACTACACACCAGTTTTTCTTGCATGCACATGTCAACAATAAACCTAGCTTTATGTACTGCATTTTGCACATCTGTATCAAGGGAACCCTAACAGTATTATTTATATGTCACTAGGTCACTCTCCACAACATGGGCTTGGCCAACAAAATCCTAACAAAATAATGTTAGCTAGGTAATGTTAAAATTGTCAGCCAAAGATGCGGCTGCATTATGGAAACTATGAACAATGAATGTCAATGTCAATTCATGGTGGTGGTTTCACCTTATGATAGTGTTACGATTAGGTTATCTTATTATTATCAACATTAATGATCGTCTTTATCATCATTGTCATGATGTCATTATGCCATTCCACTTACAATACTTCCCGATGAGTCGCTGTTAATTTATGAAGCTACTTCATGTAGCCGCTTCCCGCTTTTATGGGCTTGGGCATTGGACATTTTTTTGGAATTAAAATGATAAACTAAATCATATTGACACAAAGGTGTGTTGGACAGGGAAAATGCCCAATATGGCAGATCACCTGCCCAGACCTGCCACCAATGACCACCTGTCCTCCAGGAGTATAGGGGCTAGTAAATCAGCAAAGCTAGTCTCTATGTCTGAGAAAAGAACCAGTTTGTAAAGCAACTATCCTCCTCCTCTGATCCTGAGTGATCAGAGGAGAAGCATGTGTCATGTGCTCTGTGATAGACTCCGCCTCTCTAACTCCACACTAGTTACTGTCTTAATTAAAACCTTGGGTTAAAAAGCTTATAAACCTTACAAAGATCTATGATCTCAATATTTGATTCTTGTTTAATTTGCACAGTGTTTAGTTTTGTTTTACTGTGGGACTGCAGTTTGAACTAATTTGGTAGAAGAGTCCATACATGTAGGAGGAGTTTACAGTAGTCTCGAAGTCACCCCACTTTGTTTTTCAGAATCACATTTACAACAGATGCCCGAGGTAGCCAGACCAAGAAGTGCCGTTTATACATACGCAAAAAAGCAACATGTACTTTCTAACATGTAGAAATATTTGCATTATTGAGAGATAACCTACAACTGTGCCAGTGTGTCCTTTGCCGTGATGCTCCGTTTGTAGGGACAAAAATTCTAATGTAGTTATATGTAGGATTCCATAAGGAGAGAAATGCAGTTTTAATTGTCAAAACAAAAGGGCCAAATCATTTATGTTTAGGCAAAGGCTTAGCCGTTTTTACACATACCACTCAAGAATCAATGGTCTCGTAAGGGCCTTTTTGGCATACACAAACTAAGTGAATGTGAGTCAGAATTTGTCAAAAGGTCACCATATGTTTATGATTAATGATCAACAAAGTATACCTAGTTTTGTTCAGACTGACCTTTGACCTTTGAAACAATCAAAATACCAGACGAGGGGTGCAATAACATGTAATTCCAAAGTTGTTCAGATTAGAGAACTGAAACAAATGGCACTACATTTTTGTCTGTAAAGTTCATAATATCAAGGCAACAGGATTTTTAATGATTTTATCGGTTTTTGAGCGCTAAAGCACCCCCTTAAAGCCAATCCGGACCAAAATGTGCATACCTCATCAGAGTCTCAGTGTATATATGCCTTTGCAATTGAGATGATCAGATCAACTGCTGATGAGTTGTAGCAATTTAAGTTCGAAATGCCATTGCCACAATAGTTAATGGACAGATGGAGACCCTAATTATTTACCTAGAGACTTCACAGAGTAATTCTAGAACGATTTTAAAGTTAGTGTTAAAACCCAGAAACTAGTTAAAGTGCAGTTTGCAAACAGTTTTTTTATAATACACTTCAATTTGTGGAGTTGGAGTACTGTACTACATGACGTGAAACCAGTTATGTGACCATCAGTAAAAATGTACATGTAATAAATACTTTTTTTCACAAATTGTTTGGAACTTCACTGGATGTTAAAAAAAGTAACTACATAGACACACCCTTTAAGTTATAGGATGATTGGTTAATGTTAAGCCTTTCAAATGCCTACTGATTGTCTCATGGGAGTCATAATTTTTGATGCATCAAGTCATCCTTAGAAATTCACTTATAATTGATCTCAAAGACGATGCTTGCAAAATTCCAACTTGATTGGACATACAGTTACTCAGAAACTCTTATGTTGCGTCAAGTAGGTGGAATGGCAAACTCATTTCAAGAAATCTGGAAAAAAACCTTCCTTTAGGAATTACGTGGCCAAATGCGTTGGACTTCGCAGTAGCAACTTACTGTGTTTGGTTAGCACAATTAGTTTTAGGGAATAAGAGGAAATAGAAGAAGAAGACGACGACAACTAACAAAAACAGTAGTTCTCCAGTTATAAGAACACAGAATAGGTTCCTGATTTCTGCTCAATGGCCGCAGGCATCGATTAGATTTGTTGGTTGTAGTAGCGTTGACTAGCCTAACTAGGTACTGGATGACTACATAAAATAATAGGTTTTTTTTGAGGAGAAGTTTGGAGATTATTAAGGACACAAATATATTATTATTACATGCCCATTAAACAGGTTTGTTAAATAGTGGTAACATATTGGAAAAAGATGTTTGTATACAACTGTACATGTGGATTTTTTGTTGAGTGAAAATAGCACATCCTCTACATGGAACAATCCTCAAATGGAACAATCCTCTAATGGAACACATCCTCTACATGGAACGAACTTAATAATGCATTTTCTGAAAGTCTTTTTTTCCTATGCCGTATAACAAAATATAAAGTATGAAACATAACGTGGTCTTTTGCACAGGCCACAGGTTCTGTTTGACATTTTTTTCAAGTAAATTTAGTAAATAAACAATAATCTCAGTACATACCCCCAGACATACTGTTTTTGTTCACCTACTGTGGCCTTCTTGTCCCCTCCACTCTTCACCCTGTCCCCAGCTCTGAGCCTTGCTGTCCATCAGCCCACACCTTGTCAGATTACTGAGTATATTAAACTGGATGCGCTTGGCTGAATTCCTCCAGCGGCTGCTGTCTTAATGAGGCCCAGAGACTACCCACTTTCCCCCATTTGTTAGATTGGGAGAGACAACCTGGCAGGTGCTGCACGCCCTTGCCCTGACTTCTGGGAGCACACCCTGCTGTGTGTGTATGTGTGTTTTTGTGTTCTTGTAGTAAGCCATGTTCAAATGATACAACCACTTTATATTTATATGAATGTAAAACAAAAATAAAAGCAAGTCAATGTATCAAAAAGGAGCTCAGAATGCTGCATTGGGACTGTGTTTTTTTAATGTTTAACTAATAAATTGGTTAATGGGAAAAGGATGAATAGAGAATATCTTTATTCATATTTTTTCCCCAAATTCCACACTTTCATATTCTTTTGAATACATGTCCATGTCAGTAATGTGGCCCATAGGGGTGCATCCCACAAACCTGCTTGTATTTTTAACGTTAAAGCTGCACAATATATCGTTAGTTAAAGGTTATTTTGATATTGGCCTTTGTGGTGTTCACATTGCAGAATGGTATAATATGCTAGTGAGCCTTATAACAAATTGCTGGGGTTTTTTTGTATGTACTGTGAGCTTCTTAAACAACATGGAATTATAGGCAGTCTATAAATCTATAGGCCTGTTAAAAGAACAAGACTATATTTTATTCAATCTTTTCTCTGAAAACCAAACTGTGCCAAAGTATGCTACCTTATAATGTCTCTGGGTACATGTGAATTTATTTTACACAGCATACAGTTTTATGTAAAACTTTTAACATCCCCGTTCAAATACTTTTTTTTTGTTACCTAGGTGAAAATAAGTACACATCCTCTACAGAGAACACTCTGTTAACACATGATAATAATTCTAATTTCAGGGTATACCAGAATAGATTTAAATGTTTCAGTTTTTTCTAAAAGTGTTTTTTCCTCGTATTTTTCTCATAGTGTCGATCTGTATTGACCCCCTGTCTCAAATGCTGTGTTAGAGCACCTGTGTCTTTAAGCTCCGCCTTCTGATGAACCCAGTTTGCACACCTGTTCTCTTCTGACTGGTCAACTGCCAGAGCACTTACCAGCCTTCATTAGCTGCTGTGTGTCGTGTGAGGGTGTGCCAAGCTTGTCGGTGGACAATAAGGATTGTGTTATGAGAAGATGTCAGAGAACAGAGAAAAGGGGCTGGAATTCCAACAAGGCGTTTCAGGCAGCTGATAAAAGTGTTTTTTGTTTGTTTTTTGTTTGTGGAAGAGAGCTTCTCCCTCCGTTGTGTACTTTGGGCTTTATAACCCTGCAGACTTACATGCACAAAAAAGCTGGTTTTGACTTCTTTGTTTATTTGACTTACTCTCTTTTGGATTATCCCTTTTGTTTCTGTTCGCTGTTTGTTTTGACTCTCTGTTTTTTGACTTCCTTTGTGTTTACTCGTTTATTCTCTTACTCTCATTTACTCTCTTACTCACCTTTGCTGATTATTCTGTCTCTCTGGATCTCGACCCCTGCCTCTCCCTCCCTTGTCAGTCTGTCTAAGAAACACCATTTGACTTTTAGCTCTGTATGTGTCGAACTACGTTTGTTGATTCTGCCGTAAGCTTGGTAAATACAAAGAAAATTTGCCCTAAAGTTTACTGAAAAATATCATATTTAATTTTTTCTTGATTTTTCTTTTCCCAAAAAAGAAAAAACAATGGTCAGAAGAGAGAGCGCGCAGAGCAGGCATTATATGGGTGGTGGATTGTTCTGCAGTGACGCTGACATAGTGATGATGTATTACTCTATGTTGCGCTGTGCGGGTTTTTAAACACTGTATCCACTGACCATCAACTCTATTAGACTACCTTGTTGATTCTCTTTGTAGATATAGGGTGCTGTTAGCTAGAATTTTTTGATTGGTGGACTATTCTAGTCCTGTGGTCTTGAAAACTCCAGCAACCATGGACAGTGACTGTAGATACATAGATTATAGAGTATAGAGTATAGGTACAGTAAGGAGACTATACCTAATATGGTGACCTTTGTGTGTATTTGTGACAATATTTGTCACCAAAGCCCTAAACTCTAGCAGTTTGCTTTAGTATCATTTAGCCGTTATTTAAATAACATGTAAACGCCTGCACTGAAGTTGACAGTGGATTGTATTTTGTTTCGAGCTGCAGAGGCTGCACTGAGCAGAGAGTCTCTCTGGAAATGCCACCAAAGCCCTTGTTAGTCTTTATGTGAAGAATCAGGCAAAGGAACTTTTTAATCAGTGGCCACAGTTGTGCTGGAGGTCAGTGAAGCGGGTCAACAGCCTCTAATCATTTCATTTATTCTAATGTAAATCCCACAAACCCCTGGCCTTGGTGAACTCATATGTGACAGACTCGGGCAGTAGTATGGACCCTTGGCTTGGCCATCGCTCTAATGCATATGTACTTTAGGGACATATGTGTAGAACACCTTCTTCTAACACAACCTGATGATTTGCATTTAAAATATTGTATTATCCATGTTGTTTATGGCTTGAATGAACTTTTCAAAAGCTTTTTAAATAAAGCTGGATGGTGTGCCCTTTAGAACCCATCTGCTTCCTCATTTACGTCAGATGTTATGTTTCTGTAAATCCTTTTTGGTCTCAGCCTTTTTTCTTTCTGGTCTCTTCCTTTCTGTCTCCTGCAAAACTCTTCAGCCTCAGACACTTCTCTGTTTCTGGGCGCCGAGCTACACAGTGACATTATTGATTTCATTTTCATATTGTTGCTGGCCTATAGCTGTAAACAGCCTTGCCCTCCTTTCAGAATTGAATTGATCCATGCTCCATCAGCGTTAAAAGAAACCAATCAAAGCAGAGATCATTATCTTCCTTTTGAAGCATCTTTCATCCCTCTATCTCTTCCTTTTGTGTTTTGAAATAATGGCACTCACAATGGCAAATAACATCAAGCATAATGGTGAGTTTGTTGCCAGCACAGATTTAAGAAAAAGTTTTCTCAAAGTGGCACGCTGAAGTGGCCTGAGCTAGGCTTTTTGTTCAAGCAACACATTTACACAATATAGTACATCAGGAAAATTATCTTGTTTGTGGTAAAGACATGAAAGGCTTTGGGTGAATACACATTTTGCACAAGGGGGGAAAAAAGACCTTGAAATAAATGGATTATAAGGGCTTTTTTTACTTCATGGTTGATTGTATACACTGTTCATAGGAGAGGGTCAGAGCAAGCCTTGGCAATAGTGGTGGGCACTTTACTGGTATTTATGGTTACCTGAAAAAAATGAAGATGATGTCTGGCACTGCCGTACTTTGCTCGTGATGAACAAGATATAGTGCATTTACCGTGTGGACAGTTATTATTGTTTGAAATGTGGGCAAGTCTATATTCGTTAGTGACTTTTAACCATGTTTTTAAGTTGCTTGTGTTAAAGCCCTTTTACTTTGTTTGACTTTTTGACTAGGCTGCTAGTTAGTTGAACGTGTGGGCTTGAGTCAAAATAACAATATAATGGCTATAATGGGTTTTTATGTATCCTGTGTTTTAGTTGGCTTTTTTTCTGTTTTGGATGAAGGGGTTACTTAAATGCTTTCCTCTCCACATTCTCTCTCTCTTTATCTCCTCCCCCTTCCTTTGTAGCAGTTGTCTTTGCTCTACCAGAAGGATGTTAAGGAGTATACAGGGCCTCAACTTCAGTCTTTAAAACTCTTTAAAAGTACATACTATAAGCCTATTGCATTTTTGTGCCATTTTCATGTTTGTTCTCATGTAGTGCCTTATGTTTAAGTTGTTCAATTTGTGCAGAACTTGCAGTTGTAAGGGAAAATAGAGCTTCCAAATGTTAAGGACGTCATCTATTGTAAAAGTACTCAGAATAAGTTGGTGGGAAAGGCTTTTGCTACATTGTTGGCTTACGAATGCTTTGTATTGATAATTCTTCAGTAATGTTTCTATCCATACTTTCCTTTCATTTTTCCTTGATTCTCTCTTTTCAGTCCCATCCTCACTATTGTCTGCACCTTGCACTTTTACAAATAGAATATCGAACCCTTTCCAAAGGCTCCATTTTGGCTCAGATGTGTTAGCGTGCCTCATGAGCAGAAGCACAAAGCCCTGAAACTGCAGTCAGTAGGGAGCTGAGTGGCGACAGAAATACAATGGCCGATATGACCTTTCCACAGCAGCTCTGCGGTCGCTCCACCAAGCCCTGTCTTTGATAACACCAGATAATGACACAGTCCACACAGATGGACATTGTTCTGTTAAAATAATCTACTTTAAGCCTGGGATACTGGAAGCTGTCATAGGTTTCACGGTGGAGTGCAAGGTTGGAATGGGCCTTTTTTTTTTTTTTTTTGTTTTTTTTTTTTTTTAACACTCAGTCCTCCAGCTGGCATAAAAGTACACTTGGCCTGGATCGCCTTTTTTATATGTCGCTTTGTTACCCTAAACCATTCTGTGTGCAGTTTCCTGTTTGGCAGTGGAACAAGCCAGGTCTTGTTGTCTGTCTGGTCTCCAAAAGCACTGTCCTGCTTTTCATTCGACTGAATGCTTGAGGAAGACCTGCAAAATTGTTTGTCCTGGCTGGAGCTCTGTCCACAGAGCGAGGTTTGAAGTACCTCCACAGAACAAGCTTCAAAGCCATCTGGTTTTTCTATGGTTGTCATCAACAGACAGTATAATAATATAATAAGAATCAAACTGTTCCCTAACTTTTTGTAGGTTATGGTGCTTTTCAAGCAAACCTAGCCAGGGTGCCAGGCCATCCCTCAGAGAGAAGGAACAGAAATGGCTTTGCAGAACAAGAAAGAATACACCCTTATCACGGGGATCTTTTTTCTTCTTTTCTGTCCTTCTTTCCTTTCTGTCTGAGGAGACTGCCTGCCATCTATCTGATAAGTGGTTTTCCAATTCAAGAGTAAAGGCCTGATTCTTATGTACTCTTCTTCTTTTAATGCCACTTGTAAGTGTAGAATTGCACTAGTCACCTAAGCCTTCCTTGGACAGAGACACCAGTGCAATGTTGAATGCTCTCATTATCAGAGGTGAGATCATAGAAGTTGATCACAATCTCTTGACTTTAAAATGAAAGACAATAATACAAATAACAGTCTTAATTGGATTTAATTCAGTGAGAAGACCTACTCGGGTGACATATATGGTTTAATTGAGTTCAGTTCACTTCTCTTTAATTTATTCTGAATAGCACGTTTCGTAGAAGATGTAGTCACAAAGTACCTTTACAGGAACGTGGCTCCAGACAACAAATATGATAAGAAGTTATATTTATCTGCAGGTCTGCATGGCTGGATGAGTGACTATATACTGTACAGTTGTAATGTTTGAACACATGTGGTCTTAAGGGTAGAAACTTAAAATGGCATTTTCTGATTTTATAAACAATTGTGTTTATTTACTGAGTTTAGCATGTTGGGAAAAAACATTTACATAATATGATTACACATGCCATAACTTTTAGTTTTTTTTTTTTTTTTTGTTAAATTTAGGAAATAAACTATTGTCTTCCCAGGAAAAGAAATGTACTTATTTTTACATAGAAAATCAACAAAACAGGTTTTAACTATTTACATATGACTGTAAAGTAGACAAAGAAGACAATGTTTCAAAGTAGAAACTGGTAGATTTGCAAGTTTAACTTAACTACAACTTAAAAAGCATGATATAGGTAAACCATGATGCATTCATGTATCTTAACCCTCTAGACACATGAGTTAATACAGAAGTAATATTTCTCGAGGGAGAGCATTTCAGATGCCTCTTTGAGGTTCCTTCGAAGAAAGAGTATTGTTTTTTTGACAGAAATGTCAAAGGTCATGCATGTATTTTTTTCCCTCATCTCAATGTCCTGTCACTTTGGACATGATGTAGAGGCTTAAGGTCACAAAGTCAGCCTGACTTACTGGAAAGAAAGTACCTGGGAACTGAGTGTGTGTAGTCTCTCTCTCTAATAAAAGAGATCTGTGTTCTGGTTTCGCATCACCTATGTTCTCCACGTCTCAAGAGGGCAGTCAGTTATAATGTGTTAATGCTCAGTCCCCAAGCACAAACTGTTCTGTGCTTTTTGTAGTGCAATATTGATCTTTTCTTTTGAAGTCCCTGTTTGGTTTCCCTCCAAATGTAGTAATCGTATCCCACTGCCTATGCATGCACTCCTTTTGTAGAGCATGAAAGCGCTGTTTTCGCAAGCCAGGTCTCTGATGTGGAATATATTTGATTATGAGTGTATGTGTTGAAAATGAACGATTCTTTTGATGGAAAGGGGCAGATCGGAAGTTAGTGAGAGAGAGTGCAGTTAGCAGAATTCGCTCCAAGTCTGAACTCTTTTTTTCTCCTGGCTGTTTTCTGTGCTCTTGGCTGAACAGAGTTCAAAAAGAAATCCCTCTCGGCCTTGTTTGTTTGTCTTGTTTGATCGTTCTTCATCCTTTTTTCCTCTGTTCACTGTCTGTTCAGTCATGACAGCTAGCTGTTGCTGCTTGCCCTAAAATTGGCTCAGGCTAAGGAGTTAGTGAATTCAGTGCTGGATTTTTATTTACTTCCAGGTCCATTGTTGTTGTAAATGCAGCTTATGGACAATTTATTCTAAAATGCATATTTTGTGTTTCTATTCTATCACTCATTTTGGTTTATGTGTGTGTGTATGTGCATGTGTGTTGTTAACAGGTGTAGGTTTGCATATGGACATTTGATAGGCTAAAAGAGAAAGATCTGTCTTAGGCTCACGTGTGCAGAGGCAAGACTGATCAGTGTCCTTTTGGTAAGACATCAGGCCACTCATTCCATACCTTAATGTAGTCTTTCAGATGACTTTCTTTCCTCTATTGCCTGCACTGCCAACACATTTTGTACTTTGTAGATAACATGCTACACAACAAAGAGAAAGGACATCAGGAGCTATTTCACCACCCACAGCACTAAGTAATCACTAGTAAAGTAACTAGCTAATAATCACATTGATTTAACATGAAAACCTGCTAGCCAGCTAACTGTCAACAGCCATGCCAGTGTAAAAAATAATAACGGCCATTAACAGCTGATGTTAGTTAACCGTGTTGGCTAACAAGCAAGCTAACCCTGGGATCTGTCATCTGTAGGTAAGCAGTCAGGTTGCTAGCAGGAATAAACATGAAATGGGTGGATTGATCAACCTATGAGCTGAATTTCAGTGTAGAATCCCAGGAATTAAAATCAAATCACGTTTATTGTCACATCACATTTACACAGGTGTGAAGGTGAGTGAAAATCTTAGGCACGTAGTCCCTTGCAGTACTCTTGTTTATTTTTTATGATAAAACATAAAAAGTAAACAAGATGTCAGTCTGTATGTGCATGTAAAGATATGCTGCATGTAAAGTGCAGAGTGATGGCGAGAGTAAGGGTGCGGATTGTCCATGGAGATCAGTGATGATGAAAAAGGTGAGGTGTGTAGCGACAGTCCCATTGGTCATGCACCAGCACTACTACTGTTGGCTGGTTCTGGACTTAAAGCTGCTGAACCTGCTTCTGCTCAGCAGCTGTGAGAACAGACAGTGGCTTGGGTGGGTACGCTCCTTAAGAATACTCCTGGTCTTCCTCAGGCAGCGACTGGTGTATAAGTCCAGAAGGTTTGGGAGCTGAACCCCGGTGATCTGCTGAGCTGTCCGCATCACCCTCTGAAGAGTTTTTATGGCAGTGCAGTTCCCATATAAGGTGGTGATTGAGCCTGTTGAAACGCTCTCATAGTACACGTGTAAAATTTATCTAGGATGCAAGGGTTCATGCCAGACCTTTTCAGGAGTCTAGAACAGGCACTGCTGTGTCTTTTTCACCACCTGTGTAGTGTGTTCAGTCCAAGTAAGTTCCTCTGTATTGTACTGGCCCCATTGATGGTGACGGGGGTGTTCACTTTCAGTTCCTTGATCTTGTTGATCTGCAAATTTTATGATGACATTGAAGCTGTGTCTGGCTGTGAAGTCGAACAGCCCTGAGGGACACCAGTTTTAAGGGTCAGTGAGGTCAGATCCTGAAGCTTAATGTCGAGCCTCGAGGATACGATGGTGTTGAAGGCTGAGCTATAGTCCACAAATGGCATTCTCACATGTGTGTTCTTTTTGTTCAAATGGGAGAGGGCAGTACGCAGTGTCAGGGCTATTGCATCAACAGTGAATCTATTTTGTAGGTAGGTGGGTCCAGGGTGGCAGGTAGTGAGGAGCAGGTTGAGTCTCTAGCCAGCTTCAGACGCCAGAGCAACCAAGTGCCAGTCATTTAAGATGGTAACCTTGGCTGACTGAACTGGCACAGGGTGGCCAGTTTGAAACAGGCTGGCACAACTGAGGGGGCGAAAGAGAGTTTGAAGATGTCTGTGAACATTCCTGCTACCCGATATGCACATGCTTCAAGGATGCATTCAGGAATGATGACAGGTCCGTCTGCCTTGTGGGTTCTTGCCATGCTTAAAGGCTCTGCAGACGTCAGCCACAGATAGAGGTGGGGGGTGGAGTCTGCGGGGACTCTTTCTGGGAGCGTGGCGTGATTTACCTAGAAACCTAGAAATATTAGCTCACCGGGACGCGTAGATTTTTTCAACAGAGCAAGTTTCCCCTCTTAAGGTCTGTTATCGTATTTTCCCCTGCCACAGGCTTCTTACATCGGTGGTGTTCAACTATGATTCCACCTTAGCCCTGGACTTATGTACGGCTGCTTTTATGGTCTTCTGGAGAGCAAAGTTGGCTTTTTGAAACTCCTCCGTGTGTCCTGTGTCCTGATCAGTATGTGCATTCAGAGTTGTACAGACTTCACAGTTAACCCATGATTTTTGATTAGGGTAAAGATGGACTGTTTGTGTGGGCACAGCATTCTCTTTGCACTGTCTGATGAATCCATTTACAGGGCATATGTGTTTGTCAGTGTTTATTGTTTGAAGCCTCCCAAAATATCTCCCAGTCCATGTCATCAAAACAGTCCTGGATGGGCCCCAAGTTTAATCATATGTTTGTATGCATCTTTTAGATGTGGGGGTTAAGGTGTAGGTGGTTGTGTCCCTACCAATGTTGAGACTACACCTACCCCCTTGGTGTACACCTACGCCATCTGTGTTTTTCTGTTGATGTTAAGGATTGGTCATTGATTTCTCGTCTCTGATTTGGGCTCTTTCTGCCCTACTTCTCTCCATGTGTCTTAACCTCACACCGCTACCTCCTGCTGCTGGTCAATATCGCACACTGCCACAGCAGTCTAAGTTCCTCAGGTATCAATGCTTGGTCCACAGCAATTATCCTCATAACCCACCATTACTTTAGCCCTTTTTCCAACAGGGAGCTGCATACTTCATCTGAGTGGTCCTCCAAACAGTAATTGTTATTTGAATATCTTCAAACACAGGGTGAGACAGCATTTCAAACACACGTCTGCTCCCAGAATAAGACTGGAATCAATGAACCCCTAATGCACCATGAAGCTTGCAAAGCAGGTGGCTTGAAAAGTTCTTTAAGGTGACTGCTGTGCTTGTTCTTTGGTGTACCACAAGTCTTCCTGGTTCTTTTAGAAGCTAGCAGTTTATCTGAGTAATAGAAAGCAATTCACTCAAGTGAAAACATCAGTTCTGTAGTATTGCCCGTGTTTATGTGCTGATTTAACCTGGGAGCAACTCAAGCTATGAATTGACGGTTTCATACATGTAACATGTTCAAACTCGTGTTTATGTACCGTAATGTGCATGTACTGTAATCCAATTTGAATGGAGGACTCACACAATTCCTATAATACATATGAACTTTGATGCTCTATCGCAAAATTTTAAAGACACACTCGGACCATGTAAAAGCCTAAATCAGACTAAATCAGAACCACAGCTATCATTTTTACCCTCCTTGACTGTAGCACAAACACCACAGGCAGTACATGGCCCAGTTGGGATTCAGTTGTGTTCTCGGCCGTTGAATGCACCTGTGCATCCAAGAGGAGAGTAGAATATTTGCTTTGTCATTTCAGGTGCAACAAATATGCAAATATGACCGATGTAAATGTTTCTCTCTACTTCCTGCACACATTTGTGCTCTAGATTGTCTTTGCTGATGTAATTGCTGGTGTAAAGTTTATTGACATCTGTGTATATGTGTAGCTCTGAACGTAAAAAAAAAATATTTTTTTTCATTTGTCTTCAGCCATTTCTATTTGTTCCCTTTCTCTCCTCTGCTCACCCTCTACATTTTGACCCGGGTACTGCATCTTTCAGCAATGTATAGCAACTAGTGAATGACTATAATTAAGGGACCTGGACCTTTAGGGGTGGTGATTACACTGGGAGAGGATGCCCGCCTCCTTGCCTGCGTGTGTGGCATTCCATGTACTTCAGCCCAGATGTTAGGGCTTTGTTCATGCAGCTAGTCTTCCTGATGATGGTCTTTACAAGCTGCCCCAGATGTATGTTCATGAGAACGCATAAAATTTGCTGTAATGCAGAAGCAGTATGTGCTCAAAATTAATATTCAGTTTACTGAGGCTGTATATAATAATCCAAACTGCATATAAGACTGCCTACTATTTGGGTAGCGTTGGAGACACAGGACTTTCCCTACTGCCTACAGTCTTCCGTTAACAAGGCAAAAGAGGAAATGTTACAACCTGTTTCTAAAAAAATTGAGACTCTGTAGAGTGGTTCACCACTCTGTCAAGACTGCATGGATAAATAGTGGAACAATTTAAGACTAACATTTCTTAGCATAAAACACATTACATCATGTCATTGAAAGATTCAGAGAACCCAGAGAAATCTTTGTATGCAAAGGCCGAAAACCTATATCGGTTTGGTTGACCATGATCTTCGGGCCCTCATGCGACATAGCATTAAAAACAGAAACCATTTTGTAGTTGAAATCGCAGCATGGGCTCAGGAACACTTCACTGCCACTATCACAGTTTATTACAGCATCTGCTAATGCAAGTTGAAACTCTTATCACCCATGGAAGAAACCAAATATAAACAGAATCCAGAAATGCCACCGTCACAGACTTACTGAGACGAATTGGAAAAGTGTCCTGTGGTCCAACAAAAAAATAATATAGTTCCTTTTAAAAAAATCATGAAAGCCACATCCTCCAAGCTAAGCTAAGGAGTGCGACCATCTGGCTTGTTATCAATGCATACTTCAAAGGCCGGCATCTGTCATAGTATGAAGGTTCATTAGTGCACATGGCTTGGATGACTTGCAGATCTATAAAGCCACCATTAAAATTGAATGTATTACTACAGCATGGCTCTGTAATAAAAGAGACCGGGAGCTAAACCAAAATCGAACTGAAAACTTATGAAATTATGAAATGGAAAAATATAACAAACCCAAATTGTTGAGCAGCTGAATCCTGTATCAAACAAGAATGGGAAAACTGTTTACTCTCTTTCCAACTAAAGTGTTCTACATGTAATTCTGCTACACTCAAATATTACTGTGTGAAACAATAACAGGTAATGTCACTGAGTTGGAAGTCACTAGTTTCAAGATTTTAAATGGTATTTTTCTAGTGACTGCTGATGACTGCTGCCATTGTTAAAGTAGGTGAAGAAAATGCATGTGTATGTAGGGAAGAGCAAAGAAATAACCCAATATATGAAGCCAATATGTGAGCAATTGTCTGAAAGCAGCAGGGGTGCAAACATTACAGGCACATTTAATTGCACATCCAACTTTTACGAATACACCTTCATACACCCATCAGCCACAACCACCTGCTTGTATCTGCACTCACTGTCCATTTTATCAGCTCCACTTATTATATAGAATCACTTTGTAGTTCTACAATTACAGACTGTAGTCCATCTGTTCCTCTGTATACTTTATCTCCCTTTTACCCTGTTTTTAATAGTCAGGACCCCCACAGAGCAGGTGTTATAGGGGTGGTGTATCATTCTCAACACTTCAGTGACATTGGTGCTGGTGTGTTAGTGTGTGTTGTGCTGGTGTGAGTGGATCAGACATAGACATCCACTCACTGTCCACTCTATTAGACACTACAACCTTCCCGGTCCACATTGTAGATGTAAAGTCAGAGACGATAGCTCATCTGCTGGTGCAGAGTTTGTGTTGGTCATCCTCTAGTCTTTCATCAGTGGTCACAGGACACTGCCCTTGGGATGCTGTAGGCTGGATAGTTTTGGTTGATGGACTATTCTACTAAAAGTCTAAGTGTACTTCTGGCTCTGTGTGTTGGGTTTCTGTAGCTTTGGTCTGTTCCTTTCTTCACAGTGGTGGTTTAGACATAGTCTCACTCTCACTATTCAATTGGTTTATCTGGATAAAGTTTCAGTCAAGGTCTGGCTGTATTCAAAGTAAAATCATTAGACAGTACTGTTCCCTTAACCTGTTTCTTCGTGATACAGGGATGCATTCTGGGTATTTCTGAGTCTTGTATGGCCAGTCCCATAATGACCAGTTCACACTTCTGCTCTGGATGAATGGTTTTAAAAGAAAGTGAATGAACTGATGATCTGAACTGATGACAACCGGTGTGTAATAGGAATGCCTAACTATTAGGCTGTACCCAGTAGTAGTAAAATAATGTAATAATGGATGCAAGTCCTGAGTAGACATTATGATACAGCTCTCTACATCAAGACTGGTATTGCTTTATGTATTGGAAATTGGTAGAAAGACTTTTGTAATTCTTTTGTTAGGTTAGAAAACATTCAAGTTTTTTTCCCCCTAGTGTGCGGGTTTGAACTTTGCTATCAATCTTGAAACTGTCAACCAATATTTTATATTTGATTTGTTAACTTGTGTTTTTGTTATGTTGTCAGTGTTAAATAGTTCAATTGTTGTCATACCACAACAATATTCATTGCAGACAGGGCAGAGTAAATCCTTTTTTCCTTGTTGTTCTGGTTTGTAGCTGGTTAATGTGATTGCACAGAATGAAACAGGAGGAAAGTGGATATATATGACAGTTTAAAATGGATTTTATTAAAGCAAAGAATATGAATCATTATTACTTATCCAACTTTATGAAACCCATTTTTATGTGAGTCTTTGTGTTTGCCTTAACCTTAAACTGAATCCAAACAAATTCCCCCAGTTTGCCAATTAATATTTTCTCTCTGTCTCTGTCTCTTTCTCTCTCTCTCTCTCTCTTTCTCTCTCTCTCTCTCTCTCTCTCTCTCTCTCTCTCTCTCTCACTCAGAACCTGTTGGTGAATCATGGATGAGGAGGACTCCAGCTTGTCAGCAGCAGTACCACTCTCTTCCCCCTCTCTCAACAGTGTGCAGGCACTTAAGCACTGCTTAGTTGCCAGCATGCCTTTTTTTCTATTCTCTTACCATGTAATCTTACATTTTTAAGTTGCACCATTATGTACATGTCATATTTGACAGGGTATAATGAATATTTTTACCTGTAAGAAGACTGGAGTGGGTTTTACAAATGCAAGTGTTGAATTTTATAAGCACATACTTGGGAAATTCTGGCCATTTATTTATCAGGATTGTATTTACTCTATTGCATTCTTATATATCCTTATATATTTAGACATCTATTTAAAGTCTGCTGTGATGGTGTGTTTTGTGAAATCACAGTTTTATGCATATGATAAGTTGCTATATAGAGACTGCGGCGTAAGGAGCAAGTAAAAGTTGTTTTGGACTTGAGCTTTCAAGCATTAGCATTTACCCATCGTGCACAACTGCAAAATGTTACATACATATATATATAGATATGCGCAATGAAATGGTATTTGATCACTACGTTACAGAATACACTCTATTTGCAAAGTATTCTTTTACATCATTATTTGTGTTCTTTATGCATCTACTGCTTACAATTAAAGACCTTTACACACTGACCACGATTTATTAATGCAGTTTATTCAGACATAGTAATGATTTTGGCATCTCCAATAGGAGGTGTTGAAGAGTTACAGACATCCAGGCTGTGCTTAAAAACTCTCATTAAGCTCCAGCTCCTAAATTAGTTGGTAGAGCTCTCCTTGCTTCTTTTGCTTTTCTAAAATAAAGAGTAACAAACTGTATTTCACCATTTTCCCAAATTAGGAAGGCATTCTGACTGCAGCATTAGGGCAGACTTTCAGAAGAACTGTGTTGCATCTGTTATGTATTGGTATTTTTTTGTTTGTGCTTTGTGTGTGTGTGTGTTCGTTCTTAGGGAAGTAGGGGTATATTTGTCCACAAAAGTGTAGGATAGTTTTGGTAAAGTGAAGACATTTAACTGGTCCTCACTTTATCAGATGTTGTTTTCACCATAAATCACATTTATTATTGGAGATTCAA
This sequence comes from Semaprochilodus insignis, assembly GCA_034552555.1. Taxonomy (NCBI): domain Eukaryota; kingdom Metazoa; phylum Chordata; class Actinopteri; order Characiformes; family Prochilodontidae; genus Semaprochilodus; species Semaprochilodus insignis. Next base: position 11,363,257 of record CM067492.1, on the reverse strand, counting down.
ATAATGCAGAAAATTAGTCTTTTGAATACTGAGGTTAAGGTTAGGTAGTATTATTTTGGTGCAGTAATACAAAGATGAATAGAACTCTGTGGATGACCTCACAAGTATAGTAAGACAAACGTGTGTGTACGTGAGAGAGAAATTTGATGTTGTTTAATCATATCATAATCGGTGTGTAATGGCCTTCAGGTTTGCTAACAGCCGCTTGCTAACCACATGGCTTCAAAAAGAAGAGAAAAATCCAGTCCTACTATGTGCGAATTGTGTGCAGTTTATTTGGAAAACAGGAAAAGTAAAAACTGCAAGCACTCAAATATCAGTTGTGCTTTTTAAATACTTTTTATCCTTATGCAGTTTATTTCTTTGTCTATTTCTTTGCTTCTTTAGTCTGTTAAACATGAATATAGGACAGTCACAGACAATTAATCAAGCAAAGTTTTGCTAATATATCTTCAAATTTAAAGTACACAGAATGTTGTTGTGCCATTAAGTGCAATAAGTTTTCATAAATACTGTATATGAGGCTACTTTATAAGGGGGGGCAGGGGGTTGGATGTATATCTCTCAAAAGTAATACTCTAGTAAGACATATCTGCCTGTGGGGGTGGAGTGGTAGCAGTGATGGTTGGGGAAGTGAGTTAGTGAAACTGGGATTAACAGTGAACGCTAAGATTAGCCCTAACCCTAACCCTAACCAAAGCTACCAGCTGATATGTCGAAGAGGCTGAAAACCCTCAGGTGGCCAAGGTATAGAAAAAGCAAAGAAAGGACAAAAGACGGCGAAAGGACAAAGGTAATGTAACGTGATGAATGAATACTTTGTGTTGCACAGTAATAGCCATGCAACCATCAGATGTTGGAGCAAAGTTAGGTAGCTCAATAATGTTTGCTAATTTAATACACAGCTAGCTAGCTAGCAAGAGTTAGCGTCAGTTACTTCAACCTTAAATTGTTAGGAAAAGTTGGAAAGACTATTAAGTTGTTTGGGGGAAATAACCTTCACAATTTTAAGAAATACACTGTTTCTTGTTTGTGCTGAATGCCTGCACGAATCATTCACCATCTGCCTGAGGGTAACATTTACTAACATCTTAGGCTAGTTAGCTAGCTAATGTTAGACCTGCATATATAGTGAATTAAATTGCCTGAATGCTAGGTATAATATACTTTTTGTTTGTGTTTAGAATGTTATTGACTGTAATGTGGTTTATGTGTGTTATTTCCCGGGGTTTCAACATTCAAGGGGCACCAGCTAAAATGTTGCCCAGGGCATCACGTTGGTCAGGGCTGGCTCTGCACATGTGCAAACACTCACACAAATGTGCACACATCCTCAGTTTGTTGCTTTTGACATGGGGAAGGCTCCCAAGTGAGTGAAGGCAATTACAGTGAAACAGCATCTCGCACATACAACCCTCAGTTATCCGGCTCACACACATCTAAGTATGCACTGAAGCTTTGGGGCACACTCGCAGTTTGACTGTGTGTCACAGAATACACATCCGTCCGTCAGGGCTAATAAGGCTCACATGCTCCTGGGACTGACTTTGCCATGACCTTTTTAGAGTCGGGAGTCGAGTTGGTTGTATGTATGTATATATGTGTGTGTGTATGTATATATATATATATATGTGTGTGTGTGTGTGTGTGTGCGCACATGCATGTGTGTGATCAGTCATCATTCCCTGTGGTGCACTGGTGCGATTATTCATACTTCAAGGCTGACACATTTCCTTGTATTTGTTGGTCAGAAACAGCCTTTGAGAGCTTGTGGTGGAATGTGGAATATCGTGCCAATGGCTAGATAATGTCAAGTAAACATGTAACAATTGCATTAACATTGTTTTAGCATGAAATGTTGACATAATTAACCTTAAGTAATGCATTTGTTAACATGACAAACTGAGGTAGTCCGTTAATAATGGCTAACTAATGTTAAGTAAACAAGTCAGAACTACATTAGTTGATGTTCTTGTCTTTTGCTTAAGTTTAGATCTAGAATACCATTTCATTAAAAATAAAAGGTACTAATAAAAATCAGCTGGAGGAGCAATTTGCACCTAAGTCACATGACTGGGAGTATAAAATGAGTGTTTAGAGAGGCAGAGTCTATAAATTTTGGAATAATTTTTTTGAAATTTCGGAACAATAGTTGTTGCTCTATTTGCAACAAGTGGTGTACCCCTCCTCATCTGTACTTCAGAATGACTGTACTTCAGATTTAAAAAAACCAAAAACAAAACTTAATCCTGGTAAGTAGTTGTGAGATGTTCCACCAGGTGCACAATTTTGCCCCTGTCCCAACTATTTTGAAATTTGTTGACATTAAATTAAAAACTGACATTTAAAGAAAAAATACAAAAAATTCCTTAGTTTCAATATTTAAGATGTTGTGTCTGTACTATTTTTGATTAAATATAGAGTGTAAATGAATTGAATGAAAATGAACAGCATTGCATTGTGTTTTTGTTTACATTTTGCACTCCGTCCAAATGGTTTTGGAAACAGGGTTACCAGAGACAGTAACTCAGCTGTAGCTGCATAGTTTGTCACTTGTCCTCTAGTTTTTCATCACTGGCCACTGTGATGAAACTGTTGACTAGATATTTTTGCACTAGTCCAATGACCTGAACTGGATATTGGCCAGATGTGAACAGTTGGATACTGTTACTGTTGTTATAATTTTAACAGTATAATTTTCTAAACCTTATAGGACAATGTAATTAATTTAAGTCTTAAATAGAATGTTTTATATTAACTTCACTGCAGTAAATTAGTCCAGTGTTTCTGGTTCTTAAGGCCCACTGTCCAGCACCTTTTAGTGTGACTCAACAGCTCAAGAACTGATTAGAGAGAAGAGAAAGCACTAAAATGCATGGCAGTGGGCTTTCAGGAGCAAGGTTGAGAAATTTGTCTAGGCTTTAGTGATGTTTATATTTGTTAGCCTAGGACTGTGTTCTGATTAAACATCTGAAACCATGGTGCAGTTTGTCATCTCATAAATATACTTCCTTAATATTCTCACAAAACAGTTTTCTCAAATTCCATCTGAAAATCAGCAAAGATGAATAATAATCCTAATTTATGGAATTTTCTAAAAATAAGTATAACTGACAATGAATGTTTTATTACTACATTTATTTTAAGAAACCTGATTGGTTGGTGCTTGGCTTGTGTGTTTATATGTGTCTGTGTGACCACCACAAGGATGTTCACTAGCACTTAAGTCTTAAATGGGGGGACTATAGGGACAGTTGAGGCTCTAGCTGTCAAAGTGGTGAAGGAAAGTTGACAGCTGCGGGACAGGAGCGGGCAACGAGGGCAAAGGTTAACACAATAAGTACTCTATCACACAACAATAAGAGCTGACAGCACTGCTGCTATACATGTTGCCCCTTAGAGAGAAAGGCAACATTCTGTACCTTCTGTTGTCTGAGTACCAGGCATGCGGTAACAAATAGCATTTAAAATGATACAATAAAATGCAAAACGTGAGGACTGTGTTATCACTTGGTATATCTTGTAAGATATCTAGTTAGGTTGCCATGATACCAGAATCTCAGTAATGGGTCTCAGACCATTCAGGACAAGCATCTGGCCTCTCACTTTTGCTCACTTTGTGATGTATATGGCATCAGTTATGTGAACGCTAGTTTTTGGAACATGGATATCAGGAATATAGGAGCTATGTATAATGCAATTATTACTCCAGTATGCACTACCATGGTTGCTTTATAAAACTCTGCACCTGTATCAGTATATTTTTAGATATGCCACTTAGGGTGTCTCTGCCAAGTCAATTCAGATTAGCATGCATAATTTGCCTATAGGCACCATACCTCTTTAAATAAAGTACTACATTCTGAAAAAATACATTATGTACAAAAACATATTTAATTGTTCCGTCTCAAGTAATGGTGTGGTCTAATAACATCCTTCACAATTATCACACTCAGAATACACTTAGATTACACTGTCTATATCTTTAAGAGAGGCTTTAAGATACACTCTCTCTCTCTCCCTGTGTTAAGGCCTGTGTCATGCCCTCTCCGCTGCCTCTATCTAAATATGAGCCTTCCCCAGTGTGCGGCCTTGATATTTCCAGCACGCTAGCTGCTAACCCTTTGGGCAAACACAGTGTGGGGGTGTCTGTTCTGCATGCTGTTATTAGTACTGTACAGAGGGCGTCCAAAACACAGTGATGTCTCCATTCTGCAGGGCCCAGCCTGTGCCACCTTTTCTGAGCTTTCTGTACTGGGCTCTGCTGTGCTGTCAACACTGTTGTAGAGAAATGGACACACAGCCAGCTGATACAAGAGTACCATGAACACTCACACAGACATACTCACTCACAGCTGACATTTAACTTCAAATACCACGCCACGCTACCCATCCACTCTTATTAGCCTCTCTGTCTGTTCAAAGCAGAGACTACTTAGAAAGGGATGGAGCTGACTCTTTTTCTGGGCATTTTTTTTTTTTATTATTGCTTTTCATTTGTCTCTTTTTACCAGAGACAGATGTAGTGGCATATATAACGGATAGGTGGTGTTTTGAATGTTGAGGAAATAAAAATCATGCTGTCCAAGGAGGGTGAAGCGACCTTTTTCTCATCTCATCTCAGATTAGACAAAATGCTGTAATCAGTTTTGGCTGAATAACATAAACATAGTCTACATAGATGTCACAAAAATAAACTAATGGAATTACAGAAAAGGTCTTACTAAATATTAAAGACGAAGATGTAACTGAGAAAAACAGAGATTATTTGAGTCATGTGGTGGAAGTCTACAAAAGCCTAATTGGCCTTGCTGTCACTGAATGTGTAGGATGCCTCCCACCAGCATTCTCCTGCAAGCATATTCAGCTGTCCAGTGACATTGCATAAGCACAGTTTGATGGCTAGCTTTTATGTTTCAGAAGAAATGTTAGCCTTTACTCTATACTGTATATGTGTGCGCATGTGTGTCTATATATGTTTTGCTTATTGAGATGCTGGGAATGGAAGGTAAAATGGGATATTGTGAGTTAACAGTATTTTCTTTGCCACCTGGTGCATAGTAACATAGCCAAAAATCAAAAGTGAGCAAGATTATGGAACATGTGATGATTCATGCTTAGCATGGAACTACAATGTAAAAAATCTGTTTTATTATTAAGTTGATTTTAAACTACAAAGTACAGTCTCATTACTAGTGTTTTATCCATATCATGCAGACCTGCTGTCAATATTGACTTTTTATGTACCACCAAGTTTTACAGTACTCAAGTTTTTTGGATTACATATAACATCAATTATATGTACGCACAGTATACAAATCATCAATCTGACTTTGTCCAACGTTAGAGGTAGTAAGTAATAGTAGTAAGTAGTTCTAGTTTAAAAATATTTATGGGTTGTCTCGTATGCACACGCTGTTTGAGATCTACCCACAGATATTCATGTCTTGAAACAGTAAAGGCCATTTCAAAACCATTTGTTTGTCAAAGTACTTCACAGTTAATTTTGATGTATATTTTGCTTTTATTCCTCTGTCTCCACAACATTTCCTGTGCCACTGGCTGCACGGCAATCACAAACATAACAGATACATTCCTGTGCTTAACAGTTGGCAAGGTCTTCTTGTCATTAAATGCTTGTATTTTTCTTGAGCTTTCTAATTTTGTCTAATATTTTTTTTCTTTTGACTTCTACTTTTATTGTTAGAAGTCCTAAGCAAAATACAACTCAATCCAGTGGACGCAGTATGAGGTTTGCTGAATGACCACTAGTACTAGTAAATACTTCACACATAAGGCTATGCATGGAGGAATCTTTTAAATATCATTGACTGTAGTAATTGAACAGAAGACTGGTCCATTTAAGCCTTCTTTTACATGTTTGCCAGGATAGCATGACTTACAATGGTAAGCATGCTTTTATGGCTTAGTTTGGATGTGTACACTGTTGTAATTTCTTCTTTTGGTGTCAGTTGAAGAGAGTAGACCACTCTGGATATGATGTTAGTTTACTGAGCCCTAGAATGCGGTCCAGAGAAGTCCAGAGTGAACAGACTTTGAAGGGGTTTTTAAACCGTTGTTGAGGAGTGAGGCAACTTCTCCCAGAGTTGAACAAAAGGTCAAGAAAGATAAGAACATCTCTGTTCTGAGGGGGCACCCCTCCCAGAGTTTAACGAAAGATTGAAGGGAGAACAAAAGGTCAAAGGAAGATCAGAAAAGGAATAGAATTAATAGGGGCAAACAAACAAAAATAAATTAATTTACAGCAACACTTATAATCAAAAAATAGTTGCCAGAAGGCAATGCTATTCGGAAAGAAAGAAGATAAAGGTTACCAGAAACAATAAATGATTAAAAATATAGATAATATGGGCAATATTTATTGAGTTACACATACAGAAGTAGTGTCTCTCAGTATGTTTGCTAACGTTTTGGCATCGAGTTGTAGAGGTTCCTAATGGTGTCCTGCGATAACTCATTCGATACTGCTTGAATATTCTGATGCAGTTCTTGCAAATTTTTCCCACACATTTCAATCAGGGATAGGTCTGGCGATGCAGATGGCCATCGCATAGTATCTTTGTGTTCAAGGCAAGCTCTTGAGAAGGCAGCATTATGCAGACCAGCATTGTTCTATTGGCATAGCGCACCGAAGTGTGCGTTCAGAAAAGGTAGGTCCACTGGTTGCAGGACCTCATTAACGTAACGTGCTGTCAAAGTGCCTGTAATGAAGACCAAAGGTGATCTGGCATCGTATGAAATTGCAGCCCACACCATCACACCATGCCTTCTGTGTGACACGTGCCAACAAAACTACACTTTGCTACCACTCGGCACCAACAGGATGACATGCGCAACAGGACGATATGGTCTTGTATAGTCAGTCAGGTACAGCAGTAAGCCCTGTAGTTGCTTACGTGATATGCATGGCAGAGCATGAAACTTGAATAATTTGCATGTCTCACAAAATTAAACCTACTCACCAAGTTTCATTCCTGTCAAATGCTTCTTTCTGGGTGCAACTTTTTTTTGTTGATGATGATTGTATATAAAAGTTTATCTTCATCTATAGAATATTCACATTCTCCTTTTTTCAATCTCCTCCTTCCCCCTACGGCATGACCCTTTTTGGCTTTCGACATTTGTGTTTGTTGTTGGTGTCATAAAGTTGTCGTCACACATGTGCTGCTGCCACCGAAATGCTTTAGAATATCACAGAAACTGTGAGATAGTCAGCAGACCGATCTACCCATTTGCATGTCATGCCAAGCCTGGCCAAGATCGGACTGGACCACATATTTAAATCACACTGTGATTAGACTGCCTAGGATGGTAGTCTGACTATGAAAGTCAAAACATATTGCTTATATAAAAATGTCTTAATTACACTGTAACAGTCTTAATATTAAACAATTGGTTTGCTTGTCAATTTGCTTGTATTCCGAAACAGATGCATCATAAATCATCTCACTGTTTCAATACGTTTTGCTCCTATTTGCTCATAAGCAGAACTTGTTGCTTTTGGTGCTGATGAGGACATTGCATCTTAAATATTTCATTGCTTGCTGTGGCCTTCACAAAAAGTCCTTTGTGAACAGTAAATTGTACCTGTGCTCTGGAGGATGTTGGTGATTTTAAAGACCAATATTTGAAGGTTTCACATCCCAGGCCTTGATTCATTGCCGCTCAATGTCACTGCAGTCTCTTTTTGCTTTTGGAAATTGCTTATTTTTGCCATGGCCAGTTTCAGCACTGAATAAGTCTAATAAATAACTTTTTTTTCCCTTATAGATCATTTACTGAGTCTCACTGTTCATTTCAGCGTACAGATGTCAATGGCAAGGGCAAACTAAAGCCAAAATACACATTCATAGTCTGTTATGTGCCACATTATAGAACTGCGTTTACCACGCTACAAATGCAAGGTCAGGATGCAAAAAAAAGTTGTAATTCCGAATGGAAAATGGATCATTTTCTGTCAGTTAATCCCATCAAAAGAGCCTTAAACAGCAAGGGTTTGATGTTACTTTCCTAATGCATACTACTGGCAAGAAAACGTCATCCTTCAACGGCATCCTTTTAAATACTATGTACATGCATTATAAGCTCCATTAGAGATTCATCGTTTACTCAGTGAACGTATGACAATGTAGAAGCCGTATTAGTGGATTGTCATTCTAATTACTGTCTGTTCCAATGAATATCTTTATAAATCTGCTTCCACAGCCTTCCTTGGTATGCTGGCTTTAATTGAAGTGGTCCACTTCTTCATGCGGTTTTACTCACTACAGTGTAATGCAGTGTGTGTGAGATACCGGTTTGTTTAAAATCTCGTTTGGACGTCTCAATGACAGTGATCATTTGCGCTGTGAACTTAATGCGCTGCTTGAAAGCAAGGTGTTCCACCCCAAGCATCCATACGCCGACAGGCAGGTTTCAATTAGCCTTTATTGTTTATGATGTATCTTTTAATAGGAAATAGGCTTGCTGTTGCTACTGCGATGAGCAGCATCAGTGTTCTGTTGCATCTTAATAAAAAAGACATGGCTCCAGAATGTGGGTTTCCACGGCAACAGGCACCTGAGTAACCGCAGAGACGAGCTTCAAGGCAAGGTTAGAAAATGACATCTCTGCATCCCGACATGTCCGCATTGATCCCGTGTCATACCCAATTACAGCTCACGCTGTCATACAGGCACATTCTATTCAGGCTGAAAGCCTCTCGCAAACGACTACGCTCCGCCGCGCACTCCCACTCTCACATATACAAGTGTGGATCATAAATAGTGTTCCCTTCACCTTTCCATCACCCATCCGCCAGTGCCTCTCCCAGCACGGATCCCTGCAATTATGCCGCCGCTATTGAGAAAGGGAGTGCGCGTGATTAATGAAGGAGTCGAGATGGCAGTGATTGACAGAACTTAATTGGAATTGATATTGAGCAGTCTCTCATTATGTATCATTATGTATCTTCTTAAGTCCTTGGTGTACTACAAAGGAATCAATACGTCTTCAGATATGATCTGTTTATCCCAGTTCACTAGTTCCAAAGGTTTTTTCTTTTTCTTCATCTTATATGTTTGACTCAGTTGATCTTAATGATCCACATTATAAAAGTCAAATGCAGATTTTCTGTCAGTGAGTGAAACTGTGGGAGAAAATATATCTTAAGCCCTTGCTTGCTTACTCTTCGCTCTCTCTCTCTCTCTTTCTCTCTCTTTCTCTCTCTGTCCCCATCCTCACCTTCCCCTGAGTTTCAAATCAATTTCACATGCTCATTTGAGATGTTACACTGTAGCTAACTTAACGAGACCACTTGAATTTAATAAGATCACGTTTTTGCTTTCGGAGAGCTTGTCCCCAGTGTTAATCTCTTTGCCTGAAACTGCACTTCATGACTTATCTTCCTCATCCGCCCCCAATCTCAAACCAGGTAACCATGTCATCTCTTGAGAAATGATCGCAACTTCCTATGAGAAATGCGTATAACTTTTCTGCTGTGAGTTCTGCATGGCCAAGTTGCTCTGCTCCTCAGTGTCTTAGAGCTGCCTGAACCGATTTCCACACTATTTTTTTTTCTCCAGGAGTCGGTTTCACTCTGTGGAACAGTGGTCAAACAATGGGGCCTAATTAATGCGTGTTGCTGCCTGACAGGCCCCATTTTCCTTTAGAGTGTCTTGCTTCAACTGGGCTATACCCAGCTAATTTGATCCATGCCTAAGCCGTTCTGGCTAATGCCAAGTGGAATCATGTGGTGACCTAATGGAATCAGACCTTGGGTGGTAAAAACCTGGTAGAAATTCTTTTCTTCAAAAAGGTGTCATAGCATGGAAATATTTTGCTCACTTTTGTAGCCTACCTCTAATTTACAAGTGTAGCATATAGTGGTTGGACATGAATTATACAGAGGAAAAAAGAGATTTGTGTTTAATTACTGCTGGTATAATTTTTGCATGACTGTGTGTGAAATACTCCCTGTCCCATGTTAGGTGGCTTCTTCATTGGCTGGCTGGTAACTCACTTGCCATAACAGCGCTCATGCTACCTTCAGCGGCAACAAAACGTAAGGCTTAACATTTCTTCTTCAGGAAATGCTCTTTTGTAGTTGGTAATGTCGTCTCCCACCCATCAGCTGAGACCAAGTTCTCTTGGGGAAATCTTCATATATGATGCACTATATTATAAAGTTTTTCGGAGGTGTCAGGGGCATAGTTACAAAGACTGGTTGAACCAATTTGATACAGTACCACACACAGGCAGACAGTGTTGCATCTATGGGTATTTAAGGCTCCCAAAGACAGAAGCTCGTCTATGTGGGTGAAGCAGGATGAACAATAACCTTTCCCTGTATTTGAGCATCTGTTTTTCCCCTAACAGACAACATAAAGCTGTAGTACGTTCATTTTCAGGTACCCCTCAGAATTGTGAGGAATTCATTGGGTTAATTAGGAGGTCCTCACACTTTGGTTGCAAACACACTCTGTCACTCCTATTCCAGCTAATTAACTTCTTCAGACACCTTGATTGGCTGGATCAACTGCATTAGTGTTGTACAAGGAGGAGACAGCATTTCAGCTACAGGCTGGAACTAAACTGTGCTGGATAGTCAACCTCCGGCAGGAGGGATGGAGGCTTAATGACATGTAGTTTGTATTTTATTATTAGTTTGTAAACTTGCTGACCCCAAATATGTCTGCATTTGGAAACTGGAAAATGGGAATTGTATGCTTGTATGTATCACATTTATAGCCTCTAAAGCACCTTGTGGGGACACAAAGTGGATATTCTTCAAATTCTTTCCTAGGAGGGTTCATTATTTGTAGCTCATTTCAACTCAGAATTATTGTCCTAATAGCTGAAATGAGTCATTTCATGCATGAGTCTACTTTTTATAAGAATTTATAACAATAATGACTGATGAAGGTCAACATCTCCCCATACTGATAGATGAATGAGGAAGTTTGTCATGCATGTCAACTCATTTTTATACCTTAGGAAAGAGGAAGTCAGGGATGACCACTCCAGATTTCCTAAACATGAGTTAGGGAAATTGAAATACAAATGTGAAAAATGTTTTTAAATATAAACAGGGAAAAGTCTGCCAGTTATTGTGACACCTTAAACAACAATCCCTTGAGGTTAGCTGGAATTACCTTCTATTTTCACTGATTGATTTTCTTGATGAACAACATGCCCATTTGGTCATATTTGCCAAGGTTACTATACATTTTAGAGGTAGGTGTATTTTTTTGTGAATCGCAACACATGTAAATGCTCAGACTTATTCCAAAAGAATGTAGATACAGAGAAGTACAAAGTAACGAACTGTTAATTCTGTAATTTTATCATTTACTTTAATCAGACATTATATCTTTTTAATAATGCTGAGAACATAGAGTGCACTCATTCTGTCATTGTACTTGCAGAGTTACACTTGTTAGCTACTTTAAAGACCATTCATGGTTCCTGATTTCTAATAATGTTATTTTCCTTTATTTTATTTTATTTTATTGTAATTTTAGTGTTTTTTCTGAACTGCTTGCTGACTAGATAAATAGTTACATAATTGTTTAAGGTGTAAATGCAAGATACGCAAAATGCTGATGACAATGTCCACATTATTGACCTCTGGCTTCTCTCTCTCACTCTTTCACTCGGTCTCTTTCTCTCTCTTTCGCTCTCTCTCTCTCCCCCCACAGCCTTTACTCCTATTGCTTTGATTGCAACTGTAAAGATTGAAAACCCTATATTTACACTTGACGACACCCTTAATGTGACAAAGTACTAAAGCATGGTGTGACACACACATAAACTCTGCATGCAGTACACAGTATGCACTGTAAATCTCTGCACACAAATGTACAAACACACACCCAGACAGAGTGTGCTGTGAAACACTGCACTCTCATTAAGATTGCCCATAGCAGCATTCCCCCACACTGCAGGGCTTTCAGCACCCCTCTGCCAGCAGCAGACAGCAAGATAACATAGCCTTGGGAGTCTGCTTTACACTAAACTTCACATCCTTTGCATGGCAGTAGAGCTCCTAAAACATTGTGCTTCTACAGAGAAAGCCAGCTAGTATTTGAAAATGATGATGAATGGTTGACACTTGCACAGGGTACGATTCTTTCTACTTCTGAAAAATGCAGAGGTGAGTTGTTTGTAGCCTTTGGCTTGCAGATAATCATTTTGCTTGGCTTCAGTGCACAACCAAACTGCTATGAGCCCTTGGTTTTAAAATACTCTTCTAAAAAATGTAGGTCCCAAAAGGGTTCTTTGAAGCAATGCCGTAGAAGAACGACCTTAGGTTCACTAAAGAACCTTTAAGTGGATGTTCCTTAACCGGAAAAAGAAAAGTAATAAAAATAATAAAAAATAATAGGTTTCAGTCAGAAGTGAACAGGTGTGAAAGTGCAATGGTTATTACAGAAATTATAGTCAACAGTAAGTGGACATATGATGTGAAAATACTCCAAAGAACTATTGTGCCTTTTATTTTTAACTTGTACTTTAAATAGTCATATTAGCATTATTTTGCTGTATCAGTTGTTCTCAGTACTGGTCTTGGTGTACCATTGTCCTGAATGTTCCTGTAGAATGATGTTGTATTTTACCTGCTCTAACACACTTAGTCAGAGCGTGTGAGTGGTGCAGAGTGGGAATGGAGTGGGGAGCGGAGAAGCATGATTTTGATCAGAGCAGGGAACAGTTAGTGTCAGTATGTGTCAGTTTTCCCTCACTCCGAAACTGCTCCGGTATCGCTTCATCCTGCAAACCACACAGTCCTGTGCTTTCACGCTACTTCTCCATGACATGAGTGATGTGGTAGTGACTTCACGGCTCGCACATGCTGGCCTTCAATAGAAAATGTCTGCTCTGCTCAGCTGTTCAGTAGACCTACGTCTCACCAACCATAGCAGAGCTTTACAAGCACCACACAAAATCAAGTTTGTGCCATCTGTTTTGCTGTGAGAATGGTAAAGATGAGCTTATTAGTGCATTTGTGTTAAATCTTTGAGCTTAAACCTTCTGGAAAAAAGCATGTGTAGCACAGAGTGTTTAGCTACTAAATTATAGATTTAGGAGCGCACACAGAGTGGAGCAGTTACTCTGATGTGTGAGCAAAGAGCAAGTGTTTTTTTTTTCCTTAAACACAAATCCCAAAGTTCTAAAAGTTTCATATATTGCATGTTAACTAAAGTAAAATAATAATAAGAATAATATGATGCTTTCTGTTATATTAGATGTTTAAAGTTCATATGTAAAAGGATATTATTGCATAAACTTTTAGAGAGAGTTTTCTTTGATGATTGAAGAAAAGTTTGGTGTTTACGTTTTTTATGTTTTATATGATGATGTGCATGGTATGATGGTTTATATGATGGTAAATTAGTACAGCATAAATCCCCCAAACAAAACTCCATGTAACCATATAGATATATTTTGTGTGTGCGGAAAGTGAGGTTTTCCTGCATGGTGTATTTATGTAAGACTTGGTCTGGCCCTGTGAGATTAAACATGGAGGTGATTGCCATAAACAGAGAGTGTGTATGTGTGTGTGTGTGTGTGTGTGTGTGTGTGTGTGCGCGTGTGTGTGTGCATGTGCACTACTGTGGATTGAGCACTGCACTCAGCTCCTACAGCTAACTGCAGCTCACTTACATATGTCTCACCTGTAGTCCATTTTCAATGGCCTCTCATATGAAGTACCACTGTGTGTTTGGTTTTTATGTGTGTATATTTATTTGATGGCCTTCTGCCTGTTGATGCTGCTAGTGCATTATGACCACAACTACACTTATCCAATCTATGCATTCATCATCCACTTACAATTCCTCATTCATGGTTATAGTTTTTGCAACAATAGCAATACAAGAGTGGATTAATTACTGTTTGACCAAGGTGTACCAATAGTACATGAATTCTTACTTCCTCTTCATCAAATAGTAAAACAGCTGGTATGACCCAACATCTGTTTAGGGATTGAAATTCATTATACACATGCAGATTGTGTAAAAGCTAATCAGATAGTCTAAATACAAATGTGTGGACCTCTCCAAAACTTCGGCCCTAATGCAATCCAGTGTGCAGCCTGCTCCTGAATATCAGTCAATCCCTTACTCCATATATGCTAAACCGCTGTGTCCACTGGGAAATTATCTCACCATCCTGAAGTGTTTTATCACCTCGTTCATCACATTACACACAGAATAGGGTGAGGCCAGGCTGGGGCACGTGTGAAGCTGCACAGCATTCGCTTACACCATTAAGCCCCAGTTTTAAGAAAATCCACCCCTACCTTGATTTAGTGCCATTATGCCAGGCAGGCGACGACGGGTGAGAGAGGGCGCTTAACCCCCACATTTTAAGGAGCAGATGCTGCACTCACAGCCTTAATCTTTCTATAGTGTTCTGGATTAGGCCGTGGTCGTATTATAGGCTCTTATATGGAGGACTGCTTTGTCGTCTTCTTTTCTTCTCCTTTGTGATGATCCTACTAGCAGCTTACAGACTCATTATTTTTATCATGCTAATTTCCGTATGAGCTGTAGGGGGCCTGTGATTTAGCATGTATCAATGAAGACTTTAGACCATTTTTCAAGTATCGACTTATTCTCGCTCCCTGCCACTGTGCAGGCCATCTGCTGTCCAGTTACAGGGGTGTTTCACACATTTTCTAGGCCCTGTGCAAATGCAGGCTCTGTGGGTTCCTTTCTCACTGAGGAAAGGTCTCCAATATTTTTTATTGATGCTGAAGTCATTTTTTGCCAGTATTCATTTCATTATGACACTAATTGCTTAGAAATGCCAGTGGCTAGTTGCATAAAACATCTTATATGTTATATAACATACCGTATGTAAAAGCCTCGTCAAGTTTCATCCAAAGCATTTTATTTCAGTCTAAAAATCAATGTGCCAAACTGCCTTCTTTGGATCAAAAATAGTTTTTGTAAATGAGATGCACAAGTGTAACAGGGAAGACACAAACATATCTCATCATCAAGAAATAAATAAATACTTGCACCCAGGACTGTCAGACTGTCACAGAGTGAATCAGAATGGCAGTGGGTCATCCAACATCCAACAACCAACGAATCTGTGTATAGAGACACGGTGGTCAGCACCAAAATGAAAGGTTTGTTGTCACGCGTTACACATACAGAAGACCTGTTATCATAGTGTGGGGTGCAATTTCATACGATGCCAGATCACCTTTGGTCTTCAGTACAGGCACTTCAACAGCCCAGCGTTACATTAATGAGGTCCCGCAACCAGTGGGCCTACCTTTTCTGAATGCACACTC
The DNA here is from genome assembly GCA_034552555.1 of Semaprochilodus insignis. Classification (NCBI taxonomy): domain Eukaryota; kingdom Metazoa; phylum Chordata; class Actinopteri; order Characiformes; family Prochilodontidae; genus Semaprochilodus; species Semaprochilodus insignis. The sequence goes on along the minus strand of CM067492.1, from coordinate 11,347,950 downwards.
TGATGCGCTATTCCAACAGGATAACGGTGGTCCACATACTGCTCCCATCTCAAGAGCATGCCTTAAACAGACAGGTACTATGCCATGGCCGGCTGCATCACCGAAACTATCCTCGATTAAAAATGTGTGAGATGCTATTGGGCGTGCTAACGACAACTCCACCCCTACTGCAAAATGTTCAGGAACTGCTTGAGAATATTCAAGCTGCATGGGATGGATAATTGCAGGACAACATTAGGAACCTCTACAACTCCATGCTGAAATGTCTGACATGTTGCATTAGCAAACATGTCCGCCTGACGCCGTACTGAGAGACACTATTTCTGTATATGTAGCTCAACAAATATTGCCCATGTCCGTCTAAATATTTAATTATTTATTGTTCCAGGTAATCTTTATCTTTCTTCCGAATAGCATTGCAGTCCAACACTCCCTTCTGGGTGCAACCAAATTTTTGATGATGAGTGCACTTTCACAGAAACACTGATACCACTTACAGGTGGTATGTCCTTGGGAGGACACCCACACAGACACAGGGAGAACATGCAAACTCTACACAGAAAGGTGCCCCGGTTATCCGGCCAGGGAATGGAATCAAGGCCCTTTTTGCTGTGAGGCAGCTGCACTACCCAGTGCACTCCCATGGCAAACAAGGAATAATTTTTTTTAAGTAAAAGCAAAATGAGCATGAGCAAGTAAAATGGTTTCTTTATAGGGATTTAACTTAAGATGTTTATGTTTTTTTTATGTAGGCAACCAATGGTCCTTTGAGGGTCCCCTCCACCTCTAGGTCCAAGGAAGTCAGTTTCCCTATTCCCTTGTCCAGATAACATATGTCTTAGTGGCTTTTCTTTACTAGCTTGATTTCATAGTGTCTCCTTAGTAGCCTTGTGTAATCCGCACTTGACACAAGAGCTTCTTGTTTTCCCTGTTAAGTTGTTTGCGAGACTCAGGTTGAAAGCAGTGTGAGCTCAACTGTCACACTGGATTAAAGACGCTGTCTGGGGAGCTCTATCACCAAGGTTACTGACAGGTTGACTCTTTCTGACTGCCACAGTTACAAAGGCTTGAATCTTCCCAAATCAAAGTCTTTTTTAAACTTTTCTCTTTTGTGTCAAAATTGCCTGTTTTTTCCCATGAAAAATATTTGCTTTTTATTCAGACATTTTTTAAGACTTTTCTTATACATTTTCCAAAAGGCACCTGTGAAGAAAGTACCTTTCAGAAGCATTAACATGCCAGCATCTAAATCATGATTAAAGCCTTAAACTGAGAAGAGGCATTCATTCAGTAGAATCATTTAGGTATAGGTATAATCCCTGTTTAACACTGTCTGACTATCATCCTCTCTCTGTCATCCTTATTTCTGTTTTTGCTCCTTCAGAGAAACTGAAGCATCTCAAGGCAAATTGTTTTCGGTTTTGGTCCCCATGTTTTACAATAAATGACCTACTAATTAGATCGCTTAACTAACAACACCATGTTGTATTACTACTGTGTTGAGAGTGGTCTGCCTCCCAAAAAAATATCAGACCCTCTTGTGGTACCTTTCTATTAATGGATGGGGTAAAGGGGGCTGCTAAATTGTGCAAAGTTTGCAATTGGTCAACTTTTAAAGTGTGCTGCTACAGTCACTTCAGCTATTCTTCAGCCAAGGCCATGCATCACCAAGCATATTGACACTTTTGCTACACTGTCAGCATGGGTGGGTCCACAGTGATCAGTTACTGCACATTGGTGGAATTCCTGCTACCACTATCCTTTCTCATCTGATTATCCTCTGGAATGCAGATATTTTCTGAACACTTCCAGTGCACAATGTCTGGGCAGGAAAGCCTCTGCAGCCCAGCTCTGTTAGGAAGATTCATACCTGCCAGTCCTGCTGTCAGCAGCCCCAGGATTCTTATATTTGGTCTTCTTCCTCTTCCTCACACCTCTTCTCCCATGCCCAGGGGCATTGGACTGCAGATAAAAGTAAACCCGACTAACCAGGGCCTCACTTCAAAAGCCTTGGGCATCAACAGATTTTGATATCTGTTATTATACTTGGTATTTGCTTCTCTGTTGCTATGTAGTTAGTGGCTGGTTACTAGTTTCAAACTGCTTAAAATCAAACCACAAACAAGGATTTCCAAACCAAAGAAGCGAAGAGATACAGAGAAGGCAAAAAGTGGGCAGGCAAATTCTGACCTGTTTTTTTCTAAAACCCAAGCAGTACATGTTGTAGTAATGTGAGCTAGCTAGAAAACTAGAAGTGATCTCTATTTGTAATCATTTGTAACAAACAAAAGATGATTAAACGGAACAGCTAATGTAACAGTGTTTCTGCAGTCTCAGCTTTAGCCCAGCAGCAGGTTGTTTCCAGAAACAGTCAAACATATTTCCAGATATCCGCTCTGGTCAGTACTTGACTTTCTGTCTGCCAACTTGTCCATGCACCTTGGCAGCCAAGTTCCACGACCTTAGACTGTCACTGTTTCTCCTTCTTTTCCTGTAAACGTATTGTGCCTTGTTCAAAAAGTAGTCTGGGCTGAGATAGGCCTTATAACTTGGAATGGGTGGGTCTAAACTACAGATGCATGGAAATGCATTTTCACAAAAACAAATAGTTTAAAACAGATCATGTTTGCAGCTTAGTTTTTATATATGGACTGTCTGGCTTTCCAAGAAATGAATTCTTTAAAATGCTGATTTCTCTCCATTTTGTGATTCAGCTTTTATGTGACTTGAGTTTTTATGATTGCGAATAATGGGATATGCCTGCGCATTGATGTTATCACAGTGGCTGTGAGTGTATAAGCTGCCTGTGCTGTTAGTATTTGATACTGAATGTCAGCACACATTCTTCGTCCTGAGCAAATATAGAGTCTCTCTGATTACCCTCTGGTTACCCTCTCTTTTTTTTCTCCCTAGCCTAGCTCTATACTATTTACTGAAGGAAGCAATGGAAATAAAGTTAGTGGGCCTTTATCTCCTTTATTTGTATGTAAGAAATTGTTCTAAACAGCACTATGAGTGCACTGAATACCCTCAAGACTTATTTGTGATATTCAAGAGTGACAGGCCATAATTTATGCTGCCTGTTTTTCAGGCTCAGGTGTGTTTACTATCAAAATGAAAGTAAAGTAATCCTACTGTCTAGAATGAGCAGGTATAATTTGCGCTATTGGGAGGTTTTACAATTCTGCTTTTGAGTGAGAGAAAGTAATCTGAAGATTTTCTACCTTTCCCACACATGCACTGAGCCAAGTTTAATAGGTATAGTGTTGCAGAATGTTAAAAAGTCTTTCGCTGATCTTTGTGCTACAATAGTCTTTTGGAACTCACCTCTGAGCAGTTTTAAAATCACAAATCATTTTGAATGCTTTGACCTGACCTGACGCATCTTCAGCCAGCAGTAGATGGCAGTCTTGTACCCAGGCTCGTTGTCCATTTGATCTGTTCTTGATGTTGCACTTGCAGCCTTATGGGTTTATTCTTTTCGACAGCTGTTAGAGAGATTGGAGCTTGGGATGTTGTTGTTGATGTTTTAAATATTTATCAAAATGCAATCATATTGTGACTGACTGGTGTCAGTCAAACACAGTCTGACACATTATAGGTCAGTTGTAGACAGACTGTGATCATAGTAATAGGTAATTTCAGCCACCAGTTGCTGAAAGATATGGCTTACGTAACAGCAGCTAAAACATCACATTACACATCAGATAATTGATTGCCACTAAATTAGTGTGAACCATGTAGGCCTAAATACAAATCCTGATTTTAATATAACAAAATATTGGCCCAGTGATGGTTTATTGCCCATTCAATAATCTAGAGGAGTCCTGGTTTCATTTATCAGACACATGAGTATTTCCAGTAACCCTGCTTGATCTGTATGATCAGACTTGGTAAATACATCTTTATTTGGCATGTGTTTGGCAGTAGCCATGCCAAATTTCTATGCAGCAGGTTTTTATATAGCACTGAGTGATTCCCCTTGACTGCTGGCAAACACTAATGAATGATGCACAACGGTGCATATTAATGCTTCTGTGGGGAGGCAGCTGCACACTGCTCACCCTGATAATGACCTTTGGGCTATTGTTATGTTGATTAGGGAAATAAGGTCAGCTTCTTTATTAAATATTGCCAAAAACATCTCTGGACATTTCATTATTTAAAAAAATATACATGTATAACTACCACTGCATGGAGGACACTACTGGCCATATTCTGAATAACACAACGAAAAACAAGTGCAGTGAAAGCATTTGTATTGGTGGCCCAGGATCAGTATAAAAACTACATACATTGGTACCCACACTACCGAGAGGCCATAAATTGCGAGTGTGTCATGCTGATCAAATGCAAAGGGAGTGATGAGCACTTTGATTTACAGCAGCCCAGTCTACGCATTCTGTTCTGTCTATCTGAACAGTGCGCAGACACATATAGCTGCTTTAATAGGCTCTTTACCAGCCTTGCTAGGTAACATGATTCATAACTGGCTGCTGTGAGGACAAACAGACATTTAGACACTACACTATTTAGTTTGCTTTGCTGGTGGAGTCAGAATTTTGCTTCTGTAGGTCTCGGTTTCTTTGATTAAGGAAACATTGCATCACTACAAATGTTTTTTAGTGCAATGCTATTTCATTTGCAGAGGGTTGTGAAGTAACAAATGGCAGACTTGCAATCTTACTTCACTCTAGATCAATCTTTTCTCACACATAGGTTATGCAGCACTGAAAAAGGTCATTGCTGGTTGGTTTCAATCCAAACAGTGTCAGTTGATCAGAGTATTGTTGGTTGGGGCATGGAAAAGTAGAGAGGGTGTTTTCAGATCATGAAGGCTTCTCAGAATGTCAAAAATGGTACTATCAATTGAGATCAACTGTGCTCTCACAAAAAAAAAAAAAAAAATAGGAAAGTAAAATTAGGAAGCACAAACAGCCGGTAATATGTGTTCCATGTTAAAATCCTTGGCTGTGCTGTTAAAAACCTTTTGAAAAATGTATTATTAAATATGTGTATTTTTTTCCACAATAGACTATTAGACTATTTGAGTATTAAGAATTTATTCTTCACTCTGCTATTTATTTAGATATCCAGTAATTATCTCTCATTATAAAGACAGTGAATATTAAGTCAAATATTACACAAATATGTAAGATACACTATTTAAAAAAAATTAAGGTTCCTTGATTCGAACATGGAATGAATGTCAAAAAACCCAAGATATATTAATCTAAGGTTTTCTTTTCATTTAAACCTGTTGATAGTTCTGCACAGTTTGTAGGCCACTGTTGAATTCTTTCCATTAAAGCATGTGTTAAGATGTTCAGAAAAGGATTTGATAAGGATTTGATTTAAAGATTCCCCTGTTTACACAAATTCTTATGCTGACGATATAATGTGTATTGAAAAATATGCAAAATAGAACTATAGAAACTTTCATTAATAGATTCAGACCTTTGGGCCGCATTGTGAGGTTCTAGGAAATACATTTAACTGTTATAGAATCTTTACAATATGTGGAGGTGCTTCAAATTTCCACTTTCACATGCAGTGGTATGATTTTAACAGAAAGTCCTACAAAAAAGCATGTGTACCAGTATAGCATTTGTATTAGCCCAGGATCGGTGTAAAAACAACATACAGTGGTACCCACACTGCCGAGAGGCCATCGTTTTTTAAATGTGTGTCATTCTGGGCAAATGCACTTTTTTAAGTTAATGGTAAAACAGGAATAATGGTTCTGACCCATTTTCAGAAGTATACACTGTAAGTTTGACCAACTTAACTGTAAGAACCAAATGTAGTCAAAATGTTATTTTGGTGTTTCATTATCAGCGTAATAGACATAATTATAAAATGCTCTTTATCATTTTACAAGTAGTTTAAAATGTAATATTGCTTACAGCATTTATAATATATATATAATAAAGTGTTTTTTCTTGTTCCCCAGGACCAAGTGGCTAGCCAAGTGTGATGTTCAGCTGATGCTCCCCTGTAACCCATACAGTGTATCCGCCCCCCTGTGAGACC
>CM067492.1:11145777-11341552 GCA_034552555.1 Semaprochilodus insignis | reverse complement strand
GGGTTGGGGTTGGGGGGTTTGGGTTGGCGGGTTTTAGACCTGTCTGTCTCACCATGAATCATAATCAAAGATGTTGCAAACCTTAGTGAAGATGCTGGGATGATCACATAATCTGCTTCGAGCTCAATATACAGTCAGTAAAGCAAGCGAATATGAAATGACTGTTTAACTGTGCTCAGAGAGGACAATAGAACATGTAATGCACATAGATACAAATACTGGACAATGACAACTCATCTGGCAGTTAAAAGTGTAATGCAACATTGTGCGTATTAGAATTTAACATTTGATTTGACTGAGAATTGTAGTATACTGTCTTAAAAATAAAGACATCAAAAACATCAGATCAAAAAGAGATGAGAATGTGAAGAACCTTTCTGAAGTGTAGAGAACTTCTAAAGTTTAATTTAAATTTTAATTTTTGAATAGATTTTTCTAGAACCATTGAAGAAGCTTATTTTTTTTATTTTTAATTAAGTTTTCTTGGTTGGAAAGATGATGCAATTGGGTCCTGGGATTTAAATGTCTTCCCCTAACACAAGTGGAGCAAAGTGTTTTGTCCTGTTTGGGGGAAAAAAGATGATTTTTTTTCCCCCTCATTTTGAAGCTCAGTTCATACGCGCATGGGCTTTGATGCTGTCTGCCCACTGCTGGTTTGTGTGCTGGCACGTTTGTTGCTAAGTTACCTGTGCAGCATGATGAAGTAGAACAGCAGCCAAGAGACTTTTATTGTTTAATGCAATGGCTCCCCCTTCACTGCTCTGTGTAGCCATTTGTTTATAATAAATACTGAAAGAAAAAAAACCGGTGACAATATCAAACATAGCTATGGTCTCCAAATGCAAAACCAATACATATATACACACACTTAAATGGATCCTTTCCCCATACTACTGACTAGTGTTGTAACTCTCTACCTTTCTGTGTTCAGTCCATCCTCTATCTACTACATTTTTAAATCAGGTGTTCTGTACTTTAGTATCTAGAGCTTGGATGTTTGTAAGACTTTTGCACTAAACAAATAACCTCATGTTATTGAGTTGCCCCTAAGTTAGTACAGAACAAACAAAACAATAAAACAAAAGATGAGCAAGAGACTGAACTATGTAATATCAGCTTTTATTTCTTGGCAATATCTTCATTCTTCTCTGGACATGCAAAGACTTAGCTTTCACTAATAATAATGTACTTAATGTACTAACATGCAGCTTTTGCCAGTAGTGGAAGTGAATTAAAGGTGATGTATTTGATTCTGGAGAACAAATATTAACATAGCTCAACAGCAAAACAAACACACTCCACAGCGCTCCTTCAGAAACTCCACCCCCCTAATATCCAAAGGCGATTCCCATTGCGAATGACGCAGCATTTGCGCAGCAGTTACATTCCGGCGCTTCACCTTCTTGGTCTAATTTTCCTGTTCCACCTTAAATAAATGGTGTAGAACTTCCATGCTTATGCCTCGGCCTATTTGTCAAGCTTCTTCTGTTCCACCTTAAATAGTGCTGCAGTTACATTTTGAGTCCTCCGGTTAGTGTAACCATCCTCCTGCTTCACAAATCTATTTACTGTATAAACATGATAAAAAGGACTGAAATAGAATTGCTTTTGTAGGTCGGAGTCGTAATTTTTATTTTCAGGCTCTGCCAAAGCCATAGGCCTTAAAGCTAGTGGAGTGTAAGCTAAGCTAAGATTAGCACACAGATGCTAACATGCTAACAGAAACGAATCACAAAGTTTTGAGCAACAGAGATCTGAACTGGGGAAATGACAGAAGTTATCCTTTGAGAGAGTGTGCAGGTGTGTTGTACAGATCCAGGTAGGCGCTATACTTAACTCCGGTGCACAGATGGCCTCTTTACCCCTACTGTCCTCTTTCTGAAGAGGCTAATAATGTGAGAGCTTGTTTGGCCATGCAGCTGCAGTGTTTGAGGTGGCAGGCAGTTAAGCGAGCGGCCAGGGTCCTGGTTGGCCCTGTGCAGTGCTGGGGCCATCTCTTTCTCTCTCTTTCTCTCTCTCTCTCAGAGCTCTGCCTGCACACCCTGGCCAGCTTTAATCTGGCATGGTAGGGGGGTCATGGCAAGGTCAGTGATGCACTTGATGAACCGTGAATCAATGAGTTTTTCATATTTCTCATCTAGACTAACTCTCTCTCTGTCACATACACACAGGATGTAGGGTCATGAATAATTACATAGTGTAACAGTGACATGTCCCGTTTGTATTATGTATGTTTCTACCTACTGCAGTGTGCAAAAGTCAAAGAGCACCCTTTTATTTAAAAGGACAACTTTTCAATGTTTTAGTTTTAGGAAAAAAGTTTAAAAATCTGTGAAACAGAACAGTACACTGAAGCCCTTAACGACTAAATATTATATAACATTTTTCAGTGTTTAGTAAGTCCATTTTTGCATATACTACAGCTTCCATTTATTTATTTATTTATTTATTTTCTGTTTTCAATAAAACTACAGATATAGTTTTAGTCTTAGAAGTTGATTGCAATTTATTTGCTTCTCATTATCTAAGTAATCCCAATTACAAATCTAGACTTATCAGTACAATAGAGCCTGCTCCACATTTCAATCCTCTTTTGATGTTCTAGTGCGAAAAAGCAAGGGTGGTCCCTGACATTTGCACAGTACTGTATAAATAGAATTTCCCTAATCTTAAGCATACACCTAACCCTAAACTAAAACTCACTTTACTGTCAGCCAAAAGAAATGACTTTGCCCTTTCAGTTTTTAAAATATATACAACATATATATATATATATATTAGGGGTGACATGCTCAGTCCATAAGCTTATTATCCATGCAGATAATCCTTTCCTACCACAGCTTAACCTGCTGGAAAAGCCGAGTACACCGCAACCTTCACACACCAAACTTGGACAGTGTTCAAGCCTACTTCACCAAGTTAACTGCAACAGTTTTAATCTTTCAGGAGCAATGTCACATAATTCTGTGCCGTTGAAGAAATGTAAATGGGTTTTCTTTGTCTCTTCCATTGCTGCTTTAATGTGTCAACTAAATAAAGGGCCAGCGTTTTGACCAGACCTTGTGCAGTGGTCTATGATAGTTCCATCCTGAAATGAGGGAAATTTACATTAATGATAAACATGTCACTATGAGTAAAACTCAAAGAGAGAGAGAGACAGAGAGAGAGCAAGAATGAAAGAGAGAGACAGAGACAACTGAGTACCGTCACCGTCGATTCTTGAAGTACCTCTAAGCAAGACAAAGAAAGAGAGGCACAGAGACAGAAAGAGGGAGGACTTAGTACCTTTACATTACTGACAGTATGCACTAGTGCTAAAACGACAGCATGACGAGTGCTAAAACGACAGCATGACGTTCCCCTAGGGAAGCTGAACCCCTGGAAATCAACACACACATGCATGTATACTTGCAGAAGAGGGAACTGCACCAGTATGTAGATTATACTACCTCATGTTAGTCCAGTCCACCTACAGACATGCCTGATCTCAAATACGATTCAGCTCTTTGTCTGTTTGTGTGTGTTTTCAAGGGTGGGTACACTCTGGGTAGTACCAATGTGTGACCTCATAAATAACGCATTACCTGTCTGCCTTGCAAAACCCATCACTGGATCTCTTCCTTAGCTGGTATGTTTTTTCTGGGTTTTGTTGCTGGCTCTTTCCTATTAACTTCCATGCCAGGTTCTGAGGCTAATTATTAGCTCTCCCCAATGGCAGAATGGCAGAGCAGCATGGCTATATCCCACATAGCAAATTATCACAGTTAGGGTATAGTGAAAGCAGGCTGCATCCTGAATGGATCATTATGCCTTGTGCAGTGAGAAGTGTGGAATGCAAGTGTGGACTAATGGAAGAAAGTTGGATAGAATAGAAGCTAAGGGTTGGACAAAAGAGAAATGAATACATAGCATCAAAAAGTTCTTTCTGTGACAAGGCCTGGTATATTATTATTTAGTTATTAATATTTGTACATGTAAACCAATGTGTAGACTAGGATATGAAAAAATCAGTGTTCAAATTGTCAGAAAAGAGACTGGAGGTTCGGGGGAGTTGGTTAAGGTGGCCTACGTAGTATGAAAAAAATGGATCAAATCAAATTTCAAAAATCCAGATTTCTCTTTTGTGTTTCTGTTTTGTCTCCTCTCAAAGAATGCATAAATGACATGATTTCAAGCGGAATGTAAAATAAAGACGTGCGATTGTCACCAGCCAGTGACGTCACCGCCACGTATCTGTCAACTGCCAATCACGGACAATTTCCGCATTCGTCATCACCCGAGTTCTAATCGGTTCCACCTGTGTGTCGTTTACTCGGTTTGCTCTTAAACCCCAGCTCCACGCTCAGTACTTCACAAGGTATTGCCACGGATTGTGCGTATTGAGCGTTTCACCATTTACTTCTGTCTCTTGTTTATTCTGTTTTTTTGACTCTGTTTTGGCCTTTCGGTTTTTGACTTAGTTTGCTCCTTTGGATTTGTTTGCAGTGTTTTCGCTTGCTCTTTTGGTTTTGACCCTTAGCTTGTTGTCTGGTTTTGCGCCTTGCCTCTCCCCTTGTGTTATGTTCGCTTTGTCTTTGCTGCTGTTTCAGTGTACCAACCAGTTGAATGAACCTGGTTTTACTTATGGCGCTGCAAGCGTCAAGTTAAGTCTGGTAATCCTCACAGACACTTTGTCTTCCATTTCTCTCTTCCGTTGGTTTGTTTCCTGTTAGCAAACCCGACAAGTTCGATGGTACCCCCAATCAGTGCAGAGGTTTTTTGCTCTAGTGCTCTATTGTTTTTCGCAAACTCGCCTCCCAGTTGGGATAAGACTCGTATTTCATTTGTTATCTCTAGGCTTACTGGGAGAGCTTTGGATTGGGCCACCGCTGTCTGGCCTATGGTAGAGAGAGGTACATATAAACACTTTATTAATGACTTTAAGGCCGTATTCTATCACCCCCATGAGGGTAGATCTCAAGGGGGACTTGCTGATACGCTTACGTCGGGGCCATCGAAATGTCTCTGAGTATGCTTTGGAGTTTCAGACTCTAGCTGCAGGTGGCGGCTGGAATGAACCAGCTCTGTGCACCGTTTACCGTAATGGCCTTAATACTGGGGTACTAGCAGAGTTGGCTTGTAAGGATGATGGCCTGGATATGAATGAACTTATTGCGCTCTCTTTATTTGCCTGGATCAGTTAAGACAACCGGTGGGAAAAGGAGTCATCCAACAAACCACACTTCCTGTCAAGATGAATGTCAGCGCTCTTTATTCGGAAGAGATAAAGTTTTTTGTTCCAGACTCATCAGAATATGCCGTTATTTTAGGACTTCCTTGGCTAAGAACCCACGACCCACTGATCTCCTAGTTAGATTGTGAGATCCTGTCATGGTCCCCTTACTGTCACCAGAATTGTTTGGTTTTCCCGAATTTATCTGTTTGTTCAACTTGTGTTGAGAGTCCAGAGACCCATACTCTTGTAGCTATTCCTCCAGAGTATTCTGACCAAATGGAGGTATTCAATAAATCCAACGCTACCAAATTACCTCCACATAGGCCTTATGATTTTTCTTTCTATCTTATTGGTAATCAGTTACCACCTAAATCACGTGTCTACCTGCTTACTCAAGCGGAAGGAATATATTCAGGAGGCTCTTTCCCAGGGATATATTCGTCCATCCATATCCCCCACAGTTGCAGGGTTTTTCTTTGTGAAGAAGAAAGATGGGGGCCTCCGTCCTTGTATTGATTATAGGTATTGATTATAGATTGTATTTATATATATAACTAAACCTTACCCATACCCTTTGTCTTTAGTTTCAGTGGCCTTGGAACAGCTACTATTTTCACCAAGTTAGATTTACGTAGCGCCTATAACTTGGTTCGCGTTAGGGAGGGAGACCAGTGGAAAACTGCCTTCCTGACCACTAGGGGGGCACTTTGAATATAGCCGTTCGGTTTGTGCAACGCCCCTTCCGTTTTTCAGGCCTTCATCAATGATGTCCTTCGGGACATGCTAGGTCATTTTGTTTTCACCTACATTGATGATATTCTGGTTTATTATCCGGATTTTCCCTCATGTACAGCATGTAAGGCAGGTTCTCACTCGTCTCCTCCAACACCAGCTCTATGTAAAAGGGGAGAAATGAGAGTTTCATTTATGTTCCACGTCCTTTCTGGGGTATGTCATTAGCACAGAGGGCGTTGTCATGGATGACCGTAAGATAGTTGCAATGGTTAATTGGCCTTTACCTACCTCTGTCAGGGACCGCCAACGATTTCTAGGTTTTGCTAACTTTTATAGGTGCTTCATTCGTAACTACACTGCTAAAGCTGCTCCCCTTACGTCCCTCCTAAAGGGGAACGCTGGTTGATTTGGAATCCCCAAGCCGAACATGCTTTTGAAACTCTCAAGGCCTGGTTTACTTCCGCACTGCTGTTAAAACACCCTGACCCCACGGAACCTTTTGTTGTAGAGGTGCTTTTTTTCCCACAAGCTTTGATTTTAAAATAACTTACCGTACAGAACTTGTGTTGAACAAAGACACAACCTTTCTGATAAAAAAAGAAAAAGTATGCATATGAACATATGATTTCATTTAACAAATGTTTTTTTTTTGTTTTGAAATTAATACAGTATTTAAACATATTAATCAACATTACATTAATTAAAAGGGAATTACCAAGAAAGATTTTGTAATATTACAAACATTAGAAAGGGCTTGATTACTGTTTATACTTTGGGGCTTAATAAATAAAAGGAAATAATTGGTCATCATATTTGTTCTATCCCTTCAACCTTAACAGTCAATAATCTTTACACCAGCCTTGGATGCATCAATGTAAAAAATGTTAAAGAAACCACAGGAAATAATTACTGGCTTCCTAATTCAGCATGAGAGGTAGCAATGTGTTCAAATATCGAAGGTAGTGTACATTACATCTTAACAAAACACTGCCACATGAAGTGGTCAGCAACATTTTGATCAGCCTAGGAGGCAGCAGTCTTTATTCACAGGTGTTGGTTACTATACCATTCATATCAGTCTTAAATGCATACAATTAAGAGTCAAATAAGATCAAATGTGAACGTTCTAATCAGCCTGGAAGGTGCTAATCTTTTCTATTAGACGTTGAGGATAGTGCCTTTTACATCAGCACGGAGGGCATCTAAATAACACTAAATCTACACATCTACAGTATGAAATGAATGTCTAATCAATCCTTGACGTGCTCATCCAGTGTTTCTCAACCCTGGTCCTGCAGGCTCACTGTCCTTTTTAGAGTTTTTTCCTGCTCACACCTGGTCCAAGTAATAAACTCTTCGAATTAAAAACCAATTATTGAATGAAAATGGGTGTGGTAAAGCAGGACCAGTACTATAATAATATGGGGCTACAAGGGTAGACACTGTGGTAGTCTATCCTATCAGCCTATTGACACCAGGCTTAGAGACATTAAGTTTTGAGTAAAAATTACAGTAAATGATCATTGCCCATCAGTCATTCTGGAAGGCAAAGGGTGTTTTCCACCAGCCTCTGAGGCTATTAGCCTTTACATCAGCCTGGAAGGTAGTTAATATATATTTATATATATATATATATTTAATATATTTTATAAGTAATTGTGAAATGTTCACAGGCGTTATAATCAGCCTCAGAGACATCTTAAGTAAGTCAAGTTAAATAAATTACAGTAAATTATTATTGGTCTTCCAATCAGCCTGGAAGGCAAAAGTGTTTCCAACCAGCCTCTGAAGCTAGTGCCCTTCACATCAGCCTGGATGAAATGACAAACAATGTTATTGTTATACCATGAAATGATCACAGGACTTCTAGCCTTAGAAGCATATTATGTAAGTCAAGGAAACAAGTAAACAGTAAATTACTCTCGGCCTTCCTATCAGCCTAGAAGACAAAAGGTGTTTCCTGTTAGCATGTCACTTCAGCCTAGAAGGTATATGTAATAAATAACAATGTGAAGTGATCACTGACTGGACTTCTGGTCAGATTCTTCAGACTTCAGGGGGGACATCTTAGGTAAGCCAAGTTAAATTAGAGTAAATTATCTTTGGCCTTTCAGTCAGCCTGTATGGTAAAATGAAATGCTAAAGCAGTGACAATGTTTCACCATACACCCCTAAATACTGTTAAAAATGCAAATACACCTGACAACATAAAACACCACAGCGACACAAATAGTAGGAATGGTTGAATAGAATTTTTTTGTCTAGAGGCATATTCATTTCATAGTATGTCACACTAACACGCTTATTGTATCACAAATATTCTAAATAGTAATACAATTATTGTCATGGTATGATATATAATGGCTGGACTCACAATGTTTACTCACGATGATGCAATAAAGTAAAAACATCCAGTGCGCTTCTGTTGATGACAGCGGTTAACACAGAACTGGCCAGCTTGACTCAAGCTGGCAGAAAGGCCGCTGTGTATAATTTCGGTGAGCAGAAAAGCATCTCAAAATGCTCAACACACAGAGCCTTGAGGTAGATGGATTACAACAGCAGACCATGTAGGGTTCCACTTTTGTCAGCCTAGAACAGAAAGCTGAGGCAGGAGTGGGAATATGGTACCATGAAAAACCTGCCAACAGCCCCACAGCCCAGCACAGTATAGCCCGTTAAGCAAATATATTCAATCTTTAATATATTTAAGATTTAATCTAATATTTCCACTGTCCCAGTGTAGCCCAGGTCACCAACAAATTCCTACAATGTAACAATGTAGAAGAAACAACTGATCATTCTCGAGTGACTCGGATGGTTAAAAAAGGCAGATAATGTAATGATGTAATGTAATGATCTTGTGTACTCTCTGGAGCACCAGGCAATGCTGTTGAGCCAGGCAGAGGCTATTGCGTGCTCTCTGGGACACCAGGTGGTGCCCAGGTGTCAGGCTATAGCAACCATTCTGGCCTGGGAGAGTCCATGTCCCCCCACCATGGGCATGCACTCTCCTAGCCGCGAGAAAAATGACAGGGCTTGGGGACAGGGACATGATGGCATCTGACAACACCAGCTTGTCCAGCAGAACACAGGGGGAGAGGGAGAGGCAATGCAAGACTGGGCAGGAGAGAGAAGACAACACTAGATCCGGGTTGAGGGGGCAGGGCCTTTCTCTGGTCCTGGTTAACCATGGGGAGAAAATTAGGATCTGCAGGAGCCAGGAGGCAGTGGGTGGACTGCAGCGCTTGATCGTTGATCTCTGTCAGCTTAAGGACCCATTCCACATCATCTTCATGGCACTGGTGCAATCTGCCATGAGGTGTTCCTCCCTAAAAACACCATGTGCACAGCTCCATTCTGGTGGTGGCAGATGTCGCTTTTCCTAGGAGCTGGTAGCTCTGTCTTGCCCACCTGCTACTCGTCTGGTGGGCCAGTCAGCTGTTCGCTTCAGGCCCAGTAGAAGGGGTTCAGAGGACTTTTTTCCCCAATTTTTCCTTCTCGTTTTTTTTTCCTTCTTAGTTTTTTTTATACAAAAATGAAACTATAACTAATCTGTTGGCACTCATACCAGAGGCACAGTGCCTCTGAACCTCTCTTGGCTCCTCCACAGACACCAGCACGAGTCAATAAAATGCTTCATTCACACATTCTAAACAAAACCAAAACCAAAAGTCTATTGTCCTCTCTGACTCGCTCTCTTAGTGACCAGTGACCTCCTCTCTTGTGTGAGTGTCATGCAGGCCAGTGTCCCCTTTCTCGCCTTAACCATCAGAGGAGCAGCTAACGTGTGTGGGAGGGTGTGATCGCGGCAGTTTCTTCTCTCCACTGCCACAGTTGTATCTTTCTCAACTTCAAGTGTGGGCTAGTGGTTTAGCCACACCACACTCGAGCCTTGCACAGACCTGCAATAGTTTGTGAATATATGTGAGCTTTGTACAGTTTAAATGGCAAAATATTTTCTATTATCCAGTTTGGTTATGTTTACTGTGCCTAGTTGATCAACTCTAACTGCTGTCATTGTACACTGAAGGTTTCTTTCACTCATTTCGAACAGAAAGCAGATTAAATAAACCAAAACATGAAGTAACATTTTAGACTTATGCCTAAAACCCCAATACCTTGGGGTGTATTTGCTTTGTTTAAAGTCAGTTATTCAAGAAAATGTTCACTCATTCCTTTTGTTTGCTCTGGTATTAATAATTCATCTCAGCAAGTCAGATCATTTTGCTTCATAAAACTATCTGGTGTAGTTGTTTCTAATTTAGACATTAACCACTCAGGTTGGGAATTTTTCTTATAGAATTATTAAACTACATACCCATAGCCTCTATCTTGTTAACCCTTTTAGTGCATGGGCTAAGAGTGTTACTACCGTGTCAAAGAGACTGAGAACTGCATCCACCTCCCTAGCTCAGTGGTTCTCCTTGTAGCTTCAACATTATACTGGGGGCAACAGCAACAACAGAGGTGCCTACTTCACCACTCTTCATTTACTCTGCCACCCCACCAGCCAGGTTCCACTGTCAAGCCTGGTTACAGCATCTTGACTGCTGTCTTCACTGCCCATCTTCATCACACTGCTCCTACACTCCTTGGCTGAGATCAGTCCTACCCACCAGTTTGCTCAGTGTGACATCAGTGTAAAGAAGAAGACAGAGGGAAAAACAAGGCACTTTTAATGTTTGCTCTTTATTAAAGGGAAAGCAGGGAAAACCCATGGTTCAGCACTCAGGTCATCAATATCCATACTAATCTCCCTGAGGGTAGACACCAACACTGCACGACTACCCCACACAGCCCTACAACACAGCACAATATAACTATTTGACACCTACATTCATCATGGAAAAAACAGTTGCACATAGAAGGAATCTACCGATAGGAATGAAATTTGGTGGGAAGACATCAATAATCATGCAAATGATTAACGTTTTATGCTCGGCCGCACATGTGAAACGAGCCTTACCGCTGTACCTGACTGACTACATAAGGTTGTTACTGTATGAGGAGCTATATAAGGCCCTAATACTGTTGTGCTGGTAGCGTCTTTTGCAGTCAAAGTATGCCTCGAAGAAGAGTTCGAAAGGGAATGAGAACCCACACAGCTTAATGTAAACAGTTAATCTACGTCAGTGTAAAGTTTGCTTGCTGAGCTAAGAACCAGACTCACTTAAGTGTCTCCACTTTGTAGAAGATCAAACAGCTTTGGGTTCATCTCCAAACAGATCTTCATGGTGTTGAAGAAAGACACAACCTTTTTGATAAAAAAAGAAAAAGTATGCATATGAACATATGATTTTATTTAACAAAAAGAGGAAAGTACAGTCCGCTGTGGTGCCCCTGTGCTGCAGACCACAGTCTCTGATGTACAGTCCTTATGCCTGACATACTGAGGTCTGCCAGCGAGGTAGTCAGTAATCCAGGAGACTTGCCAAGAGACTTGCCAGCTTATCTCTCAGTTGGAGGGGCTGAATGGTGTTAAAGGCACTGGAAAAATCAAAGAACATGACTCTTACACCTGCAGTGAACAGGGCAGTCAAACTGGTTGTAGAAAATATTGAACTCATTGGCTCTCTCTACATCACCGTCTGTAGCACTCTGCTTACAGCCTGTAATGGTCTTCACTTTCACTCCATCGATGGTGGCAGGTGAAGGTGGAGGTCTGACATTCCTAATTTCCATTGTCATCTTACTGATGTTTGGTTGCAGTTGGGTTAGTTGACAAAGTCTGACACCGACTTCCTGTATTCAGCCATCTGTCCATCCCTGATACACTCCAAAATTGCTGTGTCATCAGAGAATTTCTGCAGATGGCATGTGTCAGAGTTGTATCTGAAGTCAGAGGTGTACATGTTGGGCAAAAATTGTGCTAATACAGTCCCCTGAGGAGCCCCCATGCTGCACCTGGCCATGTCTGCAACACAGGGTCGACCTATTAGGCAGTCCATTATCCATCTGATGATGGATTCTTCCACCTGCACCTGCTAAAGTTTCTCCCCAGTAACACAGGATGTAAGGATGTTGAATGCGCTGGAGAAATAAAAAAAAAAAACATGATCCTCGCAGTGCTGCCTGTTGTTTTCTAGGTGATAGCATACTTTGTCCAGCAGGTAGTCCGCATCATCCACTCCAACGCCATCCTAAGATGCAAACGATAGGGGGTCTGACCAGTGACATCAGTTGGCCCAGCATCAGTCTTTCCAGTGTCTTCATCAGGTAGGAGGTCAGAGTGACAGGACGGTAGTCATTTAGTGCCACTGGTTGCTTGACTGTTACTAAGTGGATTGGGGAGAGAAACATTCATGTTGGGTGAGGTGTAAATGAAGTGAACGAAGGAGGTACAGATTGTGAATGGCAGAGGTTTTTGTTGTGCTGAGGTGTTGCAAGACGGCTGAAGACATAAAAGAGGACAGTGGAGCAGAACAGTCATTGTCAAACCATAGAAAAAAATGGTTTAACTGATTCAGCCATTCATGACCGCCCTCAATTGTTGCTCCAGAGCTGCGAAGGTTGAAGTCAGTGATGTCTTTCAGGACTCTCCATACATCACATGTATTTTTTTCCCCCTAATTTGGTCTCCAGCTTAGTCCTATACTCCTCCTTGGCCTCCTTAATCCTTATTTTGAGCTCTGCTTGCACCTTCTTTGGCTCATCGTTGTTCCCTTATAACCCATGGCTGCTATAACGTTTACAAAGTTTAAGCCTCTCTTATTGCATGTCTGGCATTCTCCAAACCAACCAATAGCTGGACGTTATGATTCCAGTCAATCATATGAATGTCAATGCAGACATTCATAGCCCGATCATCCTTGTGCAACGCCATCTGCTTGAGCCTGAAGTTACTACCACCTTAAAAGCACAAGGTCACTAATTTTAGTATTTATATTTGCCCCCTAGAATGCACTAATGTATTACATAAAATGACAAAATTACTGTAACAATTGGAATATTCTGTACTGGAAAATTAATTGGAAAATTAGTCATTTAAAATGAGAGGTACATGTATAAAAGATCTTGCTTGCCAAGCTACTCATTTTTGCACTGTAATAATTCCTTTTCATTTGGAATGCTAAAACATGCTAAAAGTGATTTTCAAAGTTTAATTCCATCTGAGTATGCGCCGCATATGGCTGCAGATGACACCCTCCCTCTCTCTCCTCTCCCAGTGTGATGACTCGGTGCAGCCAATCGAGAAAATCCATTATGTGTACCAGCGATGCTTGGACAAGATGGCTGAAATTCTGTTACTTTGCCATAAATGGATAATGTGCTTTCCTCCCTTGATATTCTACCTATCCAGTCAGCTGAGGAATCAAGAGATTGGATTTGGTTTGACAGGCACAATGGCATGTCGTTGTACAATTTGGGGAAGGTCAGAGCATTGCGGTACACATGCACAAACAGGGACATTACAACGATTCCGAAGTCAAAACAGTGCATGACTACAGCCAGTCTTATCAATGTGTAATTACTCAATGTAATTAATATTACTAATGCATTGCTTGCTTTTCATCATGACGGCAGTGTTTTACTGAAATGTTATAATATATCTCCTGTTATTGTCTCTATTTTGTTTTAGACATCTGGAAAAGCCTTACACTACAGTGAGCTCACATACAAGGGGTTCCCACTCCCTGGTGAGCCCACAGAGTTTTTTGTGCTTGACTCTCTCTAGTAGCAGGAAAGACCACACTGTCTTTATAACGTTCTCCTTCACAACCTAAGAAGGTCAAAAGTATTTTAACTAAAAGACCTGTCATTTGTATAACACAAATTAACATCTGGTCAGGAATGTTGATTTTAACAAATGTATAAAAATATACTGTATTTTTTTAAATAAGCAGAGTAACAACAAATAGTGGAAATCTTCAAGGAGCATCAACTTCAGAAGGCATTGAAGAGCAGTGGAAAATTTGTTCTTACTCACTGCAGCTGGCTTATGCCTATGGTCCATGTGCAGACATATCAACATGCACAGGTTAAAAGAATTAGGACACTATGATATCATAGGCTAGATACCTTTGTTACCAAAAAAAAGATCAGCCTGTACTGCTATGCAATTAAGCAAAGAAATATTTATATGACCAAAAGTATCTGCACACCTGACAACTCACTCCAGAGAACATATTTCCAGTGGCAGCGTGCTTTATACTACTCTTAATACTATGCTGATGCTTGGTGGACAAATTATACATTTTATAGGTATATGCACACTTATAAATTATTTTTCTATTATCAATACTATGGTGTTGAGGTATCTGTGGTATCCAAGATGGTTGCTTAGGTGATTGCTATTGTATTCCAGGTGGTTGCTATGGTGTTGCCAGTCAGTGGCTATGGTATCCCAGAAGCTCCAAAATGTGTTGCTAGTAGTGTATACAGAGTGGTTGTGAGGGGCTGGCAGGTGGTTGCTGGGTGTTGTTGAAAATGAATATGGTTATGGATTACACACATAGAGGACTGCAGGTCAGTATGGCTGGGGATTCGACACTTAGGGGAGTGTAGGTCAGCATGACTGTGGACTAGACACATAGAACAGTGAGGGTCAGTATAGCTGTGGATTAGACACAGAGAAGAAACACTTTCATCCAGTCAAGCCCAAGTACAAAATATGGGCATGCACTTTTGCACCATATTTATTCTTAAGGGGGGAAAACATTCAAAATTTAAAAGTTGTTATGGTGTTGCTAAATAGTTGCTATGACACCCTAGGTGGTTGTTATGGTGTTGCTAGGTTGCTGCAGTATCCCAGGTCGTTGCTATGGGTGTACATTGTATCAAAAATATAAATACAAGCGCACTACTCCCAAGTTGACCAAACATTCTGTAGTTGGAGCAGTGTTGATATCTCAAAATCTGCAGGATGGGTTAGTGGACAAAAATGTGTGCCAAAATAAAAGTACAGGAATGAAGAATGAGGCTGCACAGCTGATGTTTGTTATAAGGTAGTTCACCCAGCTGGTTATAAGGGTGTTGCACAGTGGTTGCTATGGTGCTGCTAATCAGTTGCTAGGTTATCAAAGATGGTTGTTAGGGTTTTGGTTGGTGGTGGCTAGTGTATTCCAACTGGTTGCTAGAGTGTTGCTATGGTATCCCACATGGTTGCTATGCTGTTTCTAGGGGGTTGCTATGGTATTCCAAATTGTTGCTAGGGTGTTGCTGGGCAGTTGCTAAGGGTATCCCAGCTGGTTGCTAGGGTGTTGCTAAGTGGTGGCTATAGTATCACAGGTGGTTGCTTTGGTATTGTTGGGTGGTTGCCATGGTACCCCAGGTGGTTGCTATTGTGTTGCTAGGCTATCCCAGCTGGTTTCAAGGGTGTTGCTTGGTAGCTGCTATGACATCTAAAGTGGTTCCTATGGTGCCTGTGGTTCCTATGGTTCCCTGAAATGGTATATGTGAAATTTATTCTTGGGGGAAAAATGGGCACTGGAGAAAAAATTTGGAATTTTACAAAGACGATCACACCATTCCCAATTGGCTTGAACATTCTGGAGTTGGAACAGTGTCGATATCTTGAAAACTGCGGGGCAGTTAATGAAGAAAAATGTGTACCAAGAAGAAGGAAAAGTAGCAAAAGAAGAGGGACTGGATGAGGTTTGTTAGATATTGGAGCTAAGCTGTGCAGGGCTGTAGATATTGGGAAAAGGGTTGGGCAAAAACATCCTATATGCTGTTTGGTCTAAAATGACAATGAATGAAATGGTGGTTTCCCTAGACTTGACCTCCAGGCGTTTTTTGATGACCTCTTTAGATTTTTTAAGCTTTAACTCTAGCATGTACTAATGACACACTTAATGAGGCTAACCAGAGCTAAGATCCATCCTGCTGCTCTGATACCAAGGATGGACTTCCACCAGTCCAGAGAGGATTTAACCCCCATGGCCCGTGCAATCACATAATCAGGCAGGTTGGTTTAAGGGCACGTCATCCTTCAGCAATAGGGAAATCTGGGTACCCCCAACTCCATCAGAAATGAATCCAGGCCAGGCTGCAGACAGGGTCCATTGCGACAAGGCACGCCATGATTCTGTGACTGCAGTTGCCCATCTGTGAGTAGATTTTTTTGCCATTCTAAAAGATTTGGCTCAAATAATAGATGTTAATGCTTAACAGGGACAGTTACAACCAAGGGACAACCTACAGTCGTTACTTTACATCAAAGTCCCGATCTTTCCTTCCGCCGGGAACATTTGTTTGAAATAGCCTGAATTGCAGGAGGCGCTGAAGATGGGAAGGGACCGTGTCTAAAGTGCGGGTAATGTTTAAAAACGTACAAGATTCAGAGAGATGAGGAGCCTGTTGACGTTATGTATAAAGACATGAAATATACTGAAAGACCCAGGTAATGTGAAAATCTGCTACTTTTTAAGCTGTATGAAGAAAGACAGACATACATTGTAAAGACTTAACCAAACCTGTTGTAACTTTACTAAAACACAATGAACACATGAACCTACTGCAAAATAAAATCACTTGTAATTTATTAAAACATCTTACATACTACAACCCTACAAGTTTGGCAAGATATGCTTTGGTTGAATTGTAGTTAATATTTATCAATATTAAATTACTACTGTGAGACATCCATATGATGTACAGATCTAATATCACTTGTGTACAGAGGCCTATCTGACAAACTACAACCTTTAGTTTGATAAGATTTATCCTTTGTTACTTTTTAGATTTAATAAACTACTACTATGAGACAACAATATGACATAGATATCTAAATTCAGACACCCATCTGGTGAACATTCTACAATCTTTAGTTGGGTAAGATGTGACTTGAACCACCTGTAGGTCCTGTGATGATGTTTTAGGATTGTTTGAGACTTCTTGCGCATCTTGTGCTCTGCTCCTGGCCTGAATTTGCTATGACAATCTGACTTGGCCATGTTGGTAAGTGTTTAATTTGTAAATTATTTTGGGAACAGTGAAATGGCCGGCTTGTAATTGTTTGAAATCCATTCCTGGACATACGCATCTACAGCCTTCTTACTGAAGGCCAGAGAGCTCTTTGGAATTCACTAGGTAATACCACTCCATCAATCAACAGCAAACCAAACTATATATCTGAAACGTAAATAAGACTCCAGAATCATCCTAACCATGTTCTAATCATTAGCAGCTGATGGTGGTACCTTGACTCTAATTTTAGACATTTTAAGCAGTAATGCATGCGGGGATGTTCTAATATTTTCCTCAGAAGAAAACTGTATTTCTGTTCATTCGATTTTACAGATTATTTTACAATTCTTTTTTCAGTTTTATGTGTTTAGTAATATTACCTCCATCTCTCAGTATTGTTCAAATAAAGATGATCAAATGTCCAGATGTTTAATCATGTTTTTTAAAAAAAGCAAAGGATTTATTGGTTATACTAATTATTTCACATGACTATTTGGCACTGACTTTTTGTGCCCAGCAATAATGAACAGTGAAGCAGTGTCATAGGAGAAGCACACCTTTAACAGATGAGCTAAAAGGTCAAGAAGACATTAAACAGTATTTGTTAATGCTGAAAATAAAATTCAGCCCTTTACTGATTTAAATGTAGAAACTGGAGTTAGAGCATCATAATTTTATATGACTTGACTTGAGACTTGCTTAACTAATAGCAGGGACTCGACTTGCTTGAATTTTCCCACATTAACTTGGGACTCACTTGAGAATTGAATGTTAAGACTTTAGACTTACTTATGACTTGCACATGTGTGACTTACTTGCACATCTGCTTAATACAATATAAATTATGGAAATTCAGAGTAATCTTTGTTTGCAAGGGTCAAAGCCAAAAACCAATAATGGATGGTCATGATCTTTGAGTCCTCAGGTAACACTGCATTAAAAACAGACATGATTCTGTAGTGGAAATCACTGCATGTTCTAAGAAACACTTCCAAAACCCTTTGCCTCTGAACTCATAATGCTCATAAATGATACATATGGGTTTTGGAGCAACATATGCTGCATCATAACAACATCTTTAGCCCTATTCAGATGGGGATAGTTTTACAAGGGGTGGTGGGGTAATGAAATTAATACCAGAGTTCGGGTTATATTAATCACATGTGAATAGACATGTGGGTAAATGTTCCATTTCCTGTGGAAAAGGAGATTTTTGTGTTTTTTCTCATGTATTGAGGAGCTCAAGTAGGCATTTAGTACCTTGGGTCATTGAAGTCTGTGGCGGACCTCAGGTACTGTGCAACGCACAACACTCACATCCAGAAGACGGGCCAAAGTCCTCACATCCAAAGTCCTCCTCAGAGGCGCAGCTTTATGTAGTCTTGCAGTCTACATACATGTTATGAACATGTAGCTGCCAATTTTTAAGCTGGAATTTCATTATTAATATAATATTAATAGTGGATTAGAAGATTGATTATCATCCTCTACTTCACCAGTTGTCACAGGACGCTGCCCACTGGACACTGCTGGCTGAATAATTTTGGTTGGTGGACTATTCTCAGTCCAGCAATGACACTGAGGTGTTTAAAAATGCACATTTTTCTGGAGGTGAAGGCAGTTGATAAATTGAGTAGCCACTCCCAGCTCAGTCATTTATGGTGAGATTTCTTATCCCATGCAAATTGGTCATAAATTTTAATGAAGTCCTGTAGTAAAACAACGCCCCACCTCCCCATGTAAAACTATTCCCTTACGAATAAGAAGACCTTGGTTATTTCAGCAAGACGCCAAACCACATTCTGCATGTATTTTAACAGCAGGGCTCCGTAGCAAAAGAGTCCACGTGCTAAACCGGCCTGTCTACAGTCCAGACCTTTCACGTAATGAAAACAATTGGTGCATTATGACAAAGGAGACCCCAAACCGCTAAGCAGCTAAAATCCTATATCAAGCATGAATGGAAAATCATTGCACGTTGCACAAAACGACAACAACTGCATACCAAATTCAGTTCCCAAATGCTTAAAGGGTGTTATTTTTAATCCAGTTTTTATTTAGATTTTGCAAAATCTGATAAAGAAAAATCTGATAAAGACCTCTGGATTTTAGACCAATAACTTGCTGTTCAAATGTTATTTGAATTTTGTCTTGTTTCCTCCAAAGGTTTATTTTTCATGTGTTGTGTTGAGATATTCAAACAGTCTTGTATAAAAATGTAAATGTCACCAAAAAAAAAAAAACCCACAAAAAAAACACAAAAAAGGGATGCAAAATATTCCATTTTTAATTATTATTTTTAATATTTCATCGCTGTTCAAAGTATCTTTGTACTTTATTTATTTACAACATCTACCCTTTACAACATGTGCATTGTCATGATTAATGGATCAATAGAAATGCTTTAAAATTGCTAGGAATAAGACATTTTTTAAACAAAAAACTTTCCTGTGAAATTACTATTTTGTGTTTCTTTGAACAGATTTAAGGCATTTATTTTTGAACTACAACGAGAACAGCACTGGTAGAGAACTGCTCACAAATATTAGTAAGAAAGGGTGAAACAGATGGCAACACTGAAGCTATGCTGGTGCTTCTTATTGTACTTCACTCTTATAAGCCTTATTTTAATCTGCCTACATCCTGATTGCTGCACTCAGCACTTTAATATACATATATCATTCCACGCTATGTAAGGTTTACAAGTATGTAAGATATGGGGTGTGTGTATGTGTGTGTTAGGAATGTGTGTTTTGTATTGTGTCTAATGTTGTCACTCTCTGTGCACTGTGAGCTAACGTAACCAAAGACAAATTAATTGTATGCGTGAACAGACTTGGACAATAAAGCTTGATTCTGATTCTGATAGTGACAATACTAGCTAATCCCATGCATTTGTTTGTTTATTTCTGTTCAACTCTAATCGACAGACACCTGTGGACACAACTGGGGTTAAGTATATAATCAACCTGTATGTTTTACAACCATGTGATTATGCCTTTTGCCACTCTACACGTTTCTGGCTAAACAAATGTTTTCCTCTGCAGAATCAAATGACTTTCTCCTCTCATCCTCTTGGGCATCGATGTTTATTAGCAACAGAACCCTATTTGTCCTATTGATTAGTGCTTCTCCTGTCCTTATGTTGCTCCATCAGCACTTTTAGTATATTAAAAACAGACCAGCTCTATGCAGATGGTGTTCTTAACGTCAGGGTCACATTAGACATCCTGTCATCCTTTAATCCTTTTAATGGGACAAGTAGTGGAATAGTGATACGTTGCAGAAGAGCTCAAGCACAAAAGAACACGGCCCTAGTTCCGAGCTAAAAGTGCAAATAGGCGACTAACCACTTAGCACTTTTTCCTGGTAAATCTTCTGAATGTATGGCTTTTCTCCTCTCTCTTTATCTGTCTATCTGTATGTCTTTCCTTTCCTTGCAGTCTCCCACTAGCCTTGACCAACATCAGCAGATACAGAGGATGAATAATAAATACAGCACTGAGGCCTTTTCAGATTCCTGTCATCAACTGTTCGCTGCCCCACCCCCTCGTCTTCATGTGGGAAAAGGGCAGACTTGTCAGAAGAGTTTAGGACAGCTGCTTTTTTCCCCAACAGGCAAGACAGAGCCAGTCACATGAATAGTAAAATATTCACTGCAAACCCAGAATGCTGTGTGGCAAGCTTGTGCTTTTTTAAAATCAGTTATGTAGCCTGAAATGTGGAAAAATAACATTTCTGTCCAAACACAAGCACCTTTCCCTATTTAACTGCTATTCACTGGTGTATGTCTGGTTATTTAGCACACAATATGCCTGTGTTTATAATGAACCGGTTCAGTATTATAAAATGCAGTGGTGTGCAGTCAGGCCCTTCTAACCCTTCAGAGAAGGGGTAATAAATATATTATATTTATATATATAAATATCATATATTTATATAGAAATTATATAAATATATTAATATCATAAATCATTCATCATTATATCATTATTATCATTAATAAAGTAAAATGACAAACATCAACCAGTTCAGGATACTACATTAACGTGTTCTAGCAGTGTTTTCTTAGCTGCTGTAGGACATATATCTGACTGAGAGTGGATCTAACCAATTAAAACTGCTCATTAAAATGGCTTTGGGGCGTTCTCCCGCCTACATGCCTGCGTGCCCCTTCTAATGATATTTTGAAGGGTCCGGTATGTGAGTCTATCAACAAAATCACAGAAAACTCTGACCAATCAGATTCATGATTTCCACTAAGGGGGCAGGCCCACGGCTGTCTGACCCCTTCTCAGGGTCCTGAAGAAGGTGCTACGCACTGAGTCGTTGACACTAAGCATATGCTAGTTTAGCTGGGTAGCTAACTTCAATTGGCGCCTGCAAATGAGGCGGATATTGTGTCGTACCTAATTGAAAAGCCTTTTTCAAGGCTACTGTTCACCGAAAAACTCACAATAACTCAGGGAGGTAGGCCAACTCCACCTATAAGTCTGACTCAGAAAGGAAAAAGTTACGTACGTACTTTCTGTCGGACAAACTATGAGAGGTATGCCTGGCTGACGGCTAGCACACAGCGTCAGAAGCTGTTTTGCTGGGATTGTATACTGTTTGGGACGGATTTATATGGCGCATGGAATCACAAGGGATTTGACAATTTGAGCTGTTTAACGAAGGCAGCCAAATTACACCAAGAATCGCCATCGCATCTGCTGTGCGCTGTGAAGTTGAAGACATTCGGTAGCACCAGAATCGACCATTCTCTGGATCAGCAAAGAAGAAGAGATGTTGAGGTGCACAATGCTAAAGTTAAAAAGAACAGAGTAATCCTAAAGAACCTTATTGACTCTGTCATTTTTCTATGTCATCGAGCATTTTCTGGCAAAGGAGCGGAGGCTGGACTTTATCTTCAAATAGGCCTAGCTGAATGGTAAGTTGGGACGTTTGGACTGTCCTGGCATACTGTATGCATACAAAATACTTAATCTGTTTGTTGAACAAATGGACTTGATTTGTTGATCGTTTCGGAACATTAAGCTATGATAAACGGGTAAATGTTGTGCCCTTTCGTCTATGCCACTTTTGTTTTTTTTTATTTTTAGCTGCATTTGTGGGTTATTTGTATTTTGAAATCCATACTGTGATTTATAGTATGATTAATGTGGTTTATTGAGCATTAACAAAATGTGTGTGGGGTTGGGGCGGGAGGGGGGTTGTGTAGCAGAAGGGGTAACCGGTGAACGCACTGCACGCCACTGATAAAATGTCAGTAAAGCAAGACTTGCATCTAGTAGAAACACTAGGGATTCAAATGTACAGTCCAGTTGCCTTAAGGAACTTTCTGTGGCTTCCCTGTTGAGCACAGCTGATGTCTGTGATAGCAAGCCTTTAATTAAACCACTGGTTCAGGATAGGAATTACGTTTCACACTTGGGTGCTCGGATAGTACATATGTTTCCTTCTTAGAATGAGCAAGAGCGTTGGTCCTAAAGATGTTAGCTTTTTAACCTTTAAGTCTGCCTCTGCTCAACTCCATATGACTTCAGGCACCTGGTCACGTTCTTAGCAGCTATGGCATACAGTAAGGTAACTTTCAAAGCACAATCTCTCATTTTAATATTTTGTATTTTAGAGAGAACACTCACTGTTATTAGTAGGAATAGCAGGAACAGCAGGAACTTCCATCATATTGAGAGGAACTGGGCAAGCAGTTTGGATGGATTTTCATGTATTTGTATGCACAGTACATTATGGTGCATATTTGGGTTTATCTGTGAGAAATGTCCTTCCACTTAAAATACTAAATCCCATGTGAATTAAATAATACAAACATCATCCGTGTGTAAGCGGGGGTTTCTGCCTCTGCCCAGTAGGGGATAAACTTCACCTAGGAAGACCGAGAAAGTGACAGGATCTGTGTCCATATCCCCGATGCTTTTAGTCTCAATACTCACCTTAGCTAGTATGTGTTTAATTATGTTGCTGCAAAGGATGATGAGAGTGGCTACTAAAGATGTGGCGAGGTGGGCTTCAGGTAGTATGAGGAACACGGTAGCGACCTGACACGAAGACCAAACTGCAGATTCGCTCACGCTGCTCCGCTCTCGCTCAGACTACCGCAGACTCGAAGGACCCTGATAGGTTAAAAACATGCTAGGCCACCGACAGGCCAAAAGCAGCTAGAAGGCAGCATAAGAGTAATTTCAAGATAAAATACTCGCATATATTTCGTATACTCTACACATGCAAACTTGAATTAAAAGAGTACCAATGAGGTTATAGCCCTCGAGGGAGAGCTGCGTCAAGCCATACTAGATTCAGTTCAAATATTCTTCCTTCCACAGGGACACAATAATACATGCACATGCTGAAACAACAACATATTTACACAGATGGATCAATCCCAATCATCTACTATGCAGGAGAATATGTGGTTTGGAGCCTTTCAAAACTGTGACGTGGTCACTGTACATTATCTACGCGTGGGAATTGTCTAGTCTCTGATTAAGTTTATAGGGATGAAAACAGGCCAGTACACCCTCTGGATGTCTGTTACAGGGCTTCTTGGCCTTTGGTCATGTCTCAGACCTGGGCAGGGATAACAAAATGCCTTTTTCATGGTACACATCAAGATGAGGATCAAGACCAAAATGATGTCATTAGCCGTGAAAATGCTTCAGTGCTTGTCGCCTACTAGTTTTTTCATATATACAATAGCAGTATATAATACATTAATAATGAGCTATATATTATAGTATGATTTTTTGAATTTTAGTTATTGTCTCTTTTAAACAGAGGTGGCAAAAGTACACAAGTCCCTTACTCAAGTAAAAGTACATGTAATATAAGCGAAAAAACTTAAGTCAAAGTGTTACTTACATTTTTTACTCAAATAGAAGTATAAAAGTACAATGCTCAAAAATATACTTAAAGCAAAAAAGTTAAATGATTTCTGTTTCATTTTGTAAACATTATGTGTTTTATTGAGGGTTAAAGCTTCACGTCTATGATTTACACTAGAACTTCATGCATGTTTATTCTTCACTTTTCGTATTACTGTTATTTTTCTTTATTGTTTTAATTGTAATGTTAGTGTTTTTTTCTGAGCAAGTAAATGTTTCTCTCTCTCTCTCTCTCTCTCTCTCTCTTTCTCTCTCTTTCTTTCTCTCTCTCTCTTTCTTTCTTTCTCTCTTTCTCCCTCACTCTCTCTCTGTCTAAGACTGTGGTGTGGGTCAGCAACTGTGAAATCTCTCCTGATAGGACAGTTCAGTTCTCTGCTCCGCTGCCCAAAAATCCAGACTCAAACGATTTTTTTTTACTTTATTAATTGAAAAGTCTACTCTGTGATTTTGGAATTTCAGGTTTTTTTTCCTGTGTCTCAATTGTTGTTTCAGTGTATCAGCCATGCACAGATCATTGCTAAATCCCATTTAATTGCTGTGTTTTGGATTAGATAGAGGCATTTCTATCTCTCCAGCTTATTCTCTGTCTGTCTTTCAGTTAATACCATTCAGCCATGCGATGTCCATGGATGTGAAATGGAGATGATTGGCTTGTCAGTCATAAAGTGAGGAGAACCAGCATTGTCAATGACTGCTTTTCCCTCCTCCAATGTATTTTTCTTGTCTCAGTGAAGGCTTGTACCATATTCATTCCTTTTTTTTCTCTATCTACCATCTGTGTCTGAGAAGGAAAGCAGAGAAAGCATGCATCTTTAAAACCCATCCAAGTCAACCACATTTTCAATGAGGCTGGAAACAATACAACCATTTTCTACTTGGGTAAATTATTCCCTGTTTCTCTCTTTCTCTCACCTCTCTCTTCAGCACAGTAATCTTACCCCTTTACCTCTCTATCCTTGTTCAAACATAGCTATTTATTCTTGAAGGCATTATAGCTTCAACTTAGTCAATATTTGTAAATAATTAGAGCTGCATTTTAGACATCTTTGGATCTAGTAAGGTGGATGTGTAAGGCAAAGTGTAGGTGACAGATGAGAACAGGCAAGGCCAAAGCAGAGAGGATGCAGTGGAGCAAAATCCAGCCTTACACAGGCCACTGCTTTTCCCCTCTGGCAGGACAGCCCTTAACAACTCGACATACACTCCACTGAGCAGTGGAGCACCCACCCCGCCAAATCCAACCCCTCATGACAAACACAAAACAAAGTGTACCCATATAAACCAAACACATTTGTGCTCACGTGAGTTCCTCCAGCTTTGTACCTGGAGCCCAAGAAAATGCTTTTTTTGGTGTTCTTGGAAAAAATGTAAAAAATGTACATTGAAATTCCTTAAAAAACTCATATCATGCAGGGAAACTAAGCTGCAAAAATGGCTAGTTCAAATAGTTTTAAATTTGTTGCTTTTGTGATGTCACAAAAGTTAGCTCATTTGCATACACCTGCCTGTTCAGCCTACAGCAGTTTAGCCCCACCCATTCATGCTGAAGAGTATTTCAGCCCAGGTGTTTTTTGGATGAGGCAAAATAAAGGACAACAAATCAAAACAGGTGTCATTTACACACATCAGTCTTAAAGACAGGGTTGGAAAAAATGGTCATGTAAAATGGGTGAGTACTATTTATAGTACATAAAATCACACAGACGTCAAAAGTGGAACAATATTAAACTTATAACATTGTAGAAGTTCCTGTTAAAGACAATGTGAATCTGAAATCATGATGCATTTTCCTGACATGTGAAGGATGGATGGAGGAGGATGTGAAAAGTCACTGAATTGGTTAATATTTTAATCCCTCCTGGTGACTCTCCCAAAATAAAGAAAGCATTTCCAAGTCACTAAATTTCAATCAAATATCACAGAAAAATCTAATACATGGCACCTAAAATGTCCAGAGACATAAAAAACAATTTTCATTTCCGTTTTACTTTAAATCTTACAATGGTTCTTACCCACACATCTAATTTACAAAAGAATGTACTGTAAAGAACCATAAATTGAACTGAAGAGTCCCAGTGGCTATTCCATGCAAAATTTAAATCCTTTCATTGTTCCAACTTATGTGAAATTAATGCTTTTATATTTAGATTTCAATTAACGTGAAAAGCGATAGAGAAATACAATAAAGCTGCAGAATGTTTGCTCTTTTCATTTAGTTCACAACTTTTTTATAAGGTATTGGTTACAAAGTGTGTGAAGAGGCTTTCTGTATGAAACCTTCCTTCCATGCTCTTCTTTCAACATATAGTAGATTCCAGTTTTAAACGTGAGCCAGAGGAGAACAGGGAAGCAGCAGGTTGAAAAATAGGGGAGGTTATAGAGACTTATGGAGAGAAAAAAAAGAAGGGAAAACAAGTAAATGACAGTATGTCATTTCAGCACAAGGCAGAGGATCTGGCACACGTCAGATAGAGTGGGAAGCAACGCAGAGAAAGAGAGAGAAAGAGGCCTATACTGTATGTAGAGAGTCATAAGGTGTGGGCTGAATAAAGGGAAATTAATCATGGCGGAAAGCGGTGTGATGAGGTTCATTTGGAAGCTGATGTGCTGGGGAAAAGAGGATATGTGTTAATGAGGTTTGCACGATTCTCTCCGAGGTTTCTCAGGTCAGGATGGAGAAAGAGAGAGAAGAAGGAAATAAGCGATGGAATTATAGCAAGTGAAAGAAAAAGGCAGAGAGACAAAGTAGGAAGATAAGAAAAATGTATCCCTGCGAATGGTACACAGTGTCACAATAAAAAAAAATAAGAGGAAGCCAAAAGCCACGTGAAAGAATGGGAAAACAAGAATTTAGTTTTTGAAATGATAAATAACGAGTCATGCTTAACATGACCAGGAGCACAAACTTAACAAAGCAAAAAAGTCCATTTAGATTTTAGTTCATTTTCAGGTTAACATGATGTAATCAGTTCTGTAATATGTTCATGACCGCTGCTGTAATATACATTCATTTGTTATGTGCTGAAGCTAATAGTTGGTGCAAGACTAAATCATCGATGCATTGATGCAGAAGTGCTTCTTAGTTTAGATTAAGCAATGCCGCTTCACATGTGGATAAAATCGCTGTGGTAAATGTGATTTCCTAAGCAGGGACCCAGGCCCAGTCTCATACGAGTCTCCTCAACTAAACCTAGTATAGGTGGGTTTAGAAACGTAAAGCTTGCCAGACTACAAAAACAGGTGTAGCAAAAAGGAGGGATAAGAGGTTCCAAATGTGTGCTTGGTTTATTTTAATACAATACACATACTTAACTGTTGTCAGGGAAATGTTTCAAAGATTTTGTTTAAAAAAAACCTAATATGTAAAACGTCTGAAACACTCATTACAACATCAAACTGCTATAAACTGCTGTATCCTAAAGAGGTAGAGCTTAGAATCCATATGTGGATGGACTGGATGGTACATTTTGGAAAAAAGATATACTATACCATTCTGTCATTCAAAAACACGTGACTGCAGCTGGCAGTCAGTCTAGACCAAAGAAAAAGTTGTACACAAGGAGATGAACATGTTGTTTATTGTCTTTTAGGTACATCACATTGTACCTACACTTAACAGACATTGGGTAGATTTAGCATACCATATAGCGTGCCACTACTATGCTGGTGTCGGTGTCCATGTGGGGTTCACAACTCAAATAATAGGTGCTCAGTGTAAGGATAAGCCCTTTAAAGATCCATGCTTGTGATGGTCCCAAGAATATTTTAGCTTTTTTATAATGTATTCTATATTGCTGTGGCTGTAGCTGGATGAGGGCAGCAGAGATAAATCATGAATGGAGGGTCTCCAGTCCTCATTTGTATCCCGGCTGTTTCTTGTATCACCTGCCTTCTGCTAAGAGCCTCTGCATACATATTCAGGAGTGTTGACAGGCTGACTGTCCAATTTTCCTTTCTTGTGTTTTTCCTCCCTATCCTTCCACATCGTACTGAGAGCTTTGATACAGGATGAGCTGTGCATTTCCCCCCCTCTCTCTCTATCTCTCTCTCTGCTCTCTCACTTTCCTGGTCCCTAACCTTGACAGGCTATAATCCTCATATTTTGCATGAGCATATCACTTCTGCTACATTTCACTGGTGTAATGTGTCTGTGCCGCATCTTCTGCACAGACGTAGAGAAGAGCACGCCTCGCGTCAGCCGTTCAAGCTGAAGCACTGAGTGCCATTACAGCATCACTTTGCATTTAGATAACAGCCCCGCTCACGCTAAATTGGGCCACCATGCCCTGTACTTCTGCCTAGTCTTACTGGTTTTTGCATCTGAGGGGTGAACCTTGGTAAACAAACTCCATGATGCCACTTTATCTCTCTCTGTCATTCATACTCACCTCCCATTCCAGTAGGTAGTCAGTCATGCTAAACTGAAGACAGTTTATATAAACAAACACAAATAAGAAGCTGCATGCTTATTAGGTACATTACCATGTACATACACTAATTTGAGTCATTGAATAAATAAAGCATACAATTTACATTTCACTACTTTGTTGGTGTCAGTGACCATGCTGGGTTAATAACTCAAATAATATGTGCTCAACAGTAGTGCTAAGGTGGTGCTCTTTCCACTGATGATGATGAGGCAGAGGGGGGCTGATAACTGATGCTACAGTCAGTAATTGCCCGGGCAAAAGTAATTGACGTCAATGACTGACAAAATAAAATGTGCTACAACATATTGTGCCTATGCGTCTGACTGACGAACTAGCGGCGCTGGTTTGTAATCAGCGGTTATACCGGGAATGTAGTCTTTTATGCCTTACGGAAACGTGTCAACATTCCCGATACTAACGTGGACATTCCCGGTTTCACCACCGTGAGAGCGGACAGGGACGCCAAACTGAGCAGCAAAAGCAAAGGTGGGGGACTCGTGCTCTTTGTGAACATCAGATGGTGTAACCCAGGACATGTGACTGTGAAGGAGATTATCTGTTGTCAGGATGTTGAACTGCTGGGATGTTGAACTGCTGAGTCTTCGGCCCTATTGCATGCCCAGAGAGCTATCCCACACCATAGCTGTTTATGTTTACGTTCCCCCACGTGCGGATGCTGAGACCGCATGTGACGTCATACATGCAACCATCGTGAGACTTCAGACCCAGCACCCTGATGCTTTCATCGCTATTTCTGGTGATTTCAACCACATCACACTGGACTCAGTTCTCACTGCTTTCCACCAGTATGTAGACTGTTCCAGCAGGAAGAACAAGACAATCGATCTCCTTTACGCCAATGTAAAGGATGCATACACTGCCACACCCCTGCCCCCTCTGGGAAAATCAGATCACAACCTGGTCTACCTGCAGCCACAGTACAAGCCCCGGTCCGAACACAACCCATAACCACCCGTTCCTTCAGGAAATGGTCTCTTGGTGCTGAATCAGCTCTCAGGGACTGTTTTGAGTCCACTGAATGGAGTGTATTGCAGGAGCCGTATGGGGAGGACATTGAGGGGATTACACACTGCACGGACTACATGAACTTTTGCATGGACGTTGTTGTTCCTGTGAAAACTGTGCGCTGCTTTGCTAACAACAATCCCTGGATAACCAGCAGTGTTAAAGGCCTTCTGAACAAGAAGAAGAGGGCCTTTAAAGACAAAAATCAGGAGGAGCTTAGGAGCGCACAGAGGGAGCTCAAAGTCCACTTGCGAGAGGCCAAGGAGTCCTACAGGAGGAAGGTGGAGCAAAAGTTAAGGGAGAACAACATGAGGGAGGTATGGAATGGTATGAAGACCATCACAGGCTATATGCAGAGGATGGACAGTGCAACAGACGGTGATGTAGAGAGAGCCAATGAGTTCAACACCTTCTACAACCGGTTTGACTGCCCTGTTCAAGTCTCTGCAGCTCCAGCGGATACCTCCTCCACACTCTCCCTCACCTCAGCTCCTGATACTTCAGCCTCTGCCTGCCTGGACATTAACACCTCACCTTCTTCTTTTGTTAGTCATGCACCCCTCCTGCAGGATGATGGCACAGTCAACACAGCCCCCGCTCCACCCTTCTCACACCTTATCTCATCAGGCCTGACCTGCAGCACCAATGAAGCCCCCCCTGCACACCTTCACCGCAGACCAGGTTAGAGGTGAGCTGAGGAGACTCCACACAAGGAAGGCAGCTGGACCGGACAGAGTGTGTCCCAGACTACTGAAGTCCTGCGCCACCGAGCTGTGGGAACCCCTACAGCACATCTTCAACCTGAGGCTACGCTTGGGAAGGGTTCTCACATTGTGGAAAACATCATGCCTTGTTCCATAACCCAAGAAAGCACATTTATTTATTACTATTGCACTGTTTTTTCTATAGGTCTACAGTTATATTTATATTTCTTGTATATATTTCTTACCTCCTTGCAAAGTGAGATACACACACACACACACACACACACACACACACACACACACACACACACACACACACACACACACACACATATATATATATATATATATATATATATATATATATATATATATATATATATAGTGAACTGTATTATGTATAGTTTATACTTAATAGCAAATAATACTGCTGAGCCGGTACCAACCCATTTAGGTTTTCATACTGCACAACCCTGTTTTTTTATTTTGTATTTGTTTTACTGTTTTACTGTGCTGTTTTTGTGAAACTACTGGCTGCTAAATTTCCTTCGGGATCAATAAAGTATATATCTATCTATCTAAAAGATTTCCCAGTTTTATTAATATAAACATGGTTTCCAGGTTAAGATGGAGGACACTTTCACTCACTCATCATCATCTAAACCACTATCCTCTTGGGTGGCAGGTGCTAAAACCTATCCCAGTGATCACTGGGTGAAAAGCAGGAAATACCCTGAACAGGTTGCCACAGGGCAGAGACAGAAAGTATACAGCGTGGCTATCCAAATATCTTGCAATCTTATCTTTCTTTAAACAGTACAATATTACAAAGTTCTCCTCAGTGTACTTTTTCCTTTTCTGCTGCTGGTGTTTGAGTTTCATAGATATGGCAATAATAATGAAGGGACGCAGGACTTGACAGTATTTTGGTCAATTGTGAAGTAATTCTGGTAAAATAGCTAATGTGTGAAGATACAATGTAGCTGTATGTAATCAACTTTTTTCCCTTACTAATTGCATATACGCCTAATCACGCGACATTTTGCAACAGGGCTGTAGTTTTTCCTTTTTGCTCCTCGCTGTAGGATGGAGCAGCCTTTTTTGGATTTGTATAAGGCCACATTTTCTGCATTAAAAAAAATATTTAGCGATGAGCTTCCTACATTGCTTAACCTAAATGATCTTATCAAGTACCTTGCAATTAGGGACCATTTTGTCTCAAGTTTTTTCTTAATGCAACAAAAGCAGGAGCCTGCAATGGCCTTCAGACCAACTCGAATGCTCCACAGGAACCCTTTGGCACATTTTCATTGACTTTCTGGCGCTCATCCACAAGAAGAGTAAGTTATTCATTTGAGACATAGCCTCATCCTGTCCTCCCACACGGCTTTGCTGTCACGCTACACTAAAACTTTGTCAGAATACAATGAGAGAAGCGTCTCGTCACAATTAAACATGTCATTTTATCTCGCACCTACCTGACTTCTTCCTGTCACCCTAGCCACTAGGGAAAAGTGCAAATCAAGCAGAGCTCAAGGGTAAAGCTACACTCTCGCTTGATTTCTCTCTCTTTCTGTCATTCTCTCTTACTCACCTAGCCTATCACCAGCTCTGTGTCACATCCCTCATCTCCCTGCTCCAAACACTATACTATAATTCTCCTTAGATATGGAGCCAGAAGTAACAAGATACCATAGCAAGGACATGGAAAGTCATTGCGTTTGAGAAGCTCTCTCTCCCTCTGTCTGCTCCCTCAGGGTTTGTCATCTCTCGCTGCTCACTCATTTACACTGCTACTGTGATACATGCTGGGACTAATAACATGGAAGCATCCCCTTATGTTAAATAACCTCCTTGGTACCAAGCATGGAAACAATTCATTTTACATGACCATTTTCCAACTCTTTTTATCCCCTAAAAAGGCTAACCTGATCTAAGATAAAACAACTGCTGTGATTGATTGCCTTGTGTTGTGCCTCATTCAGAAAAGCACTCACAGTAGAAACATTGTTTAGAACTTCAATGAGTAGAAGTGGCTAAACTACTGCAGAGTTGGTTCCTGTGTTATCACAGACACACTCAATAAACAAGATTTCCAAATTCTACATTGATTGATACAAACATTATGATTGCATAAAAGTTTTTGTCAGGCCTTATATCTATTGTTCTCAACATGAAGCTAGCACCTGCAAGTGTTGAACTGCAGACAGACATTTGTCTGTCTTTCTTCAACTTTGTCTATGCTTAACAGCAAGTCAGACGCACAAAAGAAAGTTGTCTTAATAGATACGTTAGGGGTTACCAAAAAACACGCAACTTAAAAAAGGAGTTTGTTAAGTTAAAAACACAGTGCAATTGAATTGTGTACCCTAATTATATTGCATTTCATATTTAAATAAAAGAGACATTGTGCAGGTATTAATCTCAAATTTTGCAAGCCTTTGGTAACTTACTACCAAAGATACAAATAACAGGCATAAAATAAAAACATAGATAGTTAGAACAGAGAATACTAGGGAGACAAAGACACATGCCCATTCATCTCAGAGCTTTTGTGTGCCCTGTTGGACACGTTTTCCTGGTACAAATATGCATTTCTGTTTTTTTAATGCAGTTATGCAGCTATGCAGCTTCATATTGCTGGTCTCCGTATGACATCTATGTATCTATGTATCTTAATCAGCTTGCATCTTCCCCTAGTGCTACGCATCTTTATTTCCCACAGAATGCCTGAAATGCTTTATGATCACCAAGGTCTGTGATTTAATGTTTTCAAGCTAAAATTAAACGAATTTGCCGTATTATGACATTCATCTTGTTTATGAGGTGACAGAAAGCATATGAATGTCAGTGTTTTACTGTAGTTTATACAGCGCTCTCTCTGAACAATCACTCTCAGAATTCAATCATTTATTTTCATTAATCAGAAACCAGCAAGGTTGGCAGGGGGCGGGAGGTGATGGCGACAAGAAGCTGTATGTTACAGTCAGTCAGAGCAGAGGAAGGAATGTGCTGAGAGCTTGCTTTAGACTGTGGGTCAGGCCTGCTTCTCTAACCACTATAATCACACCATGTTTTGAAGATGAATTGAAAATGGAGGCTCATAAGCTGCAAGTGCAAGATGAAAGGCACAGGGGAGAGAGAGAGAGAGTGGGAGAGAGACATGGCCAGGGCATTGACTATGATGTAGTTATACGGCACACACACACTCTGGGACAGACTTCAGTCGACAGTGCTGGTAGAAACTAATGATGGTTTGATATGGGTAATTGGTGTCAGGGGATTTCATCTACAATGTCTCATACATAACATGCAAGACAGAGAAATTGTGTGGGGACCAGGCAAAGTGTTTGACATACAATGCATGGCATTCACTAGGATTCATTTGGATTTGTTTACAATCAACAGAAAGCGACTGAATATTTTACTGCATTGCCATGAGGAAGACATGATTGAGGGCATTGGTAAACCAGATTTTGAGGAAATATGTATATAGTATAAATAAAAAAGTAAATTCTACCCTAAACCATTCTCAGCTGTCCACACAGTATGATTCTAGGCTAACTTCTTTTACAACCACAAAACTGTGGTTGAAACTCAAAATGTGAAACTCAAAAATTCAGAGCCAAATTACAGATGCAAAGCAATTAGTTACAATTCAAGTTTTAAAAGATTCCATCCTTCACTTTATGTGCACATCACAGGGGTTGGTTCCACTGCCTATCATCCCTCAACCCCCACACACATTTTCCCTCCTGACTATGTCAGAGCTGGCTAACCTCCAGTAAGCAATTACTTTGCAAGGGCTAACATACAGGATTTGTCAGACATTCTTCTATACTTCTACCACTCAAAAGAATAAAACACATTTATGACTGTAACCTACTGCATTTTGATGCTGTTTTATCTTGGGTGTAAGTGTGGCTGCCATATTAATACAGGACAGCCACTGTAGTGATACCTTCAAGTTGAGATGAAAATATCATATTTACGAGACCAGTGCACATTAATGGCATCAAAATGTCATACATTTTTCTGTCTGTTCTGAGTTTCCGAGGTGGGGAACAACAGCGCTGATACTTGTATTGCTAGCTGGCTGTTTTTCAGTTATTCACCAGCCACACATGAACACTGCAGGCTAAAATCATCCACACAAAAATACACATACAAGTAAATGTTATGTGATGCTTCTACATGCATAAAAAACATTATTCATCTCATAAGTATCCTCTTCTTATTGTTCTGCTGCAGCAATGCAACATAAACTAACTCTTTATTGAAAGGAAACCTCATGGCCATCAAAGAACTTCTGAGGAAGGAGATCCAAAATTGAAATCATCATAACTCACCAAATTGTCAGCTGATTTTCAAGTGGTTTGGTGATGTGGATTCAGGATATTTGATTCTCTTGCCTATGTAATTAGGCTGTTTATTTCTTGCCATGATGTAATTTTCTATACAGGGTAAAAACTGTTCCTGAACCTGGTGGTTCTGGCTTGGATGTTCCAATACCTCTTCCCAGATGACACAGGTTGAAACAGGGTATGGCTGGGGTGTGTGGGGTCTGAGGATATGTTGACTGCTTTTCTCAGACATCTCCTGTCTTATGTCCTGTATGGGTAGAAAGGAAGCTGCTGTGATGTGCTGTGCAGCTTTTACCACCCTCTGCAGGGCCTTGCATTTGGCAGCAGTGGCGAGTAGTTGTTGGGGCGTAATGGGGCAGTAGTTGTTTATGCATGTGATGATGCATTTCTTTTGGATTGAGATAATAATTGTGACTGTAAAGCAGGCAGACACAGTAGCAGTAGAAACTGTGCCAGGGAAAGGTTTAAGATGTCCATGTAGGTGAAGGTCAGCTAGTTAACACAAGCTTTCAGTACCCACCCTGGAATGCCACCAGGACCCGCTGCTATCCGAGTTGAGATCCTCATCAGTGCTCTCCTCACCTTGTCTTTGGCCAGTATGAGTGGTGGCTCCCCCATGAGAGGGGGCAAGGCAGTGTTGGATGACTGGGCCTGAGCAGTGGTCTTAAAGTAGGTGTAGAGGTTGTTCAGTTCAGCAAGAAGGGAGGCAACTGTGGTCTTTGGGGTACTGACTTTGCTGTTGTAGTCAATGATCACTTGAATCCCTTGCCACATGCACTGGTGTCTGATTTGGTGTTGAAGTGGACTTTGATCTGTGTGCTCTACTTGTGCTTTGCAGCCCTGATGCCAGCCTTTAGGTTGTATCTGACAGCTGTGTCTGAATCGCTTCTGAAGAACACAAACTTTAAAAACTTTAGCTAATTATTTAATATGCTGTAGCTAATTCTTTCATAATTAAAAAGCTGTAGCTTACTCTTCCCTGATTTGGGAGACTAACACCAGACCTTTTGACTCTTCGTTCCTCCTGAGGTTTCTTCCTCTTGCTCTGAGGGAGTTTTTCTTTGCCACTGTCGCCTTTGGCTTGCTCACTGGGAGCTTGGACCCGGATTCTCTGTTAAAGCTGCTTTGTGACAACATCTGTTATAAAAGGCTCTATATAAAGAAAGTTGACTTTGACTTTTAGACTTTGGTTCATACGTTTCCAAACTATGATTTTGAACGGAGGCTCCATTGCACCTCTGTACATTTGGATTCATTCCAGAGTGCACTTTAACATTTGACACAACCATGGACTGTCCATTTCCTCCACACACTAATATATCTATAA
Organism: Semaprochilodus insignis; assembly: GCA_034552555.1. Lineage (NCBI taxonomy): Eukaryota > Metazoa > Chordata > Actinopteri > Characiformes > Prochilodontidae > Semaprochilodus > Semaprochilodus insignis. The sequence goes on along the minus strand of CM067492.1, from coordinate 11,305,938 downwards.
AGACCTTGATTAGGTATTCAGGTGGATCTGATGTGTTCGATTAGGCCTAAAACTAAACTCGTGTTACCTTTGAATGCACACAGAGGTTTACCACTTCATGTTTTCGAACTAATGGCCACACAAAATTGACAAAAACATCAACACACTAAGAAGAAGACTCTTGGAAACAAAAGCGCAACCAATAAAATGCTGCAGGCTGCTACGAAGAACCAACTATATTCCATATTAAAAGGTTCTTAAAATAATTTTATGGCATTTTTGCTAAAATTTTTGTTGTTCCCTTTTCTTAAAAGACTGGGTGTTTATTTTTAGTGATTTCTTGTTCCTGCGAGGCAAAGTGCAGTGGAAATACAAACACTGGCAAGTGTTGACTTCTCTCAACCACCAACCTCCCAGCCTTCCTGTAGAAAATGCAGCTTGTGAGGACTATGTGGAGTGCCAGAGACATTAGTATTTCTTATGTTAGTAATTTTGCTGATTTTATCTATTTTACATGTACCAGGTATTACATTTGAACACTGTGTAGGAAGAACATTCACGAAAATTGTCACAATCACTGAAATTTGTGCACAGTGAGTGAAGTGGAGAGCTAAATTAAGTCAGATGATGCATGAAATGGGACAACAGACAATTCCCTTTTACTCTTGCTTAATTTCTGAGTTGTAACTGATAAAATTATGGAGATCCAGCTGCTGAATCGATAGCTTACTTGGTGGAAGGGGTCAGTAACATGCGGCTCCATGGCCACATATGGCTCTTTTACTGCTCTGCTGTGGCTCCAACATAAACATCAGCCTCACCTAGCTACTTGCAATGTGGCAATGAAGAAAAAGATAAAACATTGAGAATTTAAAGCCGAATGGACAGACTCGTGTGCATATTTGCACTCCAGCCAGAACCCCAATATGTTTAATTTGCAACAAGAAACTGTCAACCATCAAAACATCAAAGTACATTTTAGTTTTGCTGAAAAGATGTGAGAGACGTGGCTGAGCTAAAGCTTAAAGCAAAGCAAATTAGGTCTGTGTTTTCACTTTTATTTTTAGCTTATACTAAAGAATTTAGCACATACTGAGAGATATTCACAGCCAGTATATTAAAACATCACACCAATAAAATGGACATAAAATGTTGTGATTCCCAAAGAGGTTTGATTTTTTTTTGAATGGGACAAAACAGCTGTTCTTATCATTTTTGATACCAACTCTTGCTCTATGGAGATTACTGGCAAAGTAACAAAACTGTCTTTATATAGCATTTTGTTCATCTGAAATAAATATAATACTTAACATAAGATCACGGGACAAAAAAAATAGTCACCTCGCGTGTTTAAGGTTGTAGTAACTTCAGGCTCCTGCAGATGGCAGTGCACAAAGATCATTGAACTATAAATACTTGCAGGTGTGTGACTTATAGATTGAGAAGAGGTGGTACAGTGCAGTGAATGTCTCGTCTGATGTGTGAAAAATGGGTCGCAAAGCAGGTGTTAATAATTGTCAAAAAGGAATGATTGCATTTGGGCTTGCCAAAGGTCATCAGCAGTGGGAAAAATCCCAGTGTACAGGAAATTCTCTTCAGAATTGTGCCACGGAAGGCATCCACGAAATCTAGCCGAAATGCGCAAATCTTTGATACAAAAGTGGAATCCAGAAACTTGTCCGCTCCATGCCAAATTTAATATCACACCTGTTATTTGTGTTCATGGAGGTTTTACACGCTATTAGGTACATTTCTCTCACAGTTGACAAATTTTTTGTCTGGTGAGCGTATATGAAATATAAGAGATTATGAGTAGGCCTATAGCTTGATCTTTATGCATGATCAGAAGGGCTGTAGATTTGTTTTACATTACAGTGAGATGAGAACCTTTACAAATGAATTTTTAACCATAAAAAATAATTTCTATAACAATTCAATGCTTGCCCTATAACCATACAAACAAGAGGCAAAAACCATTTATGAACAATTATAATAAAGTTTGAATGTAAAGTGATTAATGCTGGGACCACCGTTAGTGAAATTCTACCATTTTTCTCTCCATTAAAGCAACATATCATATGGACCATGGCTTCCGCTTAAGGGTTCACATCTAAACCGGAAAGCTAACCAAATGAATGACTTAGCTTGTCAGATAAATCTGTTGTTGTTATGCAGTGCACACACAAATAATGTATGCACAGAACTCACATGGAGCCTGACAGCAAGGCTAGGCCATAATTACCCAGCCAGAAAAAATTAAAAATAAAAAAAGTATCTCGTTTAACAGCGACCCGTCTTTTTAACACAGGGAGTGTCCAAACAACCACACTTTTGTTCTGTGCTTCATAGGTCACAGTCTCTGTACAGCTAGGTAGTTACTCTGCCCAGAATCCAAAACGTACCTATGCAGATTGTTTGATGGTGGGAAAGAAACACCCAAAGAATATTTGTTGTTCAAAGAATACTTTGTCAAAAAAAAAAAATGTTAACAGAAAAAAAAAAGTGCTGTTTTTTCCAGTGGCCTCTCCTTCTTTTCCCCCTCCCACAGGCAAGAATATGAGGAACGACTGTGCTGTTCTTTCCTTTTTTTGTTCCTTTTGGATTTGAGCTGGAGAAAAAGAGTGTTTGTCCCTAATTAGCTTTCTCAACTCCGCTTTCCTACAAGATTTTAATTATGATTGGGCGTTGTGGATATGGAAGAAATGCATAGCTGACATCAAGGCAATGCTGGACAGAAGAGATATGAGACGAGCATTCAAAACAACCTCACAGCATGTGGAGCTCTGTGAACCCCAGTGAAACAATGCTCTGAATGTAGCAAGACGCTGGCTAAACCACAGGACATAAAACCAGAGGCAGAGTATAAGGAGCACAATGCAGCTGGCTATTTACAGAGACACTAAACCCATCACAGTAGGTGGTATTCATGTTGGTCTGGTAGGTTGCAAATGTTACTATAGTATGTTTTAGACCACATGAACATGCAAGGATAGATTATGGTGGAAATTTGGAGTGCTTAGAATTAGTTGCTGTAGAGAAATGTGTTTTATGGCAGATGACAAAAATATTGACAATTTGAAAAATTACTAAAGAAGTACAAAGCAACCTGCATTAAATTCTCCCACCCAAAGACCTAATTGATCGGTTTAATGAAAACAAAGAAACCTAACCTATTAATATAAGACCGTCTTCCCTGAACAATGTTTTGTTTTGCTTTTACCTTTACCTTTCCTACAGAGGTGTGATTCATGTGGCTTCAGAACACTTTTTGTTTAGCACAGTAGACATATTTGATGTAAAATACTGTGCTCTCTGCTGGCCCAGAGGAGGCCTTTACAGAACAGCTCTGCTCCATCCTGTTCTATCACCAGTGCCCACAGCCTCCTGAACCTTCTGACTCCAATAAAGCAGCTTCTCAATGCCGTAATCAGAACATGCTCTCAGTTTGAGCTGCTCGTCTTCCCCTGCTCTCTCAGCACAAAGTGTCACTTCAGGGCAGGAGTACTCACTCCTGAGATTTTACTACTAGTAGTTTTTCTTTTTCTTCTCCTTTTTTTCTTTTTGTTTGTAACATGGTATCACAACATGTCTTGGAAATGTTCTTTGAAATATGAATAAAAAGCTAATCAGTAAATCGAATAACTCAATCTAGGCATATCATTTTGACAGTTCCCCCCTTATGTATTAAAGAAATCAGCCTATTTATGAGGAAACAATACCATTTAAATTGAGCATAATAAATTACTATTCAATAAATACCTCCAATAGTTATTAATCATTTTACTATGCTATGGTTTAACACCTTTGAAATTTCCATACTAAATAATAAACTGCCAATTGCAGCGATTATTTGGAATGTTGTTCTCAAAGGTTAAGCCACTGAGCCTAAGCCCAGGTCAGCAGATCAGTGAAATGCAATCAGAGAAGTTCATTTCTGTCAGGGTCGGGCAAATCAGGACGTTCGCGGATAGGCTTAAAAGTTTTATTAGAAGAGGGCACAGACAAAAGCGGAGTCAAAACAGACAAACAGTACAAACGTAGGACAAAACCAGAGACGAAGTCAAAAAAAAAGAGCAAGGAACCCGAAAACAGACAGAACAGCTCATAAAGAGCTAGCACCAGGTGAAAACAATCAGTACTCTGGTGAGCCTGCTCTGCGATTAGCTGCCGGCTGTGAGCGAGAGGTCATGTGGTAATCCGAGGGGTTTCTGTGTGGAGTTCACAGGCGGTATAGCCCGTGTAGGGCTTGAAGGGCGCATGACAATTTCCTCACGTTTGGATGCTAATGTCTTCCTAAGTTCTTCCCCACAATCTTTAGTGAGCAAAACAAAAGGATGTTCTTCCAAATCATTGTTGAGGCAGTCATAAACTGTGCATGGCAGCCGCAGACATTGTTTGTGAAGTGCTTTCTGAGACGCCTAGAGTAAAATGTATTGCTATTTCAGAGTGTGTGATACAGAGGAAAGCAGCCATGGAACAACAGTGCTGGTCAGGCATACTGTGCTATGTAACATTTCACGGGAGTGCTAATGAGAATATGCTATCGAAAATCTATGGAATCCACTGTACTGCAGTTGGTCATATGTTGCTAGATTTACAGAACAAAGGTTGACCACATATACACTTATGGGTTTATAAAGGGAAGCTATCTGGTCAACAGGAATTGAAACTTCTTTAAAAACTCACATTTACTCTGACATGGTTATGGCTCAACATCCATCCATCCATCCATCCATCCATCCATCCATCCATCCATCCATCCATCCATCCATCCATCCGCCCTGTGATGGACTGGTGACCTGTCCAAGCTGTTTCTTGGCTTCTGCCAAATGAGCTCATGTAACCCAGGAGGATAAGCAGTACACAAACGAGAAAGAGAAAGAGAACCAATAAATATAGCTCAATAAATACTGCCCACATGAGTCTGAATTTTTCATCATTGATGGTTTCTGGCAACCTTTATCTTCCTTCCCAATAGCATTACGATCCGACACTCCCTTCTGGGAGCAACAATTTTTTTGATGATCAGTGTAATCCCTTCTGAGTGAACTGAAGGATATGCAACCCTGTTACTGTAGTGCAACCCTGTTAGCACTTCACAAACAATGTCTGCGGCTGCCATGCACAGTCTATGACTGCCTCAACAATGATTTGGAAGGTAACAGGTGCTCATCTTAGCTTTTTCTCAGGAAAGATCCTTAGCTTGTAACAGTCACCTAGAATTTAATGGAATGGAATGGAATTTAATGATAACTGTCAACTTGAGGAACAGACTAGTTCTATAAATAAAGAAAGAAAACCTTTAAATTCATTTATCTTATTCTGATAATTTGAGTAACAGGGTTGCACTAGTAACAGTGACACATCCAACAAAGACTGAAAAGATTGGAAAAAATATGGAAGATAGAGCGGAGGGTTTACATTTAATCTGCCCATGGTGTTAGCAAATGACTTAATAATGTCATTATGTCTGTTTTTGTGGTGCACTGTTTTTTTCTCCCTCTGCCTCGCTAATTAGGTTTCAATAACAGGGTTGTGTGAATGTTGTGGGACACAACTTCAGTGCATATTTATGATTATTTAAAATAAACTGATGATTAAATAGATTGTCTCAACAATAACAATAAACATATATCAACAAACCATACCGAAAAAGTAGATTAAAAATTTTTTTTAACCCTTATATTTTATATGAAAATTAAATTGTAATCCAGGAAGTGGGACAAGAGAAAATGGCCACTTTAAGTGGTGCTTGATAGTTATATAATATAATATCATATAATTATAATATAATATAATTATTATAATATAATAATATTTTCGAATAATATTTTCTACATCTAGAAATATATATACACATATATTATATGCGTGGTTCTGATGCACAGATAACAGTTCTGCTATGTGCTATTTTAGCACTGCCTGATTATTTACATCGAAGCAAAGAGCCTCACGGCGGCAGACAGGGCTGGAGATTAAACGGCAAGTTCAGCGCAATGATCCACCACCGACATCTGGTTTAAACGCATACCTCACATGTGTTAAAGTGGGCGCAACGTCGCCCCCTAGGCGCCGCTGGTATTATTGCGCGGGGATGCGCATTCCCCGCACTCAGAACGAGTCTGCCGTGCCGCTGGGAGAGAACTCGCTCCGCATTCCGCCTCATTCATGCCATGGACACACTTCACGTGTCGTGGGTCGTGGAGCTTCCGACGCGTCGGACCGCTGCTGAGAAAATGTACGCAAGTTTAAGGTTTTAAACATGGCATGGACAGCAAAACAGAAATGATATTTCACGTAAGTGATCTGCTGTCTTTTTCGCTTAAGCGATACTTTTGGCACGGTGTTTCTTTGTCAAGAAAGGGTTTTATTTTGGACATTTTGCCTCCAGTCACATCCCTGCTTTTTCTATAGCGTTCCTCTCTCTGTTCTCTTTTGTGAATCCTTTATGTGGTCGCATGTTCTGGCACCAGTGGTAGCTACTTTGATAAACGTGCGGTGGGTCCGTGTGTTTATGCGCGGTTGTGTGGCATCTTGTCGCCTCATTAACAGACGCATTGTGCCCGCCGCGCTGCCTGCGCCGTGTAGCGAGAGTAGCCTACTGGAAAACTTACTCATTACTCCTCTGGCATATTAGAAAAACTGAAAACAAGTGGCAAAATGTGGAGCTGTGTGTATATATTGTGAGGCTTTTTTTCCTCATCATCACCCACTCAGAAAGAAAACTCGCTTTAGGCTCTGACGGAGATTCACGACGAGTCTAAACTGTATCGAAAACCGAGGGAATGCTCCCGGTAGTCTCGTGCTCCGTGAGGTTGGTAAAAGCTATCACAGTGTATTTGAGAACATTTGGCCCCATTGTAAGCAAGGCTGAGGATGCAGCGAACAAAAGCACGGCTAAACCCGCTAAGTTTCTCTCTGCTGCGCCCTGTGGAATATTTCTTTTTCTTGTTTATACTACGTGTGCGCCTGTCTACATCAGCCTGAGTGCTGCTGAGAATGGAACTGAATGTAGGTTAGAAGAGAGAACTGGGAAAGACTTGGAGGGAGCAGCTGATTGGTTTCACAGCGCCGTTGACATGCCCGAGTAGTAGCTGGATTATCCAGTGCCTTGTTACTAACTGCAGTGTCGTAGTATGCATGGATGCCCTTCTTGTGTATTACTGTGTATTACCTGTTGTAGTAATGTTCAAGTCTGCTGCTAAATTTATAATCCTTACAAACGTATTCAATTAAGTAATGGACTTACCAACATATTTTTTTTTCTGCTGTTTGTGATTAAATAGGCCGGAAGTGATTCATTTTCTTCTACAGGAGAGATTTCTCATGGCTAACGTGATCTATAACGTGAGCTATAAATTCATGATCAGTCCTCGATGTTTGCAAAATGTGTGCGCAGTCGGTAAAGAGAATATGCAATTATGTTCTGTCTCGTTTTATTGTTTGATTCCACATATGTTTGGAACAAAATATATCAGGCATCAAGGCATTATACTGCAAGATGAGAAGCATTTTAGGGCACCTTGTATCGTGTATTGCTTATAACAGGTGTGAATTTCGGTAACTTAACCGATGATAACCTTGAGGATTTACTCAGCTGAAAACAAGTAGTTCGTTATGATGTCTGATAACAGTCAGTAACAGTATAACAGTCGGATATTTGCTTACCACAGAACTGATCTTGGTTTGATACAGCAGGTATAGATGGAGTGCATCAGATGCTCCTGAGCCTGTTGGAGTACTTCTTCAGCTGGGAGCACTCTGCATGAATCAGAGCTCCCCATGCTTCAACACTTTACGGCAGACCATGTGTTCCGTTTAAACAAGTTGTGTTTCACTGAGCATGTATTGTACTGCTTAGAGACACAAAACCAAAAAGAAACCATAGTGCTATTTGTTTCAGAATTGTAATGGCAAATTCAATGGCCAATTACAGCCACCATAGTACAGGAATTTAAGAAAAAACAATTTCCTGTTTCCCATGATTCTGCCTCATGCCTAAATTTGGGCTCCACCATCATGTTACGGCAGCCTCACCCCTTAACACAGTGTAGAAACGACTGTTTTCTCAGCTTTTACTTCTGTTTCAACTGATTGGGCAACCTGGCTATTGCCGTAATTGACAGATATCTGAAATGTCCCTGATATCTTCACCTCTCCGCTCACTGTGTAGAGGCCACAGTCGTCAGGCAGCCACTCACTCTTTGCGACTTCATGCTTAAGTCCACCAAATAAAAAATATATATAATGTAATGGATTTAAATTGCATTTGGCATTTGTAGGAATGAAACCAAGAAGAATAACAAGCCTATTTATTTGTTTATTTTTATTTACTTAAATCTCTTTTTTTTTTATCTCTGCGTCTGTCAGGAGATTTCTTTTTAGTTCACTTAAGTTACTGGTAGAATGGCTGAAGCCTTTTAATGATCACGAGACAAAATCTATTTAATTTACGATCCCAATATATTACAGCTTGTCACTTTACTCCAAATCTTTGGAGATTTCAAACTGACATGTCTCTGAAGATAAACCAAGCTGCCTGAAGTGTATCAGATCTGGTGAAAAGACGTTGAAATTGTTTCTCTCCTCAGTTCATCTCTGTCTCTTGCTCACTCTCACTCCTCTACTCTCTGTCTCGGGAAGGCTAGACTGTGGCAGATGGTTATTCCATAGAGGCAAAAAAAAACAAACAAACTTCAATGTGAATTAACTTGATTAAACATCATTATATATTTAGATATTATGTGCCTAAGTGGATATAGGCAGAAGGGGATAATAATTTTGTTGTACCGTTTTTTTTTTTTTTTTTTTTTACAAGCTACCATGCAGTTGCAGTGCTAAATGGCTTGTGTTTAGGCTAATTTATTGTGATTTCCTATTAAAGAGTTATGGAGGCGTATATAAATAGCTTTTTGGTCAATGTTGTCAGAGATTAGAGGGTCACTGCTTGTTTTGTTTATTGTGGCATCAGTACAGAGAAGATGCACTTCTCCCTTTCGTTCTCACAAACCTGGAGGCTGCAAAGCACACAGTGAGTTTGTAACCCTCAAAAAAACAATGTTCCAGAGCAATCATGTCCTTTAACAATTATTTTAGAGGTTAATTGAGTAATTTAATTCATCAATCGCCAAACAATAAAAGTGGATTTAACTGAACCACAAAAGCAAACATACGTCGCTTTTCGTTTTCAGTAGTTGGTGTTGTATAATCTTTTATTGTTTATCCCTATATTTTTAGGGCTATGCATGGGCTTTCTTGCATGCAGCATCATATCCTCTTTCTCAGCTGTGATCTGAGGTGAGATCGTTTTTCAAGGCCTGATTAATGCCAGGGCCGTTTGATCTTTGAAAAGACGTAATCTGTGCTACATAATTCACCCTTTGGCCAACCTTGTGCAAGGTTGAGACTGGGCCTCAACTGACTAATCTTTACCCCTACAGTATTGAACAAACCTGCTGTGGACTGACCTAGTTCCCTGATATTTTACCTGCTGTCTGAGCACAAAGTATCAAGAATGATCCTTGACCTACCGTTACTCTGCTACAACTGTCTCAAGTATTCTTTATATATTCAATTAATTACCACTAATAAAAAATACTGATTAACCTTGATCATCTCAATGATGAATTGGCAAATTGCATGGAAATAATGCATATTTAAAATTCTTCCTCTGGACTCTCTTGCACCAAAAATGTACAGTAAGAAATAAAGTATTTTTTATAGATCTTTAAAAAGCTATGCATGGTTTGTTATTTTCAAGTTCATTTTTATCTTTCATTTTGTGATTATTGGATTAATTGTTAAATAAATCTGCATTTTAAAGAGAGTGTATTTAGCAGAATAAAATGAATTTAATAAAAAAAAAACTTGTATTCATAATCTTTTGATATGAGTGATGTGGCAATACTGTTCCTTTTTGTCTGTTCCAACTTATTGTACCCTAAGAAAAACGAATTGTTGTGATACATACTGTGCATCGAAGTAATGTTTTGAAGTAGTTGAATGAATAAAATGCAAGTATCTGTATAATGCCGCTGAAGTTTTTAAAAGAGGAGTCTGCCAGTAACATTATGATTCCAATCATTCATGCTGTCACGGCTCCGGGTTTCACTGACACCTCCGATCTCCCGAACTCTGTTTCCCAGAGTTCATCAGAGATGATGTCACTGCCACATGTCCCAGACTGTCCAATCACACCTCATTCTCTCGCTCCTCCTCAGCTGAGTACTGATTACATACACCAGCTTCTCATTTCAGCGCTAGCATCAGTCACACATTCACACTGCAAAGTATTGCCAGACTTCGCTTGCGTACTAAGCGTTCTCTCTTGCATTCTCTGTTTGTATTCTCTGGTTCTCCCCTCTGATCTGGTTGCTAATTTGTTTTGCCCTTCTGGTTTTTGACTCGCTGTTTGTTTACTGGTTTACGCTTTTGTCTTACTCCTTTGGATTTGTTTGCCAGTCTCTCTGTCTCTCTGGTTCTTGACCCGACTTCGTCTCTGGTTATTCTCTCTGCCTTGTCCTCTTGGTAATGTTTGCAGGATTTATGCTGTTGTGCTTTACAACCAATCTGTTTAATAAATCTCTGTTGACTTTTAGCTCAGCGTCGAACTAAGTTTGTTATTCCTGACACATGCCTAATATTTTTGCTATTTCTCCCATCCCTAGTCCAGTATACTATATGCATCTGTTTGAACAAATGTAATGTCTTAAAATGATCTCTGCCCAGAACCTCTTATTGCTTATTAAAACCACATTTGATAATTGGGAGACATAACTTTGGATTAGTTGATTGGTTTGGTTTTATAGCAAGCTCAGTGTCACTAGTAATAAGCAGTTTGGACGTCCCTATTGAGGAGAGCTCTTACCGCCTTCTCCTCTTGTTTTTCCAGGATAGCACATCTTGCCTTCGCCCTTATCCCTGTTGTGATCTGATCAATGCTATCTGCCATCTGCTAGCAGAGCAGTTCTTTACTTTGTAGTGTTTTCTATGACCCTTACAACTGATCCAAAGTAGCTTTGTCATGCTCCTCATGCTATATGTCTTAAGAAAGGGGTATATGTAGGCAAAAAAAAAAAAATATTAAAACCAAGGAAAAAAATATTTGGGTTTTTTTTTTGTGATGTTCTGTTACTAAGAATGGGTTTTATTGCAAATACATATAGCATCACGTTTTTCTGATGTTCCTACACAAGCTTTTTACATGCAGCTGTTCAGTGTTTTACAAGTACTGACAATGTACATAATCAACTCACAAAAACACATATTGTATCACAATAAGGATAGCTTATTGTCATATTACATGTGCTATTCATCATTGGCTGCTGTTGTAGTGTGGAAGCACTGTTGTTTAAGTCACTGAAAAGTAAAACCAAAATGCATTTTCCTTTTTTCAAGGCTAACATTATTTCTTATCCTCTTAAATTCATTTGAAAGAGTTTGTTTATTTAGAGCACTCAGCTGAGACTGGGAGAGGAGGCTTTGCGTCAAGCAGTAAGAATGTGTCTAACACGAACAGCCACACAGAGCTGTGTGTGTGGGTATGTGTTTGTTCTTGTGTTTTGTCACCATGTATGCTTCTGTAGTTTTCGCTCGTTTTCCTTCATCACTGTCTGTGCAGGTGTAGTTTTTGTATTAATTTATTTTTTATTTATTTAACCAGTATGTGACTGCTGCTTATTGTCAGCTGTGTTTGATTTGTCATTTTATTAACTTAATGGTTTACGTTTCTTAAGCAATGAGAACTGAATTATAGACTATTTACTCTGTCATTTGTTTTATTTATTAGACTTTACTGCTGAGATACACTTCTTCAGACAGCTGTGCTATGTATACTGAACATGGTGTAAATAATGCAAGAGCCTTACACTGGGCTTGTAAGTAAGACTAGCAGTGAAGAGGATCTGAGAAAAATGCCCTCCCTGAGGACAGCAAGCATGTGGACTTGACAGACTCTGTGAGGCTCTACAGGAGTTGCAAGGATGATCAGATGAGCACAGTGTAGTTCATTATTTGGGATCATACCATGGGGGTGTTTGAGAGCATGGAGATGGGCAGCATATGGGCTTTAGAGCATCCTTGCCCTGTTTGAGTGAAATGTGTTTTCCTCATTCCGCATTGGGTGGGTATTTGTAGTTGGAGTCAGGATTCTGGTTTTCAGTAATCTCTTAATAGCTTATTAAAAGATCTGAATGAGGGTTGGAGGTGGCATTCCCGCAGTATGTTACTCGTTGAGAGAAGTGCTCTTTATTATTCCTCGTTGTCCAGCATGTCTCATTTTATTTGATTCATCTCGATGCATCCAGGTATATAAATATGGGAGTTAATCAACCTGGTTAATATATCCTCATTCCTTATTAGACCTTATTGTTTTCTGTGGGGATTTGGAGTCAATATATGTATGAGAAGTAAGGTGAGGTTGTGATACAGACTGAATTGGCAGAGGCTGCTTTTAATGCAAAAATCATTTTCTTATTTTCCAGTGTTGGCTTATTTACTACAGCTTAGTCATCTTAGAAAGGGGTTGTATAGTTCTGGTCCTTATAATTCCAAGCCTACTCTTAACTCCCCTGACCCAATTAATTCTGCGAAACTTACAAAATATACATTTACGTTTACATACTTTTCTTTAATTAATTAAAATTTGGGATACATGCATGGTATACATGCATATCCATGTTGGTCATGTTTGTATGCTACAGTGATTTCTGTTACATAATAAAACAAGCACAACATTGCCTTTTTTTGTAGGATGCAATGTAGTAGTTCCTGAGGAAAAGATCAGGACAGAATTCACATTAGAGATGTGCTTTATATATAATCATAATATTTGTGTCACGTGGGAAAAACAGGGAGTATAAATGAACAAGGACTAACAAGGAACACCTGGGAAGGGGCGGAGCTACGAATTAAGGACAGGTGAAGGGCCTGACAAGAGGGCGGAGGCAGGAGGAGCAATAACCAAAACAAACAGAAGCACATGGAACAGGACAACAAAAGGCACATGGAAGTGACAAGAGAAAAAGACAGAAACAGAAAACCAGAGACAAACAGGGGCAAGACAAGACAGGATGTGACCATTTGGTGTAACAGGTAAACCGCATGGAGGGCAAAAAACTAAAAGAAGGGGCAAAATGCTCTTTATACTACTTTATAATTATTATTAAAAACAGCCAAAGGACGTTGGTAGGTTTCAGTCTTGCATGCGTAACAGAAGCTCTTTAGAGGAGCTAATAGACTAAAACTACTTGGTACAATGTTGAATGCTTATGATGAGATCTCTTCTTCCCAGGGGATGATATGCCATTGTGTTACTTTGACAGAGAAATATTTTTACATTGTTTCTATCCCTAGCTAAAATTCCCCAGAGTAATCAGCCTAGTTAACAAAAAATTGTGCTAAAACCGACCTCATTACCTCTGCTTCTTGAGGCACGCTCAAAAGAACATGTCCTTACCAACTCACCCATGTTAGGGTGTGTTTCACAGTATTAAAGTAAAATATTAATGTATAATGTTATTTATTTGCAAAACTGTTTTATTATTCCCTAATTTATTGTATGTGTTCTTCATCTTATTGTGATGAAACAACAAATATCTGTTTAGTGATTTGGTATTTAATTGCTGCCAATGATCACTTGAGTATCACTCCTCCCAGATAAGAGTAACAATTAATGGCAACTGATGTTATTGATGTATATCCTTGTTCATGTGTTTGCCACTGTAAAAAGATCATTTATGACACATGCTAAGTAAAAATCACTGAATTTTTGGCTTTGTTCATGTTCTCTACACATCAAAGCAAATGTTAGGTCATACTGAGGTATCACATTTTTAAAGGAGCAAAGTGAAAGTATTAATAGAGTCAGTCAGAGATTTTTTTAGCATCTTAATGTTAGAACCGTGTGTTGGACCTAAACAAAGCTTGTTATTTTTATACCTATAAATGAACAATAAATATACAAAGCACAGGACTAGTGGTAATCTTGGCTTTTGGACTACACTTTGTGCTCTAGTAGGGTCTTCCCATACCTGAGTATCGGGGGCACTGTTAACCTATGAAAGGAAAAATGCCTTAAAAACAATCCTTAATCATCATAAAGCCAACTCCTTGCACGTGTTTAAAAGCAATGACCCTGAAGTGATAATCTGGGATTTTCCTTCTCTCTTTTTTTCCCCCCATCTGATTTTTTTTGTTATGTCTCTTTCTTTGTGCAGGTGTAGGACATGTTGTGTTTTCCGTAATACCCTACGAAGTATGCCAAAGTCTAATTCCTTCAGCAGAGCTTCTCTTTTTCTTTTCTGTCTCTCTCTGTCCCCTTTTGTGTCTTCCCATTATTACTTTCAATTCTTCAAATTATTATTTTATTATTATTATTAGGCCAAAAAACAGACTTTCCTGTGACAGTAACAGTGATTAGTTAGCAATTTTAAGTATCTATCTAATGGTTTATTGTTTGGTTTTTACTTTAAATCAGCACTATGTAGAAATTAATTGTTAAAATTGAAAGAAGTAGCATTATGACTCCAGGAGTGAAAAACATTGTGTCTATATATAAATATTGTGTCTGTCCACTGCTGCGACTCAGAGGAGTTGCGTAGGATTTTACAGGAGTTTTGGAGCACATCATATGTATTTATGTATTAATGGCATATGCACAAGCTACAGGCTGAAAAAGGTGTTGTGACCTTCAGGTCTGAAGTGCAAGATTATACAGTTAAACAATAGTAAATAATTCACTTACATTTCCAGAAGACATGTTTTTGACATGTTTTTTGTTCTCTTGTAATACTCTTTTGACAGTTTTGCAGTTATCAGATATCTATCTTATCTTTTATTGTGTTCAAAGCACAACCTATGTTAAAAGTGTTTCCAAATTTCAAAATGCCCAGAACTTACATAGTGCAGCGATAAAAATGATTGTAGAAAAAAAATGTTATTATTTACTAGGCATGCACAGAAATGAAACTTTTGGCTGATTTTTTACCATTGCATAAATTATATAGGCCCCCGTATGTGGCCCACATCTTGCTACAGTGAGATGTCCACCCAAGTACCGTCAACCCATCTGGAAAGTGGGCCAGATGAAAATGGAGAATGTGGGCCAGATTTGGGCCAGAGCTGTTTTGCTGTTGGGACTGTATTTTTGTCTTGCTTTTAAAAGAAAAAACAATTACTCAACTTTAGTTTAAAATATTTATTCAACACTGAACAGTTTAACATCCCAGAAGACACATGAACAAAGCACAATATGACAAAAAAAACGTACCAGATGGCATGTTCCCTGCATTCATAAACAGCACCTCACTCCATGCTGGCTGTGATTTTATCGTGTTGTTGTAAAACTGGGGTTCGTGTTTCTTTAATGAGGATGCGGGCAGAGCAAGAGAGAGAGACAGATAGAGAGAGTGCGTGTGTACGAACATGTATGTGTGTGCTGAGAAGCTGCCATCTGCCTGCCTCATTGTAACGCTTGTTACTCTGTTCTGTTATGTACTCTTTCTGGAGGTCCGTTTGGCTCAATTGTTTGAAACTGAATAAAAGCTGGGAAACGTCAGTGTGCTCCGGTGTGACTCTTAGTGGAAAATGAAGGTGTTAAAGTGGATATTAGCCTAGAGCAATTGGTGCTAGCCCTGCAGCTAAGGAGAAAGGTCCTTTCTATGTGAAGTTTGCATGTTCTTCCCGTGTCTGTGTGTTTTTCTTCCCACAGTCCCAAGATATGCTGTCAGGTGAGTTTGCTAGATGCTAAATTGCCCTTAGATGTGCATGTGTGGGTGAATGTGTATGTCTGTGTGTCTGCCCTGCGATTTACTGACGACCTGTCCAGGGTGTTTCCTGCCTTCTGCCCAATGAGATATGGGCTCCACCATCCTCTACGGCTCAGAAGTGTCACGCTTCCGGGTTTTCCCAGCTCCTCCGCTCCTCCGGACTCAACTTCCCAGAGGGCATCGCTCGATGACGTCACACCCACATGTCCCCAGTCATCCAATCAGCTCCGCTCTAGGTGTATCCAGTTTAGCTTCAGTGTATATATGCCTCTCACAAACACTTCCTCATTGTGAAGTTTTGCCAAACCTTGTTTGCAATTCTGAGCGTTTCTTCTCTGTTTATCCTTTTGTTTTTGACTACCGCTGTCTGCCTTGTCCCTGTCGGCTTTCTCGTTTGATCTACTCTCTGGCTATCGACCTCCTTTTCGTTTCTCTGACCATTCTATTTGCCTATTCCTTCTATCTTGGTTACCTTGCTGCCTGACTACCCTGGTTCTGACCTTAGCCTGTCCCTTGACTCCGATCTTGCCTTCTCCCTCCATGTCTGTTCGTGTTTTGTTGCTGTAATCAATTGCCCGATTGTTTAATAAAACCCATCTGACTTTTAGCTCTGCGTGCGTCAGTCCTGGTTCTTTGTTTCTGACAAGAACATAAATAAATAAATAAATGGTTATTTAGTAGATTACTTGCTTATTATTATTAATATTGATAGAGACAGCCCTTAAATATAGATAATTTAATTATCTTTCCTAAAAAAAGTTTCTTACATGATATTGAACAAAGGTATTTTCTTTAAATATATTTATAGATATTGTAATGACTGTTTCCTGTTTGTGGCTTTTGCTGGACTGATGTTTCTCATCCCATGCATCTATGGCACCAGTGACGACACGTCAGAATTGCAGCTGTTTTTCTATGGGACCGACAGTATAAGACTATAACATATTTAAGGACAGAGACATAAGCGGCAGTCTCTTTGCATAGGCGGCTGTCGGGGCTAGAAATCTGTCTCTGCGTGAGGGCCTTTTGTGCAGCAGATTCTGGTGGCTTTGAAAGCTAAGCAGAATGCTCCAGGTGATTTTGAGTAGAAAGAGTTGTGCTTAGACGTAGAGCAGTGCACAACACAGTGCAGAAATCTTTTTTCTTTTTAGAATGGGGCTGCTTCTGTTGGTGCATGGCTCCTCTTTTACAAGCAGAGTGGTATTTTTTTTATGTGTTTGTGTGTGGCAGTGTCCATGAGTCATCCTGTTAGTGCCAGCATCATTGGCAGACGGCTGCATGAAGCAGGACTACATGCACACAGACATGCTCTTAACACCACGTGAACGTCGCCAAACACTGTTGTCATGGACAATCTGGACAAACTGTTGTAAATAATCTGTGACTCAGATTGGCAGCGTGTCATCTTCAGTGATAAATTCTGCTTTTGTCTTGGTGGAGATGACCAATAATCTGTGTGTGGAGGCACCGTGGTCAGCGCCAAGATGAACGGTTTGTTGTCACGAGTCACACGTCCAGAAGGCCTGGTGTCAGTCCACCTTCACCCCTACCGCAAAATCTTCAGGGACTGGGTGAGAGTATTTAAGTTGCGTGGTATGGATTATCACAGGACTCCATTAGGAACCTTACAGCTTCATGCCAAGACGTCTGGCGTGTTGCATTAGCAAACATGCTGGCCCAACGGCATACTGAAAGACATTACTTCTGTATGTGTAGCCCAATACGTATTGTCCATATCAGTCTATATCAGTCTATCTGTTCCTGGTAACCTTTATCTTCATTCGAACACCATTGCAGTTGGACACCATCTTCAGACTGCAACAGTTTTTTTTTTTGACGATGAGTTTAATTTGATTGTGTTTTAGATCATCATCTGGCTGTCTAGGAGAATATTCCTTCAATCCGCTTTCAAAGATTTGGGATGATTTTATTAAATTATGGGATGCAGTGATAGAAATTCTGGACATATTTGTCATGTCTGCCAATGCTGATGCTGATATGTAAATATTAAAAAAAATTATTAACACATTATTAACACTGTGAAAACTTGAAATATTGTGTGTGTGTGTGTGTGTGTGTGTGTGTGTGTGTGTGTGTGCTGTTCTTTAAGTTTTATAGAGTATAAAACCATTCCTCCTCCTTTCCTGTTAAATCCATGTTTGTCTAGATGAGTCAATACACTGCCAGCAGTAGATGAGAAACATGGCAGGAACAATGCTGCTGCCCCTGTGCCTGTATGTGGACCACCAAACTGGGGCCAAGTCCAGGATCTCTCAGGGAAAAATGCTAACTTCACGAGAAATAGGGTTCCCTAATGAGCACTGCAGCAAGCTAACTTGTGGGTCTGAGCCAAATGTCTTTGGGCAATGGTTTCTTGAAAAACATCCAATAAGGAGAGAAAATCAAACTGCTCTGTCAAGCACAGTAATAAAAAGTGGTTTTAGAATTTTCAGCCGTCTTCAGTCTTTCAAAAACCCTAATATGCAATTGATAACAGCATAAAATGTGTTGGGGGTGAACTGTTGCTGGTAGTTCTGTAAATTTACTTGATATTGGCTATGGTGCTGTGTAGTAGTTTACCTACCTCACTTTTTTTTCTGATGAGTAAGCCACTTTAAGCTGTTGAAAGTAGAGATACAAGGAGAACAGGGTGACAAGGCTTTGTTTGTGTTGTTTCTTTCTCTGCCATTTGTATCAGTCTCTGATATCCCTGGTGCAGCCAGAAGTATGCGTATCTGGCACACTCCCCAAGAAGTCTAGTGGTCCACTGCTTTTGTAACTTGTAATTTGCCTTGAACACAAATGACTATCAGCAGCTTTCATTTTTATTTTACACTTTTTAAAAGTAAATGTATCTAAATTTTTGCCATTAAAGTATGGTTCTGTCTTCAAGTTGTTCTATGCATTGAAAGGTTCTTTAGGAAATGGAAAGGTTTTTTTTGGAACCATTTTTCATCTCCTAAAGAACTTTTTTCATTTAAGAAAGTAGTTCTGAAGCAAAAGCGTACATTCGTGACCAAAAAAATGTTGCACCCAGAAGGAATCAACTGACAGGAATGAAACTTGGTGGGTAGGTTTGAGATTGTGAGACATGCGAATTTCACGGTCTGCCATGCAAAGACGGGCCTTATCGCTGTACTTGACCGACTAAATAAGGTCATCCTGTTCCATGACCTGTTTTTATTCTGGCTTGTGCTGTTGTGTTGGTAGCATCCTTTGCAAGTGAAGTATGCCTCCAAGAACAGTTCAAAAGCAATTTGAGCAGCTGGAAGAGTTAGTGAGAGATTGCATCATAAGGCTCCAGGTCTTATCGGCGAATTGCGTGCCATACCAGTTATACAGATATTACCATAACGTGCTGTTTGTGGCAGTGGATAGAAGAAGGCACACACCAGTGTCATGAATTATCTGGGAGGCCTACATGAACCACAGTGTTGAAGAACCAATTAATTGTCCAACACGCGTGGAGTGACCGGAAAGCCGCAATTACGGACATTCAGCGAGCAGTGATGCCCTCCATGAGTCATCTTGTTAGTGCCAGCACCATTGGCAGATACCTGCGCGATGCAGGACTACTGTTATGACAAATGCACTTAACACCACATCAGCTTCGCCAAAGACTGCAATGGCGTCATGCCAGACTGTACAACCTCTACGATTGCCAAAACGTCTGATATGTTGTGTTAGCAAACGTGACGGCCCGACACCATACTTCTGTATGTGTAGCTCAATAAATATTGCCCATATCAAGTCGAAATTTTTCATTGTTTATTGTTCCTTGTAACTATTATATTCCTCCTGAATAGCATTGCAATCTGACACTTAAAGTGCGGAACATAGCTGGAATGCATAAGTCTGTCTCCCTTGCCCAGCACTAATCAGTACCACATCCTCAGCCACTTTCAGTTTTCCAAAGGATCAGGCGCTGAGCTGCCACGTTCTTTGAGCACTCTCCACCCCCAACTGGGAGCACTGTTCTACATGTCTACCACCGACCCATCACTCACTGTCACGGCAATACATTCCTGAATTGAGTGTTGGAAAGAGGCAGCCAAGGGCTTCGGTGGCTTTCTGGCACAGCAAGTATATAGCATTGAGAAATATTAATGGCTAAAGAAGCAGTCAGACACCTAGCTGGCTGAGGCAATGTATCACTATTGTCAAACTTGGACTGATCAGCTCTTTTGTTAAAGCTGGACACTGCTGAGATGAAATGCACTTGGGATCAGAGTCTTATTCAGGCACACTCTAATGTAATGACTAAACATAGGTAAGCTCATGGCATGTAAGGCCGTACAAAGGGGAAAAGAGTATAGATTTAAATCTGCCTCGTTGCTCTTTCTCTCTCTCTTCTTGCACCCATTAAAGCAGCTGCCTGCACATTTAATGAGGAATTTCATTTCTATTAAAGATGCAAATGTAGCCTTTAAAGGAGATTGAGATGCAAAGCGGAAGCTGTCGTTCAGGGCACTTTATCTCATTGCTCCGTTCATTAGCTGAGTGTAATTGTGTTAGCACAAAGGCATGCATCAGGAACCCACCGATCTGACTGGAAAGGTCACACAGATGATACGCTGGATGGGCTAGGCATAAGTGAACACCTTTCCTCACTCACACACAGTTTCTTTGTTAAGTTATGGATTCAAAAGTGTGTGTATAAGGCTATGTGTTTATATAGTATGGTGTGTGTTAATGGACCATGGGAAGTGCAAAAGAAATATGCACGTTAGGGCAAAGTGTGAAGCTCAGCACACATGTGGTGTCTCTGGAGGTAAATAGGCCAGAGAAGGCCTGTTGCTCAATGATGTGATCCAGATGGAATGTACTCTGGCAAAGCCTGATGAACTGGAAACTCCACAAGCTCGAGTGCTACTGTTATGGGAATTGAAGTCTTTATCCCTTTTTCTTGTGCTGGATTCCAGAGCCCTACAGTTGCAGTCATCAGAGCTTACTCAGTAGGACATCAGGACAGATGAGTTTAAGGGGGTATTTGCCACAGATAATCGATGTGTATTCAGAAACAAAACTGCCATAAATAGGACTATTATAACAAACCCTTAGATCTGTACACATATTTGGTTTGAAAAATCCTTCCAGATTTGAAGATTTAGAAATCCTTCCATTCACCTTAAATGGGATCTGACTACAAAAAGAAAGCTGCAGATGATGGACGTATTTGTAAGAGGTGCAAATGGAAATAAATTTGGGTTTCCCATGGGGAAGAAAAAGCTTTTTGTTGATGCTTGAACTCGGCCTCAGCCGTGTTGGCATGCTTTTACTGGTGCTCAGGGAGCTATAGGACAGTCTGTGGCATGAGGTAATGGCCACATATCTATTAACACGCCCAGAGACTGAGCCTTGATGTTGTCTGCAGAAAAGCTGTTGTTTATGGATGTCTTCTTCCAGCACACTCTGTAGTAGAAAAGCCAATTACTTTCAATTGCTTCTCCTCAGAGTTGATGTGTGTATGTGTGTTTATGTGTGTGTGAACATGCATATGCCTTTGGTTCCATTGTTACATTCCTTTTTGTGCTTCGCTTAAGTCTTGTCACCATTACCCTTACATCAGTAATGTATATTGCTGACACACTGTGTGTCTTGTTATTTATGTTGACTTGGTCACAGTTACAAAATTACTGCTTGGGATAAAAGCAGAGGCAGCGGTGCCAGCATTTACGGCCATGTGAAAGTAGTCAGTGATGTGCCTTAATGGCTTTTCCCTTGGAAGTGGCTTGTCTTTTCTCATTGCTCACAATTTACAGCTTCCACACTCCACATGGTCTCGGATTACTTTGTACTTGTACTTGCTGATTTAGAATCAGTCTGTCCTGCTGCAGTCCCAAATTAAACAGCACATCTGCACAAATGAGCCATAAGTGTACTTTTAGAATGAGTATACTTTCCCAACATTTCAGCATTGCATCACAACAACAAACACCTCACTTACCGGTGGATAATGCTGGTAGCACTGCACTGGTACAACAGGATTTTGTACGAATCCTGATGCAGGGCATGTTCTGTGAAACATCTAAATATTGTGGTAAACCATCTGTTAGAGTATAATAATAATAATAATAATAATAATAATCTAGAAATGTTTATTAATTAAGAGTGATAACCTATATACACAGCCTATATATCCCAGAGTTGGGTAGTAGCTAGTTACATTTATCCAAGTACATTACTTAAATATAATATTGTTGGCTTTGTACTTTGCTAAGTATTTTCAAATAGTAATATTGTTACTTCTACTCAAGTGTATTAGTGAGTAAAGGAATCTATTTTTTACTCAGTTATATTTTGACTGTTTGTATTTAGTTACTAATTTATGAGTTTAATCTATGTGTTTAATTTCATTCTGTTTTATTGTTGGCAACATACTGTACTGATTTTGTGATTGGTCACATCTCTGACATTGGAGTTTTAGCATTTTATTTTAGGCCAAAATACTAAGAGAAATAGAAGAAATAGCCATACAAAGTAGTTACTGTGCTGATAGATGCTGTATTAAAGTTTCACTGCAGTTCTGTAAGTTACTCAGTACTTAAGTAGTTTTTACCAATACTCAAGTTGCTTAATAAGAAGGCACTTCTGCTTATGTCCAGAGCATGGTGGCATTTATTAGCAGTTTCAAATTAAATATAAGATAAAAACAGGACAATTGGGGGAACGGTGGGGTAAAAGGTCGTTTTCTGCAAAAAGGCTTAAAAAGCAAGGTGTCCCTATCCCTTCCATAAAGCAATACATTACTGTTACAAACATAAGCTCATGTTGTAAGGAGAGCTGTCATTCAATTGATTACATTGGGAGTTGAGTAATCTACTAATTAATTTCACAAGTGACTTGTTGAAAAATAAAAAAAACAAGCAATAAAATTGCATTTAATGATAACAAACTATCCATTCAAAGATTCTGAAATACGGCCCTAACTGTCAGTATCAGATAGGGGCCATTTTGTTCCATTGTGTCCATGAAATACACATGTTCTTGTTGGGCTCATGCTGAACCCAGCTTTCTTGGTGGAGAGGAGGAGCAGCTGTGCTGGTGTCAGCAGGTCACACGTTAAGGAGTCTTATGGAAAAAGAAGGGCACTGTTCTCAAAGTTTGGCAAGGACAGAGTGCAACAGGCCTGCCGCACAATCACACTCTCAATGTCCCTCACAGTTACAGCCACCAGGTCCTCCCCTCAGCCCTGGAGGTCCTCCCCCACAGTGCTTTCGCCTTGGGCCGTCCAGTGACCTAAGTATAAAAACTTAGTTTCTTGTTTCTTTAACCCTTAAATTTGTAAAAGTTATTTTGGTGAAGACACTATCAACTTTGCTAGGTAAGTTAGAATTAAATATATTAGGTATTTTTGAAAAGCATTCTTCTACTTTTTTTTATTTACAATTTATTTGTGAAAAGCAAAAGTGCCACTTTTACTTTTTGACATTTTTAATTTGTATAAAGACCAGTGCTAAGGCATTACATATTGCATTTTGTGCTGCCTTACCGCCACTAATGTCAATGTCAGCACTCTCTCTCTGTTTCTCTCCCCGATTCTGACTCTCTCTTCCCCTGCCTGCCTGGCCACCAAAAAGGAATTGTTGAAGCTCTAGTGGCCAGAATGTCGCTTTCATTATTGATTTAGTCTACCATTAACACTGATGGTTCAGCACCTCAGCAGAAACAGACTGACTCTGAATTATCAATTCTTTAATGCAGTAAGAGGGTGTGCTGTTTCTGGACTCAGCTTTGCAAATCATCTCCTGCTCCTAAACAAGCCATTGTTTCACCAGCTCCTCTTTCTTAGTCACAGTACAGGTGGCCAAGCTGGGGTTATCATGCTTTTAAACTAGAATATATATATATATATATATATATATATATATATATAAAATCTTTTTGGAATATGTTGGTCTAAACTGTTAAATCCAAATTGTACAGGTTTTAACTACACAGTTCATCTGCTACAGTTTTAGTACTTTTCCTGTTTATTGGCATGGTTTGTGGAGATTTCCTATGGTTGTCCACATATGTAAAGCTTTTTGTCATATGAGTTTGTGTTAGTGGTCCACTGATAGATTGGCTGGCTGATACACTACTGTGCAAAAGTTTGTAATCACTGTTTAAAAGTTTGAAAGAAATATGTTCAAAATGAAGAACAGGTCAACAAGGATATTGGTTTGGGAATGAAGATCAGTACCACTTTTTAACATCTGATACTGATACCTGATGCCTGAGCCTCAGCTGATACGGAGTACTGATTTCAGTACTAATGTTATCTAACCTTTCTAGCTTATGTCTGAGATACTACTAGCTAAAAAGCCTGAAAGGAAGAAGAAAAAACAAAAGAGAGCATGACAACATGACGTCTTGCTGCAAGTCACAGTCTCCACAATGGCTGTAGTTTAGCTGGCTAAACAAAAATCAGGTGCTGCAGCTACATTAAAAAATGACAATCTGAAAAAGTTCCTGTGAATTTCTGGAACATTGATGTAAAGTAAAAAGAAGGATCTGTATCCCTGATGTTGGAGTGGTAAACGTGATGCAGGTTTCCATAGATCAGTTATTAACATCATTTAAACTGCATTCTGAGTGCTCATGGTGTTTAAAAATTAAAATATTATAGGCCTTTTTCAGTCAGAACAGTTAAGTACATCACAGTATCACAAAATCAGCTGATATTAAAATTTAGCGTTAATTGTGCAAAATAAAATTCTCATTATTTCTATAAAAATATTAATAACATTGAAAAGCCATATCACATAGCATGACAGTATCACTGTATGACACTATCATGGTATAAAAGATACAACACTATTCTAAGTGTTGTCATGGAAGCTTCATTTAAGATCATAAGAAATTACAGAAAACCCAAGAAATTCCACTGTTTAAAAGTGAAGGAATCCTGATGAGTGTTTTCTTAAATAACAAGTTAAGCCATAGTGATACAGCAGCTTACAGTAGTTGTTTTTAGTATATGCCATAAAAAAAAGTAATTACATATCAATTGACCACAATTCTTTTTGGAAAGCACGGATGCCATGTCCTGCGGACTTAAGAGGCGAGGGACCATCCAGGTTGTTGTCAGCACACAGTTCGAAAGACTGCATCTCCGATTGTATGGGGTTGCAATAGTGCCAGCTTAAACATGGAAAGGCACCATCAATGCTGAACAGTATACAGAGGTTTTAGAACAACATATGCTCCCATCCAGACAACATCTCTTTCAGGGAAGGCCTTGCATATTTCAGACAAATATTAAAGACAATATTAAACCACATACTGCATCCATAACAAAACCAGGGCTTCGCAGAGGACGAGTCTGGGTGCTGCACCAATAGAAGACATTTGGCGAATCATGAAACGAAAAATCTGGCAAACAAGACCAAGGACTGTTGAAGAGCTAGAATCCTACATCAGACAAGAATGGGACACATTCCTTTACCAAAACTCCATCAATTGGTCTTCTCACTTCCCAGACATATACAGGTGGTTGTTAAAAGAAGGGGGGATGCTACACAATGGTAGACATGGCCCCTCTCCCAAGTTTTGAGATGCATTGCTGCTATTCTACATGCGTTAATAATTTTCAAGAAATGATAAAATGTCTCACTATCAACATATGATATGTGTTCTTTGTTCTGTTGTGAATAAAATATCGGTCTATGAGATAATTGCATTCTGTTTTTAGTCACATTTATTTACATTATGCACAGCATCACACATTTTGGAATAGGGGTTGTAAAAAGATATGTATTCCATGCTATTTTTGAGCATTTCTGTTGGTCCATTCATCATGAAATTGCCACACAATGTAAAAACTGCCATGCTCAAATGATGCAGAAAAGTTTTAATGTAACAAGTAACAAGTATGGAGATACATGTCTTTGGATAGTGACAATATCTTGGAGCTAGGGATGGAAATTGGTTCCAAAATTCCAAG
The DNA here is from genome assembly GCA_034552555.1 of Semaprochilodus insignis. Taxonomy (NCBI): domain Eukaryota; kingdom Metazoa; phylum Chordata; class Actinopteri; order Characiformes; family Prochilodontidae; genus Semaprochilodus; species Semaprochilodus insignis. Next base: position 11,280,264 of record CM067492.1, on the reverse strand, counting down.
AAGGTACCTGTTAAAGAAGGAAAATTTAGATTTGCAAAATTTGGCTTAGCGGTTATTAAAAACATGTTTTCAATTACACATGCAGCATATCTCATAGGCTCATATATCATCTAGAATCCCAAGTTTACCTGTTGTAAACACTACTTTGTTGACTGTCCATAAACAGTAGGTATTTCCTGGTTTTAGGCTTGAACCACTAGAACTGAGTATCAGTACTGTTAAAGTTGAAAAGGCATATTTCAGAGACAGGACATTGTTTCGGTGCTATTTTTAAGAATTTGGCGTAACGGATAAGACAGCAGCTATTGCTATTGATAATCCTGTAGCTGTAAATATGGCAATAATAATAAAGATGTTCTTTACAACATTATTTATAACCTTTGGCATTTTTTCAACATATTGGAAAACAAAACTGGGAATTGATAAAAACCAGAATAGATAAGCAGAAGCAGAATTAGAATGCATAACATTCACCCTAATAAACCCTATTTGGTACACCATCAAAGTATAGCCAATTTGTAATGCTAGAAATGTACTAGAAAACACTAGAAACACTAGAGAACACCGAAAATGATAACACCTTGGTTGGCTGTCTCATGACACCAACCAGTGTCATGAGTTCTTTTCTCCTCAGTGGATGATATGCAAACATATTTATCAGAGAAATATATTTTCATTGTTTTTAGTCCTTGCTAACATTAGGTCCTCAGCAATGCATTTTATGTTTACATTTGTGCACTCATATTTTGGAGTAGCATAGTACAATATTATAACATATTTTGCAACTACAAGAAAAAATGCTATGTTTCAGTGAAAATTCCTACAATTGTATATATATATTTATTTATTTTTTGGTCACGTCCTGTCTTGTCTTGCCCCTGTTTGCCTCTCTTTTCTCTGGTTTTCCATTTCTTGTCACTTCCATGTGCCCTTTGTTGTCCTGTTCCATGTGCTTTTGTTTGTTTTGGTTATTGCTCCTCCTGTCTCCACCCCTTGTCAGACCCCTCACCTGTCCTCAGTTTATAGCTCCGCCCTTCCCAGGTGTTCCTCGTTAGTCCTTGTTGTTTTATACTCCCTGCGGTTCCCTTTGTTCTTGCTTGGTGTTTTGTCTCCATGTCTGTTGTTTTGTAATCCTGTTCTGTGTTTTTAAGTTTGCTAGTTTTTTTCTTTGGTTTTGTCTTATTTGCTCTTTATTAAATACTTGTGCTTACATCCTGCCTCCTCGTCTTGACCCCACGTGACAGTTTTAAATGTAAGCTGAAAAATGAAAAATGAAAGCAGATTGATTTTTCTTTTTTAAAATCTACTGTGAGCATCTAAAATTAGATTGACTTGCTCAAAGTACTGAAAGATTCTACTACCCCACAGGAAAAAAAAAGAACACTAACATTACATCACAGAGTGTGTGTGCTATTACAGGCATATCTTTATATTTCTCTCACACATCCAAACCAGAATTTTCTGGTAATTTTAGCCTACTAGCTATACCTGGTATTGTATCAGTACCAGATATGCGTATTAGTTGTAAATGTAAATTAGTTGTGTTAGTTGTAAGAAAATGGATTACTGCAGCACATTAGAATTATGGTAGAGGGTAATAAGGAAAATGGGCTTGTCATGCTGCTTTGTCCCTAGACGTTGGATGTGTTTGTGTGTACATGCAAGTGCATGTAATAAAACCAGAAGCTGATGGTGTGTTGAGCCTACTGGGGTGTAATAGCTGTAGCCCTGATTGAGTTGTACCTCCTCACATATTGCTTAGAGATGTGACCTCCATGTTAAATATGCTCTGTCTATAAATTTAAATATGAAGTGCTGATTTTTTGGGCAGTGCTTACAAGCAATAAATCAACAAGGGCATTCCCACTGGCATTATCGGCAGGTTTAGCTGTCCAAAAGCTGCCATGTGGCTTCTGCACCCTCTTAATTGATTCATATTCTTGCACTACAAACAGAACTTGCTGTTTTATTCCCTTGTTCTTTCTGTGCTTGCTTTTTCTGTGTTTAATATTGTGAGCCGTACTCCCCTTCTCCCCCAATGCCTTGTGTCGATATTTTTTCTGCAATCTTGAAATAGACAAAAAAAAAGAACCAGTGATGTGACAATTTAAAAATGCTGTCAAAAATTGCCAAACTGCACTGGACTAAATCCAGTTAAACAGGACTAATTATGCTGTCTTTGTAATGAAGCATTCAAAATTGTTTATTCTTGTTGTTCATACTGGGGCTTATTATCATAACCTTGATTCACAACAAGACAGCACTTATTTTTAATTTCAAAGTTGCATGTTTACTAGGGGTTTGCCAAGTTTGTGAGAACAGCAGGAGGAACAAAGTGCCTGTTTGCTCTCGTAAGGCAAGGTTAGGTAAAGTGTGCCGACAGCACGCTGGGTAAAAGAATTTAATTCACATTTGACAAATGTGACTCATGCATGCACCTAGAATCCTGCTTGAAACGTTTGTTGAGAGTAAGGTTTCTGTGTGTGGAGCAGACACGGTGTGTGGACTGTTGCTGTACTTGTTAAAATGTCTTCAGAATCCGTATTTTCTCTTGTTAAACGGAGAACTGCAGCACTAAAAATTTCATTGGTCAAGCTAAACAGGCAATTTCTGCAGAATCATTCAGAATCATGCAGAAACAATCTAATACATTCAACATGTTGTTGTCACTGTAACTACTGCTTGTTGGAAAAAAAAGAATGAAATAAACGCATCATTGTTCACATTCCCTCATTGTTGAGAGTTTTTCCTGTATTACTGTAATGTTTTTACTATAATATATTTACATTTTTAGGTTGTCTGCATTTTTTTGTATGTATCTTTCACTCATAAACTGAAAATGCAAGCTCCTCTACATACTATGTATCTGTTTTATATAAAAAGAAAAATATTTGTATATTTATGGGTATGTAACTTATGAATATTGGCCTCAAATATACTTGATGACTAATATTCGGCACTGGTATCGACCCTGAAAAAAACATACAGGTTGAACCCCTAATGACTACTACTATGACTGTTCTGATTTGTAAATCATATCGCTCTTTAACCCTTTGTTGTACTATGAAAGCTAAGGCAGAGAGCTAAAATAGCTAGAGGGTGTTTTTTGAAGCTGGATTACTGGGTTATGCTTGGTCACAGCTGGATGAAATCATGCTGGTGAGTGTGGACAGGGTTTGGTGAGTGTTCTGATGTGCGAATCATGTTAAGCTAAAACCAGATATAATGTGATAGTAGTGACTGGATTTTGGATGGTTTTAGACCTGAATTATGAGCTGATGCTGGGTCACAATTAGATGAAATTGTGCTGTCTAATGAGGTAGGGTCTGCTGAGTGCTATGATGTCTGAATCATATTGATGCTTCAACCCTTAAAATAATTAAATAATTATAAAAGAGTGCTATAGTCGTTCGATGGAATACCAGTATTTTATTTTAAAATACAATAACTTTTTTGTTGATGCAGAGTGCAATGCAGTGTGGGGCATAGTGGTACTGGTAAGCAAAACCTTAGACCACTTGGGTCACAAGTTACATTTTGCTTAAGAATATTTTCAGGTCGATCAGTGTTATAAAGGAATAGTTTGGCAACACTGGAGCCAAGAACACTGGACGTTCACAGATCAGACAGTCAACAGCTGGTGACTAGATGGCCCTAGATTGCTTTGTTTTGAGGATCTCCATATTCACAATGGTATTACAGGGTGCCATATACTCATCTGTACAGTGTGTGTTCACATGAAAATCATTGTATTTCAGTTATAGAAGTTTTAATGGATGTGTCCTTTTTCAAAGCCATTTGATTAAGTCACAAGCATATTGTTGATGTTGTCAGGGTATTATAAAGCCAGATCACTTCAGAGGTCAAGGAAAATGCTTTTGTTTTATGTGAGGTCAATCTCAATGGCTTCACTGTGCAAGCGTGAGGAAATGAAGCCTTTATTGCAGGAGGCTTTAGAGAGTTTGTGGCATTGCTCAAGGTGAATCAACTCTGCTCTGGTATTGCATCACACTCTGTCATTTTGCTTGTTCCTGACCCTCCTCCCCACAAAGTACTGGTTGGATTGGATCTGACTGTATGAAATATTTAAGGGCACAGCTAGGTCCATCATTTGAGTGTTTGGTTTATAGTTTGGGGAGCAGTGATGACCAGTCTGACATAGTCATTAAATGTTGTATAGGATTCTCCCTTGGGTCCCATTATAATTTATTAAGACTTAAGTATAATGAGTTGTTTTTCTCCATGTGATCAGCAGAGCTTGTAAAACTCCTGCAAATCAATAAACAGCTTTCCATTCTCACCAAATCTCATCACGTTTTTCCATTCTTGCAGGGCTAGCGGCGATGTTGCTGTGGATGATGGCAGCTCTGTGTGAGCAAGAGAGAGAGAGAGGGCATTGAGGACACTGGGTAAATAAGACTTTCTCCTCACCTCAAGCTGACATACACACAGTTCTTTTAGTACAACATCAGGAAGGTGAAACCCACCTTAACGTCTGCTACCAAGTATAGTGATACCAGACATGCTCCTGTGCAGGAGGAGAACTTGTCCCACCCCTCTACACGGGGCCTTCCACCTCCTACTCTTCCTCACATTCCTTTGTCAGAGTGGGATGCTAGAAGCAACTCTGTCCAACTCTGTCCACACCTTTGCCCCATCTGAGGGGGGGCTTACGCATCTGGTCGTCCACAACAAAACGGGTGAAGTCTACGTAGGTGCCATCAACTGGATCTACAAGCTCTCCAGCAATTTAACTAAGCTGCGCAGCCATGTGACTGGTCCAGTGGTGGACAATGAGAAATGCTACCCGCCACCTGGGGTGCAGTCCTGCCCACATGAGCTGTCACAGACGAACAATGTCAACAAGCTGCTGCTGCTAGACTCAGGGCAAAACCGGCTCGTTGCCTGCGGGAGTACGTCACAGGGCATCTGCCAGTTTCTGCGGCTTGATGACCTCTTCAAGTTGGGCGAGCCACACCATCGCAAAGAACACTACCTCTCCAGTGTATCAGAAGCAGGTACTATGTCTGGTGTTGTCATCAGTGGCCCCCAAGGTGTAAGCAGTGGTAAACTGTTTGTAGGTACACCCATAGAAGGCAAATCAGAGTACTTCCCAACTCTTTCCAGTCGTAAGCTGATGGCCAATGAAGAGAATGCTGATATGTTCAGTTTCGTGTATCAAGATGAATTTGTCTCATCGCAGCTGAAAATCCCTTCAGATACACTTTCCAAGTTCCCCACCTTCGATATTTACTATGTTTATGGCTTCAGCAGTGAGCAATTCATCTATTACCTGACCCTTCAGTTAGACACACAGCTGACCTCACCTGATGCCAGTGGTGAACAGTTCTTCACCTCTAAGATCGTTCGTCTTTGTGTGGATGATCCCAAGTTTTACTCGTATGTTGAGTTCCCCATTGGATGCACCAAAGATGGGGTGGAGTACCGGCTGGTCCAGGATGCCTACCTTACCCGGCCTGGTGCCAGACTAGCCCGATCACTGGGCATCTCAGAGAAGGATGAGGTACTGTTCACTGTGTTTGCTCAGGGCCAGAAGAACCGGGCCAAGCCACCCAAAGAATCAGCCCTGTGTCTTTTCACATTGCGCAAAATCAAGGAGAAGATCAAGGAGAGGATTCAGTCCTGTTACCGGGGGGAAGGCAAGCTGTCCTTGCCATGGCTGCTCAACAAGGAGCTGGCTTGCATCAATTCGGTAAGTTATTTCATGTATTTACTTTTAGCAGCACTAAAATGATATTGTTATGCCTACATTACCTCAGATGCATTGATCATCAATTTAGCCATAAAGTTTGCCTTATAACTCTTCGTTAGATCTAAAGAAGAAATCTTTTTTCACCATCTTAAGGAGAAAATGTTGCTTTTCTGACATTTTGTCTGTTTTTTGCAGGTTTGTATACCATTGTGTATCTCATAGTTGTGATAATTCCAAAGCACTTCTAGTAGTCCAAACCATGATTTAAAGTCACTGTTCTGTAGGCAGAAAACCAGTCAAAAAAAGAAAAAACTGCTATCACAGCCTTGCCATGTGCCTTGGTCTTACAGGCTAGCTGCATGGTTAAAATGAATGTTATAAGGTGGCTTGAGTTTGGACTTTAGCCCCAAAAGACAGTGTGTGAGAGACAGAGCGAGGTGTGCATGTTGTTTAGCAGGCTCTGTAGTTCTCTGCAGAGGCCGCACTGCTGGTCACATCATTAGCTCAGTTCATGGGTAGTGCTCTGTCACTCTCCAGAAGTTGTCGTCTCTTTGTTGCCCTCCTGGGACCTCTGGGCTGGTGGCGGAACTGTACTAATGGCTGTGGAGAGGTGGTGGTGTGTGTGCATAGCTTATTCCCTCTTTGAATGCACTCTTTTCTTTGCTCCTTAGTCTTCTCCTCTCACCCTTGCACAATTCGGTGTAGAGCAAAAATCTCCTGCAAAAAAAGAGGTGATTAATCTCAGAACATAACCCAGATACTCCTAATTATGTGCACAGCACGTTCCAGAGTGCTTTAACTGTGTTGGGAGGTACCAGTAAGTATGTATGTAAGTATGAAGTAAGGAAACGTTCAGAGAAAATAGTAGAGCTAGGGAAAGTTGATGAAATGATGGCCGAAGAAGTGAGAGAGTCAAGATATCTTTTTCCCCCAACACTTGAGAATCTCCTAGCAGGTCAGTTATTCTGTTCTTTTTAGCGTTTAATAATAATTTTGCAATTGCATTTTTCAGGCAACACACACTGGAAGTGATTGAGCCACTCATGGTCAGTGACTCAAGCATCAAAGAATTATCGTCACAATTTACCCAGGAAGCTCTGTACTGTCCTATCAGCAGCCTGTGTCTAATCTAAGATGTGTCTTAGCCTGGCTGTGCACCGTGGTTGGTGTTTGCTGCTTGTTCTTGTCTTGGCTCAGAACTTGACAGGCGAATGGCAGTGGCGGGGTAGTCTTTATCAGCAAATGACCGGCATTCGTATTGGTGATAATAACCACAGACATTGTAATGACGGGTCTGAAGCAATCTGCCTAGGTAATGACGCCGGCACAGCTGGCTGAATCTGACAAAAAGATACCGTTCCAAGGGTCCTCCACTGGCAAGGAGCTTTTAGCTTATGAATAATTCACCCCACTCACCTTGTGTTATTCATTTGTGCTCCATCACAATCAGCCTCCAATCAAAAATCCTTCTGTCACCTTGCTCCGTTTACAAGCAATTAATGTTGTTGTTTGCCAAACACAAAGCTCGCTCTGAAATTCTGATTTTTCAAGGAGGGAAGTGACAGATGGGAGAGCGGACTAAAACAGGAGAGACAGGTAGAACGATGGACAGGTTTTTTGTGGCTGACAAGCTGTCTGTTTCTGACAACTCTCTTCTGCCCAGTTGTCTTGTTGTTTATGGTAAAGCTATGCATATATGTAAATAAAATACAGTACATAATGGCGGCTGATTGCCATCTGTGCCAGTGCTTGCAATCGATCAAGGAAATGTTGAGGGTGAAATAATAATTTTATACAGGTTTTTGTTTTATGTGTCTCAACAAGCCCCTGCCTTCCATGAGTGCTCTTCATTATCTAATACAGTTGCATCTTTAAATGCAGATAAGATCTATTAGTTTTTCTTTTTTTTTGTTTGTTTGTGTTTTGTTTTTGTTTTTTCAACATGTGTTCAAATGAGCACTTCGCTAGTACCAAAGATTAGCATATTTTATTTTGGACATGTGTCCATATCCATCTTCAAGAAATATCTACTACTAATAGTCTTTTTGTCTCTTCTAATATAAATTGCTTATTTTAAGATTTATTAATTCTAAATTGTTTCTTCTAACATACCCCAGGAGAAAACAGAAGCAAGAGAATAGATCCATCTAAGACACAGGTGCAGGAGTTCTCATTAATATTTTGATAGGCTTCTAGATTTCTCATTGGTGTCTTCACAGTGATCTTACAGAGTAATTAAAGAGCATGGAAGACAATATATTCTGTATATTTGAAATGTTTTTTCTTCTATATACTTTTTATAACCATAATTATTTACATTGTCCTTAGATATCCCCTTGCCTCTTTGTTGTTGACTGCACTGCTTCAGAAAAAGCCATTGCTGAAATCATATTCATCATATTCACGTCAATTCAGGGTTCTTTATCATATATTAAGGTCATTACGACAGTACCTTCCATTCCAGTCCAGTATTCACAGTCCTGTTATAAAGAGGACAAAAGAGAGAGTAAGGCCTAAAATAAGGGGTATTGTTTTGATAAGCCTGACTTTCTTCTAAATCGTTAGTATTCTGTTTTATCACGTTCATTTATAAATATGAATACCTGAAAATTACTTGTTGATTTATTTTTTTCATTAATGAATGCCATTACAGTGTTTTTAAGTTATTATTGCGAGCATTCCTACCATGCCTTGATTTGCCGTACACAGTAACTTTTTTATTCAGCTGCCTCAGTACTTCATTCTCACAACTTCACAATGCTTCCAAGAATTATCCCCAAAACCAACTGAAAAAAATGTTTTAAATATTTTGTGAGCAAAAATTTTTATAGACACGTTAAAACATAAATCCTTGAATCTTTCCCCTGTATATTTTCTTCCGTTAAAGAAATATAACAGGTACACAAATTTTGATTTTCAGATAATGAAGCCAAGTGCACATGCACATTCCTGGTCTCTATTTTGCACTTTATGACAATGATGAACAGCCCCAAACAGTCAGTGTACCACAAGGCAAGGATATTAACTTTATGTAGTTCAGGAGAATAATGCTGCCGTTGTTGTGGCTTTGCTTGCTCTTATCCATTTATGGCCCTATGGTTATCGTAATGACAGAGGAACTTTCTCAAAGTTTTCATTTGTCTTCTGTGTCAGCTTCCAACTCTTCCAACTGCCCATAAAAATGCTGAATTAAATGTGTAAAGCACAAACAAGATTACCATTGCTAATGAGCTTTTCAGAATAACTTATGTTGACACAAAAGATCAGCAGAACAACAAACAACAAAGTAAATAAATTCTTCATGACTTTCATATTGTACATGAGGTATTGCTGTCTGTAATCAGACATTGAATCACCATGTCACAGAATCCGGCTTACATGGTGGTTTGTTCAAACATACAGTGTCACTAAAGAACAATATTTCCTAGCTTTAAAAGACATTCAGGTACCGCTTAACCAGCCATTTAAAAGACTTTACCAAGATAAAACCAAGTAAAACTTAACAAGTGAGCTCCTAGGATGCATTAGCCTTGCATGTGATTTTTGCTGTCGCAGCGGTACAAAGAACGTTCCTGAAAGAGACAGATGAGAATCTTTAGAACAGCATTATGAAACTTACTTAAATCTGCATAGAAAGGCTTTTTTCTGCACTGCAGTGCTCCTCAATTCAGGGTAAATATACTCATTGTCAACAAATAGTTGGACCCAAAAGGGAGTGTTGGATTGCAATGCTATTCTGAATTTTCTGTATGTATTTATACATTTTATTCAGTCTGACAGGTTCTCCCAAGCACTGGCAAATCACACTCTTGTTTTGTCCTTTTATTCAGTATTACTAGGCAGAAATATTTAAATCACTATCAGACATAACTGTGGAAAAGACTGAACCCATCCCTCTGACAGCTTTGGTTAAATGGCCATAAGCATTATGAAGTGCTATATTTAAAAAAATGGATATTGTTACTTAACTGTCTACAGCTTTGTTGCTACGTGGCAGCTGCCCAATTGTACTACACCTAAAAAATTCTGCATTTGAAGTAAGTCCTTGACAATCACTGTGTTAGGCACAGCCTACAGTATACAGAGTACTCTGTAGGCTGCAGTGGTTCATTCATTTTGCACAGAGAGGGTGATTTCAAATCAGTAAGGCAGGCAGTTGGCGCAACTGGGTCATAAGAAAAATGACCCCTCCCACCCCACTCCTCAACCTCAGCAGTTAACTGTGTGTATATTGCAGATCTCGTAACAAATCAGGCTTACAGTGTTTCTGATCTAATTGTTGGTGTAGTTATTTATTGATGTGTGTTTGTATGAGGACTCATGTAGTGTGTTTATGTGTGGTTGGTTGTAGTCACTATGTGTGTATGTGGCTGATTGCCAGGCTGCGGGTGCAGCTGTATTTGTGGTGTCCTGTGGTGGTGGGCAATGAGAGAGATCCACAAAGCATTAATCTCTTTCATATTCAGCCATAGCTTGATGCACAAACTTGTGTGGTAGAACAACCTAGTTCTGCCATGAATATATTTTCACATTACACTTTGTGTAATATCTAGTAGATATTTGTTTGCACGTAAGATGATGTCTTTGTCTGTGAGCCTTGGTACCATGATAACTACTTTGACCTGAAAATAAAAGTGCTGAACCACTTTTCAAAGGTCTAAACTATTCATCATTCCAGACACTTTATATTGTCCTGGCCTAGACCAGTCCTGACACACACTATAGGTAAATTTTGAAGGGTTACATAACTTTATTTTGCTTTTTCCCTTCAACATAATTGTTGCCAAAGATGTTCTCAAGCTTTTGGAATAGTGTCCAGTGGAAGGAGAGGGATGAGTTTCCAGTCAGACGCAAACTTGGTTGCTGGTTGTGTTGTAGGGTTGAATCTACTGACACCCTCACAAGCTCTCTATGTTCTTCACAGAGAGTCTACAGAGGTTCCCCTAGGGTAAGAATCGCTTACAATATGTTATCTTGATACTTAAGTCACAATACAATATCATTGTGATATTGCGATATGCTGTATATTGCAATAAAATACATTCAAGTGTGGATGGGCAATATTTATTGAACTACACATAGGGACAGGTGTCAGGTACAGCGATAAGGCCCGTCCTTGCTTACGTCACATTACGTGGCTCCATGACAGTCTGGCACTACACCATTGCATCCTGCCAACGGTGCAGGATATTACTACTCGCTGAATGTCTGCAATCGTGGCTGTGGGGTCACTTTGCACATGTCTGACAGTCTGTCTGTTCTCCCATTCTGTGGTTCGTGTAGTCTTCCAGATCCTGCATGTCACTGGTGTGTGCATTCTTCTATCCACTGCTGCCAACAGCGCGCAGTGTTTGCCCTGGTGTGACTTTTGTGTTCTGCTGTAGTTTGGAGAACATGAGACAGCAGCCCTCTGTGAGCTAGGACTGAGTATAATGTGTGGCTGTGTGGTGTTATAGTCACATAGGAATCCACTGCCCTTGATGTCCATGCATCTCAAGTTAACACAGTCCTCAACTCAACGATTCCTCAACTTTTAGCTTTACTTCTCTGTGAAGCTTGAGTATGGCTGTTGCACATACCTGGGTTCCAGTGTCTTGCGCATGTAAAAAAAAAATCAAATAAAATAAAACAAGCAGCATTATGTGGACACAGGTCTTTGGACATGATGTAGTTAATGGACTGTGTTATTTTCTTAGCTGGCTCGAAATTGGAAGGTAGCTTTGTCAGTGAGAGTATGTCCTTTGTTTTTCACTGAAACACATTTAACGTTGGCTTTGCCATTGGCTTTGCCAACACAGCAAAAGTCAGCTTCTTATTCTTATTAAGTTTTCCTGTGCCTGCAGCAGTTATATTCTGGCGCCTGCACCATTAAAAAGTGGAACAGAAAAGTATGAACAAACAGTTATCTAATAGGAAGCCAACTTCAGTGTAGTTTGCAGCTGTTGAATCCAATTCTGTTTGCTCTCAAATTCACTGCCCCACTGATAAAAATCAGCATTACAGGCATGCACACAAAAAAAGTCTTACGCCTTAAATTAATAATCTAGTCACAATATATACAATAAGTAAAGGCTATGGAACATTAAACACATAATGTGCCACAGCAGCTGTAACAAGTGGAATAAATAGATTTGATTTATGCACTTTATGAAATCCAAATCGTTAGACAACGTCACAGTAATATTCACCTCTTCATGTCTTACTTCTACTACATATGTACTGTACTGTGCAAAAGTCAAAAAGCACCCCATTTGTTTACTTAATTTCCTGTCTAAATTGAGAATTAGGGAAAAAAGTAGGACATATACATTTAAAAGAAAATTGCACAAAAGTCCCCAGCACTTTTGTAACTTCCACTTTCGAAGTTTGTGTTTTCCCAAAAAATAGATGTTCTCAAAGGCAGGGGTCTTCAACTCCTATCCTGGTAGATCAGTGTGTAGCACAGTTTGGTGATTTCTTTGCTTAAACACATCTGATTCAACTCATCTGTTAATTGCCAGATTTAGTAGGTGTGTTTTTTTTTTTTTTAAAAAAGGGGCGATAACCAAACCGTGCTGGATACTGGGCCTCCAAGGAGCAATAATCCACTTACATAAGGAACTTACAAGTCAGTGTAAGTTCCTTACAGCAGTGTTCCCAGGATTATTATTAAAACACATAGAGACAGTGGGATGAAATATTCTGCTGAGTATAAAGGTTTTGGCTTAATTATCATGAGTGCAGTTGTCTCCAGTCTAAATTTCTACTGACTTATACTTACTTACATTATTACATTGTGTATTGTACTTACTTGGTAAAATTCTCAGCTGAACATTGTGAAAGCTTGCTTTAACACCTGAGTTACTTGTGTAGGTGTATATTTGTGAGGCCTCACAGCCTCTGTTTAGGTGGTTACATAGATAAATACTATAATGCATTCTGAGTAGTGCGACTGTCTTTTTATCTGATAAAGAGACCGCTTGTTGTGTGAGAGGTTGAAGTCGCTTGTAATATTATTACATTTCATTTCCTATAGTGTAGTGACTTCCACAATGTAGATTTGCATAAGATACCAAAAAGGTTTTTCAATTATTTATTCAATATTTCAGGGTAAGAATAATAAGTTATTAAATTAATTGAATAAGGTACTCTAATTATGTATGCGTAATATTTTTACTCTAGTTAATGACCTTGAGATTTGCTCACCACTTGAAATACTATGCATATTAATCTAGAATACTTGTTGCTTCCTCCGGATTATTTCTGAACATGTGAAGTCAAACAGGATTTACATATTAGAATCACCTTAAATTTAGTTTCAACAAAATTGGTTTTAAATGATTGCAGACATTGATTCCAAGCTTTGAACAGTGACTCAGTAACAGTGTATCAGTAGTGTAAACAGTTTAGTGGAGCATCTTTCCATTTGGATGCAACTGACAGATGTCAGAAAGCGTAGTGCTTCGAGAAACATGAATCCATGTCCTTACAAATTACTAATGTGTTTTGCCTGTATCTTTGGAGTGGCATACACCAGTCTTTTTGCACCCACACTGCACTCTGCTAGCACAAACCGCTGATGTATTATAACATCAAGTATAGTGGAATTCATGACACTTATTTAACAGGAAAATATCTCTGTCTCCATAAATTATTTTCATTTCTGACTTTGCCACTCCAAACCATACCACTCCATAGTCCATACCTCCTTAGCACAGAAAGCCAGAATAAAATTCCATGCATGGTTCAACAGTGACTTATTCATTGTTGCTAGGCAGAAGTCACTGTAAGTCAAAATACATGTGAAGTATCTTTTTTCCTATATGTGTCACTTCACTGCTCATACTATATGCACTAGAAGAGTTAAACAGCATGTTGAATGTACATTAGTAGGATAAGTAATGGAGCACTGTGATGTAGTGTGTGATGGGAGACCTACCAACTCCTGCTGAGTGCTAGAGAGGCTTTTCCCAGTCTAATTTCTTAAACAAGTGCCCATAGTGAGAACTGCAGCCTCCCCATGATATTCTGTTGTCATGACATCACCTCTGAGGGGAACAGACTCAGGACTTTATGTGGCTTCGGCAGGATTGATAAATGAAAAATAATGAAATTGCTCTATGTGTACACACAGGTTTACCTGACGTTTGAGAACATCTGAACTTTCATGCCTCACATTCCTCAACAGTCCCTTAATCCCTACTGAATCAGTCAGTACACGTTTCTTAATTTTAGATTAAATGTTGATTATAATCTAAATTGAAATTAGATGTCTTTTCATGTCTTTGATTATACACATATACTCGTTCATGTATTTACACCTGTGATGGTCATGTCCTGAGGATCCCTGCATACCAGTGTACCTGGATTTGTCAGTCAAGGGAATTTAACTATAATCCCTGTGTTCTAACATAGAGTACAAGATAATAATGTTTCTGAGCATGTTGACTGTTATTTTGGAGTCCCACTGTAGCTGACTCATCAAATGTTCATGCTTGCATGATTGGACTCTATTCTTAAAAAGACCATTTGACAGAGTATTCTAATGATCACTGTACTTCAAAATGAAATTAATGAAATATGTACACACTTTTTAATGTCTAAAAAGTGAGAGTCCCTAGTGTCGTGTTTGTTTTACTTGTTAAATTTGCATATTGCACTGCTATACATCGTGGACTTAACATGGAATTTATTAGGGCTGCCCTCTAGAAGTCGACGAGTCGAATCGTCAGTCGGAGACCCTTCAAGTCGACTGAGAACCTTCAAGTCAACTGACAACAGTGACAAGTTTTTTTTCTTTCGTAAAACAGACAAAAGCTTACAAAATGCACAAGGCCTTTAAGAATTTCAAAAGACATTTTAATAATTGTTAAAAGGGGAATAATAAATATATATTTAAGTTCTAACTGGGCTATGACGCATGCTTGCTAAAAATTAAATCCACGTGACAACGTGCGCTGGCGGTTCACCGTTGAAGGGAGCTAAAGCTGTGAAGCTGAGAAACACGGGTGGAACGATGTCTCAGAAAAAGTCTGGAGGAGCTTTTGAAGAAGAGAATCAGAACAAATTAAAGCTAATTCTGCTCGTCATTTAATCAGACATCGAACACTGCTTCAAACCAGTGAGTTGACTTTCGCTTTAGACATAATGGCTGTTTGCCGTAAAGGAAAAAAGGACCGAAGACGTTTGTTTTATTATAATTCCACTATTTTAGAACCTAAATTACAGATATTTTTATTTATTCGTTTACAGCTAAGGTTATTTTTATTTAAAGATAAGTACAGTCACTTAATATGCCTGCCGATGAACGAGAAATAATTATTTCAGCGCAGGTGATATAATAATTAAACGGTTGCAGGTCTACCTTCTTTTTATCTAAAAATAATTTAAATATTGACTAATTTGGTTTTATTTAGGAGTTCATTATTTATGAGAGATGAAAGACGAAGGGTCATCCTACTGAAGAAGCTGTTAAAAGTGAAATTAAAAAGACAGGCTATAAGCGCTAATTTTTAGCATAAATACGTGCTTCCTGCCCGACGCTATATTCTGTAATTAAATCAGGCTCCAGATCGTTCATCATATGCCACGTCTCTTTTAGTTCAAAAATATGTTCCTGTGACTCTGCTGACTTTCTAAATGAGGAGGACATCAGATCTGAAACGTATGCAAATTGATTTACTGATTACTAGATAATGTATATGGAGAAAAAACATGAACGATTTTTACATTACCACAGATACCGCAGGGACGTAACTCTTTCTGGTCAGAACATACACTACGAAACTGGAAACACTCATAATTTGCAAGCCATTCTGCTCTACATTCAAATTTAATTATAATTCTGAAATTGAAATTTTGATTAGGGTCTATGTTCCACCATTGGCGCAGGCCAACTTGGCTCAACATCAGCTGCCTGACCATATTATAGAAGTCGAGCAGTGACATCATTATTATGAAGTGTCCTTTAGTGGAGCATCCTTTTGATTTGGAGGCAACTGACAGATGTCAAAACTTACTGCTCGAGAAACTTGAATTCAACTGATCAGCTGCCCCACTAGAGAAGATATTACAAATGACCACTGCTAAAGCACCATGCCTGGACTTAACCAACTGGGACACCTTCAGATCTGCAAATAACAATCTGAATAACAGATGCAGATGCAGTCACATCATATAAAGACATAAATGTACAACAATAACAAACCCTCTCCAGTGAGCTCTGGAAACTGCCTCATACCAGTGGTGACCATGATTTGAAACTACAAAACACAAATACTGAGGAAAAACTGGTGCTGCAGTTCTGAAACAAGGATTCCAGACCATAAATCATCTTCAACTTTACATCTCTAAGATGGACCAGCAGGTACTAGTGTCTGATAGAGTGAGCAGTGAGTGGACACAGTGTTTTAAAAACTCCAGCAGCACTGCTGTGTAATCCACTCACACCAGCACAACACACACTCACACACCACCACTGTCGCTGCAGTGCTGAGAATGATCCAGCACCCACATAATACCTGCTCTGTGGTGGCCCTGTGGGGGTCCTGACCATTGGGGAAAAAAAGGTGATGGGGGGGGCTTAAAAAACTTGCATGTAGCATGACACAGCAAGCTTTTCATGGTCGTTTAATATTTCAGTTAAACTGCTGTTAGACATGATTGATTGATAAAATTGTGAACACAGTTAGCAATATATACTTATCATCCAAAAATAAAAAAAACTGTTGCACCCAGAAGGAAGTGTCAAATTGCCATGCAATTTGAAGGAAGATAAAGGTTACCAGGAACAAAAATGTATACTGATGCTGGTACTGGTACTTAGTACTTCCCACTTTTTTTTCTTCCCAGTGTCCTTAATAAGAACCCTGGGTTGAATGTGTTGTGATTTTATGCGTTGCAGAGCAGTTTCTGTACTGTGTAACAAAAGTAAACAGATTGGCTGTAAAACTATTTATTTGTCAAAAGAAGTAGTATTCCTTTCTGAAGTGGTTACATAATGGAACTGAGCAGTGTGGACTGGATGCATCTTGGTACTCGGATAAGGATCGTCACACTTACAGTACTGTGCAGAGACAGTAAGTATCTTTTATTTATTTTATTATTTTGTACTATTTATGATTTAGTTACTTGTTTAAACTGACCTTATTTCCAAGTTATTCATTTTATTAGGAGATATTTAGATAAGGAGTATTTAACGATGAACACAAACATGAAATACCTGGTCGACCACCAAACCCAAAAACTTTTATCTTAAAGAGACAGGAGGATATCAAGCACCTCAGCTGGTTCTGATCTAAGCAAATAAAACCAAAATGAAGATTTGAAAAAAAAAAAAAAAACAGGCCACCCCAGAGCCAAGACTTCATTGGCTTCAAAACTTCAATGTTGGCAAACACAGCCCTGTTTGAGATGCTGTGCATAATGTAAATAACAGAATGCAGTTATGTGCAAGTAATTTAAAACCTATATTCATTAAAATATGAAAATATGAAATACGAAGGCCACATATCTATGATTTTAATGTTTTTTAATATATGCCCATTTTGGATTTGGTGCCAGCAGCATGTTTCAAAAAGGTTGGGACAGTTCTAGACTGCAGGCAGTTTAGCACTCTGACTCTGGAGTCATCAAGCCATGCTGTTTTAATATGTGCTGAATGTGGTTTGGCATCATTTTGCTGAAATAAGCAGTGAATTTTTATTTACACTGACTTACCAGAAGTCATGGGTTACCATTATCTAAATTGATTATAAGGTGGCCTTGCCTCAGGGGATGGCTTGGGAACACCTACAACTGTATAAGTTGAGAGGTGTTGTCTTATCAGTGAGGTTGCGCAATGGCCAGTGTGATCATGGCAAGGCAAGATGAATTATCACGAGTTCAAATGAGGTATGAGAGTGGAATGTCTCGATTGGGTTATGTCGGATTAACATGCAGGCCACAGCATTCCTCCAGAATGCTCCTCGAATCAGTTGTGGACAACTTAGGCCTGATGCCACGGTGCATTATCCTGCTGGAATATCCCATCATTGTAGGGGTACATAAAGTCCATGAAAGGATGCAAATTGTCACCATGCAGTGAAATGTAGCGGGCGTTGGTCAATGATGTGTTGAGAACACACCCCACACCAGTATGTAACCACCACCAACCTGTACAGTGCCTTGTTGACAACTGGGGTTTATAGGTTAGTGGGTTCTACGTCACACACAAACCCCACCATCAGCCCAAAACAACTGGGGCTGATAACTCCTCAGACCACACCAAATGTTGCCTCTCTAGGGTCCAGTTATTTTATAAACCCAGGTGAGATAAGCCTGGGATGCTCTGGGGATCAATCAGTGTTCTTCCCACCCCTGTAAGTGTCTGACTGTGGGAAGCTGCAGTACATAGAATTAGAGACATAGGAAGAAAGAGGAAAGGAGACATATCTGTAGAAAAGAGGAAAAACAAAGAGGGGATAAATGAGACAGATGGACAAGAGGAAGAAAAGGGTGCTGGCTTGCTTTTGTGCCAGTGCCATTAAGACCCTATTAGAGAGCCTCCATTGGACAACTTGAGGAAACAAAGGCCAAACAGTGTAGCTGCAGCAGATCCACTACCACAAATCAAAACATGAGCCTGGCATCCTGCCATCACTCTGTATCTATCACACTTTATTATTTCCCAACCAGATGAAGCTCTTCTCTTGGCTTAGGCATGAGCATTCCATGCATCCCAGCTTTTGGCAGATTTTACTGTCTCCTTTTATATGGCCTACAAACACAAACACCTATGTAAGTGAATGACTGTGCAGACAAATCAAGCTGCCTGGTGATATCATAAATATAAATGCCTACATGTACATTGAAACAAATACATATGTAAAGTGTGTATAAAATTGCATCAGACTTATCTTACAGTGTATATTCCCTTAATGCCACAGCTGACAAAGAAGCTCTAAATGTAGCTGGCAAATTAACCTTTTGAGAGCTGTGCGACAGAATTATACAAACTGCTTACAGGGGTGTGTGTATATATGAGAGAGATAAAAAGAGATGTATATTGTCAGGGACAAAGAACCAGGACCGACACGCGCAGAGCTAAAGGTCCAATCGGTTTTATTAAACAATCGAGTAATCGAGCACAGCAACAATACACAAACAAACATGGAGGGAGAAGGCAAAATTGAAGTCAGAGACAGGCAGAGGTCAAAACCAGGGTAGTCAGGCAGCGAGGTAGACAAGTTGGAGGAGCTAGGCAAGAGAATGAACGAACGAATGAAAGAGAGGTCGAGAGCCAGACGGAGGTCAAACAGAGAAAAGCCGACAAGGGATAAGCAAAAGAGGAGGTCAAAAACAAAAGGAGTCAAAAGCCAGAGTAGAGATATACAGGGTAGAAACGCTCAGAATCGCAACAAGGAAGTGTTTGAGAGGGGCGTATATACTGGGGCTAATGGGCTTCAGCTGTTAGTACCCTGGAGACCTGGAGCGGAGCTGGTTGGTTGACTGGGGGCCTGTGGGTGTGACGTCATCGTGCAGTGCCCTCTGGGAAAACCCGGAAGTGCGACAAATATATTCATTCTTTTGTTTTTGTTTTTAGTCTGTATAATGAGATTCATGTTTTAGCTTAGGTTTGATTTTGTCTCAATTTGGTTTGATTTATTAAAAAACATTAGCAACCTGGAACAAGTTCTCATGGTACAATTCAGTGCTTTTTTTAAACCTCATCTAATTTCTCCCTATCAAATTGTCCCTCGTACTACCACCAACACTTTTTTTTACATTTATACATACATTTCTCTAGACTTGAAAAACACTTGTAGAAGACAGTTAAAAAAAGTTCATTCCTTATTCCTAATCTAAATCTGGAGGTTATACTCTGATCCTTGTGCAGACTTGTTTATATGTTCATCTCTCCCGACAAGTTGGGCAGGCCAGATTTTGAAGTGTGTTGCTTTGTGAGGGAGTGACTTAATATCCTTGTTTTGTGTCATACACTGCCGTTGGACCCCCACATCCCCCTGCAGTATCTCTTCGCAAGCTGCATTCCTGCTACTTATAGTGCTGAGCTTGAGCTCAGTTTAATCTTATCTTCATCACTCTATCGCTTTCTCTCCTCCTTTCACATCCAAATGAGGCTGTAATTTGAGTTTTGGAGGACAAAGCAGGAGAAAACAAACAGGAGACAGAAGGAGCCAGGGCTTGGGAGTCTTAGATAGTCACACATGATTGCCAGTCTCAGTCACTGGCCATGGGTGGCTGCCATATTTCTGCTATTTGCTTTGGGGCTTCAGTGCAGGGATACATTCAGGGAGCAGGGTTCTTTCAGAATACATTTTAGGCCTACTTTGGTCCTGTGACGTTTCCCACCACCTCTGGCTTTTTACCTTGCATTAGCTTGCATTACCAGTTTCGGTACCTTCAGCACAATGGAGTGTGAAAACAAAAATGGTGACCTTATATGTCCATATTTAAAGCCTCCATACTGGAATTAAAACCCATGCTGCCACATGTAGGCCAGGCCTTCTGTACCCATACAGGTTTGCCTGCTCTCGTTCTTCCTTCGTCTGTTCTCCCATGCAACCCTCCAGTCTGCTGGTTCTATAGTATTTCTAGATACCACCCTGGCCTTTCTGACTGGGAGGCTGGGGAAGTACATTTGCTGTAGTGTTTTAGGTCTTAGTTTTGTTCCTCTACAAAGTACACTGTAGCATAGCATGAGCATTCAACCCCTGCCCAAAGCTTGCCGTTGTTGGCAGCATTCTCATCACTTGCTGGGTGAAGAATGAGGGGCACCACTGGGCAGCAGCATGGGGTTGGGATAGGGGGTAGGGGCAGAGGGGGTCATGAATGCTCTTATCTCTAATGATGAGGGCTAGTCTGTCGTCCACATCCTGGTTGAAGTCTTCGGAGGCTGTTCATGCTTTGGGTGACTACTTTTCTGTGTTTGTTTGTAGGGGGTTGGCGGAGGGGGGGTGATTGTCTTCCCTGTGGATTTGTGTGGTTGTCTTTGTGTAGGCTTGTGTGTGTTGTGTGCATGCACTGTCAGTAATCTCTCACAGAAGATAAAAAAAGAGGGGGAGAGTGAGAGAGTGGAAAACGATTCTCCCTTAGGCCCTCTAGATCCTCAGACCGTAACAGGCCAATCCTCCTCTAGGCTAACCACTGAGTTTTAATGTGGCATATCCTCCGTATGACTATCTGATTGGTTCGTTCCCAGTGAGGCTAGAGTATGCAGCCTTTAATGACCCAGAGGAATGTGGAAACTGTGATTGGAACTGATGAAGAGTTAGTTAGAGTAAGCGAATGTTAATTCAGGTTGCTATTCATGAAATCTGAGGAGTATTATATAGAATAAACTTTGTACCACACGTGTAGCTATAATGTGCATGTTTTGTCCTTTACAGCGAATTGAGGCAATGAAGATAAAATAAAGATGCACTTCTCATTTACCTACTTTTCCCCATTATACAGTATTGAAAAAACCTTTTACTATGACATTATCGTGCTATTTGTTACACAGTAACAAGATTTTTTTTATAAATTGACCCTTACAGTTTACAGCTGGCTATTCTCTTTATAACAGAGTGAGGACGTGTAAACCACCAAATCCATTTTCACCACAGTGTGTTCAAACCAGTCACTAAATCTTGTATCCCCTGCCCCCCACAGCCTCTGCAGATAGATGACAACTTCTGTGGCCAGGACTTTAACCAACCGCTGGGTGGGACCACCACTATCGAGGGCATCCCTCTCTTTCTGGACAAAGACGATGGCTTGACCTCCGTGGCAGCCTATGACTATCGTGGTCACACTGTCTCTTTTGCCGGGACCCGTAGTGGCAGGGTTAAAAAGGTAGGATACTCTGGAGTTCTTCTTAATCTGATTAGTTTTATAAACTTTGTGTTTGGTAGATGGATGCGGAAAGTCTAGATTCACATGCCTGTGTGTTACGGTTGCCTTTTAAATGATCGCTTTTAACAACAGCCAAGAAATGTAAAAAATTGGAACCAGAGTTGCACAGATATTGTATCTGTATCAACACTGACACTGGCATGTATGCGCATCTGTTTCAAAAACGAGGATTCCAATACCTTTGAGGTCTGTGCATGGAACTTAACGAAACACAATGTGAAAACCGTGTATAACCCGCCAACCTTACTAAAATTGCTTCAGTGATTGAGTCAGGCTTCTAATCCCATATCCCTCGCTATACAGTCAGTTATGAAGGCTTTTAGCCTTGGTTTAGTTTTAGAATATCAACACCCTAACCCATCCTGTGTGTCCACTAGTTCCAACTCTGTCAGTCAGTTGCATCAGGCAGCAGTGCGGTCTTGCAGCCATTTACAGAGAAATCCTTTCACTTGTTCACTCATCTGACAGCCTGAATGTTTACAGCAGACATACTGCTACATGCTGACATGTACAAAACCACAAATTTATATACATTTATGTTTTTAAATTTATATAACTATTTTGCTAAAATATTTTGTTAGCTCTTAAATATAGTTAATAATAATTATATAATACTAAATACTAATTAATTATATATAATAACCAAAATAGATTCGTTTTAAGCATCTGAAATGGTTTATATGTATATATGCCAATATTCAAGGATCAGGTATCTTTATCCGAAGGGGAAAAATGGGATCAGTTCATCCCTAATTAGAATCCCTCCTTTTTTGTTATGCGCACTATCTCTCAAGAACTTAAATATGAGCAGATGTACCTGCTGAGTGCTGAGCTATGCTGTAATCTGGTCTCGTAGTCCTTGTGCATGACCCTGGCTGCTGGCTGCCTGCGGGCTGGGCGCAGACTGAATGTGGACTATTGAGGGTGGAGGACAGTCAGCGGATCTGAAGCCATATCCCATGATCGGAATCGCATTTCCCCCGTCTGCCTCGTTCACTTCCTGCTCTATCTTGTGCCTGACCACGGCTACCCATGTCATTAGACAGAAATCGATGTCCCATGTGCTTGTTCAGTGTGGGTGTGGCTGGGTGTGGATGTCTGTGTTGGCATGTGCATCTGAAGTAGAAAGAAGCTATGTGTAGGTGTCAAGGAAATGAAAGTAATGAACAGATAAGTGCTTTTGTCATTAACGTATGTGCATCAGTGTATTTACGTACGTCTAATGTATATGTGTTAACTAATAGACATGCCCCTTAACCATTCTTGTCCTCCACACTCACACACAAACTCCTCTGTGAGTACACAAGAACCCAAGAATCACAATCTGGTGGAAAGACTATATACTAAACACTATGTACTAAATTAATTAATGTGGGGGGGGGTGTAATCCTTGTATCCATTTCGTGGTGGTGTGTACTGTATTACACTATCTGAATGTCTATTCAAATATTTTGCATGCAGTTCGCGTTACAGAATTTTGGCTGGAAAAATGCTAATTATGCCACTGCAGCTGTGTAAAGGACCTTTAGATGATGTAGGGTAGGATACCATGATTAGGGGCTGCGTCGAAGTGATGCAGGATGAGGAGATTTAACTTGTTTTTTGGGCATCAAATGGTCACCTGCAGTGAAATGTAGCGGGCACCGAACAATGATGTGTTTAGGCGGATCATTTGATGCAGTCCATGCAATGAGAACACACCCAACACGAGTATAGAACCGCCACCAGCCTGCACAGTGCCTTAGAGTCCACGTCTACTACACATGGTTCTGCCCCTGTAAGCTTTACATCAAACCACTATGTGTTTTTTTTTTTTTTTTTTTTTTAATAAATAGATTGTTCAGAAATCTTGATATATCGTGGAACAAGACTGAGACATCTGATAAATGGAACTGTAAAATAAAACATTGTTGCAAGATACTACATCAGTTGGTGCAGCTGATAAGCCAAATTGCTGCACTCAGGCTCTTCAGAATTCTTCTTACTGCAGCAATAGAGGCATTATTGCATTATACTTATACGCTACTATTAATTATTAAATAAATTTCTAACCTGTTGATTGTTGCTGTTAATGAAAGATCATCTGATAGATTGCAGAAAGCATATACCACAAGCTGTACAATCTGTATAATCCAAACCAGTCTCACTGGTTGGTAGCAGGTCCCAGTTGAGGCCAAAAGGGAATGGCTGTTTGGGCAAGCAGCGAGGGCCAAAGCAGACTGGTGCTGAGTGGAGATTGTTGCTGGCAGTGCTGTTTTATCTGCTATTCATTTGGAGTTAAAGTGTGTGCTGTGCTGTAATGAAATGTAAAGCTGCGGTCTATTGATGGTGGCTCATTGTAATTCCCCTAGTTTTCCAGCTCTATTCCAAGACCCTTATTGATTCATCTGTATGAATATATAATCACAGACATAAATCTTTGTAGCTGCAGACAGCTGAGTATGCATGTGTGTGTATGTGTATGCATCCATGCAAGCGTATGTGTGTTTATATGTGTGTCTCTATGTGATCACAAACATTTGTGTTGCAGAAATCTGGGATTTAGGACTGGTTGTGTAACGACGGTGTTCTATTTAAAGTCTCTACTTTTAACTTTTAACCATGGGTTTTCACCATTCACGCGAATTGTGATCAAACTTTTTAATGTTTTGCTTGCTGCTTAGTTCAGTTGCCACCTTATGGTTTCCTATTGGGAGTATGCAGTAAGGCAAAATGTAACACCATGATAATACATAATACATGTCATTTTTTGTGTCATGCATATTTACTGCAGTCTTAGAAGTTGGAACATTTTTTTTGCTGTGCATCGCCGTATCCAATGACAGGCCCAATTACTCTGTCATCGGCTCACACGATTGTTGGGATTTGAACTCTCTAAACAATAGATTACAGATTTGGCAATTATGCCTCTAAACTTCTTTTAAACCTCTAAAAGAAATGTAGCGTTGGGTCAGTGTTCTTTAGAATCTGACAATGCACATGATATGTTTGCAGAAGTGTATTGTGATGTAATCTACTGCAATAATTATCAGATTGCACACCTCTACTTCCTGCAAAGAAAGTGGCCAGATTTCAAATCAAGCGAATAACTGACATTGTGAAATAACAAAAAAAAATGCGACTTGGGCTCTATTTTCATCAAATTTACTAAAGAATAAAGCTCTCTATGGACATGTCTGTAAAACAAATTGAGCAGTTTCACAGAGAAATCTTCGATATTGAGCAGCTTCTAGTTTAGACATTTTAAAACACATTTTAATGTGGATTTTGGTGATTATATTTAATGGTTCCCAAAAATATGTATTATTGAATGCAGTACAATGTAATAAATGTCACTCGTGTCTGTTCATGGGGAGCACACAAAAGAACAGTAGAGTAGGCTGCGAAATATGCATGAAAGAGGGATATGGGGTTTTTCTTTCTTTAACGGAAGCCAACAATTTTGTCTATGTGTGTATGTGAACTGTGGAATATGTTTTTTGCTTTCTTTCGTTTATTATGTAGGGCAGGTTGTGCACTATTAGTAGTTTGAGGTGACAAAATCAAAGCATATCAGATTTTGCGTGTGCCTCTCTGTCTGTGAGACTATGTGAAGGATTTATTGAGTTATGTTCAGACTCTGCAGATCCCCTTGAGGCTTACAAACCAGTAGGTCAGTGTCTGTGGGCTTAATAGAATTTTAGTACTGGGGCATAGAGCAGAGAAATCTCCATAAAGTGTGGAAATCATCTCACATTCACCTCAGAAGAGAGCGATCCTGGAAATAAACTCTCAACTCTCATGTCTTATTCTAGGTTGCTCTTTATTGAAGACAGCACATTAAAGAGATGTTAATATATTTGTGGAAGAGGCCATATGCTCACTACTCCTTTCGTACTCAGCCACTTCCCTCTCATCTCTATGTTATCATTCACTGCCGAAACAGATCTGTTTGGGTAGTCTGCATGCAGTGGAGTACACTATACTACAGAAGGCTATGTCACGTGGCCACCTCATGGCATGTCTTCTCTGTGTGGCTGTGGTTCTGAGGCAACAAAGCTTGCAGAGATTGCCAATTAAAAAGCCCTTTTGTATCAAACAGCAGTCTGTGGGCAAAGCAGTGTGTGTTTTCATGTGTGCATCCACTTCAGAGCAAAGCTGGTCTTCAGAATGAACTCTGTAGACTGGGTCCAGTGGAGATCTTAACAGCAAACACCATAGGCCTGTGCAGGTCGCAACTCGCTTTCTTTTCAGTATGTTAGCTATGCTAATTAGCACGTTAGCTCAGCCACACGTGTACCCCCACCATAATTTAAATGTCACTTTAATTAAGAAGCATGATGTGATTTGAGCTAATTTGCCAAGCGAATGGTAATTACTGATAACATTTGGAAGCAATGAGGGAGAGGGACCGTTTAGGGAGGCTGTCTCCATGTGGAAATCTCGGTTGATTGAGAACGATTAATGATTGACATCGTCTTGTAACCCCTTGTAGTAATGTAGATTTGTGATGGGGACTGCTGAGCTGTAGTTTGTGTAGGGTGTATGATATGCAACCTGTATGTTGTTCTGAGTCCTTAAAGTTGTTAAACTACATTCATGCATTGAAGTGGAATGTTTATCTTTGGCAGTTTTTAAGGTGTTGTGTCTTGGCAGAGCTTTAAAAAATGTGAATGTGACAGTCAAAGCCATGTTGGAGAAAAGGTGAGAAAAATCAGATCAATTAGTGGACTTGGTGACCAGGAATCAAAGTGGTTACATGACAAAATTTTTAATTGTCAGTCTCTGTACGTCAGTAGTTGTTACCTTGGGCCTATGGCCGCACAAAGGACACCACATGCAATGAATTGGCCTCAATGAATGATTGGCCTCACCTAAATGAAGCATGTGGTAAGGTAGTACAGTAGTACAGTATAGTAAAGTATATTCTGTTTAATGCAAATAGCTCAGTTTCTGTCTATCCACTGCCATACACTAGCCCATCTCATTCAAACTTTTAAAAGGAAACAAGAGCTTTACCAGCTGGAATTTGACAGAGTGACTGGTCCCCTTTAATGCATTGATGTATACACTTAAAAAAGCATGGGTGTTGGTTTTCATCATGGCAGAAATTTCAAGGCTTTTGTCAAGGTTCTTTGTTGTTTTGCTTTATCTCTCCCAAATGCTACATTTTTTCAGTTGGCTTATATTCAATATGTCCCTTTTAGCAAGATGATGCTGCACTTTGCTACACTTTCCTTTTTTTATACTCACTCTTTTATACACACACACACACACACACACCAACATACACACACAGTTAACTTGAGCCATGCTATGACAGGGATATACCTCCCTGTCTAAATCTCTGAGGGCTCTCTGTTCACACAGCATGCATGATCAAACTCTGCTACAGCATTCAGCACCTATAGACTTGCACATATAGCCTCATCTAAATGCACACCACTCTACTGGGTTGTATGGTGTGTGTGTGTGTGTGTGTGTGTGTGTGTGTGTTTGCACGCGCACTTGTGTATTTTTGCCCATTTTAAGTTCTAGCAGATGGGTTTGATTAAAAGAGCTTGTGGCTCTGGAGCTCAATGGACAGCTGTGTGAGGTGTACACCCTTTTTACAAGTGCTTACCAGTTTTATTTTTGGGCCCAACCTTGCGCTAAAGTGCCCTTGAGAAGCACTTAACCTGCTTGTCCATCGGGGAAATCTGCACAAATGAATGGACCTAAAATTAGTTTATAATGGATAGCTGTTGTATGTAAAGCTACACAGGCTTTTGCCTCATGGCAAGGCATACAAATGATAATTAATAGCTATCATATATATGAAGGTAGATATGACATTGGTAAACTGGCAGTGTTTTTCAAGCAGAGGGATAGTAAATGACATTATGAGAGCCGCCTACACATGTTCCTGACAGCTTGTGTTTTTGTGGCTTTGTGTTCAGATAAATGCTAGGAAAGTAATATTGCCCCATTTTTTGGTCCATTTGCTTTATATGGCAGGGAGGTAAGATCTTTCTGGTGACAGCTTTTCTGCACAAAGTGACTTCACACTCCAGTTGTGGTCACTGTCAAGTAATAGAACATATTTCTACATGAATTCAGTGATTTTCAAACTCTGTGGTGTGACCTAAGGATGTTCTCTGTGATGCTATATAGTCAGCAACATCCCACTATTCCACTTTTAAACTATGGGAGGTTGAAGTGCTGGGGCACTTTGTAAAATGTCACTAAGCAGTAACTTTGTGACTAGTGATGCATTAATGTAAAACCATGATTATGCAATGCCATTACATATATTCTGTTAATACCCAAGCCTGCAAACCACAACAACATGACTCCATGTCATGACTCCACTCCAAAAGTCCAAAAGTGCTAAACTGGCTAGGCTACAGGCCAGACCTGTCACCCACTGAACACTTTTGGTGCATTATGACATGAAAACTATAACAAAGGAGAACTGTTGAAAAGCTAAAATTCTATATTAATCAAGAATGGAAAGACATTTTACTTTCCTAAATGCTGAAAAACCAGAGGTGGTGCAACACAGTAGTTAATATGTATGCATGCTTTTTTGGGGGGGCTGCTGGCATCAATTTCAAAATTGACAAATATTGTGTTTTTCAAAAAAACAGTAACATTTTAACATTTCAGCATGTTTTCACAACTGTTTTAGAAACATGGCTATATTTTGTTTCCCCATTTTGCTTTAATGACAGTGAGTGGTCAAGCTGGCATGGACTCCATACGTTTTTGTAAAAGCTTCTTAACAGTAGATCAAATCAATCTGAGCTGTCTTTTGGACTTAAGGCCTTACCATGGTGAATTTCACCAGTTTGCTTCAGTTTGAATTGAAAAGTGCAAATTGTTTAATATTTCTTATTTTATTTTAATTGGTATTCTTTTTTTGGTATTTATTGCCATGTTATATGACAATACCAGGTTTTCAGTGTGGTCTCATACTTATGGACACTGTACATTACCCTATAGTGCTTTTTTGTTTGTCCTAGTTAATAGTTCATAGTGAGTCATAGTATATTCTAAATCAAATTGACTTGATTATTGACCTCCATTGTTTGTTAGCAACATTAGCTGGTGTTCTAAACTAAAGCAAAATTTACAGTAAGTGGACAAGGCTGAAAAATGCAGCTTTTGTAGCTTTTTTTGAATTCATGTATAAGAATGTGAGCATCTGTGTTCCTTAGATGTGAATGTCTACATTTGAGTGTGTGTGCCTGAGCCTTCTGCAGCTGTGGCCGTGGCAAATGCAAATGCAAAGGAAGCTCACCTGTTGCCAGGGAGGGACAGCTGTCTGTCCACTCTTTCAGCAGCAACAGCTAACACCCGGCATCTGTGCCTGCCCCTTCCATCAGTCTGCTGCTGGACAACTGCGATGACCGCTGCTCCACCTGGTCCCTGCCGTGAGGAGGCAAGCAGCTGCTTCAGCCTAACACCATCTGCCGTCCATCAGAGCCGGCACAATGTTCTGGATCTGCAGCCCCTCACATGCATTAACGCACTCCGCAGTGCTCTCCTGAGATGCCCTTGTATACTTGCTGCATTTGTAGGGCATTGTGCAAAGACTGGACTGTTTTTGGACTGGTTGACACAGTAGAACGAAGTCGTGCAGGTTTTGCACACTAACGCAGCTGCTGAGGATCAGCCAGGCAGAGGAGGTGCTTGGTTCTGAAAGTTTTGCAGTCTCTGAAAGGAAAGTAATAGAGAGTTTGGATAATTGCATAAGCTTTGTTACAGCTCTGGGATTTAAACTGTAACACCACTTTATCTTGTTCTCTTTTGATTTTTTTTATTTCACCTGGAGGTGTTTGAGATGATAAGCAGTCTGTGGGAAATATTAACATATTAACTTTGGTATATGTTAAGATGTAGTTCCAGGACTTTAAGGTGCTGGTCTTATAAAAAGACAGCTTATGGTATGGGGAAGCTTTGGCTGCCTACAATAGAATAATTTGTAATGTGTAACACACCTGTGTCCTGAAATAAACAGTTTTATGTACAGTGGAAGGATTTTGGCAATTGTGCTATGGTGCTATACTCACCACATTCTATGTGAAAATGCGCAAAAGGAGAAACGGTAGGTCTGTAAACACTGTTTGGGGCAATATCTTTAAGTAAATTAAAGAGTGAATGATGGGCATGACATGCACCAGCTGTGTGTGGCTCTTGGGGCTTTGGCCAGTGAAGCCCCTGTCGCCAGGGCAGTGCTCCCTTAGGCTGCTATTGTTGTGGCAAGCAAGTGCTTCAGGTGTCTGATCTGCATACATGGGGTGCCCACCATCACAGTGCTCTTCCTAATGTACTCTGTGGCTTCCTTTCCTCAGGACTTTCTTTCATGTGCTGTTCGGAACAGTTATGAACAGACTTCACAATTTTAAAATGGAATCTATTTGGAATTAAACATGTAAAACATGTTATTTATTGATCGGTTCCCTTATTGTTTAGCAACA
The DNA here is from genome assembly GCA_034552555.1 of Semaprochilodus insignis. Classification (NCBI taxonomy): domain Eukaryota; kingdom Metazoa; phylum Chordata; class Actinopteri; order Characiformes; family Prochilodontidae; genus Semaprochilodus; species Semaprochilodus insignis. The sequence goes on along the minus strand of CM067492.1, from coordinate 11,250,234 downwards.
TGACGTGGAAAAAACAAGGCCTTTTAAAGGTTCGAACAGACACTTTTCTGTTTTTTGCTGGTAGGAGATGTCAACAAAAGAGACACCGCATAATTGCATTGTTCAGTGCAATTGTGTCTGAATCAAAGTCTTTCTCAATGTGCTTATGTGTCTTTAAGTGGCCTCCATTGTGTCACAAGACCTGCAGTGGCTAATCCTCAGTTTTTGGTTTGAGATTAGGCCCAGAATTCTTTGAGGTAGGAGATTTGAAGTAAATTTGAGTAAACCTACTTTGTAGTTGCACTTTCATGAGACTTTATTCATGAATTGTCATGTGATCGTGTACGTATTCAATAGATTTCATACTTAAACGCTTTCACAAATGGGGTACATTATAGAGAACCACAGCAAGGTCTCATATGGACCTAAATACGTTAACCATTAGGCTGACAAGCTATTGGAGGCCTTGGCGAGAACAGTACTCTGGGGCTTGGTGATTTTCAAGTAGGCAGTAAGTCCCTTGAAAGGTCTCTGCAATCAGGACAGAGAGGCCCTCTTACATGTAATGAAAACACACACACCCACACACACACAATCCCAAAACCTAGACTTGTAGTCTTACTTGGTGTCTCCTCACATTTTGGAATTAGGACCTCTCCATATAAGTGTATGATGGGGTCCTTTTGTTTCACTTTCAAACTCAAAGAATCAAAAAATTCTGAGATATATATGCACAAGTATACACAAATACATAGATGTATTATGAATATTTTAATAGTCTAGAATCTTAGATCTCTTGATAGACAATGTTAATTGTCTGCCTGCCTGGTAAGAATGGGAAACCAAGACTGTTGAAGAAATTCTGATAATGTGTCAAAAGGCAGCAACATTTCCTTTCTAGCTTTGATGTACAAGCTCTTTCCACCATGTTTATAGAGTAGAGATATAACATGTAACATGAGACCTCATATGTAATTTATGGGGGAAAAAAACGGAGTGCGAGAAATCGAGAGACGGAACGTAACCAGAGGTAGCATCGTCTTTCCATCTGTTGGTCTTCGCAATGCCAGAATCCATTGTGCTTTGATTGGTGTGAGATTATTTAGCAGGATATCAAAGTGCCACCCTCAACTTCCCAAAGGAGAAAGCGAGAGGCACAGATTTGTCATTCTTCTGAACACTAGCTCCACTCTTTTCATTTTTTTATTGTTCATTGTGTGTGTGACAGTGATCACTGAGGAGAGGCATGTGGCTTGAGAAAGAGAGTGTAATATGGAGCAGACATGGAAATGGCCCTGTTCTTTCATGGTAAACAGCTCCTTAATTAAACTGTACAGACTTGGCTTGCTTCCTGGTTTCAGTCCTGTGTGTGATTTTTTTTTTGAAGAAGAGGGAGGGTGGAGGGATGTGGCTGAGCTTACACTCCACATCCCCCAAATCCAACCCCCAACCTTCTTTATGCACACATTATCCACACAACCCTTCTTACCATGGGTCACCCTGTTCTTTCAAGAGGCTCGTGGTGTGGTTGTATGTGGAGGATATTGGCTCAGGGCCCAGAGGGAGGCTGTCTGGGGCCCAAATGGTTTCTTTTTCCCCCTTAAGTGTGGAGGAGGGGGATGGAAGAGAGGAAATGTGTGCTGACGAGTGTTTCTCTTATTACAGTAAGGCTTCTCACATATGGCATAGTGGCCTAAACCAAGCACAGATTGTAATGATGAGGGTCATATGAAGATGTGATGATGTCTTCACTCCCTATGAGACACTTACAAATTAAAACCATCTTTAGGGACCAAATATTTGGTGTCTTTTTGTTTCTTCGGTCTCACTTGTCTAGGCAATTGGAATTCAAGTCAAAAACTTGCATAGATAAGGAACTGAATCCGGTCTTCTGCACTGCGACCCCAATATGAACCCCAGAAGAGGATTCTGTTACCAGCTCAAGCTTAGTTTAAATAATCAAAATTATTATTTTACTATTTAATTATATTAAAAATATCATTAATGACCTTTAATAATCTAATAATTTAAGGATAATATTATTAGAAAGATTCAGATAGATTCTTGTACTGCAGGGTGTTGTGATGGTGTAAGAAGGGTGTGATTGTTTTGCTGCTTAACAGAGGATGATGATGGTGGTGGTGGTGATCATGATGTCAATTAAGCATGTTAGAGCTCTGTGCTAGGCGGTTTGTCAGGGAAAAAGTGAATCTAGAAAGCATTACTGCTTGCAATGAATAAAGGTAGAAAAATGACTTGAGGGTATTTTGAAAAGTGGAGAATTCTTGTCAGATGGTGTCAGAAATACATACCCAAACATTAGCAACATACATTTATGTATTATTGTTGCAGAGTAAAGTAATGTCAGGTGTTAAATTGCTGTGTCTATTGTGCATTGAGTTTAATATGTTTATTCACCAAATTCTTTTCTTTCTTCTTTTATTCTGTGTTTAATAGGTGGTTATTATTCACACCCAAGTTTTGTGTGTGGGAGCTCGAAAGTTGTAGAGTAAAACACTTGGATCACACAAGCCTTGTTTATGTGTATGGGTCTTTCTGTTGGTAATTACATAAAAAGGCAATTTATTTCTCATAGTCATTAACAGTGTCCCCACCACCCACATTCTGCATATTCAACAATCCAAAATCTCGCCCTCAAACACACTTAAGGGAGGATGCTTTTGCGAAACCTTTTTTTTGTTCCATTATGTATTAAAGATCAGAACAACGTACATGCATCAGATGACTAAATGAGACTAATGAACTTTTTTTCTTTTAGAATTAGAACCATTTTTGCCAATTGTGCTTACACACAGAGGAATTCAAACTCCGCATTTAACCCATCCATGCAGTGAAACACCAACACACTAGTGAACACACACTAAGAGGCAGTGAGCGCATGAGCCAAGATCAGTGGGCAGCCCTATCTACGGTGCCCAGAGAAGAGTTGGGGGTTAGGTGCCTTGCACTTCAGTCATGTCCTTCAGTTCAGAGAACCAAACCGATGATCACAAGGCTGGTTACCCACGACAGCCCACAACTTTCACATTTGTTGTTAATCACATAAGTGAATTTCCCACTACTTCTCTGAACAGTACATGTGATCCTTGATTCCTCACTTCTTATACCAGTTCTCTGTTGCCTTAGGGGAAAAATGTTTCTGCTGTCAAGAGCTGACATTTTGACACAAGAGACTATGACCTTGACCTGTTTTTGACTGTTTCTTGATGGCCTTAGCTAAAGTTTGAATTGCTGCTTTGTACCATTGCTCTGGTGGCAACCAAGTTGGAATGTAAAAGCTCCTGATTTGATAGAGAGCATGATTCCAGGCATCCCTATAGTATCTCTGTTACACACTTGGACAAAATTGTTGGTGCCCTTCCGTTAAAGAAATAAAAACCCACAGTGATCACTGAAATAACTTGCAACTGACAAAAGTAATAATAACTAAAAATCACTGAAAATCAACTAATGAAAATCAGACATAGCTTTTGAATTGTAGTTCAACCGAATCATTTAAATAAAAACTAACTAATGAAACTGTCCTGGACAAAAATGATGGTACCCCTAGAAAAGATATTAAACTAAGGTGTGTGCTATAATTAACATCATGGGTGTCTTCAAACTTGTGAGTCTGCCTATTTAAAGGGTGAAATGTAGTCACTGTGCTGTTTGGTATTATGGTGTGTATCACACTAAACATGGACCACAGAAAGCTAAAGAAAGTGCTGTCTCAGGAGATCAGAAAGAAAATTATAGACAAACATGGTAAAGGTAAAGGCTATAAGACTCAGAGCAGCTATGTTACTACAGTTGCACATGTTATTCAGAAGTTTAAGGTCTACAGGACTGTACCAACCTCCCCGGGCGTGGCTGCAAGAGGAAAATTGATGACAAATTGAAGAGACGGATAATACAAATGGTAACCAAAGAGCCCAGAACAACTTCCAAAGAGATTAAAGTTGAACTCCAAGGTCAAGGTACATCAGTGTCAGATCGCACCATCTGTCACTGTCTTAAAAACGTTCATTGTTTTGAAACACAAACACAGAAACACAACTCCTGGTTTTACAACAACATGATGAAATCGCAGCCAGTGTGGAGTGACATTGTGGGTAAATATGTTGGCCACCTTTGGCTCACGGCAGACACACACACGACACAGATTAATTGGCATACATTGTCTTCTTTGTTTCTTGTACACCTAATTAAGTGAAAATTGGTAGAATAGACAACTGTTATACTACATAACAACTCTAAAAACACGTTGTAAGCTGCGCAATGAAAGCATGAAACATGAGATAATTAAAAATATAATTCCCTTAACTGGACAGGGATGTATGTATCAGATGTATATATGTATAATATATAATGTGTATATATATATGTATATATTATGTATACTGTATGCCTCCAATATTAGATATATGTACATTAGTACATTAGCTTTATGATATGGATGCATATATGGCCATGTATCAGATTTCTGTATGGGAACTGAAAATAAAACTGCTTGGCAACATGCACACTTGACATTTATGAGCATTACACCATGGATATAATGCTCATTATCTAGCAATACATATCATTAAAATATTGCTAAAAACAGGATCACAGTGTCACTGTATCATTGTCACTATACACTAAATATTGGGATATTAAGAAAGTTGTTTTTTATCTCTCCAGCATACTGTATTGTATTTGAAATTAAATAATAATATGAAACCTCAGACTTTCCATCCAAATTGGGTGAATGCTGCAGGAATTACACTAGTACTAGTGAAATTGTCTGTCCATACAGCAAGATGATTTTATTTGACAAGAAGTCTCAAAATGAGTTCCAGTCTAAAAGCAGACTCTGATAAGTGTGCAAAGTTTTAAAATAAGTAGAAATTACCAGACTTGCTGCAGCATGTGCTGTAAGTTAAATACACTGGATATTAGCTAATTATTTTTAATTCAGTTTTACATTCTGAATTTCAGCACACATAAAAGGAAATAAATCGCTAGTTTAATTGCTAGTGCAGTATGATATGTATGCTGTTACTTAAAGTTATTTTATCTTGAAATTGGTAGGCATAAACCCATATTTAATTTAAAGCTAGTCCTTAATCTCAGATCATACATCTTTTACTAAAATCACTATCATGACTGCAAGTGAAATTTCTGTCAGCATGTATTGACACTGAACAGACTGAGTGATACTAAGAGATGACATTGGACCACTGAAGAACAAAAAAAAGGCTATACTAAACTTGTTTGAGAGATTTGAGCGAGAGAAGATCAGAGAGAAAAATGTAGGTTCTTTTGTGGTCCCTTTTTGTCAGATGCTTGATCACAAAAATACTGGACCTTAAATTTACTGGACCCGTGACACAAAGAATAATTTAATCACTGTATGTCAGAACAACATTTACATTTACATTTAAGGCATTTAGCAGACGCTCTTATCCAGAGCGACTTACAACCGTGCTTAGTGTTCCATTGGATAATATTCCAGCTAGTACAGGAAGTTTAGAGCCTAAAACTTACCATGAGCTCGGATACTGCCCGAACAGGGGGCCAGTGCTGATACCTAGACAGATCAATACATACACATATACAGAGCAAAAAGAGCACTACCTGGCAACCCCAGCCCAGTGCTCACACCTATAGAAAAGAAAAGGTCATTATAAGTGCAACACAACACAAGTACATACACACAACTTACACCTCTACTAGTCCTCACTTAAGTGCATTACGAAGAGAACAACACTTTCTGTGAAGTGGAGAATCAGTGTTTTTACCTAAGTACTTGACTTATGCTACTAACCATTTTGAGTCACATCACTGGAGTAATGTGCTGTTAAGATAATCACTGGCACATGCATTTTTGCATCAGTGTGGGGTAAGGAAAATAACTGAAATGCATTACAGACTGTATCTGACGTTTCAAGCCTTTTTTTCCACTCATATGAGATTGTTAACGTAAATAACAAACATAAAATGACAGAATAACAATGTATGATGTAATTTTACCTTACAAGAATAGCAGCTTTACAGAAATTACTTTTAACATGGAGGCAGTAAAAAAATACATCATGCTTGCTTGCTTGTGTGGAATGCCACCAATCACATCAATCTGCTGACCCAAGAAGAGTCAAAGACTGCAGTTTATTTGGGCCAAAAAACGGACACGGTTTTAACGTAGCGGGACCTACATACCACATCTAAGCCTTTTTATTTCCCCTAAACACGCTGAAAACACAGAAAGAAGTTAGAATAGGAAGAGGAAATGCATTCTTAGAGTAATAGCAAGGATTCATTGATTATTTTTCTTTTAAAGCACCAACGTGGGGAGGTCTGCATTACACAAGAGCTGAATGATGACAGATTCTAAAGGTCTTTCCTTATGGCAGTGGGGGAATTGGAGTGGGGAAACAACAACAAAATAGGGCTCAAGGGCTTTATGAAGTTGCTGTCACGTTAGTCACTATTCTTCCCCAGTCTTTCAGATTGTTGTAATTTCTGTAAACACTTGTGCCCTGCTAACATGTTAGCATCTTGAGGCAAATGTTTGTTTGAGCAACTTCCGAAACAAACACACGTCAGAATGGGAGCAGAAGACATCTTGTTTGTAGCAGAGCACAGCACAGCACATCACAGAGCTCAACACGATGACTATGAAAATGCAGTCAAAGAAAATATATGGCATGAGCTGAAAGGCTTTAAATGACAGTGAGTATGTTATAGCAACTGTATATACTTTATTTTAATGAAGAGGAGCTTTTTAATGAGAGGAGCTAGAAACAGCAGAGCCTCCAGTTTCTCCAATGATATATGGAATAACTTGGGGAATGACTTGTTATGCTGCTTCATCTAGCTGAAAGTTCTTTGAACTTCATATTGAAAGTTAACAGCAACAGGTTCCGAATACCAGTGTCACACTTGGAATCAGCTCTAGCTTTTTGTCTGCTTAATTGTAAGTGAAACACCTTGCCATAGAACAGCTGAGCAGCCTACAGTCCAGTTATTTTTGAGCCCCTAAAAATGAAGGGCTGTTTAAAAATTGTTGTAATACCTACACTGTTTACCTGAGATGAATGTAAATATCTGCATATTAAGCCTGAATGTCTTCACTTTAAGCTTATATTAAGTATTTAATTTCAACACCTGTGCTGTGTTAGACATAAATAACTTTATCAATGTCCAAATAATTATGGGCCTCAATATGTTTCCCACTACTCAGTAGTGCTCATTGCAACTTGAAGTGTCAGAAAATCGTATAAATTGCTATTATTGGTCTTGAACTTTATATACATAATTTTGAAAACTCTTATTAATCCCATATTTCTAGATCTAAGATTTAAAATCTTGGTAATCACTAGGGATGCACCAAAATGAACATTTTTGGCCGAAGCTGAAACCGAACAAACATCAATTCATTAATTTTACCACTTTTTCACCATCGCATAAATTAAATATGCTAAATCCCAAGCAGATGTGGGCCACATCTAGCAAAGAATGGCACTGCTGGCCCACTGCCGTCAACCCATCTGGCAAGTGGGCAAGATAAAAATGGGGAATGAGGGCCAGATTTGGGCCAGAACAATTTTGCTATCTGGGATGTATTCTTGTCTTGACCAAGAAAAAAAACTACTAAACTGCAATTTAAACATATTTCCTAAACATTTACTGAACATTTTAACATCCCAGCAGACATACCAACAAAGCACAGTATGACTTAAATGCATCCCAGCTGACATGTTCGCTGCATTCACAAAGAGCGCCTCACTCCATGCTGGCAACGCGTTGTTGTAAAATTGGGGATGTGTTTTTTTAAGGAGGAGGAGTGAGAGAGATGGACAGACAGAGAGTGTGTTTGTGCGTGCGTGTGTACACACGTTTGTGCACATGCTGAGAAGCAGCTTTCTGTTCCTGTAATGCTTGTTAAAGCTAGTGCCTCTGTTCCATTATTTACTCTTTCTGGAGTTTCGTTTGGCTCAAATGCTTGAAACTGAATGAAAGCTGAGAAACGTCAGCATGCTCTGGTGTGGCTCACTGTGGAAAAATAAGGGATTAAAGTTGATGTTAGCCTGGAGCTGTGGGTACTAGCCCTGGAGCTGAAAGAGAGAGTAAACGTTCCGCTCTGGTTCCCATCTACATCCAGGAACTAGAAAAAGGTAACAGCGCCATTAAAACATCAGCGTCATTTTTTACTTATTCACAGTTGCCGAATATCCGGTGCATCCCTAGTAATCACAGAACAATTTGCAGTGTACAACCACATTTATACATTGTCTCCTCAGTTTTGGGGGCTCACGTCATAAAATATATGTCTAACGTCAGTGTCATATTTTGAGCAGTTTTTATGACATTTTAATACAGTTTAAATGCTTAATAGTTATGTTCCTTTTGTATATGTCCTCTAGCAATGATCTCATAGTCAATAGGCAGCAATAGGTACTGTGTTTCTGACATTCACCCTTGCAGGTTTTCTCATTTTCTGCTTCTCTTAAATGCTGCATTGTGTGGGCTTCAGTAGCAGCACATGAGGGTTAATCCACTAGATTAAGACCGATTTCCCCGTACTGAAAATGATAGCTAGATAGATAACATTCTAGAGCTCTTTTACACTTGATAAACAGGAAAATCTAATTGTTTGGGACTCAGTGACACAAGAGGAGATTCATTGTTTCACCTTCAGATGTTCATCTGTTAGTTTGTTAGCACCTCAAACTGAATAGAGCTTTGTCCATTGATTATACCATGCCTTGTTTTTTTTTTGTTTTTTTTTAAAGCCAGAAAGTGTATGTATGTATATATATTGATCAGCTTTCTGGTGTGTCAAACACTGAATTTTATTTCTTTGCCCAGGCCACTTAGATCAGCGCATAAACCTTTTATGTTTTATTCATGTTTTTTTCTGACCAAATAGTCTCCATTAATAGTGTTCTTTTGGGGTGCGCAAAATGGGCTTCCTGTGTTGCCTGGATGAAAGAAAAAAATTTAGCTTTTGAATAACTCTCTCTTTTATTCCTTTGCTTGTTCTCTCTCTTTGTCTCTGTGTGTCTCTGTTTGACTTGCTCAGGTGTTCAGTCGTTCTGCTCTCTCTTGCTCTCTCTTCCTCCATCTCTCAGTCACTTAATTATGGGCTGCTAATTTATTTGCATCCACTGACCTCTGTGCGGTGTCCTCTGCTTGCAGGTGGAAAAAGAGTACAAGAACAAAATGGCTTTCAGAAGTACATCACAAAAATGTGGCTGTTCTTCAATAAGCCTAGATCACGTCTGGACAGCCAAAAGCCCATCAAAATGCGTGCCAGCAGCTGGATCACACACCAGCAGGACAGATGCACAACATGTCTCTTGCTTGTGTGTTTGGCATGCAGGTTCAATAGAGGGAGAGAGAGGGAGAGGAAAGGGAGGGTGGCAAGTGGCAAGGAACGAAGGAAGGATCAAAGAAAGAAAGAAAGAAAGAAAGAAAAGAAGGAAAAATATAGAAGGTTGGTTTAGTGAGAGAGCTAGAGAGAAAGAAAGAACAAAGGGATGGAACTAGAGAGAAAGACAAAGGCATATAGCGAAAGATGGGATTGAGAGAAAGAAAAGGATCAGGGCTAGAAAGAAAAAGAGTGATGCTGTTGAAAAGAGCTAGAAAGACAGAAACAAAAGGATGGGGTGAGAGAGAAAAGGGTAAAAAAGAAAGGCATGACTGTTTAGACTGCAAGAATCAAAGGAATGAGGGGCAAGTGAGAAAGAAGGAAAGAGGGAGCAAAATAGCAAGGCATGGGTGACAAATGAGAGGGAGAGAGGGAGAGAGGCAGGCTCTTAGCCACCTCTGCCAGCCTTGGCAAAAGACAGACTACCCCAGGGTTGGCCAAACCCTTTTTGGGGCCCTAAGCAGAATTTGATTTGGGGAAACCCCCCTGCCATCTCAGTGGTTGTCAGTGATTGATCATTTACACACCCATTATCTGTTTTATTAGGTGTTGCTGAGTTGCTTACATCATACTAATGTCAGCCTTACAAGAGTGGTTCAGTGTTAATGTGCACTTTAATGCACATTAACTTATACAGTACTAAGTGGCATACTGAATGTGGTGTACTCAAAAGTAACAAGAGTAGAAGGCAGTGCATTTACTGTTTACAAGTTAGCCTCTTTAATCTTTAAAAATGTTTAAACATGTGCAACAACAACTATGAATACAATACAACAATTAGCTGTTTTTTCACGTAACCTACATTCTTTTTCATTTCTCTGCCCCACAGAGATGTGTTCTTATTTGCATTTAGTCTTTCATCAGCTGTCTGACTACTTATGCTTGCATCCATTACACTGTGAGGTTTTTCTACACCAAACGTGATTTCTTTGTGCAATTTATTTGGACAAAAGTAAATGAGTTGGAGCATATAACTGATGTTACCAAACGCAATTTCCTGATTGTCGAAAATGCAACTTTGTTTAATACGCCCTCTGGTCATTTTCTGGCAGCTTCAGTTAACAATAAGAACTCTGACCATCACAGCTGGGACATGTCAAGCACTCTTGGGTGCTCCCTGGTGGCCATCGGGGCCCTAAACAGCAGACCAGTTTACTTATGCGTCTGGCCTGCTCGTTTGTCTCTGTGTCAGCTAGCACCACAATACCTCTACTGCACTAATGCTCTGACATACCAAAAGTCATGGTATAGCAGTATGTAAATTGATTATGAAGTGGTGTCACTTCAGCAGGCGGGTTGGGAACATCTAAACCTGTATAGGTTGAGGCGCTGTTTCTGGTCTTGTGGTGTTAACAGAGGCACAGTGGTGGGTTACATATCCCATGTAAGCTGGTGTTAACCGAGGCACCGTTACATATCCTATGTAAGCTAAAGAATGCTGCACAGATCTTAAGGAGATGCTTGTGGGGCCTCCTGCATTGAACTATATTGAATGTGATTTCTGAGTTGCTTGTCTGTTCACACGGAAAATTCTAGCCAGGCGCCAGTTGTCTCGATCATTAGACACCCGTGGATGGCCACTTTGCTGTCCATTATGCTTGGTAATTCTTGGTACACACGTGACATTGTGGATCAAGAAATGTAAAATGCCTGCAACAGCTTCGGATATGGAATGTCCAATCTGTCTGGCACACACTGCCATGTTTTGTTTGAAGTAATAATTAACGTCACCTTACCATGAGCATGTGTGCCGGTTTTCAGCCTCACTCTCAAGATATCTCACAACTTATACAGGTTTGGGCATTCTCAAGCCATCCCCTGATGCTGATGTAATGCCGCTTAATAATATAATTAATTTACATACTGCTATCCAGTATGCCAGCATAATGGCATTTTTGGATGGTCACTGAAAGGTTGTAAAGAAATGATGGAGATGAAAGTGGTAGGTGCAGGTCACCTTTTGCCCCAATGTGCTACTTTCTGCCTGAGCCCAGGGCTACTCCACCTCTCACAGCCTTCTTTGTGCTAACTGTGCTCCCAGCAGTCGCCTTTCCCAACCTACTGTTTTTTGCCTTGCATGATGGACCAATGATGTGTCCCAAATAGCTGTTAGAACACTCACACTAATAGTTGTGTTGGGGTTAGCAAGAACTTGCAAAGAATTAATGCCAAGAATGGAAAACAATAATGGCAAGCTGAGCTGTATTTAAATTGTAGATGTGAAAATGTATTACCAATAAACTTAAAATGCTCATCAATACAATCACGGTCGTATCAGCATTCATGAATCTTTAATGCAGGGCGTGTATGTTGGAGAGAAAGATGCAGCGTAATTTAAACCTGAAAGTGCAATAGTTATTAAACCTTTTTTGGTGAGTGCAAACTATCTTGACATCTTGGAAGCGTTCATGCAATTGTGCCGAAGTAGCGGGACTGCTAGCAACAATGAAAAAAGCTGAAACTGCTTTGGTTGTCTGGACATAAGCTTTTGATCAGTGTTGCAACAAGATGGACATGTTTGTGCTCAGTAATCTATTTATAAAAAAATCTTGTAGTTCACTCTCCCTTTTTCTTTTTTTGTTAATATTTGTAAATGATGTAATAAAACATGCCTGGGGTGCTGTTTTGTTATGTTCATTTCAGGTTATATAATCTCTATAGTCTTGTATCATGCAAAAGTATATCTTGGCAAATAAAATCATCTCAAATCTAGTTAAGATATTAGATGATTCTTGCTTTGAGATTGTTGTAGGAATATTATATATTAAGAATGTTAAGAACAGCCTATTGAGTGAAAGTGTCTTGTTCCATTTGCATGTAATTTTGATGCTTTCAAGTATTATTTGATAGCAAGCAAACAAATCTGCAGTATCTCACAAATAAAAAACATAAATAGGTGGAAAAATATTCTTAACCTGTTCTTAAAATAGTTTCATAATGACAAATATTAGATACATTGACTACATTTAATATGTCTCCACTTATTTTTACTTGTTTGTAGAGTTAATTTGTAATGCTGTTGTGGACAGTAGTTCACGAGTATAAGGCCATGGGTTGACTGTGATGAGAGCTGTAGAGTGAATCTCTCCATGAGTTTTGAAGTACTTGTGTACATGCTTCTTGCAAGACAGCCCATCCATACTTCATTTTCTATCTCAGTCTCTCTATCTCACTCTCTATCTCAGAGTGAGCAGCAGCTTCCCTCAGTGTGCCTTCTTTGTTTCACCTCCTAAAAGGATCAAGTGCTGGCTGACAGTTGGAGGGATCAATCTCAATGCAGACTGTCATGTGTGACACTACTTGTCTGCTGGAGCTGGCATGAGCTCTGAGGATGCCAGAGCTAGACAAATAACCAGCTTTGTGCGTCCAGCACCTCCCCCTGACTTTCTGGGTGGCTTGCTTGTTCTTGTTTTTCATTACTTTTACAGGCTAAAGCCATTGTCATGAGCATGTTATGAGTAACTGAACATTGTAATAAGATAAATATACATATATACACTTGCCTAAAAAATCTTTAAATATAAGAAATGACTATAAAACTATATATTCTAAACAGACAATAGACAATAGACAGGTGAGGTAGCAGTTAGTTATTGCACATTCCTTGGATAGCTTATAGAGTTATATAATTATTGTGCATCTCAAGAAATATTGCACAGAAGAATATATATTGCACACTTGAGAACAAATAGTGCAGTGAATCATAAATAGAACAGAGGTGGAATGGAACACTGGAACAGTGTACAGTGCTCTATTGGAGTCGGACCCAGTGAAGTGTTGAAGTGGTGTTCAGTTCACTGAGCAGCTGCTGTACCACGTTGAGATACAGTATGTCAGCACACTCTCGATGGCGGAGCGGTAGTAAGACACCAGCAGCTTCTCCTGAAGGTTGTTTTTCCTGAGGATTCTCAGGAAGTAGAGCCTCTGTTGTGCCTTCTTGACCACTGCCATGGTGTTGGTGGTCACAGATGTGTGTGCCTACAAATCTGAAGGAACAGACTCTTTCAACACTGTCCCCATTGATGTACATTGGTGCGGGGACTGCACCTTTCCACCGGAAGTCTATAATGAGTTCTTTTGTTTTCGAGTGGTTCAGGGTGAGATTATTCCCTGTAGGCGGTCTCATCTCCTCCAGAGATAAGTCCAACCACTGTTGTGTCATCTGCAAACCTTACTATGGTGTTGGAGGAGTGGGTGGGGACACAGTCATAGGTGTAAAGAGAATACAAAAGTGGGCTAAGCACACACCCTTGGGGTGCTCCGGTGCTGAGTTTAAGGGTGGAGAAATGATGGAGACCCAACCTTACAGACTGGGTGCAGTCTGTCAGAAAGTCTTTGATCCAGAGGCAGGTGGGTTGTGAAAGTCCTAGGTCTGTGAGTTTGGTCACCTGTCTGTGGGGGATGACTGTGTTAAACGTTGAGCTGAAGTCTACGAAGAGCATCCTCACATAGCTCCCCTGGTGCTCCAGGTGTGCTGTGTGAAGAGCAGCTGTGATGGCATCTTCTGTGGACCTGTTTGCTTTGTAGGCAAACTGGTGTGGGTCAAAGGTTGGTGGGAGACTGATGCAGAAACAGTCTCTCAAAACACTTCATTATGACCGGTGTGAGTGCGACTGGACGGTAGTCATTGAGGTCACTGATGGTATTCTTTTTTGGCAGTGGAATGATGGTGGAAGACTTCAGACAAGGTGCGATGATAGATTTGGACAAGGACAGGTTGAAGATTTTTGTAAAGACCACAGAGAGCTGGTCTGCACATACCTTCAGCACCTTTCCTGTCACACCATCCGGGCCAGCAGCTTTTCTGGGGTTCAATGCGCTGAGCACACATCTCACTGTGTCTCACAATGAAACAGAAGGTAGACTAGAAAAACGATGTATTGGCAGTTAGCTTTGGCAATAGGATTGTACACTTATGGGTACCTCTCTTAAGCGCCTGCTAAATACTTTAATTTGGCCCTCTGTAATGTAATAGCTCATTAAGAGTTCTTGAGTTATGCACGTAGAGGGTTTTGCTGTTTAGGATTTAGCTTAACTAGAGACAGTTGACATCTTATGAAGCTCTTTTTGCCATTTTCATAAGCGATTACGCATATCCTATACGAGTGGTACACCTATGTGCACAGGCACACATGTAGAACCTCGGTGCCTTAGACACCTTGTCTTATTACAGACGGAATGTTATGCTGAAGCTGTCAATTAGAATAAATGAAAGACAAAAATCTGATTATTTTCTGCTGCTAATTATCAGCAAGAAAGATAAAATAAAAGTAACAAATGTCTCTTTATCATCATCTTAGTGAAAGAATCGGCACGCTAGCATCTCCTTTGCATTCTATAGGAAACATTTTAGTGCTGGAGCTGAGTAAATGATAAGGGCTTATCAGATTAGAGATCACTCTGTAATCAATACTGCTGCTTTATTTCCCTCCCCTTCTTAAACATGATTACTGTTTACAATGCTGCCAAATTATTATAACGAACTATGACTGTGCATATTTGCATAATGTTTCCCCTGTCTCATTGATTGAATACACTAACTGTGTGAGTGGGAGTCTGATGCTCCCAGCTCTGTCTTTCTTGCCTTTGTTGTTTTTATTTTTTCCCCTCTTTTTACTCTTTTAGTGTCAGATTTTATTGGAAACTGGATTTTGTCATTTATTCATCTCAACAAAATGCGTGTTTTTCTCAGACCAGAGGTATCTGTTTATACCAATATAAAATGCCACCAAATATGGCATAGAGCTTTATTGCTGAGGCTTTTGCCAATATCAAGATTAACCAGTATTATCAGTCAACACTCATGCCCTGTTTTGATGACCGGTAACAGGAGCTGATATTTAGCATTTTTTTTTAGTTCATCATAATCATCATATAAACATGCTTCCTTGCTAATGAAAGTGCCTTGTTATTTATGCATTTATCAGATGCAGCAGCAAACAAAAAAGTACAGAGAGCTGCAACTCACTACACTGCTTAGACCAAATAGGCCGCTTACTTAATGCATAAAATACATTTTTGGTTGAACGACAAACTGAAATGAACACATTAACATCCGTATTCATTGTTGTTGTGACATTTTTTACTTGCATATTCACTGTAATGTCACGCTTCCGGGTTTTCCCGGCTCCGCCGCTCCTCCGCTCCTCAGGACTCCACTTCCCAGAGGGCATCTCTCGATGACATCACACCTACATGTCCCCAGTCGCCCAATCAGTTCCGCTCTAGGTCTCCTGAGTACTAGCCCAGCTGATTCCCATTAACTACCTGCATTTAAGCTTCACACAAACACTCCCTCATTGCGAAGCTTTGGCAAACCCTTTGTTTGCAATCCTGAGCGGTCTAGCCTGTTATTCCACTCTGGTTCTGACCCCCTTTGTTCTCTGACTCTCGATCTCTTCTTTGTCCCCTTTGGCTTCGATCTCGTTTATCTCCTGGCTTTCTGATCTCCATTCGTCCTCTGACTATTCTCTCAGTCTCTCCCTTGTATTCTGGTAGCCCTGTTGACTGTCTCTCCTGGTTCTGACCTTTTGCCTGTTTCCTGACTCTGATCTCGCCCCTTCCCTTCATGTTTGATCGTGTTTTACTGCTTTGTTCAACTGTTCGATTGTTTAATGAAGTCTGTTTGACTTTTAGCTCTGCACGCGTCGGTCCAGGTTCTTTGTCCTTGACATGTAATTACATCTGGGCTTTATACAATGTTTATTTTACATCTAAACATTCTCATTTGCTCCCATATATTGAAAAGGCAAGCTCTGCTCCTGATGTGTACCCTTTTAACACTGTTAGTAACATCTTTTAAAGATATTTTTAAAAAATTTAAAAAAATAACTTTTATTGGCCTGTGTAAATGTTTTGTATAAAAATGTATAAATACATTTGTATCTATTTTTTAATTTATAGTTTTTGGGCCCATGTTTTGAACATTTTCTTACAAACATCATTAACTATTAAACGTCATTAAGAGCTGTTTTTATCTGGTTAGTATTTTAAAGGCAACTTAAAATTTTTAATTTTGCAGCTGCTACTAACACTTAAAGTACTTATTTTTTAGTAAGCGGTTTCTTTGTTTCTTTCACTCCCTTATTTTCATTGCTTTGAGTAAATATTAAAAAATGTGAAATGCTGTTCAGTGTCGGGCAAAGGGAGAGCCAGCAGTCTGCAGCAGACCTACCTACTTTTTCAGCAACTTTTTTTTGTCCATCATTATTGAGGAGAAAGTTGCCGAGCTGTGAATCAGCGCTGTGGGTTTTTTAGCTGCTCTGAGGTAGTTTCCGATGTATCGACCTATGTGATATTGATTTTCTTTGTCCTTAAAGAGCATCTCTCATCTCTGCCAAGCTTGCTCGCTGAACCCTGAAACACTTCTAATGGTGGCTGGCGGAAAACAGGACAGCTCACAAAACAACTTCATAGGTGGAGATCCGTTTGCTCCGCCAAGGACCATAAAATACAAAGTGAGAATCAGATGCTTATTTATACTTGTGTGTGTCTTAGAGTGTGTGCTTGTGTGTGTGTGTGTGTGTGTGTGTGTGTGTTATGTCATTTCACTATTAAATGTGACAGAAGTAAAGTAAAAGAATGTGTCAAAGTTCTGATCTGGTGGGATCTGTCATGTATCTTCTTTAGGTGCAGCACTGTAATTTAAAGGAGCATTAAGCAACACATGCATAGGTTTATATGTGGGCGCTTAAGGTTTCTAAATGGTGCACAACAAAATGCAACACACGCATGCACAAAATGCATACATGTCTGAGTGGTCATTGTGTACACTCCACAAAACACACTTTCCACATTAAGGGGGCATCATGGCTTGAGAGTGCAAAAATGGCCTCTCACACACACGCAAGCCTGTAGGTTTCAACAAAAATCTATTGTGTAATTTCAAAACTAATCCAATACTACTTTCCACATTCCTGAAGCAAATACACTCAGAATAATAGCTGTCTTGCTTACAGATGAATTATTATTTTATGGTGAAATATTTAGGTAGTATATTAATATGCTTATGCTTAAAAATGTCTCTTTTTTGTCCTACCTTTTTACACACACACATACTTCAATCTGCCTGGTCTTTATACCTCTGAGGCTGCAGATCCATAAAAAGATTAAGAACCTTATGGAATTCATCAAACACACAAATTCCATAAGGTTCCATAAGCTCGGCAGCAGAGTATGAAAAACGCTTGCAGGTACACACCCACAAATGCAAGAGAATGCGGGGGTCTTGCCTGCTTACTTTAATCAGACACCGTACCTCTCTCTGCAACATTGTCAGGTGGGGATGCAATGGGGCAGTCACTGCTGTGTCACCTTTAGTTTGGACTTAAAGCACATTCCCAAGTCTGAAGAGCTGACCCTTAGTGACCTGTCTGATTGTTCTCTTTTGGCACAAGTCTATTCATTCAAATTACTCTCTAATTTCAAATGAGGTGACATTGTACTGTGCATAGATCAGTAACCTTATTTTCATGCAAAACAGAGGACCTTTTTTTCCTGCTGATGTGGTACATTGACCCATTTCCTTTACTTATAGCCCGTATAGTTGTTGTGATCTAAAGCACAGTTTAAATGTGCTTTTCTTACCCTATATTTACAGGTCTGAAATACTGAAGTGGAATTGACCTTGATATATGCAGGAAAGGATAGAAATTACATCCCCTGTCAATGCTATACTACAGATAACAAGGCTGAGGGTAATGGGATGGCAGCTCACTTGTTTGCTTCTCTTATGATAACTTGTGAGGAAGTGAGGATTACTCAAACTCGAGCTAGTTCCCACTTGTTCCAAAGTGATGTATTGTCAAATGTATTTGTGACATAACTCTGCTGTTGCCTGCACAATGCTGATGTAATTCTACACCCAGCCCTAAATGTCTCATTGGCTCCTGGATCATTTCCATTCCTGATGTAACCTGGCATTGAATGCTTATGACAACATTGGAGAGTCATCATTATCGGAGATACATAGTGTGGCCTTTACTGCAAGTCATGTGGTAATGCTCCGAAGCGGCTTATGTAGCTGCTGTCCTTGTTCAGCTTGAGTCAAAAGACTGAGGTCCAGTCCTTTCTGCTCCCTGTTCTGCAATGGTGGACAAATAATGTTTTAATTTTTCCTATTTCTTTTCTTACCTTAAGTTAGTTTAGAAAAATAATGTTGTGTTTTGTCATTTTTAATAAAAAAGAAGCAGATTTTGATATGATTCTGTAAGTAGACAAAATAATCTATATCAGGATGACTGTATTGTGTTCAGTAATTTAATAACAATTTAATCGTGCAAGTGCATAATTCACATTAATTCTAGTGCCAGCTTTGCTGATATTACCTGACATATCAGTGGTGAATTTTGCTTGTAAACGATCATTTTAAGTCTTTCTATGATGAACGAATGGCAGTTCACCATCGCAGTAGCTGTAAATAACTTCTCTCTTTCTCCTCTTCCTTTTTCGTCACAAGCTCTCCCTCTCCTTCCGTCTAACTCATAATATTACAGAGCTCTGTGTTCTCTCAAGCAGGCATATGTCTTCCGCTGTGCCCCCTTACACACCTCTTGGTCTCCAGCTTTGTCCCTGAGCTGGCGAGAACAGTAATTGGCAAAGAGACAGTAGGACCATCTCCATGCTAATATCCTTCTTTGGCCCGGTTGGTGGGGCAAGTCCAGCAGCATCATGCCTAACTCGTAACATGTCGCCAGGATTTAGCACTGGGTTGACTGTGTTGATCCCCCACTGGATTAGCCTTTATACGTGTGATTATGTCTACCGTATTCTATTTTGTTGAACTGGAAGGTTGGGGTATGTCCTGCAGCCTGCGTATGTGTTATTGTTCTATATTGTGGATGCAGAAACAGTGGCACTTGTCCTGGCGTGAGTGTTGCTGTAGGGTTTCCTGCACCTCCCTCTGGTTGCCTAAGAGCTGGCTAAGCCTATTCACACATCTTGCACACACACACATACACACACACACACACACACAAACACACTACTCTTTCCATTGCTCAGGCAAAATGAATCAAAAGCATACAAGTTTTTGATGACTAAGATGATGGATGTACCAACCTCCCTTGGTGTCTCTCCTTGACAGCTCCTGTTTATAAGTGTTCAAAATAAGTGTCTGTGTCCCAGCTGGTTTAGCTGTCATTTAGAAACCAAGGGAAATCATTGGAGAACAAAGCTGTCGGTCATTTCTCCTGCTTCATAGGAGATCACAATAAAGGGGGGACAGAGTAATAGGCTATGATTTTGCTTAAGCAAGCAGGAGGGAAGCCTACGGGGGAAAGCAAGGGTCAAAAATGCAGTGGTAGCAGGCTGGTCCTTCTCTAATAGGCCTGTGTGTTTGTGTGAGTTGGCTGATTTGTGCTGGGTTCTGAGACTCTGTGGCCTGTGTTATCTCTGGGGTCTGACCGGCAGCCCCACACTTTAAACCCTGCCTCTCCATTTTCTCCATGCTACTAATTACAATGATATGCAGTTTCACAAATTTCATGTCCTAGCCTTGGGGATCAGGCCCTGTGCCCCATACATATAAGCACAAAAACATTGTCTCTCTCTGCCAAATAGGTATGCAGAACACACATTCATGTGCACACATGCTCCATCACATATTTGCCCTATATTTGAAGAGCCACAGTAGTAAAAAAGCCACATAAGAGTCTGGTAGAAGTAGTCATACCACTGTATGTAGGCCTACAGTGGTATGAGCATGCATTAAAGAACCATTTCATTATTGCCCACAGGGAATACATGTCACCACTGTCCCTTAAAGACCTAGTGTTTAGAAAGGAGAGAACTGCCATTAATTGGGTCCAGACAATATGTAGATGTAAAGAAATGGAGGGAAGCTGTCTGCGCTTGTTCAGATTCTTGCCTGCAGTGTCCTCCAGAAATAATTCAAAGACTCCAAGCAGGCAGAGAAAAGAAGGCAAATGTTACTTTAATCTAATTTGCAGGCAAACCGTGGTCCAGGGACTATGTTAAATTCATAAAAGTGGCTTAATGCAATGAAATTTAATGAGCTAATTTTTGCAGAGCGGGATGTTGGAGGTGTCTTGCAGAGAACATGCACATACACACACAAACGCAGAAACATTTAAGATTTACTCTTATTTATTCCACTAATTACTCAAAGGTATTCTTTAATAAAATAGGAAATGGCAGACACAAGAGGCTTGCAGTGCTCAGAGCACAGGGTGATTCTGTTTATTCACATTCATGCACAGTGCACACTTCCCCAAGCACTGCTGCGTTTCCACAGATTTAACATGCACTGACACTTGTCCTGGTTTGACCAAATGTTGCATTTAAAATTTGCTTAGATATTTATTTCGATTTAAAATAAGTGTAAAAATGCCAGTACATGGCCTATGATTTCCTACTGCTTTCCTTATTCTGCTGTTAGTATTGCAGTCGGGTGCTGATTTGTGTGCCCTTGATGAATTCATTAGGCACCCTTGGCCCAGAGATTGATGCATTTAATAATCAATGGTACTGTTAATTGTTGCTTCTGCGGCCACAATGGAGAGATTCATTAAGAATAATGCCTTTGCTTTCTGTTCAGATCTACTGGTCACAGTTCACAAGGTTACATCCTGATTGTTATATACATAACAGATCTTTAGTAGAATGATAATTTTCCTATGAATGTGTTTGGCAGTGAAGTTACATAAAGTTACATGGAGTGCAGACTTTTTTTGTATTTTTAGCGTAGTCTGAGTTGAATGGAGAAATTTGTACTGTATTATAGTGAATTATAAAGAATGCTTACATTTCTTTCGGGGGTGTACTATACACCATCAACAGCACAATAGGTAGATGTTTTCACGTTGCATGATGCACATAGCAAAATGAAATGCTTGCGAACATGTTAGAAGGTACAAAACAAACCATAAGTTTAATTTCATCTTTATCAAAAATAAATTCTTTCATCAGAAAGAGGAACATAATAATTGGTTAAAATTAATAATACTAATTAATAAGATAAGTATAATGGTCTGACATCCAGGGAGCTACTTGTTGTTATATTTTTGCAGTTACGCTACAGGCTTTCTATAGTTAATATAGTTTAAAAGAACTTTTTATGTGATAACATTAAATTGTCTAACCATATTTATATGGTATACCATCACTATAATTCATGTTAAAGCTATTTTCACAGTTTTATTTCACTGTGCTCTGCTTTTCTATATAAAATGGACGGACAAGGAGAGAGTCTTGGACTTTACTCATAGCTAGGACATTAGCATTCTCAGAGGTTAACCCAGATTTCTTTATTTTGGAGCAACTAGATGACTGCATTTCTCAGAACAGCACTGCAGGGGTTTGTGTCTGTCTGTACTGTTGCATCATTTGTGCTAGCTGTTGGACATTATGATTGGAAGTGTAGCAGGACTTGAGCCCAATCAAGAACACACGTTTTTTTGAAGTAAACACTTACTGACTGCTTGTTGAGATTGAATGTGTCAAGACAATAGCATGTTTTATTCAGTTTTGCAGTTAATTTATTAGTACAGGATGAATTCTATTCTATTGTGATGAAAAGGATATAATATTTGCCCTGAGAATGAATAGGAAATATAGTGGCAGTAAAGCCAGACAACACTAGACTTGATTATAGAGGTTTATCAGCTAATGCCACATGTAGTCTAGCCAAGAGTCATCCGCCATTTAGTTGAACTAGCTGCACTAGAAACATTTGATTGATTTGTGACATCATTTGGACTCTCGTTCAGATGCTATTTTCACAAAAAGGGTTCATTGGCTTATTGGAAACCAGATTTTTAATTAGATTGTTTGCCGTCTTTCAGTGTTAATTACAGTGTTGCCATTCTGAAAGCTTTCATCCCAGGGCTGCTGCTGGACAGTCACAGGATCACAGAGGACTTTCTCCGGCTTGGAACTGAGCAGCTGCCAAAAACACAGACTTGAATCTCCAATCACCAGAGTGCAGAGGGGAGGCTTCCCCTAACCCAGTCAAGCTATCCCATTCCTAATAGAGTTGAAAAGTTGAAAAGAGTGACAGGTCCTGATCAATCACCAGTAGATTTTATTTCTTAACTGCTAGTGTCATAGTAACAATGAATTCACACAGTAATTTATTTGGATGGCAGTTGCGACTTCATAATTGACGTGATGTGGTGAGGATGCAATCATTCAGATGTTTCTTGCCGTCAGAACTTTGTGAAAACGGTTGCATCCGGGTTGATTCTAACCCAGAGTAAAAATGTTATTCTTTGCAGACAGCTGTTGTTAAGATGGCAGAGCTCTCTGAGCAAATCATACAGAACCAGTCAAAAGTTTAGACACACCCAACTAAGGATGTTTTTCATTACCTTAAAGACATCTGCAGGCTTACACTTGACAGTTCTAACCCAGGAGATGTCTGAAAAAATAAATATCATGATAAACCACATATACTCTTGATGTATTACAATCTTATGCTTGGGCCATTTAGCCCAACTCTAATATGTATTTTGGTGCACAAAAACATTTGATTATAGTTACACTTTACATTTTGTCAATTTTCATGATGGACAGACCAATAGAATTTGTCCAACCTTAAGACAAAAAATTGTTATATTGACCTTAAGACATCTGTTTTATCCTACTGTAAAGTTGCCATTTTGGAGTTTTTAAGGTGGACTGCATAATTTCATAAGTTCTATTTTATAGTTTGATGTCTTCACTTCAACCTTCTATGAGTAGCCATGTCTAAACTTTTGACTGGTACTGCATTTGGTTAGCTATTTGTCTATGGTCTGCCCCATTTAGTTTTGAACATGACAGAAAGTGAGCCTTAGACAATAGTTAATGTAAGGCTATCCTAACATACCATCTAAATAACCATTGTAACATTGGTAACAATGATGCCTCCTTGCTTCTGACATATCTGGCTAAACACTATTATATCAGATTTTTTTTTGTGAGCAAGTGGCAGTGCAGAGAAGAATACTTTATCCCTGCTGAAGAAAGGTCAAGGACCTTGTTACGAAGCTGAGTGGCTGTCGTTATCCCCTGTCAGCCAGGAGTAATAGAAAGCTCTGGCACGCCGATGCAAGAAATTAAGGGCAGTGTAGAAAGTCATGAGATCTGCTTCATTCACTCTGTCGTTCTTTTAATAGGCCCCTGGGTGTCTTAAATGGAGGAAAGCCCCATCCTCTGAGGCTTTATGTTATGAGGATAAGTTTCACACTTGGCCCCACATGTGTCATAAGCAAGGATGGGCCTTATCTCTGTTCATGACTGACTATATAAGGACATCTTGTTGTGGATGCTTTCCAGTTTGACTAACAGCACATGCTGTTGTGTTGGTAGCATCCTTTGCAAGTGAAGCATGCCTCGGAGTTCAAAAGCAATTTGAGCAGTTAGAAGAATTTGAGAGGGGTTGGAAGGGGCTCTTGGAAGCAGGATGATATTATTGACGCAATGCACGGCATACCAGTTGTGTGGATATTACTATAGCATGCTTTTGGCAACGTTGGATGGAAGAAGGTTCACACCAGCGACATGAAGGATCTGGGAGACGGTTTGTCCGACATGCACAGAGTGACCCAACAGCCACCAATGCAGACATTCAGCGAACAGTGATGCCCTCTATGAGTCATCCTGCTATGAGTTGCCAGCACCATTGGCAGATGGCTGCACGACACAAGACAACTGCCCCCTAACTTTACATCAGCCTTGCCAAAGACTGCAGTGGTGTTGTGCCAGACTGTTATGGAGAATGACCAACGACTCTGTGAGTCACTGTGGTCATTCCTAAAATGAACGGGTTGTTGTCATGTGTCACACGTCTAGAAGACCTGGTGTAATGGTGTGGGACGCAATTTTGTATGGTGTCATATCGCCTTTGGTCCTTTATTACAGGCACCTTGACAGCCTAACATTACATTAATGAGGTCCGGCAACCAGTGTCCCTGCCTTTTTTGAACACATACTCTGGTGCACTATTCCAACAGGACAACGCTTGTACACATACTCAAGAGCTTGCCTTGAACACACAGATACTATGCAAAGGCCAGCCGCATCACCAGACCTATCCCAGATTAAAAAAGGGTGTGGTTGCTATTGGAATGCGCTATTAACACTCCAACCCTGCTGCAAAACCTGCAGGAACTGCGTCAGAATATTCAAGCTGCATGATGGATTATCGCAGGTCACCATACAATGCCAAAATGTATGCATGTTGCCGGTCAACACAATACTGAGGACAGTACTTCTGCATGTGTAGCTCAATAGATATGGCCCATATCAGTCTAAAGTTTTAATCATTTATTGTTCCTGGTAACCTGTATCTTCCTTCCAGATAGCATTGCAATCTGACACTTCCTTCTGGGTGCAACAATTTTTTGATTATGAGTGTATGTGTTAGTATGTGTGTTTGTAGTTCAATATTTGTGAAGACCACATGTCCTTACAAGTATAGAATCATATGGAATTTTTGTCACAAGCAAAATGTGCTCATTCACACATTCACAAATCATATTTTTTTTTTTCTTGGAAAATCTTTATAGATCCGAAAAATACCCTTGTAAGTACCAAGGTTAAGGTTAGGGTTGGTTTTAGGTGTAAGTGTACTATAATTTAGCTAAAGTGATACACAAATTTGTAGAAACCTTTGGATGTCCTCCCAAATATAGTAAGACAAGTGTATGTGTGCATGCGTATGTGTGGGAAAAAGACAACGGGAGATGAAGACAGTGAAAGAAAGCAAAGTAGGACAAGAAAGCCAGACCTTAAAGGAATAAATGGGAAAGAATGAAAAATCATGTGTTGGTAGTTGTATCAGGTGGCTAACTGTCATTGTTATCACATGTGCTACACAACCAGTACCAGCCAGAAATTACCGCAGCTCCTTTGATGTTGCTGTAGGCCTCCTGGAAGCCTTCTAGAGCAATTTTCTTCTTGTCTTTTCATCAAGTTTTGAAAGATGTCCAGTTCTTGGTCATGTCAATGTTGTGCCAAATTGAATCCACTTCTTGATGACTGTCTTAACTGTGTTCCATTATACTGTATATCTAATGCTTTGGAATTTTTTTGTACCCTTCTCCTGACTAATACCTTTTAATAATCAGATTTCTTTGATGTAAGCTCTTTACGGACCATGGCTTTTGCTGTAAAATGCAACTGAGAAAATGTCAGGAAAATCCTACTAGAACAGCTGAGCTTTATATTGGGTTAATCAGAATCACTTTAAATGATGGCAGCTGTATACAGACTTCTATTTAACATGACTTTGATCTGAAATCTGAAATGATCTTGGTGTGATTTTTTTTTTTTTTTACAGAAATCTGGCATTTTAACAGGGATGTGTAGACTTTTTATATCCACAGTACCACTTAAGGTACACTGTATTGCCAAAAGTATTCACTCACCCATCCAAATGATGGCCATGAAGTGGTAGGCAACATAAAATGACAGAGCAGAGTCAGCGGATGCTGAGGCGCATAGTACGCAATGGTCGGCAACTTTTGGCAGAGTGAGTCGCTATAGACCTCCAAACTTCATGTGGCTTTCGGATTAGTTTAGTAAAGAGCTTAATTGAATGGGTTTCCATGGCCAGGCAGCTGCATCCAAGCCTTACATCACCAAGCACAATTCAAAGCGTTGAATGCCGTGATTATACAGCAGCCCGCTATTGGACTTGTGTGGACACGTGTTCTCTGGAGTGACAAATCACTCTTCTCCATCTGGCAATCTGATGGATGAGTCTGGGTTTGGCGGTTGCCAACAGAACAGTAATTATCTGACTGCATTGTGCCAGGTGTTACATTTGGTGGAGTGGGGTTTATGGTGTTGGGTTGTTTTCCAGGACTTAGGCTCGGCCCTTTAGTTCCAGTGAAAGGAACTCTTAATGCTTCAGCAGACCAAGAGAGTTTGGTCAATTTCACGCTCCCAACTTTGTAGGAACAGTTTGGGGATGGCCCCTTCCTGTTCCAGCATGACTTTGCACCAATGCACCAAGCAAGGTCCATAAAGACATGGATGAGCTTGTTTGGTGTGGAAGAACTTGACTGGCCTGCACAGAGTCCTGACCTCAACCTGATAAAGCACCTTTGGGATGCCACTCCACTGTTTGTACCAGTATTCTCCTAATAAGACAATACATGATATTTAAGATAATGTAATACTGGGCTTGGTTAATGATGGATTATGATGTGCTTGTGTTCTTGTGTGTAAAATCTGTGATATACACTAACATTACTCCTTTGTAAAAACCTCAGTTGTATTGTGTCCAGTGATGTTTTTTTGTGTTTTATGATGTTTTTGTGTCCTGTGATGGTTTTATTTATTTATGATTATATATGATATATTTATGATTATATTTGGTGGCCACCTAGAACATGAACTACAAAAACAAAACAAACACGGATTACTATGTATGATTTATTTTCTTGGATGACAAAGCTTCAAACTGTAATTTCTACAACCTTATTTCCAAAACTGTTGGAATACTGTGCAAAATGTAAATGTGCAAAAGCCCTAAATTTGACAACAAATAGTACAAAGACAATATATTAAATGTTGAAACTTGACTGAGTTTTATTGTTTTTTAAAAAAATATGTGCCCATTATGAGTCTTATACCAGCAACTGTAAGGTTTAACAAACTGGGATTGACGCTCACTGAGCTAAAAGCAGAGCAAGGGTTTATTAGCAAGTTAGCAATGTAGCTTAGCAAGAGAATCCAGGCGAACATAACAAAGGGAGCAGACAAAGTCATAAACAAGTAGACAAGCCAAAGTCAAAACCAAAAGACAGTCAAACAGCAAACAAAACCAGAGCATAACAGCAACACATTTGAAAAATGTTGGGAAAGGGCAACAAAAGACTGGTTGTGTAATGTTGGTTGGTGGAGTATCTTATAGCTAATTAGTTTAACTGGCAACAGATCATTTAACATGATTGGGTATAAAATAGCATCCCAGAGAATAAAAATGGGGTCAGGTTCAACCCTCTGTGAATGACTGTGTGGACAAGTAGCGCAACAATTCAGGAATAATGTTTTTCTATTTAAAGAAGCACCTCTCTGTATGCAAGAGACAAGACTAAATGGATGGACATGATCTTTTAGAAGGCACGGCATTTAAACCAGACAGAATTTTGTAATGAAAATTACTGCATGGCCTCAAGAACACTTCCAGCAACCATCGTCTGTGAACACAGTTCGTCAGTGCATCCACAAATGCAAGTTGAAGCTCTGCTGGACAAAGAAGAAACCATCAACATATGTTGATGACGTATTTTTCAGGGAAGGCCTTGCTTATTTTAGTAAGACAATGCTAAACCACATTCTGCATTTAATACAACAGTATGGCTCTGTAGTAAAGGAGTCCAGGTGGTAAACTGGCCTGCCTACAGTCCAGACCTGTCACCCACTAAAGACATTTGCTGCATTTTAATGAAACATATGACAAAGGGGACCCCAAGCTGTTGACCATTGCCAATGGATAGAATCCTTTGATGATGCCATTGTCAACCTGCTTTATCGTAGGAGATGTTCTCTCAACTGAGCAGAGATCAGTAGTGTGGTGGGTGGTTTTCATGTGGATGGCACTGACTCTGAGTTAGGCAGCAGATGGAGGTTTATGATCTTCAAGAGCCTCTGTCTGTTGCTGGATCATAGTACAGTTTACCAAACAGATTAACTTGAAATCCAAGTGGGAAAAAAACATGTCAGGCCGATAAACATGGCATGGCCCAGATGTTGCATTAAAGGTCACTTTGCGCGTGCACTTTGTGTGGGTGTGTGTGTGAGAAAGAGTGCCTGTGTTCTGATCTTCCCTCTCTTATTTCTCATCCCAGTCAGGCTGCCCTCAGTCTGTGATGAAGTCAGTTGTATTACTCACCATTTGTTTGTGTACAGTCATTACCGGTAATACTTACTTGTTGCTGGTAGTCTAGTGTGTTCTCTAGAAAGCAGTCTGAGCTCACTCTTGAGCATGCTGAAGGGCCCACGGCTAGCTCAAGGAAGGGGTGAAGTCAGACTGGTAACCGTGCTAGAGGACGGTAGTGAGAGAATAAATGTGCGCACTGACAGTTTTTACTCGAGGTTTAACCCAGGCTTGCAATGATCATTTGGTTTTATAAGATAGTCGTACTTACCTTTTTACTCACTCTTGTAAGTCAGCACACTCCTGTTAAGCGGAATGGTTGGTTCCAGGTGTAGAGGGGTGGGGCTTGACTTATAAGAGGGAGGGAAAGGGGTAGTATGGGAGTTCTTAGCTCAGATGCACTCTCCTCATGCTGAGAGAGCAAGCCCAGAGAGTAGAGCTTACAAGGTGGAACCCCAGACCTTGCAGTCAAGGCCCTTATACTTACCGACACTGCCTAGAGAGAGGGAGTATATTTTGAACATCTTTGTTTGTATATATGTTCTCCCCATTTTGTGTGAATAAAGGTCACTGAAAGAAGCTATCTGCCGAAGTCATTCTCTCTGTCCCACCGCCTCTGCCACTCAGCCTAAACTTACCCAGGGACTTTGTGTGTTCCTGCTGGAATTCGGCGAAGCATCGTCACACAGCCATACTAGGTTCAATTATTTGGCAGCTTTGAGCTACAGCAGGAAATACCATAAGTGCACAGGGTCATTGCCTGTGGGACATGGTTTGGCTTGAGGTGGAGCATAAGTAGATGCTAGTATTTGACAGCAATGAGACATTATTAGTGGATATTTCTGGAGAAGAAACTGTTATAGACTGTATCATAGTGTGAGTTATTTGCATGGGAGATATAAGCAGGCATGATAATGTAGATAATTGTTGCTGTTTGCGTGCCATGTGTTTGTTGTGCTATTATGAGTTATTCTGTTAGGTGCCTGTTGTCTGTGACTACTTCACAGTAGGCTTCATGTGACCTGTCTGCTATCTCCCCTATTTCCCCTGCTACTATGTATGTGTGCTCCTGCAGGGACCGGGCTTGACTGGGGGGACATATGTAGTGACCCGCCACCAGCCATGAATGCATGGGAGACGTGGGCATGTACAGAGCACCTCAGGGAGCCCAGGACTTGCAGTAAAAGAACCTTTAGTAATGTAAATAACTGTTGTTAGTGCAATAAAGTGCCACGTGTGTTTGTTGTGCTATTCTGTTGATTTTAGAGCAGTGTTATTTTTGTAGCCATGGAGTGGTGTCAGCAGTGTAGCAATGACTTAAATTAAACGTTTTAGAAATTTAATTGAAACTACACCAAAATGTTTTTAGACATTACTACATACATTACTAAATTACTAAAATGTGACTAAAACTATTCTAATTCTGCATTATAATAATTTATATTCTTGTTAGGTCATATATATACACTCATTATCAGTTGCACCCAGAGGGAATCAACTGACAGGAAGGAAACTTGGTGGGTAGGTTTGACATCATGAGACATGCGAATGATTCAAGTTTCACACTTGGCCCCACATGTGACATAAGCAAGGATGGGCCTCATCTCTGTACCTGATTGACTATATAATGTCGTCCTGTTGTGCGTGCTTTTCCACAGCAGTGACTCATGCTGTTGTGTTTGTATCATCCTTTACAAGCAAAGTATGCCTCGGAGAAGAGTTTGAAAGCAATTCAAGCAGTTGAAAGAGTTGGAGATACGTTGCATTGTGGGACACCATACCAGTTGGGCAGATACTACCATAGCACACTACTGGTGGCAGTGGATAGAAGCCGGCACACACAAGCAACATGAAGGATTTGGGAGACCTACACGAACCACGGAGAGAGAGAACCGACAAATTGTCCAACATACGTGGAGTGACCCTACAGTCATGATTGTGGAAATTCAGCAAGCAGTGATGCCCTCAATGAGTCATTCTGTAAGAAAGGCCATAATAAAAGACAGAACTTCCTGACATTTACCTTAGTGGCTTTTCTTCTTGTTAGTTACTGGAATCAGGTGTGAACTAAGATTTGATTAATGTTTGGTTAGTGGTTTAGTGTATAGTCTCTCTGGAACTGCAGTATGGTAAAGTAATTGAACGAAATAAAAATCGCTTCTGACAAATGTGGGATGTTGTTGTATTGGACGGAATGCCGGACATTGTTCTGTTCAATCTATTACATAGAGCTATTACGAGCTCATCATTTCCTGAAGACCTATTCCCTAAACAGTGAGGGGCCTATAATGCATTTGATTTAACTCTGAAAGACAAGTAAATGAATAAGAGTCAGTCATAAGTGGTTTCTCAGGTTACATGTGATACATGTGCAATACTGTATATTTGCATATGTATTTTGATGGTCAGGCTGGGTGTAGGATGTCTCTAGTGTTCTGTGAGGTGCCTAAGAGGATTATGATGTAGTTTAGATGTTTTAAGGTTTTCTCTTTGTTTGTGTATCATCCTCTAATTACACCATGCTTCTTTTATATACACATTTAAGGAAAATGTAGACTGCTGTGGTGTATTGCTGCATAGATTTAGTGTTTTTTATGGTTTGTGAGTACTTGAGAATAAGGGTTGAGAGAATAAATCAAGAAAATAAAGGTTGGGAAATGTGCTTGAGTTTTTTTGCTGCTTTTTTATCTATTAAGGCATTCCTCTCTCATCCACAACATGACAAACTTTCCTCTCCTACTCCCCCTGTTTTTCCTCTCATCATGCTCACCACTTTCCAGATTAAAATTCAGCCTCTAAGATCTGGGTAAATAATGCAGGACTGTTAAAATGAAGGGAATAAAAGTGAGTGTGTTCATGCATCTTCAAGACAAAAATGTGTAATCTACATGCATTTTACAGTACTTCACTGTGTTAAATATGTTAAAGTGTGTTGGTGATATAATTGTGGATAATTGTGGTGATATAATATTGTGAATGCTGGCGGTGTCTGGAACCAAACATCAAACTAGATATTAAGTACTTTCCATTTTTCTGGAAATAGGAAAATCTTTTTCCTATTTTTACAGTGCTTACACGTATTTGCAGTTGATATGTGATATTTTTACTAGCCAAAAAACACTTACTGTTGAGGTAAATGATTCTAATTAATGTGCTTAGGTGGCCAAGACTTACAATATTGTAAGACCAAATATTCTGCCCCTGTATAAAAACAAGGCTGTATGTGTTTAGTGGTGGCAGGGGGGTTTGTTTGATAAAGGTGTATTGGTTGTTGTATTGGTGAGTGTCTCCACCCAAACACGTGCTCTTGTATTGTTCTATTTTCATAGTGACTCACATAAACAATGTTGTTGTCTGAATGTGTTTTCACCAGGCAGGCTGGAGGGTGCACCTTGAGCACTGTTCACCAAAACACGCTGCTCAATCCTTGGTCCTCCTCTCTCCCTCCTCACTCCTCCCCCCTGTGCACTATCATCACCTCCACCCCACTCCTCTATGGCTGTCTGCCTTTGCCTAAACGGCCATAATTCAGAGCCCAGCAGGTGGGGTCTCTGTGCCTTCTCCGGGCCTGCAGTTGAAGTGCTTACGACACCAGCAATGTGCTATTGTGCAATTGTGTATGGCTGCTTTAAATGCCAATTTGAAGCTCTGGTGGCTCTATAATTAGTGGCGCAGTCCCGCAGGAGCGGGCTTATCGTTTCCTTTGTAATTACATGTCTGAATACGGCAGTCAGCATGCAGGCATGCAGTGAGCAGCTCTTATCAATGCTAATGCTCAGCATACTCAGTGCAGTGCAGATGAACAAAAGAGTCAAACTCTGCCATACTGCAACATACACCCGTGACATAGCCTTGTTTAGTGGAGGAAGGAATGCCTGGAGTAGTAGCAGTCTTGGCCCACATGATCAGTGATGCAGCTTACGCCCCTCAGAGTGTCTTACTCCAGTGATGCTGTGTTATCAGTGCAGTCTTCATGTGGATCTGTTACCACATCACAGCAGAGAGCATCTGGTTGCATCTCTCAAGAATGCAGGAGGAAGATCCTGCTATTTATTCATATACTATAGATAGATTATGTATATAGAATAGATTATCCCTGTAGGTGTCTAGCAGCGGTTGATGTTCAAGGTTTTTACTGTGATATTCTACATACAGTGGCCACTGGTTATACTAGTTAATTGTGACTCAGTTTGATTCAGACTTTCAACTCTGTTTCTCACTGTCACTCTCTTTCTAACAGTTGTCGGTTGTTCTGTAGAGTATTGCATATAATTGTAAATTCATATCCTTTTTGTGCTTGTCTTGCTATCCAGTGTCATCCTGAGGAGAATTGGTTCGCCTTTTGAGTCTTGGTTCCTCCCTAGGTTTCTTCCTCTTGCTCTAAGGGAATTTTTCCTTGCCATTGTCACCCTTGGCTTGCTTATTAGTGATGACACTGGTTTCCTGACCTTCGTTAAAAACAATTTTGAATGTTTGAACATTGCTAAACTGCTGTGTGGTGGCCTTAAGGCTGAGTATTTGAGGCTCCTTAAGTGGTATTAGGGTGCGTGTGCCAAAAATGACACGCAGTGCCTTTGACCCAAAGCATGTCTGAATTAACCCAGTGTGCACAGTGATTCATTAATTTGGTATAAACCGTTGTATTTAAATGCAGCCAACACCACGCTCCTTTATTCACCTAAACAGTCATTCACGTTTTTTGGGGTTTTTTTTGTTTTTTAAATCCTAGACATCATTCACTCTGTGTTCTGTCTCAAAGCAACTGCTTTACTTGCTGCAGTGGGTTAATGATTTAGTGTCTATTGTAATATAGAACAAGGTTCTGGAGTAGAGAGAGAGGGGAGGAGAGAGAATATTGGAAAGAAAGTGAGGGTAAAGGAATAGGTGTTTACGGAAAACATGTGGATTAAAAGCTATAATGTTGATGGATTGTTTTAATTTGCTGGCCTGTGAGCACACAATGAGAGAAGAAGCTGCAGTGTGATCCTTCACCTCCTCTCACTCCCTCTGCTGGCAGCAAAGGTCAGTGCAATAGTGCAGTCTGCATCATGTAATTTACAAAATTTCTATTCCATACACAATGCCTTATAATGGAATTTGAATTATGGATTATGGAATTTAATTATCTGATACATTCAGCACGCGCTTGTTAGCACATAAAATACATTTTGGTTAAACGGCTAAATAATTAACATGTAAACATTCATATTCCCTTATTGTTGTGACAATAACAGTTTGTACTACATGATTGCTCAGATGCTCACTGTAGTATTTTTGTACTGTAATGCATTTCTACTTTTAGGCTTTATACAGTTTTTAATCTGTATCTAGGTTTTCTCGCTTGCACCCATATACTGAAAACTCTGCTCCTGGGTCCATTCGTTCTTTGTGCCAGTATAGGTCATATAATATGCTATAATATGCTAGCTGAACTGAACAGCTGTTACACATATCATGTTTTTTATCTTTAATAACCAGACCTCATGAATGACAGGACTGCTCAGTCCATAACAAGCTGCACAAGAGAATCATTTTGTCTGTGCTTAGAGGAGGTGTTTAAGTTCTGTTCAATGTAATTTGTTATCTTTGTCATTTTAAATAGCTTGTTGTTGTGTTTGACTGCAGATGGCATAGAAATAGCAATGTTTGTTTTTGTAAACTTTCGTAGATCACTTTCTAAATATTCCACACATCTATTGTTCTGACTCTCTCTACACAGCTGTTCTCTGAAACACACACACACACACACACACACACGCAAACCCACAGACACCTCATTTATTTTGTGCTGACAAGAATTCTCAGCGTGCCGACCAACTCACTGGTCTCTCCCTAGTCTTTTCAACACAGAAAGAACCTAGAGTACTACTCTAATTAGTGTACACTCAACTGTGTGTCTTTTCTATGTGTGTATGTTGTTGAAGCGAGTGTGTATATAAGTGGGTTGAAAGGGAGCGAATAAACTTGAAACTAGGTCATACAAATACAACTGAAGTGTCAATCTTGTGTTGATGCTGGTAGGAAAATGTATGTCACCCAGTGTTTCATCTTGGCACACTTTTAGGCTGGTGAAAGTGAAAGATGCATGTGATGGAGTGTTTCTGCAGTGTGTGTTATTGTGGGGAAAAATGTGTGCACAAGGCAAGTGAAATATGCATTGAGAGGGGAGTGCATGTTTCCTCTATGC
This sequence comes from Semaprochilodus insignis, assembly GCA_034552555.1. Taxonomy (NCBI): domain Eukaryota; kingdom Metazoa; phylum Chordata; class Actinopteri; order Characiformes; family Prochilodontidae; genus Semaprochilodus; species Semaprochilodus insignis. The sequence continues at coordinate 11,215,821 of CM067492.1, read as the reverse complement.
AGTGCATACATATGTCTCTCTCTGGTCATCAGCAGATGCAAAGTTGATGCTATGCGTGTGATGGTGGGGTGTTCTGCACTGATAAGTCAGTGTTTTCTGAGGCGTGGCTAGATCACTCTGAGCCTTGCTCCTGGCGGTTCCTTCCAGAACAACTTCAAATTAATCACCTTGTGTCGTGCAGATAAGGCAACAGAGCAACACCGGCCCCTGCGGCTACACAAAGGCACCGCTGACCGCCGCTGACACGCTAGAATTTATTACTGGTTCAATAGCAGCCTCTTGGTCTGCTGCCCCAAAAACTTTCTCTTATTAACTGCATTTATTCATTAATTTCCTCACTGACATATAATCAACTCTTTTTTAACAATATGATGCTGTTCATTGCAGCTAACACTGTCATTTGTTTTATGGAGTATGCCAACAGTGGTGTTTATGCAGGGTTAATAAACCTTGGTCACCAGCTGGATGTTGATCCCGTTACCATTGAGGGAAAGGGGTCAACTTCCAGCTGGTGACAGAGGTTTATTAACCCTGCATAAACAACACTGTTTTAAAAAGCCAGAGAACATGGACATGGTAGTAATAGAGTGTCTCTGGCTTTTTTATGGGCTGCACACAGGGGGGAATGAATGCGTTCTAGGGATGAGAAACTCTGTGACAGCAGGCGCAACAATTCTTGTGATTTTAAAAAAATGTGTATAGATTTCTTACATGTGACTGTGAATAATCCCTCTAAACTCTTTGTGACTTTGTTCGTGTCACTTCACTGTTTAGTGTAACACAGTCCTGTATAACACTTAGTTAAAAAAACTTTTCAGTGTCGTCTCATGGAATAAGGACATAATCCATTTTATACATTTAATGTGCATACAGAAAATATTAATAGTTAATAAAATATGGGCTTCTATGTAGTTATACTTTTTATTGTTTTTATTTTTTTGGTCTACCCCTACCAGAAACTGATTTCATATTTAAATACGAGACATCCAGTAAAGATGGTCTTGATATGTTTGTTTTTGGATTACCTAGGCAGTGTGTCCCAGTGCCATCATAGAGTTGAGGATAATGTCTGGACATCTAATCTGAGCTAAGTTGCTATAACATGTTTCTTTTTTCTTGGTCCGTGGCCTTTGCCTTATACAAATGTTTGTCTGAGTCTTCAGGAGCTTCTGTTGGTCTGCTGGACTGCTACTGATACTGACGTGTGAAAGCCTTGAAAAGTGGAGGTCATGCTCCCTCAAAGATGTTCGTTTGTGTGCAAGCTCAGAAAGGTCAGGTGTCCCTATGTGCACTGACATTTACAAGAACAATTTAATTAGGAGTACACATGGGCCTACACAAACGCATACACACACACACACACACACACACACACTGCCTAAACTGGCATCTGTTAATAGAATTATGAACTACTCAGGAAAATAGCTTACTGATTGGTCCTTTAAATCAAAAGTGATATTTTAACATGCGTTACTGTAAAGAGTGTTGACATACATTGATTAATTTGTTTATTGGTGCCATGAATCCAGTTGATGTTGAACTATAAATAGAATTTGCCTTCAAGGAAAAGGAACTGTGTATATACACTAACTGACAATGTCCCCAAATTGCTTTACACCTACCAGGTATCTACACTAACTGTCCATTTGATCTCATCCACTTACCGTATTGGTGCACTTTGTATTTCAATGACAACCTGTCCAACTGTTTCTTTGCATAATTTGTTAGTCTTACTCTGTCCCTCAATGACCAGGATCCTTTCAGGACCACCACTGAGCAGGTATTCATTGAATAGTGGGCCATTATCTGCGCCACAGTGACAGTGACATGGTTTGTGTTGCACTTATACTGACTGTACAAGTATATCACACACAGCAGTGCTGCTGTAGTTTTTAAACACTTTTTACAGTTACTGTCCACTGTATTCGACATGCCTACTTTGTTGGTCTACCTTGTAGATGTAAAGGTGGAAATTATCATCTTATTTGTTGCTGCACTTTGTGTTAGTCATCTAGACCTTTGTCGGTGATCGATTTCTGTAGCCCAAACTCCAATTATGTTTGCCACCTAGTTTTCACCATGTATTTGGTTGTTAGGTTTTGAAAGGCCTTTGTTCTTAGTTTTAAAAATGCAATTATTTTTCTGTTTCCAAAGATCATAGGTTTTGCTTCCTAAGACTGGCAGGAATGACATTTCTGCTTATATTGAGTAAAGAAAACCATCATATTTAGCTTTCAGTACTCTTTTTTATGATGTCTTCTGTCTTACTGCTACTTGGATTTATCCCAGGGTTGCTCCCTAAATGTCTTTCCCTGTGCTTGACTGGAAGTTCCTCTGGGGGGAAAGACAGTGGTGGCAAAGTGCTGGGCCAGCACTGGCCAAGAATGGTTCTTATATCTAATTAATTAGCCTACGGTTGTGCTCAAATGGGTGCAGATCTCAACTTCAGTAGGCTACATATCAAAGGCAGGGATCTGGCAGCTGCTTTATTATTCACAGGGAGACCTAGTTATGTCAAGAATGTGCGAGTTGCGCTTGTAGCAAGAGTGGGGGTGATAGGCACAGGAGAGGCTCTACCCATGGGAGACCTGAAAAATTAAACAGGGTGGAGGCTGAGAAATGCTAGGCGTTCTGTAGAGAATTTCTCCATCTTTGCTCATTTGTCCTCTTATCCACTGTCTTTTTGTAGCTACATAACATACGTGACACTGATCTGCTGCAGGACAAAACTGGTACTGTCATATTCTAATGCAGGCAAACCTTGCAATTAATTTGCCCTCTTTCTACAGATGGACCCCTAGCAGGGACTGGGTGCAGAGACACAGGTACACAGGGGGCCGTGACACAGCATTAGCATCTACCCGGAATAGGGCTGTCCACGCTGCTTTTGGCTGTCGTCCTATTGTCCGAGCAGTGACGCAGTAAGAGAAAGATGATTAATTTCACCAAGGAATCTGTCGTGCTGATCAAGCTGAACAATTTTTTGTATATCAGGTTCTTTTTTCCTGCTAAGTCGTAGACTGTGAAGTCAGCAGGTGTTATAGAACATTTTGAATGACCTCCAGAAAGGGCTGCACACACAGGATTAGGGCTGTATCTAATCTCTAATGCTTTTTTTCCCTTCGATATCTAATTTATCAATTATTGTGATTATCTATTTTCCACATCACTGCTGTTTTTTTTCTTTTAAGCTCTGAAACTAAACAGTTAAACTGGGAATTTCCAATTATACACGGACGACACAGGTAGCTCCACAGCCTTCTCCAGGAGCTGAAGCTGAGCGAGTGAATTCTGTAGGTTCCTCTGTCGGTGCCTCTTTAAGTCAGTCGGGAATTCAACTCTGCTTCTGCTTGTCACTTATTATTGTCACTTATCGTTATAAAGGATTGATTTTTCTTCCGTTATATACAGTTACTGTAATGTTATTCACAGTCATTCGTAGACTTCTGCTCCATGATATTTTCTTAACCTCCATATGTTTATTGTCGCCGTTTGCTTGTAATATGAACTTTTTGTTCTTATCTTAACAGCAGTAATTAGTACAGGCTCCAATTGAAAAGTTAATGCAGAGTCACAGTCCATCAGACTCGGCGTGAACTCGGTACTGACTTCACTTTTCAAAGGTTACAAAGCACCACATTGTTTGGTTTCTGTATAAAATACTCTCACATTTCAGATGGCTGTGGTCAAATTTTTTAGTCACAACTTGCCCTCTGGAGAAATCCATGTTTTTAGTTGGCGTGGCAATCTTTGAAACACACCAACACAGCCTAGCTACGCAGCCCATATTACCACAGAGCCCAGAGAGCGTTAGTGTCTTCTGGTCAGATTCCAGTGCATTAACTACACCAAGAAGGAAAAGACTTTCTCCTTTCTGTGGTTGTTACTTACAAATAACTTTTGAGCCCCTAAGAATGTGAACTACATATGAAAAAAGTACACAGTTTTGATTCAAACAATTTCAGCTTTACCCGGAGTACTATAGCCTTATCACTCTCAGCGCTCGTTTGAGCTGACTCTCGGCCACACAGCAGCAACTACACCATGGAGCAGGCTTCAGTGGGATTATTTTGACCTGGCTTACCCATTTCTAGATTGTAGCTTCCAGCTCCGCCCTATGGTTTCTTGGTACAGCCAGTTTGCTGCTATTTAACCTATTAATCGCTACATGGGACTGCTCACCCTGAGCCTAGCAACACATCCCATATTCCCATAGAGCCCAGAGAACATTAGTTTCTTCTAGTCAGATCCCAGTTCATTTACTAAACCAAGAAGAAAAAGACTTTCTCCGTTCTGTTGTCTCCTAAATAGTAATAGTTATGTCCTTTGTATATAAGTAAAAACTAAGCCTTGCATTTTGGGCAGATGTAAACTTTTATCTTCATTGATAAGTCAGTGTGAATAAAATGTGAATCAAATACAAGGGAAATAGAATATTATGTCAAATTAATTTTGTGAAAAGTAATCACAATCACAAAGTTCTAAAAGTAAATAAAGACAACCCAGTAAAAATATTATGCTTGGCCATTTGTTTAGGACATTTAGGACAATTAGGACATTTATCCAATATTACATATATTTGTGACAAAAGTATGTGAACCTACAGGATTAGCAGTTGATGTGATGGTGAAATTGGGATGTTTCAATCGGATGATGATCAGGTATGAGTGGGCGCCTTGTTGTATTTCAACAAAAGGGATCTATCAAAGTCACATCATAACACATTTTGAGGAAGTCTGAGGAAGTGTATCAAAGCACAAAACAAAGGAGATTTCTGAGGGCCTCCGAAAATTAGGAAATGATCACAACCCCCTTTGTTTTCTTAGCTCCCTTTTACCCTGAAGCGTCCAGATCAAAAGGCATTTCCCTAATGCAACCTGGATTATTACACATTGAAAAGCTAATGTTCTAAGGTCAAACACGCTTGCTAAGGTAGCCACAGATGAGGTAGGTGCGATTGAAAAGGGCAGGCCTGTTTCCTTGACCACTGTAGTGAGTGACCTTGCTGTGAACCTTAACCCAAGGCCCATGTTAATTATAGTTCATCCATTGCCCAACGTTTAGGCACATAGCAGGGACTTATTACATAATTTATGGACCCTGTGTTTGACCATTACCTAATGCTTCCATCGTCTAACAAATGGACTGTAAACATATGTTGCACTTCACTGCAGTGTTGAACAGAAACGACTAGCATGTTTATTATGATTCAAATTTTTGCTCTGTTTGGTTGAGTAGATTTTTATATATTTTTGGATATGTAAGTTGTGATTTTTTTCATGCATCTGCATATTCAAAGAATAAAGTCCATCAAACGAGTCTGTTCACTGAAGTGAGGCCTGCTGTGACAGTGTGGTTTGACCCCTGGATATGATTAAGCAGGAGTGACCCAGTATCTCTCTCCTAATAAAGTGAGCTGACTGCAGGCACAACAGCTATAAGCCTGTGCCTGGTTGGCAGCATTCAGGTTTTAGAGCTGCCCCTAGGGAGAATTGGATTTGTTTTTGTTTTGTCATCCCCTCACTTTATCTCTCCTAACATGTTTATGCGGCAAGGTGGATGGAAGAGCTGCAGATAGCTGTGAAGATACACAGAAGAGGGGATAGTGGGGCCCGTGCCAAAGCACTAACACTAAACAGCCATCAGCCATCAGACTGTCTGCATTTCCTATAATTCAGTCCTTGAGATGTAAACAGAGTCATTCACAGTGGTTTTGTACGAAATGGTGCATTTGCAGAAAAAAGGTCATTTGTAGAGAAACTTACATGCATAATTTTCTTTGCAGATGAGAAGCAGGGGTTGCCATGTATACAATGATAAACAAATTCACCATGGTATTTGTTGGAAATAACATTGCTTTTATCAAGAAAGACAGACATTTATTCTAGAATGTCAAGAAAACACTAATGTAAACTGCCATTAACTTATTGCTAACATACTACTAAAACTGCATAGGGGAGCTAACAGAAATTAATATTATTGTAGCGTTATTTGAGTGTTTTTTCCCATTGTTTTTTGCCAGAGTTTTGATATGTATGGTCCGAACTGAAGGCATAGCTCTACCAGCCACAGTTTGGCACTGCTTTCCAGCATGTTCACATTGTGTCTTAAGTGCAAGCTTATGTATCTGATTTATTAAAATGCTACTAAGAAGAATACAGTTTAAACAATACAGTACAGTTGGGTTTGTGCGTGGGTGTAAATGTGTGTGTGTATGTGTGTGTGGACATATGTGAATAACTTTATATAACTTATATAACTTTGTTTATTTATATTACTTTGTATACCACAGCATTCCAGTACCCTATCCAGTGTCTAGTAGGCAGACATGGCACCCTTCTTTGTGTTCTCATATGTCCAGTTGAAATGCCTTTTTGTTGTGCACTTTTAAATGAAGCACGCATGCAGTTTCGGAGGCAGGATCCTTTTGCTTGTCTCCCTTCCCTGACTCTCAGCTCTGTTTGGCCTGTGTTCTGGAAGGATCGGCTGAGGGAGAGGATGCAGTGTCCTTGGACTTTTATCAGCCTGTATTCATTAATGAGCCGCATCCTGTGGGGACAGTGCTGAGTGGTGTGATGGCAAGAGAATCAGACAACACGCAAGTCCCAAACTGCTTAGCTGTTTCATCACCCAGTTACCCCTGGGGGAGAAGTATGACCTCCAATCGCAATCAATAGTTTACCTCTGGCCACTTCACTTTCCCAGTTTAAGTTAAAAAAACTGCTGACTGAGTTTTGTTACTTCCTGAAAGTTCTTTCTGAAAATCACAGATATAATTTTAGCTATCATGACGCAGACCTTTGACCCACATAGGCTACTCTCAGGAGTGGTTAAAAAAGCCTCTGAAACAGTCTATTTTCTTAAAAATACTGTTGTTCCAGTAGTCATTGCTTTGGCTGACTGTGTGTGTAAGTGGGTTGGATGGTCCTTTGCTCCCCCTCTGTAGCTTCTTCATTAGCGAAGCGGTGTTGTCTAGGGGCCAGGTAGTGCATTCCCACATACCTTGCAGAGAAGAAGGTCCATTAATCAAAGGCCCCTCGAACCAGGGCCAAGGACGTTGTTATGCTCTGAAGTAGAAGTAAAACAACCATACAGTGCTCCCCTGAACTCGCATCAATATGGTTTGTGGAGAAGAGATGGAGGGACAAGGGAAAGAATTGCAGGACGAGATGGGACAGGACAGACCTGAAATAAGAGGAAGCAGAGGCTGATGTTTAGTTTCTTAGGTCCATTTGTTTAGTGCTGCTTGAACCATGTACCCCACTTTTTCAGGTGGTACGAGTGCAAAAGTTAAGATGTTACATGGCCGTATTATGTGCTGAGTGGCGCTGACTGCAGAGCCACTGCTGAGAGTGAATGAAGGGTGTTAAAAAAAAAAATAAAAATGACACACTGGTATTCACCTTTATGCAAGTATACCCCCACCCCAAGAGTGACTTTCACCATTTCTTCATGCATTGGTTTGTATGCATCCTTTGTATGTTTTGTCCAAAACCTTTGCTGTAATGTGATGTGTTATGCCCCACAGTGGTCTTTTTAGCAGATTCAGGGGCTTTAAAGGTGTCAACCGATTTGTTATAGAGTGACTACAGTCAGATGTATCACATTCTTTGATATCTTTTTAATGAAGTGATGAAAACTGGGTCTAGTACTCTGTCATGCTGTCAGAATGATGGGAAATTACCTGTTTTACTGGACCATGTAAAATCTAGCAACCATGCTTTTTCCCCTCAACACAATCCCTTGCTTTATCCGTGCTTTATGGTGCTAAGTTTCTTTGTGGCTGCTAAGTCAGTGGAATTTCTTTTTGTGTGTGTGTTTCAGATCCTGGTGAACTCCATTAACCAGCCTGCTCTACTGTATGAGAATGTGATTGTGAGTGAAGGGAATACCATTCTGAGAGACATGTTCTTCAACCCAGACCATCAGTACATATACATGCTCACAGAAAAAGAGGTGAGATATGCAAAAACAACTCGAACATCTAAATTCATAAATGTTTCACTATGTGATCTATCCAGTAACACTTGTTTCATCTTGTATTCTGTTCACGTCTGTTCTAAATGCTGTTGTATGTAATAATTTATCATTGGTTGTAATTTTTATAACACATGACTATAAAGAACACGTTTAAGATCTCATAACACCAATTAATTTGCAGTGCAATTACTGTAGGATCCTACTTTGTAGTTTGTACCTGAGAACTGGAAATCTAAACCTGAAAAAGCTGCTTGTTTTTTGCTATTAAGAGCAATGTTCTCAATAGGCAAACCAAATCCTTCTGCCATTTTAACAGAAATTACGTCCTGTATGGAAATGTAATGCTAATCCTGGAGTGTTGAATTTTGTTTTTTTAAATTTTCTTGACCTCCATATTGTTATCATATACATAGATAACATAGATTTATGTTGTAGTGCTTTGTAATTTTTGATACAACCCCTTTTTTGTCGTCCTCTATAAAGTATTTTAATGGCCCTACGAATTGATTTTTGGAGGGGTTTTTTTTCGTACTGCTGACCATGTTTACATTGCTTCCTTTACACTCCCAGTTCCCCAACTTATACATGCATACAGAGTTACAGTGATGACAGATTTGTTTTTAGTTTTAGAGTTTCAGGAGTCAAGTTAAATTCTTTGGAAACAGGGAATAAAAGAAACACAAGGGGAGGAAAGGGGAAAATAACAAATAGAACAAAGCTAACATAGATTAAAGGGAAGAATTTGTTTATATAACAAACAAAAGAAAAGCAAATACAGTTACTAACCTAACTTCCTAACTGAAGGAAACCAGGAGCAAACAAATGTAGACAAAAACAAAACTTTCTTCCTGATAAAAGAAATTTTATACAAGAGTCATGCCTCTGGAGCCACATTAGTTCAGTTTTTCCAGCATATTTCATGAAAAACGTTTTATGAACACAATTCGCTATCTTCAGGAAACTCTCTATAACAAGCATCAGAACACCAATAAGTTATAGATAGCTTTAGGGTTAAAGTTTTAAAAAAGTAGAACGTTATCTGAAGTATTTTCAGTAACTGGTCAGGGAACCGAGAATGTAACAGAAACCGCTTAAGAGGAAAGCCATCCCCACTTCTTCCTGAATATATCTTTTTGAAGGCTGTTACCCCCAGTGGTCATTCGGTGCATTGTGTTCTCACAGCTCTGCAAAGCTGCATGGGAGAATACACTACACACACACACACACACACACAAAAATTACACTATGACCATAGGGTCATAATAGGCCCAGACGTAACAATGTTCGCTTTCCTCAGTGCTCCTGTGTTAATTGTAGAGGTTCTGGTCTCTGCGAGAGGTTCTTCTACTGTACAAGACATTAACCACTGTGGTCGATTGCTTGGTCCCACTTGCTGGAGTCTTTCTTCTCTGACATCAATGGCCCATGGGACATCACAGTTATGCCACAGGGAGGCACATGTGGGAGAAGTCCATTCTCAGTATACTTTCACTTTGGTCCCACTAGAAGTATGATGCCCTTTTGGACATCAGTCAGATCGTGTCCTTTGCCCATGAAAGTCGTTTTGCACTCAACTGATTGGTGTATTTATACATGCAGCATACCCTGTCACATGGCATCTGTGATGTTTTGGGCCAAGTTCCAGACCAAGTTCGTTCCAAACCAGGGGTATATATTGTAAGTAATTTATTGCAAGTAATATACAGTATAAAAACAACAAGTCCCAAAAGTCCCATGCACCTGCAACTTCCCAGCTGTTATGTAAATTTGATGTTATGTAAAGTTTCCATTATCCAAAACTTGCCTGAAAAACTTCCATTATCCAAAACTTGCCTTGCCCACTGATGACAGAGAGAGGTTTGTTGTGAGTTCTCTCTTTTCCTCTTGGCTTTAAAAGAAGCCAAAACAGAGGAGCAAAAGAGATAGAAAGAGAGGGACGAGCAGCAGAAGAAAGAACTGTCAAGCTGAAAAGCTTTTACATGAGAAAAAGAACTAAAAAAAGTCTATCTTGAACCCAAAGTGGCAAGTTTTGATTTTGTGGTTTATGTTTGGTTGGTTTGTGCTTGGAATGTTCCTGCCTCCAGCGTCTATCTTTCTTCTGTGGTGGCACATGGCATGCTACAGTAGCTTACCATAAGCCATCTCTGTTTATAGTAAGCATGTACTAATATTACCAAATATGTTTTAGGAACTACATTTGTATTTGTCTTCATTTAGTCATGTTTATTCATGTCCTTTCTCTGGTCCTGATCTAAATGGTCATGTTAATTAATTATTCTAGCTAGGCCTCTCTTTTCTCTCTATCTCATTTTACTTCTACTTTTCTTTTTTCTTGAGTTTCTGTTAGTTTGTCTCACTTTATGCTGTTAATCTATTTTCAAACGTCTCTTACAACATGGCCGTGTCAGAAGTCCATCGAGAGGTTCATAAATCTGGAAAGTAAATTCTACAGAAACAGACACACATAGCAAGCACTCATCATGAAAGTAAGGGCACCTCCAGTAATACACCTCTAAATTCCACAAAATTCCTCAAAGATGAGGAATGGATACCTTTCTGATTATTTCAGAAGGAATAAAATAGGGCTGCACAATATATCGTTTCAGGGTCATCATCACAATGTGTGTATGCTGTGGGGCGATCACACAAGAAGTTGGCTAATATGGCTCTCTTACAGGTTTCTTTTATTAACAGTTCGTGGTAGTCATGAATCAACAAAAAGAAATTAAATTCTAAAAAATACAGTGGAGACTTCTGGTTCGAGAGGGGAGCCGTGGAACCTCAGTAGCGCTCTCTCTCCTTCTTTCGCTGGCAATGGTGGGAAATCGCCTTACAGGAGTTGCATGTGGGTCACATGCTGTCAGCAGCCACCGTTCAGCTGTCTGCGTTAAAGGAAGACACAGAAAGGGAGCCAAAACGAGAGGTTAGCGAGGCTTCAGCACCTTTGAGAACTGTCCATTATCCTTACGAATGGTTGTTTTTGGTGAATTATGGTGGTGGAGGGCTAGCCTGCCGCCACAATGTGTAATCCATTACACATTGTTATACATTGCAGGAAGTGCAATATCAAGTAAGACAAATTAAATGAAATATGTAATTCTGCAACATTTTTGCTGCTTGATACAAAAGAAATGTTCGCATGGTTCTCTGACTCTGATTTAAGGCTTCTCGGACACAAAGGGAAAAGTAGTCACAGCGCTCACCTGCTTTTGTGTTTTGTGCACTGAAACTGATTATAGAGCATTGAACTTTTAGACAAAAAGGTTCACACTCACAAAGGTGTTAAAGTAATTTCTCAGCTTTTTATTTATTTTTTATTTTCACCCCAATCATTTTACAAATAATGCTGTTCAGGTAATCTAGTGAAAATTGCTGAAATGTTTTTCTTATCACAATATTTGCAATTTTTTTCATATCGCAAATATTTGTCAGTTATTTGTCAGTTATTTAACTACCATTAATTTAATTAATTAATTAATTAATTAATAAGTTTAATTAGTTCCACTAGAGGGCTTTAGGAATCTGTCCTGTGCAGATGAATGAAGTCTTGCTGAAGGGTATGATAAAGTATAAAATGTTATCTTCAATTTTCTTGCTTTAAGTCTTAAAACTTGAAAAGTATTTTCTGACATGCCAAAAGTACTTACCTGTTCAGGGGTGATGTACTTAGCCTGTTCTGTGTTTTCATTCTTCAGTTGAACAACAGAAACTCATAGTATTCTTCACACTGAAGCTGCTATTTGTTGTTTACTGTGAAATAGTACCTGCATAATGCTGCAGAATGATAACTAGTCACGTACAATATTAAATATTTCTCACTCATAGCTGATTTAAAAAAAAAAAAAACAAGCTATAACTATACATAAATAACTTCTGTGTACAGAAGGAAAAATATATACTTTAGATTTTGTTACATGACATTGCAACAACTACAAAAAAATGTTTGGTTAAACATTGCTGAGCGGTCTTTGTTTACATCCTTTATGATGACTGTAGACTTGCGAAATGTTTTAGAGAAGCAATTCTATTTTTATTTTTTATTTTTTTTTTTTTTTTAAATGTTACAAGTCCTTCACAGGGAAGGAATTAATTGACTTGAAATCTGTTAGGATGCAAGTTCCTTGAGATTCTATACAGAGACAGTGCAGGTGTTTCTCTCTCTTAGCTGTGTCTGACTTCCTGGCAATGATCTATGGTTTCGTTTGCCATTTTTTCCTTTGTGCATGGCCAAATGCAGGATAGATGAGTGGAAGGGGGTGAATGGAGGGCTAAGAAAGAACAGAAAAGGCATTCCTATACAAAATGTTAGCTCTTTCAAAATTAGGCCGTGTCATTTTGTGGGCCCAAAAAAATGAGCTAATAATCTGGTGGTGGTGGTGTGCGTGCATGTGATTGTGTTTTGTGTAGATATTTAGTTGGGGTGAAAGAATGACCCATTGGTCATCATGTCACACTTTAGAGCAGTCCTGAAAATAAAGAAAACCCACAAGCCTCAATTTCATCTGCAACCCTCCTCTACTCTGCACTTCCTACTGATGGAGATGCTTTTCATAGTGTCTTAAATGAGTGCCTCATTTACAGATGTTACTTATTTTTAAAACAACCCTCATTTTTCTTCACCTCCTATACCAGGCAAATGGTTTCTTTTGCGAGTTGTTAAAATAGAACTCTCATCTGCTTGTATGTGTAGGTGTGTAGTTTAATGGTGTCTGGCACAGAAGAGTAAACAAAAAGTAGCAAAGACAGAATTTAGTACAGATGTGTATGGGGGTCCTTTCAATGCAGCATCACAGTATATCTTCAAAATTGTGAAACATAGCCACATCTTTATCCTCATTCCCATTACCATTCTCTAAACGGAGTCTGTTGTGGGAATATCCTAATGCAGTATTTTGCAGGTCAAGTTCAAATTCTGAGTGATGGCAGGGTTAGTGAAGTAAAGCATGAAATTATTGGTTAAGATTATTTTTTCCTGATGAATGGTGATTCACTGTACTTAGATTACAGATACAGATAAAACATAACGGTATGGTCTGATATGGTATGATGAATTGTATTTAATATGACAAAGCATGTTACCTAACAGTTTAATGAAGGTTAGATTTTCATTTCATTGGCCTGAAACCCAAATAATTTTGAAAGTGAGGAATTTGAATTTTTTTTTTTATTATTTGAATTTTATTTCAATTTGTTGCCAGCATCACATTGTGTTGGAACAGGGCTGAGGTAAAGTTGTTTAAAGCAGAAAAAACACTAATTAGGTTAATTGAAAACAAGAAGAAGTAAAGATAGGGAGGGGGTCACCCCTCTGTGAGAGTGCAACAATTCAAGAGTAACGGTCTCCAATTAAAATAGCTATATATATATATATTGACTATATATATAAAACAGGATCCAGAAACGCCACCGCCTTGTGTGGGCCTGAGCTCATTCAAGATGGACTGCAGAAAAGTGTCCTATGGTGAGTTGTATTGTAAATTGTAAAATTCTTCTGGAAATCATAGAAACCGTGTCCTCACGGCTAAAGAGGGGAAGGACCCTCCGACTTATTAGTGCACAGTTCAAAAGCCAGCATCTGTGATGATAGGGATCTGCATTAGTGGCATGGTTGACATGCACATCTGTGAAGGCACCTTTAATGCTGATTGATATATATAGGTTTAGGTGCTGTCTGTAAGATTACATTTTTTCAGGGAAGGTCTTGCTTATATCAGCTAGACAATGCCAAACAACATTCTGCACATATCATAACAGCATGGCTCCATAGTAAAAGATTCTGGGTGCTACACTGGCCAGCCTGCAGTCCAGATTATTTTGGTTTCAAATGAAATGAAATGAAAATCTAACATTCTTTAAATTGATAGTTAACATGTTTCATCATATTAAATACGATTCATCATACCATATCAGACCATACCATTACGTCAGATAGAAGTTGAAACTGCATGATACAAAAAGAATTTGAGGCTAATTGTGAGATGCTAACCTGAGTGCTGCGTGCAGGCTGGAACCATGAGAACCATGAATGTGTACATGTATAGGGCTGAAACTTCATTTCATTCTAGTTTACAAAAAAACAAAGACAAAAAGTTTGTTTTTCATTTTCACTTTTGGACTGAAGAGATTAGATATAAGATGAAGCATTTGTTTAAGGAAAGAAAATGTCAAAGAAAAAATCAATGCAATATCAGAATACAGAATTCAGCATCATTTAATGTGTTTGGTATTACTTAAGGCCATGAGAATGAGTAAATGCAACTTCTGACTGAGTTTGGAGGTATGGAAAAATATCCTTGCAGAAAAAACTTAAACAAGTGTCACAAAAAAGAATGTAAGCCGGAAAAGAAGCAAAGAAAGGTTACTAAATACTGAAAATATTGACATTACGTATAGTGGTTGAAGCTTCTCTTTTCTGTTAAATATTTGTTCTTTTTTTCCCGGCAATGAAACATGAAAAACTTGCACTTAGTTAAATAAGCAATAGGAAACTTGATGATGGGAGGCATGATATTGTATGTATACATCTACTGGTTTTGTTATTTGTTTTTGCAGTAAAAAATGTTTAGTGAAGGAAAATCTACATTGGTTCTTGCATCCAGATTATTTTGTACCCTTTGCCAGGGCTGGGTTTTCCACTACCTGGGAATAATTCTATAATAAATACATGTATAATGAAGTGCTTTAGCCTGTTTTTGGCATATCACAGAAGTACATACCATGTAGCTGCGTCAGACTTCTCTTATTTTCTCCCTATCACTGTTACTCATTTTGTAGGTGAGCAGGGTACCAGTAGAGAGCTGTGAGCAGTACACGAGCTGTAATGAGTGCCTTGGATCAGGAGACCCCCATTGTGGCTGGTGTGTCCTACACAGCATGTAAGTATCTTATCATTTTACATGAAGACCTACTTAAAGATGTTTTTTTAAAGCTGATTTGACTTTTGGCTCTTTCTAGTTGCTCTCGTAAAGACCGGTGTGAAAGAGCTGATGAGCCCCAGCGGTTTGCCTCCCACATGGAACAATGTGTCAGACTCACTGTCCAACCAAACAACGTTTCGGTCACCATGTCTGAAGTGCAGGTCAGTAACTATTGTGTGCATGCATTTGAGCGAGTGAGTACATGCTGATGTAAAACGATTGTTACGTCTCCTTTTCTGTGAGTATAGATTTAAGTACATGTATGTTCTAGGGCCTGGGGTCTGCAAAATTTGTAAAATTTGCAAAAAACTTGTCTGATGCTGACCCAATCCGGTTCATCAACCAAAGTGCTGATTAAAACATTTCAGGATAGCGCCGGATAAATAATTGCTTAACAACAATAATGACTTTTGTTAGATCAAAGACAAATAAACAAATAATAATATAAAACAATGTGCCATAATTTAATCAGCTATACAAAATTAAGTTGAAATCATTCACCAAACTATGTTTTTTATAAAAAAGTTTGAGGTATTATTCGAAAGCATAGTGAATCATTTTGTTGAAGTGGAGTAAGTTTTGTGTGTCACGTTGTTGCTATCCTGCAATGTTTTAATCAGTACTTTGGTTGATGAGCCAGTTTGGGTCAGGATAAGCTTTCAATACTGTGCTATCTCATGCTGTGTGGTCTAATTAAGCAAGGTTTTGTTTTGTTGTGACAGAAGTGAATTTTTTACATTAGTGGAATCTGTCACATTATAAAGCAGTCACCGAATATCATTGCTTTATCACCAGGATTATTGGTGAGGCTGATAAATCTGCTAGACCTTAATACTGACACACTGGCCAGTTCAAATATAAGTTGGTTCCCTGGTATGTACTTGTGTATTGTGTGACTGTAATTGTGTAATTATGTCATTGAATTTATGTACAACAACAGTTATGAATCTCCTAATTAATAAAGAAGTTTAGAATGAAAACAATATTTAATGTCTGCTGGATGGTACTAACACTGAATGTGTTTATTTGCTCTCTAGCTTGTGCTACAGGCCCAGAATGCACCTAGTCTGTCTGCAGGAGTAAACTGCTCATTTGAGGATTACATAGAGACAGAAGGACACATCACTGGGGGACGCATTTATTGTCTGTCCCCCACCACACGCGAGATGGACCCCATTACACACAACCAGGGTGTGTGTGCATACATAAGTACATCCATTTGTATTCCTTTGCAGTTACATATCTGTAGCATATCATTTTTCTTGCTGTAGGTGACAAGCGCCTGATGAAGCTCTACCTGAAGTCAAAAGAGACAGGGAAGAAGTTTGCCAGTGTGGATTTTGTCTTCTACAACTGTAGTGTACACCAGTCGTAAGTTTACCCACCTCTGCTTTTCCTGCCTGATATTTCAGATTTAAGGACATTTGTATATGTAGAGGTAAGAACCCTATATTTCTGTGTGTTGACAGCAAGTGAGGGAGTCTGGTTATCTGCTGGTTAGGTCTAGCATAATAGCCAATTCTGTTGCTCGTTCTGTTGCTCGTTCGATCCCAAAAGCAAATAGCAATGGCGGAAACTATGGCTTTTCTTGTGATGAGGAAAAGAAAAGAAATGAGAAACTTGAGGCTGGGCATGTGAAGGTTGATACGTCACATCTTACCAGGAGGAGTTTTGCCCGGTCACAGCATTTTAGAGATGAGTATTAATGCACTTTTAGTCTTACTTGGAGCATCAGTTAACCAGTCATCTAGTTTTCCTACTTCAACTCTCTCTCTTTCTTTCTCTCTCTCTCTCTCTCTCTCTCTCTCTCTCTCTCTCCCTGTTTCACTTTGTTTCTCTTTTGCTCCTTTATTAAGCAGGCCTGGGTATGCTCCAGTCTTTCAGTTTTGGCTTACATTAGCATTGCAATGCTCTTTTGATTAGCAGCATGGTCAAGCCTTTCAATGTAAAAAGGATTCTGGGGTTGTATGAAGCCTTCAACTGGCGTGTGCGCGGTCCTGCCTAATGCTGCAGTTTATCCTGCCAGTTGTTTATGTGGCTGTGTACATGTGGCTAAACAATATTAGAGTTTAGCATGGAAATAAATATTGGTGATAGCACTTAAGTCATGACCTCATGACTTTCCAATCATAAGGCTGGTTCCATAACCTCCAGCCCACAACTGCCCCTAAAATCCACTTGCTCCCGGGAGCAAGATGTGGGAGACATATGCACCACATTAGGGCCAAGTTTTAGCCAAAAGCAGGCAACTCTGCTGTATCTGTGCCAGAAGTGGACCAGGTCTGTTTTGGGACAGGTGGGCCAAATGCATACTGTAAATGTGTGGGCCACCTTTGGCTCACAGCAGATTACCAGTGCTGACAGTGGGCTAGCAGTGCCATATCTTTGCCAGATGTGGCCCACATCTGCTTGCTATTTAATTTATGCAATGGTGTGAAAGTGGCAAAATTAATGAAACACTGTGGAAAAAAACGTGTTCGGTGTTCGGCCTTCGGCCTAATGTTTAATTTTGTTTGGTTTTGGTCATTTTGGTGCATCCCTTAAAACAGAGATAGTGATTATGGCTATTGTAAGAGCTCAAAGGCATTCACAGACCACAAAGGTTAGCAGCAGCTCAACAATTTCAGTGTATGAAAGGCTAATGTCTGTAGGGCAAATGTGTGCATGTGTGAGTACCCCAGGAATGGCACCATGCCATTATCTGTCAAGCTAGATTGCTGTCTTTGCCTTGTTACAGTGTTGTCCACTCTGACGAAAACTCTGAGGCAATGCACTGTGTACAGTATATTAAAATTGTATAAATGTTGTAATATGGAAAAATATAACATCACAGTACTTCACAGAATTTTCAAAATGCATAGTATGCATTACACATACATGATATGGAATAAAGCAATGTATTCATGTGGTTTGGCGGCCCAACTCCCCACTGTGAAACTCCCACCTCCTGTGAACTAGTTAGTGCTTATAGTAAGCACTTCTGCCATATCAGTATTAGAGTTATTGATAGTACTTTACAGATTGGTAATAAGTAGGTAATGATATGGTAATTTTACGCTAACAAATTGTATTTAATCATTAGTTAAATGTCAATTTCCTCGCTGTTACTAAATAATAAATCAGAAATTGAGTGTGTGTTAACAAGGCCATTATGAAATGGTAAAATAATGGTAACAAGTTGTACTTACCTAAAAATTACCTGCTTATTTTATAGTTCTTTATGTATAATAAGTTAGCAATTGTAGTGGTAACAGGGCAGCAATGTAATAGAATAAATATAACTCATCTATTCCTGGGTAACAATACTTGACTATAGGTGGGCCTACATGTGAAGCACAAGACTATTTAGTACTGATGTTATGACCTGATGGGAGGTGTAGTAAGTAAGAAACAAGATGGAAATAAGTAAATTTGCGTTTTACCGTTTCTAAAACCATTTAGTTTCACTGTAATTACTGCCTGTAACATCACACTGTGTCTGACCATTTAAATACACATTTAAATAAGCAAGTAAAAAAGAAAACAGAAACTAGTGAATTAGTAATTTACAGCCCTAATACTAGTAAATTACTGCAGAACTACTTAATTGATTTTGAGGTAATAACTCTAACATTATATATTATATACATGCACTCAATTATTATTCTCTCTAAGGATTAAAGGATTAAATTAAGGATTACATGCAATTTGTTACAGTAAAATTTCCATATCATTACCTACTTATTACCGATCTGTGAAGTAACGTACTACCGAGTTATCATACATGCACCTGTAGTGGTGAACCTGCTCAGCAAATCTTTTAAAAATTCATTCAGTTTAAATGAAGTGGCACATGTAATGAGAAAATTCATGTATGGCCATGTGGGGGTCATTTGTACAATTTTGGCTTCAGAACCTTGTACCGTTTGCATCTAATACTTTACAATACATTAAATACAAACATTTAAAACTATTGTTTCTAAGGAAGGTACAAACATCAGTGTGCTCCACTCAGCATTGGTTGTTTCTATGTGTAAACAATGATTTATCCTTACAGTATTTATCCTTAGAGTAAACAGCTCGACAGGGCCTAAAGCCAAACACAGAGTCTCGCAGTGTTGGCTTAGTTTAATGTAACCGACTAAAGACATTGTTGTTGGTACAGCTCTTAGGGGTCTGGAGCAGTAAGATATAACAACACAATATTTTATCTTTATTTTTAAGTAACATTGAGACCACAGAGAGTCACAGTAGATACCATTACAGTGAGTGTTTTAGATAATCAGATCTCAGCTAACATTAGAGTCTAGTCTTCCTCAACTTACTAACAGAGAGCTGTTAGTAAAGTAGCAAACTGATGCCAAGCATGATTAATGATGGTAAATCAACTTTCATGCAGGTTTGTTGTGACAATAGCCATCTACAGCCTTAATGCTTGTAGACCTGTATATTTTAATGTAATTTATATATTTTTTTTAATGTTTGTGAACAAATTGAAACAGACAAAATGCACCTAAAAAGAGTTTTCAAAAAGTAGTTGTGTTGAATTGGAATGCTATTCAAAAGAAGGCAAAGGTTAGCAGGAACAACAAATTATGTAATATTTACAGTCATATGGGCAATATTTATTGAGCTACGTTTACGGCAGTAGTGTCTCAGTGTATGGCGTCAGGCTGCAATGTTTGCTAATGCAACATGCAAGTTGTCTGGGCATGGAGTTGTAGAGGCTCCTAATGGTGTTTGCAATAATCCATCCCATGCAGCTTGAATATTGTCACACAGTTCCTGCAGATTGTGTGGTAGGGGAGGAGGTGGAGTGACACAAACCGCTCATTTTGGTCCCGACCACGGTGCCTCCACACACAGATTCGTTGGTCGTCTCCACCAAGACTAAGGCAGGACTCATGGAGGGCATCACTGCTTGCTGAATGTTTGCAATCATGGCTGTAGGGTCACTCCACGTATGCTGGCCAATTCGCTGGTTCTCTCTCGCAATTTTCGTGTAGGTTGTGTAGGTCTCCCAGATCCTTCATGTCGCTGGTGTGTGCCTTCTTCTATCCACTGCTGCCACAGCATCCTATGGTAATATCCGCACAACCGGTATGCCGCTTAATACGTAACACCATCCCGCTTCCAGGAGCCCTGCGATGTGACCCCTCCAACTCTTTCAAACTAGTCGAATTGCTTTCAAACTGTGCTCTGAGGCATACTTTGCCTTCAAAGAATGCTACCAACACAACATCATGAGTCAGAATGGAAAGTATGCGCAACAGGATGACCTTATATAGTCAGTCAGGTACAGCGAGAAGGACAGTCCTTGCTTACATCTCAGGCACAACCGTGTGTGAAACTTGAATCGTTCGCATGTCTCATGATGTCAAGCCCATGAGTTTCATTCCTGTCAGTTGATTCTTTCTGTGTGCAATATTTTTATAATTTGTTATTCATTGTTTTAATGCAGAAATAAACTACTTAAGAAGGAGTAGGAGAAAATATTAAACTGAAAATCTAATTGCAGTTACTATGTAGTGTTAATAATAATAAAAACATTTCCCACCCCTATATTTGTACATGCACTTACGTTTACAAAGGTGTATGTTGTACCTTAGGTAGTGTGTGTGTGTGTGTGTGTGTGTGCGTGTGTGTGCGTGTGTGTGCGTGTGTGCGCGTGTGTGTGCGTGTGTGTGTGTATTTGGTGTGTCTGTCTACTTTAAGGATTGTGATTGTGATGTGACTGTTTAATCATTTAGTTCAGTTAGTTTGATCAATAGTTAGTATGTCTGCAGACCTGACTTTTTATTCATTCCAGCTGAGGAAAACAAACAGGTGTTAGCACTGCACAATGGTAATCTGATGTTTTTTTAAAAATAGTAGTTACAGTTATTGAGTAACTAGTCTATAGAATGTGAAGCTGTGATGCATCTTAATATTACATACAGGGGTAGAGGGAGTGTACTGCAGATTCACATGTTATGGGAAATATGCACATCTGACTATGTGACATGCTCTGTTTAATTCTTTTTGCTCTGTCAGCCTGTGTTTTTGTCTCTCTCTCTCTCTCGCTCTCTCTCTCACTCTCTCTCTCTCATACCTTACTGCAGGCACCAATTGCATTTTAATGCAGGTTTTAGGTGATCATTGATTGTTATTGATTGAATCAAATCTCTACAGTAACAGATCTAAATGAATACATTTGTTTAAGTCTTGTTGTCCACATAGGAAGAGTACCAATTTAGCTTAAACCATACTTTTGTTACATTGCAGTGTTCCTGTAGCCCTTGACTTACTTATTCATGTCTGTTTCTCCTACCTAAGTTAATAGTTCTATCTTGGTTGCATATGCTCTTGCCTGGGCCTCGATTGTTCATTCCTAACCTATATTAGGTTGACTGCCAATGTACAGTTGATAGTGTTATTGCTGTTTATTATATTCCATTCCATATAGTGTTCTTAGTGATGTTACATTGCAAAAATTGCTTGACCCATTGATTCAAGCCCCCTCTTTCCTTCCACTCTTCTGTTTCAGACCACCACTTCCCCTTTTCATCCCACCCGTCCCCTTTTCATCCCAGCCTCACCCGTTTTATCCTGCTCCAATCCAACTCAGGTCTGCAACTGCAACATGGATCAATTTCCTGTGCAGCTCAGTCCTATAACAATATTTCTGGCTTAACTCTGCTTGAACAAACTCCAATGCAGCTCAGCTCTGCAACATCTTTCTTACTCTGATCTGCTCCATCCCGGATCTGTTCTATATAAGATCAACTCCAATTAAACTCAGCTCTACAACTTATTTACTCCCTTTAGCTGCTTCTCAGATGAGCTTCACTCAGGATCAGCTCCATCTCGGATTGGCTCCAATGCCACTCTGCTCTTCAATTTATTTGCAGACTCAACTCATGCTCCGTCTTGGATCAACTCCGGTGCAGTCAGCCTTGAAACTCCTTTCTGACTCTACTCTGCCCAATCTCGGATCAGCTTCATCTCAGATTAACATCAATGCAACTCACATCTGCAACATTTTTCTAACTCAGCTCTGCTCCATCTTGGATTAGCTCCATCTCAAATCAGCTCAGATACAGTCAGTTCTGAATTAATTTATGTAGCTCTATTACAATCTGCTCTGTAACTCATTTATGTTTACACTCAAATCTATCCCAGATCATTTCCAACGCGACTCTGCAGCCAACTAAATCAACTTGGCCCACTCTAAAGTTGGCTCCAATTCAGATTAGTTCCAATGTAACTCAGGTCTGCAACTAATTTCTGACTCAACTCAGCCCTTTCCCAGGTTAGCTCCATTTCACATCAGATCCATGTTGGATCTGTTCCAACAATTTATTCAATTTATCATTGTTTTAATTCTGGATCAGCTTCATCTTGACGTGGGTCATCTTAAACTCAGCTCTGCTCCGCAACTCTGCTTCGTCTTACCTCTTCCCCATTTAAACCTCAGCTCTGTTTGCCCATATATCCATTTAAAATGAATTCACCACCATTTCATGAGAGATTTTATCCCTCATGCCCTTTGTGTCTAGTACTTACTGATTTGACTGATATTGATTTCCCTTATGGTGTCAGCTTCACTCTTCCATCCCTTTCAGTCCCGTCCTTTCGCCATCACTGGCCTTTTTGGGCTTGAATTTCAGGGACGAAATTCCCTTCCACTGTCATATCTGAACAAGTGTTTTGTTGCCAACAGGATACTTTATGCCAGACTACCTTCTGTAGTGACCAGAGATTCAGCCAGAGTATCTGTCATTATGCCCATCAGTTCTCATTTGCAGCATCTACCCTCCATGACAACTGTTCATTCCATTCCAGAGGTTATAATCTGACTTACTCTCATTGAACCCCTTTACCTGCCGTGGTTAACACAATCATCACAATCCATTGTCAGCCAGAGAAGGATGGGTTTCCCTGTTGAGTCCTAGTACAAGGTTTGTTACTCATGTCACTGGGATTTTTTTCCAGCAGCTCACAACAAGCAGCTCACAGCCATGTCACCATCAAACTATACACTAAATCAATTAATCTACTCAGTCTTTTCTTTTCTCTTACAACCTTAATAGCAATGCTAAGTGAAACCTCTCCACCAAACCATAATAAGCACAGTACGTCTACCTCAGATACTCCAGTGCTAGACCATGTGACCAACCCCTCGTTATGTATCAAGCTTCTCCAGCTTGTACGGTCCTTCCCCTTCCAGTCTAATGCCCTATAAATTAACATCCTCACTGTTATATCTGCCATATTCTGCCACAGTGATGAAGAGAGAGGAGTCTGGCTTTTTACCTACAGGCAGAAGCTACCCAGAACCTCCACATGTTGAAGGCAGAGTTTGAACTTTGCATAAGTACAGATATTTGCATCTCTTTAGCTCCTTTCTATGGCTCTTTATTATTCTCATTCTCAATTTTATTCTTTTTATTGTATTTTATTTTTCCCTAAGTTAAATATTAAACTGTCTGTGTACTTGTGTCACGCCCTCGGGTCTCCCTGACACCGCCAATCTCCCGGACTCCATTTCCCAGAGTGCACTACCCGATGACATCACACACACACATGTCCTCAGTCAACCAATCGTTCACACTCTAGCTCACCAGACTACTGATTGATGCCAGCTGACGTTCTCCTCACTTCCTGTTTATTAACCCCCCCAACACACACACACACACACACACACACACACACAGTCAGTCTTTGCGAAGTTTTGCCAAACCTCTGTTTGCAACTGTAAGCGTTTCTCTCTTGCCTTTTGCTCATATCTCTGGTTCTGACCTCCTTTGTCTTCAACTTACTCTCTTTTGCTGTTTGCCTGATTGTTTTGACTTCCTGGTTTTCGACCTCCGCCTGTCTCACTATATACGACCCTGCATTACCCCATTTGTTATGATTGCATTGATTTTGCTGTTGTGCTTGACTATCGACTTGTCAACTAAACCTCTTTTGGCTTTTAGCTCTGCGCACGTCAAGCCCAGTCCCTGACAACTTGTCTGGTCTGTTTAGTGTTACGTGTCATACATTCCTTTTATCTGTAACATATTTGATGAAATAAAGGAAGTTTAATTCTGAAAGACTTTGTTCTGGCTTTATTGCCAAAGTGACAAACTTGCAATCACAAATGCCGTCATTTCATTTCAGATTTTAAAGTATATTTTTACAATACAGTTATAGGATGGACAACAAAGAGGTAAAAAAAAAATGATAGAATAGTATAGCTAGCATTGGATTCATTAAAACTCTTGCTGTTTTTCAGTTGTTGTGTCCTCTTTACCTCCCTCATCTCCTCTTTGCTGATGAAATACAGGCCCCCTGAGACTGATTTAAGACATTTTGCAATTTAGAGTAAAGATTGCAGTTTTTAGCTGTTTTGGTTAGAATTTCTGTTTGTCTGTATGTCTCTACAGATGTCTCTCCTGTGTGAACGGCTCATTCCCCTGCCACTGGTGCAAATTTCGCCACATGTGTACCCATAATGTCAATGACTGCTCTTTCCAGGAGGGCCAAGTTAACATGTCAGAGGTGAGACAGAACATGCTTTACTGGTTCTAATAAAGGAGGCATATACATGCTCACATTTCATAAATATTCATATTCATTATTTATCTTTTATGTGTTCATTATGATTATTACTAAATATCGTAGAAATTAGTAATTGACTACACTGTTAACTGGTAGTTTAATTTAAAAAAAAAAATGTAGCTTAATTACTCATGAGCTGTGTACTAACTACTACTTATGATACTGAAAATGAACTGATACATATTTTTACTCATCAATAAGCAGAGTTGGGGGACTTGAGTTACATGACTTGACTCGAGTCAGACTTTAAGGACTTGAGATTTGCTTTACTAACACTGATAAAAGGTTGACTTTGACTTTGGCATTCATGACTTTAGACAGATGACTCAAAATTACTTGCTTTGTTATGAAATATTTGTATTTTTAGGGATTTGGGAAGTTTGGGATTTTTTGTTGAAACATGATTGAACGATTTCTGTTGCAATGCGCTAAACCTGGCAACCTATCAGAATGTGGGAGGCCAGCATAGACCAGCGTATCATGGGAAATGGCTATACCAGGTGAAGTTTGGATTTAAGGAGTATGTTGTGGATGAAAGTAGTAAACGGAGAACAGCGATGTGCAGCGTCTGCAGAGCAGACATCACGGACACAACCACCACAACCAACTTCATCCATCACTACAGAACCCACATAGAAAGGTGACTGTCTTTTGGCTAGTCCAACATTAGCATGAAAGCTAACGTTAAGTTAACGGTAAGTTTTGAAAAGAGCAGGACGAGAATAAAGTAATTAAACTCTACAGACTTCACATTCTTGACCCGGAATGGTACATAATTCTTGGTCCATGAATGCACTGACCTACAGTTAGCGTTTCTGCTGTAACCCTACTTCTTCTGTTTGCTTCCTTCTTCCCTACCTCTGCTTCTGTTTGCTTTATATTAGTCAAATTAGTCATTACTTTATGTGTCATCTCCTAGTAAAGTGATCATCTGCCATAGTGACATATTCATTTTATTCATTTTTGAAGGCATAAAATATAAATAGGTAAATAGAAAACACTTTTTTAACTAACTCAACTTGAGTGAAGTGTTTTATTTGCCTGGCGTTGTGCACCTTGGGTGGAGTGTTAGCACCTAAAACCAATGTTTCTTGACCCCGTAAATTGGGACCATGCCAGATTAAAGTTGGAATGGCAACCGCTGTCTCCTTCCATCTGGATTTTTGTTTATATCGTAGTGTTTCCTGCTATTAAAGAAGGGCCACGGCTTCTGCACAAACTATAGGCTTTATTTAAGGCTGTCTCTGACTCCAGCGTCGCCTTTCACATGGAAGGTATATGCTAACAGAGTGCTCTAAGCCTAAGATACGTATAGCTTGTTTGACCGTCGTCCTTGAAAGAAGGTATCACAATGAACCCTTGAAGAGTCCTTGAAGAAAATGCCTTCCACAGAACAAATAATCCAGAATTTTCAGAATAGTTACTGTATAATAGTTATATTATATTATATTATATTATATTATATTATATTATATTATATTCATATATATACTGAACATCTGTACCAAGCAATTTCACTGTCTGAACATTAAGCTGCTTCTCATACCTGCACTGTACACTTTATATATCTATACTGTTTACAACCACATACTTAACTGATACTGCTCTTATACTTTGCACGTCTTGCACACATACTGTACTGTTTGCACACATTGTCTTTGTCTATTTGTCCTTATTTGTCTATTTGCACTACACTCTATATATATATATTTATACACATATTCTTGTAACTGCACTGGAGAAGGAGCCTGAGCGTGTTTCGTTATACTGTGCAACCTTGTACTGGTATAATGACAATAAAGTTGAATTGAATTGAATTGAATATTATAATATATTATATTATATTTTTACACTATACCACACTGAATGAATGACTATGCAAATTGTATCTACATTTCCAAATGCTACATTGGTATACATTGTGGGATTTGTCTTCAATTTAGACACTGTAATATGCAATAGCTGGAATTTCAAAATTAATTGCTAATATATTTCTAATCTTTCTTTCCGTATTCCTCTCAGTATTTCCTTCCATCTTACCCTTATTACCTCTTTTCTTTTATCTTATTCCATTCTCTGCAAGATGAAGAGAGATATGCAAGATATGGTGCCTGTGAGGATGTCTAGTAATTTTTTTTAGAATTTGTAACCGACTAATCAAGTACAGCAGAGAACCTGTTCTAGATACCACACAAAATTTGCATTCAAACTTCATCCACTGTCTTTTTATCAGTTGGATTTAACTTACCTTGACTGCCTGAGCAGAAGTACTGCTGGAAGAAAGGGCAAAAGAGCTGGGGTTCTGGTCAGGCTTAGGAACAGAAAACATCAGTGCCCGCTAACATTCTCCTAGTGAATGGTTAATCTCCGGGCAATAAACTGGATGAGAGAAGAACCAGACAAGCTTTCCATTAAGACATTAAGAACTGTAATGTCCTTGTCTTCACGGAGACATGGTTGGATCCCTCTGTCCAACCTGAGGGCCTCTCCATTTATCACCATTGCAGAACAAGTGAGTTGGGTAAATTCAGGGGAGGAGGTGTGTGTATCATGGTCACCACACAGGTGCTTAGGAGCAGAAAGCGCAAAAGCACAATCGTCTTGAAGGTCTTTACGTGAAAACATCTTGCATGTATTTACCATGCTTTATTTAAGCGCACAGTATAAACTCAGTATAAAATCAGTCACTGAATGTAATGGTTTACTTTTGCAAATTAAATATATATAAATCAACATTTGCTTGACAGCAGATAAACAGAATAACACATTAAACCTGACCAGGCAGAAAATTGATTGGGTAAGCTGCCCTTGAGAAGTCCATAAGGAGAAATAAACAAACACACAACAAACACACAGAGCAACTAACAAATTTGTTCCAGTATTCTGCACAGTGTTGGGCTATGGTTGCCTATCCCACACAGTACTTCTCAAGACACCATATAGTCTACTCTTTAAGTAGTTTTTTTTAATGTATGATTGGTGAACCAGTAGCATTTTAACAGAAACGTTCATTTTTTAAGTGACTTTTTTAAAAGGCAGCTTCGCAGGTGATCATATTAGGTGAAATAAAGTGGTGCTTGGAAGTTTGTGAACCCTTTAGAATGTAATATGTACATTTCTGCTTAAATAGGCCTGAAATATATAATCAGATTTATTATTGATTATTAAGGAAAATAATCCAGCATTACGTAGCTGTGAGTGGGAGGAGGATGTGAATTTAGAGTTAAGTGTTTTCATTCAGTGGGATAACAATCAGGTGTGAGTGGCTACTCATTTATATCTTAAGAACAGGGATCTGTGAATGTCTGAGCTTCATAGCATGTTTGTGGATTTGTAAGACGGCATAAACAAAAGAGATTGCTGAGGACCTCAGAAAGGTTCGGTTAAATATAAGTTGAAATATTGATGAACAGTTCTGTGTTTCTTAGTATTAATAAGTAAAGGTTTCCTCATTAAAGACATAGTGGCATCGTGCTAGTGCTGTCGTCTCACAGCAAGCAGGTCTTGCATCCAGGGTCCTTTCTGTGTGGAGTTTGCATGTTCTCCCCATATCTGTGTGGGTTCATCCAGGTGCAAGTACATGCAGTCAGGCAAATTGGAGATGCTAAATTGCCCCCTAAGTGTAGGTGTGAGTGTGAATGTGTGTGTCTTTGTGTCTGCCCTGCAATGGACTGGTGGCCTGTCCAGGGTGTTTCCTGCCTTCCATCCAATGTGAGTTGGGCTTGGCCCCAGCACCCCCCACAAACAAGGATAAAGCGGTTTAGAAGATGAGTGAGTAAATCAGTCAAGTTGCCTTTTCCAATCCATCCAATTGCAAGATTACATGTAACAAATATCCAGAGTTATGTGCTTATTAAGGGGATGGAAATGCAGGCCATTTGCTTGTCACTGTCCAACAAGTGTGTTAAATGTTTATTTCCAGATGTTTCTGCGTCTGTCTGCCTGATGGAGGTTGAAAATGAATTTTGTGTTCTAGAGCAGTGCAAGCTTATGCAAAATCTTCACTAGGACCCAAGGACTTGAGGAGAGACCCAAGTTTCCCATGCTGTTTTAAATCAATCCCGTTTTAGATTCTCTATTCCCAGAAGAACCTAATCAAGAGAGTTTATTTAATGTAGTTCTCTCATATCCCTCATATATCAATTGAGGTGGAGCCTGTCACCTTCTCTTAAGTTGTAATACTTGCTGTATTTTAAAGCAAGAGTGTGGGTGGACATGCCAAACTTTTTGGTGCTTTTGCAGTCATCATGATTTGACATGTGGATTCTTAAAGTGTATACCTCTATGGGTTTATTTTCCCAGAGCTTGTTCTCCTATCAGAAAGGCTTCCTAAATACATGGCACATCTTTCTTCAGATGTCTACTTTAAAATACAAAACAATGAAAAAACATGGTATGACATGACTTAGGACTTTTTGCTGTGCAAATGTTCAAAGAATCTGTGCACATTATTTAAAAAGATTTTTATTGGCAATAAGTATGTTTTTGCTTGTAAGAAATACTGAAGATGGTGAAGGTGTATATTTACATTAAATGTCAGACTGCATAGCTTATTTTAAGCACAAACAGTAGTTGCAGCCTGATTGGATCTCAGGTTCAGGGCACGAGGTCAAGGGATTGACATGCTTGTCACAATATTGAGCCACATGTCCAAACCGAAAACATATTGGCTTGATTTAAAAAAATATATATATGATATGCATATAAATATTATGCATATAATATGCATATAAAAAAGTGCATTACTTGAGTATGCGTTTATAAGAGCCAGACAGCTGTATGGTTGCTTCTTGCTGTCTGCCTCACTTGTTAGCATGTGTCTTACCTCTCAGCACATATCTGGTTGGTTGTTATAGTGTCAGTAATGCTGCAGTCTGGGATTTGATTCCCAGCCTGGGCAAAAACCCTGTCCTTGAGAGTCTCTGGGCAAGACTGAAAACACTGTCTTCTTCTGCTTCTGTAAATTAATCAACTTAAAGTCACTGTAGACAGAAGCATCTGCTAAATGCTGTAAATGTAAATGTTCCTAACTGCATTGGGCTTGGTGCATTAGGGTGGCTTCCTGTGCACTAATCTGAATGGCAGCTTTACCAGAACTTCAGCGGTTTCAAAGCCAAAAAAAAACAGGTGGGGAGGAGAGAAAGACGTTAAATGAATGGCCCAGGTACACCATTGTTCCGTTGTGCTTAGCAAGCGTGCAGTCTGCACAACTCTGTTTTGACACCTGTCAGGATGTTCAATTCTAATTTTTCTGTAATTTGTTTCCCTTCTATCAACACATTTTCCTATTTTTATGTGTGTGGTTCCAATTAGATTCGGAGATTTGTGCAGTTTTCAGCAAGATCTCCCAAATTTTGCTATTCTTGAATTAACATACTCTGGAAACTGAGCACTGTAATTTATGCTGGTTAATGTGCTACTCATGTGGTTTAAGGAATAGAAATAAACGATTCTCGGTAAATATTCATATTAAAGCTATGCACCTGCAAGTATTGTGCATCGAGCACAAAAACATACATTAACGCATGTTTTTATTGTTCAGACCTTTCTGTTGTCGCCCTGTTTAGAGACAGTTCTAAGATGGTGATAACAAATCACTAAATCAGCAGGTCAGATGCACAATGTCTACCTCTTTTTTTGGCCTTTATTATTTTACCCTTTGCGCTTCACAGACAAATGCATGTTGCTAAATTAAGCTTATTTTCACTGACTGTTTTTCAAATAAAGCTCAAATTTACCAAGAGACCTATTCACCTCAGTGTCACTCCCAGCATTATCGTACTCCCACCTGCACTGTTTAACAGAGCGCTCGCGGCTTTCAGTCTCCCTATAAAATCTTCACTGGGCTTAAGCACAGCCAGCAAGAGGGCAGTTAACATATCTGGAAGTCTCTCCAGCATGGACAAAAGGGTAGTTTGACCTGGCCGAAGCACGTTGCACAGCAAAAGGTTTGAATTTTGTATGACTCTGCAGTTCTGCTGCAGAGTGCTGTTTACTGCTCCTTGGAGTGCTCAGTAGAGGAGCCATTTCTTCAGGGCATTTCATTGAAAATAAATACAGGGGTTGGACAATGAAACTGAAAAACCTGGTTTTAGACCACAATCATTTATTAGTATGGTGTAGGGCCTCCTTTTGCGGCCAATACAGCGTCAGTTCGTCTTGGGAATGACATATACAAGTCCTGCACAGTGGTCAGAGAGATTTTAAGCCATTCTTCTTGCAGGATAGTGGCCAGGTCACTACGTGATGCTGGTGGAGAAAAACGTCCTTCTTGGTGGTATGCTGACATTACCCTGGATACCGTGGCTCTTGATACATCACAAAGACTTGCTGTCTTGGTCACAGATGCGCCAGCAAGACGTGCACCAACAATTTGTCCCCTTTTGAACTCTGGTATGTCACCCATAATGTTGTGTGCATTGCAATATTTTGAGCAAAACTGTGCTCCTACCTGCTAATTGAACCTTCACACTCTGCTCTTACTGGTGCAATGTGCAATTAATGAAGATTGGCCACCAGGCTGGTCCAATTTAGCCATGAAACCTCCCACACTAAAATGACAGGTGTTTCAGTTTCATTGTCCAACCCCTGTATGTTTAAAAGCGTATCTGTGAACATGGTCAGTGTGAAGGCAGCTGCATTCAGACAGTGGAGTGTATGCCACAAAAATTCCTGATCCCTGAGGAATCTGCCTGTGTGATAAGTTTGGTGAAGCAGAGAAGGACTGGAGCAGCGCATTATGTTTGGCACCGTATCACATCTCCAAATGGAAAGAGTAAAGAAACTAGGACTTATTGTGCATCATGTTTAAGGGGAAAAAGTCCAGCAGGTTTAATTCCTCCCACTCAGCCCATGTAAACATTACAAGCATTAGCGAGCGCCCTGATCGTATTTCTGCATTGAAGTTAACTATTCACCGAGCTGCAGTGCTGGGGGATCTGTTTCTCAAGGTTTTTAAGAAAACCTCTCTGATAACAATGTGCAGGCTGGTACATAATCGAGTTAATGAATGTTTTATCTTCAAATTGCTCATTATTGCTCAAAATATAAGTAAATCTGTCCCATCGTTCAGCCCTGTGTTCATTCTCCGGTTCAGCTTAACTCTTGTTTTGGACTGAATGCCTATTTAAAGCTAGAGCATGTTTAAACCCGATGAAGTGTAAACTCTGGTGAGTCGGTTTGGTTTCATTATCGGTTTATTTAGGAATGGGCAGTAGCTTTAGCCATTGTTTACAACATGCCTGGAAACAGTATTACACTACTATTATTTAACTACCATTTAATGAACATGGAATGTGAGACTGGTGCACTAAATGTTCAGTGCAAAACAAACTATCACACAAAAGTAGCAGGGGAGCAGGAAAAGATGCAGAATTAATGATGATGAAGAACTAAAATCATTCTTATTTTAATTTTTTATTATTTAGCCACAATAAAGTTAAAGTAAAGTAAATAGTCACACTTAGTCAGGGTAACCAGTGATGTGTAGAAAGATCTGAATTAAGCACATACAACACATAGATAGATAGATAGATAGTATATTTAAATTTTGATTGCCAAAGCCAAAAGAAAATGGTGTTGCAAATTGTTCAGAAATATTTCCCATAAGTTATTCTTTCTAATGTACTGAACATTTGGATTGTGTGTCATGCCCTACAGACACTGATAAGGCATGTGTTTGCCTAACATAGAGGCCTTTATTGACAAATTGCACCTTTTCATTAGCACTGAAACCCTCTCCTTTGTGTATTGTGCAGTAATTGAACGCTAACATAGACCTGCTTTCTCATGAGGAAGGGTGAAATCGCATTACACTTTAATTGTTCATTCACTGACGGAGAGAAAGCGGAACAGTATTAATAACGAGACTGCTGTCCAAGGCAATTAAACTGGCAAACTTCACAGAGTCATAGAGTTGCACGTCCCTTGTTCCATCAGGCTTGTTTACAGAGCTTTTAGTGCAGCAGTGCTGTTGCCTCGCTCCAGTAGACTCTAAAACCAAACCCTTGCTTTAAGTGAGAAACAGAGTGATGTTGATTGGAGATGGAGCAATAAGAAAATAGTGGCTAGTTTAAAGGATTGTCATGATATCGTTATCTTCAGTATAGATGGATTTATACCGATATGTCAGTCTGTTTGCATTGAATGAGTACATAGTAGCAGGGTAGATTGGAACTGGATGAAGTGTCATGTCATGTAATGTCGAGGCACAATGCTCTCAGAAAAATCCCTTAATTCTTTTTCTTCTTCTTCTTTTTCTTCTTCTTGGTACACATTTTTTGTCCAATTACTAGTCCCACAGTTCCGACTCCAAAATGTTCAGTCTGATCAGGAATTGATTGCTTATATATAGCTTTTTGATCAGATACACGTTTTCACATAGCATGATGTGATATCTTAGCAACCACCTAGCAACACCTTAGCAACCACCTGGGATACTTTTGTAACTGCCTAGCAACATCTTGCAACAGCCTAGCAACATGCTTAAGCTGCACAATCACTCTGCATTTTCTTCGGGAAATGTACTTTTCTATTAATGTCTTAACCTCACATGCGACTGCAGTGTTTGAACAGTCACCCCCAAACAGTGACATCCAAGTAGCTAAGGCTCAACATTCTTTGGAGAGGTATATCAGTGTTGCTATACTTTGTGCTTAGCATAAAATGTATATCTGTGTATACATACATGCACAGGCTTTTCTCCTTCAGACCGTGTTCTTCTTGAATATTGTAAAGTGTTCCCCGAAGATGTCATGACATCATATTATCTCATATCATATAATATGTTTTGTTATTTCCTTCAGGAGTGCCCTCAGATCCTGCCTTCTTCACAAATCTATATCCCAGTGGGCGTAACGAAGCCCATCACACTGCTAGCCCGGAACCTACCACAGCCACAGTCAGGTCAGAGAAACTACGAGTGCATCTTCTACATCCAGGGCAAAGAGTACAGTGTCACAGCGTTGCGCTTCAACAGCACCAGCATACAGTGCCAGAGGACCATGGTAAGCCCTGAATTCCAGCTATTGAAATGTGGCTGTGGCGTATACACAAACACTGCTCAGTAAAAGGTCACTGAAGGCAATTTAGTTTGAACAGAATATGTTAAAATGCACATATCTGATACAGTGTCATGACCAGTCTATGTCTTAGGCACCTTGTGTTGCAGCTATTGACTGTTGACAAATAATGCATGAACTTCTGACATAATGTTGAGAAATTCTACCCAGACGTATCACTATTATGAAGTTTTGTATTCTTGTAGCTTGAAAAAAAGTTACGTTATGATGTCATAAGTGAATTAGGGATCCATTATAGGAGCATGGTAAACTTTCAATCAATATAGCTCCTCTCGTGTCCCTTCCGACATTTTTTTTCCCTTCAAGTCAACGCTAAGCAGTTTGAACCTAAGTGATCGTCCTGACTCCTGTCCTAAATTAATCTTAGCAGCAGAGCTAGTCCCTGATGAAATACTTGGCAGTGCGATCTTTGTAACTGTCTGTATATTTGTGACAGTCATTAATAGACGGGGTAGTTTGGCATAGTGGTATGACGCTTCTGATGCCCAACACAGGCCACAAAGACAATCTCTGACCCTGTTAGGCTTCCTCTGCAGTGATTAGTGTCTGTTGACAAAATTTATGAGTATTTTGCTGCCATAGCAGCAATGTCAATTAGGCTAGTCCTCCAATTTAGATAGAAGGAAGCTGCAATCTGAGTGACTTGAATAATCCCTTGGAGCAGAAAACAGCCAGCTACATAGTACTAGCATCTCTTTAATTTACATTAGATAGAATGTTAGGTTCCACAACATTTGTGGACATAGCGCTTTGTCAGCCAGCAGAAATAAGCCTCATCACTATGAACTCCCTTTATGATCCAGACCCTTTATAAACCTAACCCCAA
The DNA here is from genome assembly GCA_034552555.1 of Semaprochilodus insignis. Classification (NCBI taxonomy): domain Eukaryota; kingdom Metazoa; phylum Chordata; class Actinopteri; order Characiformes; family Prochilodontidae; genus Semaprochilodus; species Semaprochilodus insignis. The sequence goes on along the minus strand of CM067492.1, from coordinate 11,181,454 downwards.
CAGCCCTTTTCAGCTGTATCTCAGTTCTAATGATTGAGAACATTAGTGATAGTGTTTATTCTGTCGGCTAGGCTTAGTTGGTACATCTACCTGAGTGGAGAACCTTGTCACTCCTAATGAGAACTGGCAATTACATGCATGTTAATATCCACGCTGCAATTACCCCATTAGATGCCAGCAGTTACAACTTAGTGTTCAGGATTATTAGCATGAGTGTTGCAGAGCCCTGTATGAGAATTTCATTAACAAAAGTGTTGCCAATTTTTGGAACAACAGAGCTTGGTCCAGAAGGAGGGCCAACATTGTTTTAACATCAATGGGTCTGATGCTAAACAAGGAACGTTACAACAGTGATTATGTCCACAGGAAAATACCTCAGGTGAAGTAAGAGCAGTGTCTTTTTTATAAGTGTCTTATTTTCAGCAATATAATTTTTTGGATATTATTATAGGTGAAATAAGAACACCTTAGTAAGGACAGTAACCAGGGCGGCGATGACAGTAACTAGCGGCGATGGCAGTAATAGTATGATTAAGTGAAGATAGCCGATTGTGTTTGTCTGAGATTGATCAATTTAATCATTCCTCTCTTTATCCTAAGCCGATGAGTTAATAAAACATGAGCGCATGCAGGGAGACATTAAGAAGCAAATAGTCCTTAATTAATCGATTGAAGAAAGACCAGATGTGGAGTTGAGCACAGGCTAAGCACTCACAAAGCAGCATTGAGTATATTGGTCATCCGGCACATAAAAGGAGATTTTTTTTTTTAATTGTGGGTTTAAAAAGTGTTCAGTGTTTTTACTTATGCTCGTGTGTGTATTTCAGTTAATTTGGGGGATTCTGTTTATGTTTAACGATTGTTATGGAAGGAGTGTGCCACAGCACACAGTTTGCCATTTCTGTATAACGAAGTTGCATACAGGTGCCAATTCTAACCCCTGTCCACCATCAAAAGCGTATACAGTGGGTATGCAAGCTTCAGAACTGGGCCTTGGAGTAAGAAGAAGGCTGCCTGTTCAGACAAGTCTCATTTTCTTTTATGCCACTTGGAATGGCAGGTATGTGTGCACTATGGGACAAGGACAGACCAGTGCACAAAGTGTGATGCTTTGCTGGGAAACCCTACCTACAAGCATTCACGTGGACGCAGTCCTTCATGGCAATGGTATTCACTAATGGCAATGGCCTCTTTTAGGAGGATATTGCTTTCTGCCACACTGAAACATTATTTTGGAATAGTTTCAGGAACATGCTGAAGAATTTAAAATTCCCAAGATCTCAATCCGATCAAGCATCTGTGGGATGTGCTAGAACAAGTCTAGCTGTAGTAGCTCCACCTCACAACTTGCAGGATCTATTGCTAACTTCTTGGGGCCAGATACCACAGTGCCCTGTGTAGAAGTCTTGTAGAGTCAGTGGCAGGTCAGAGCTGTTTTGACAGCGTCCTCGGGACCAGCAGCATATTTGGCAGATGGTTCATGGTAGTATGAGTGTGTATATTTCAGTGTTTCTCAAAGTGTTCAAAGAATGATATTCCAACAAGTGAGGCTGATAAATGTGAAACAGGGAAAACTCAAAAGAAAGGGACAATTGATTACAACTAGAGTAATGTGCAACAGCTTGAATACCCCTGGTCTCAAATGGCCTATTTTCATTGATTTTTTTGTAAAAGTGAAAGTAGGTTTATGCATGCTCTACAGGAAGCTTACATAGAACTTAAATATGCAATTTTTAGAGCACAATTTCTATATATTTTTTGTGTTTAACATATTGGAAAGAACATAAAACATAATGTGTTGTAACTTACAGTTAAGATCAGTGTGTGTTTTGCAAATCAAATCAAAGTTTATTTGTCACATAGTCATACACGGTACAACTAACAGTGAAATGGTTTGACAACTGTTCACTCACATGGCACAATACAAAAATGTAAAGATGAAACATTTCAAATATAAGAATGTAAAGATAAGACCAAGATGTCAAATAAACATAAAAAAGTATATAAAAATATGTAAAGAGATAGAAATGTCTGTGTATGAAGTGTATGTGAGGTGTGTTGTTCTGTATGTAGGTATATAATTAAGGGAGAGAGAAAAGAAAGAATAAAGGAAAAAAAGAACAAGTGCGAAAAGGGGACTAAAATCACTCTCCCTCAGCAGGCTCTGTCTGAGTGCTTCAAGAAAGTACTCAGGGTATGAACAGGACAGGGTGATATCACACGCAGCTTACAGCATTACCTTCTGCTCAGACAAATGACTAGCTCCTCCTTTGTTCAACTTGCTGTATATCCATGAGAGAGATGAAAAGTAAATACAATGGTGGAAGCAAGGGAGAGGAGGTGAAGGAAGGAAAATGTCATTCAGAATCTTCTTGACAGTATCTGCCAATTTGCGCAATAACGTAAGGACTATTAGGAGAGTTTGATAGGATCCAATAAAATTCTATTGTAGATGAAATGATGCATTGTAGCCATGCAGGAGAGAGACGTTTTGGTTCAGACTCAACCCAGTCCTCTCTTCCTGAATTTAGCAAAAACAAAAGAGTGAGTAGAAGGGGAAGAATTGGCAAGGAAAGGAGGAGAGAGGTCATAAAAGTGGATGGGAGGGAAAGGGGAACAGCTGTAGCGTAGAGTAGAGAGTTTTCCACTGAGGGAGACAGAGGGTAAGAGAGTAAAGAGAAGAAAAGAGAGTTTGCTGAAGTGTAGGGACTAGAGCAGTCTATCCTTCCAGCAGTGAGGTTAACTGTTTGTTTTTTGTTTTTTTTTTGCAGACCATTCTTCATGAGCTCCTCATCTGTGTGAGATTAGCTCAAGTCTGTGTAAAGATTTTTTTTTAATTAAGCCAAATATTTTTACAAAAATTACATTGAATGTTAATAATAATAATAATAATAATAAATGTATTTTTGACAGTATTCTGCTGGCATGACAAACGTGTAGGATTATTTAGTAACACTTTACTGTAGGACATATTTATAATGCTACTTGACAATAACGTATGCCTTTCATGACAGCTGACATAAATTTAGATACATATTTATGAAGGTTTATTCCATTAAGCAGCAGCTAGCTCATACAGGTTACTTTTGTTAACTTCAGTGTCCAGCTGATATAGATTTTTGTTGACATAATGGGTTGTCATAATACTTTCTGGAGTGAAATGACATGGCACATTTTGAAAATGTACTTTGTATGTATTTCTGGCATGTAAAAAACATTAAAGTGATGACAAATGAACTTCTAAAAGGACTCTATGATACAGTAGTAATCTAAAGTATTGTAAAAGTTTTGCTTTTGATATTCTGTTATAACAGAATTATGTAGATTCTCTCTGCCCTGCCACGTAAAAGTAAAGTAAATATCACATTTATGCTTAAAGCAAATCTATGTCATTGTCATAACACTGCAATTATGTCTTTTCTGGCCGCTAACTAAAATTTTAGTTTTTTTGTTCCAAGAGTTGCAAGGGAAATACCATGACACCATACTGTCAAAATATTACATATTGTCACTGAATCCTAAGTAGAATTTTATATTTAATATGATATGCGTGTTAATGGTATAGCCAAAACACTGATGAGAAAAACTACCCTTATGTAAGATGGTTTCAGACTATTTTGTGGCATCTTTGTAAAAGTTTTGTGCATTTTGTCAGGATTACAATGTTGAGTATGGCTTAATTAGAAATGAATGTAAAATGAACACTATTAGACACAGAAGACATGAAATGTGGAAATGGACACAGTGGCACTAAAAATCATATCCTGCTGTCATGTCTCCCTAGAAAGTGTTATGACACAGCACAATGTCAACTTGGTGTTATGTCAATTTGGAAACGAAGTTTGTACTTAAGTTTTTTTTGTACACATTTTGTACACACTGCAGTGTATTGTGTGTACAATAAAGATCTTTAGATCGATATATATTTTATTGATCCCAAAAGAAATTTGGCAGCCAGTAGCAGTTATACAATCCAGCACAGTAATACAATACAAAATAAGGGTTGTACAGTATGAACGTAAATATGTACAGACTCAGCAAAATTATTAACTATAAACTATAAAACTATAAATAATACTGTCTGCTATAGATAAATATATCTCACTTATTACAATGAGGCAAGAATATATGCAAAAGAAAAAATCTATTTACAAAATACAAATATCACTGTAGATGACAAGTAGAAAATATATGAAACAAAATATGCATTAAGATACCGGAGATAAAAAGGCAGTGCAATAACAAAATAATAAAAAGGTGCACAGCAGATAATGACAGTACTGAATAAACATACTGAATGCGTATACTGGTATTTAGGTAAAGTGTCTAGAGTGTCCAGGAGTGCAGATGTACAGGATATACAGTAAAGTGTCAATAGTGCAGATAAATAAACTTAGGATTTGACATAAGAGATTCAGTCCTCATCTGTCCTCTTCCCTCTTCCGGCCCCACTGGGAAGAGCTGAAGGGCCAGATGGCTCTTGGGACAAAGGATCCCCTGAGTCTGTCTGTAGAGCAGCTCTGTGACAGCAACCTGCCACTGAACTTGCTCATTTTGTCCATAATGATGGTGTGCAGTGGACAGCAGTTTGTGCAGTGTCCTTCTCTCTGCCACCTTCACCACAGAGTCCAGTTCCACACCAACAACTGACCCTGCTCGCCTGACCAGCTTGTCCAATAGCATCTCGTCTTTTTTTTTATGCTTCCTCCCCAGCATACCACAGCATAAAAAAAGACAGCTGGACACCACAGTCTGATAGAACATCTGCAGGAGCTTCCTACAGATGTTAAAGGACCCCAGCCTCCTCAGAAAGTAGAGCTGGCTCTGCCCCTTTCTATACAGGATGTCTGTGTTGGCTGACCAGTGCAACCTATCATCCAGGTGCAGTCCAAGATACCTGTAGGTCTTAACCATCTCTACTTCAGCCCCCTCAGTAGAGACTGGCTGTGTGAGTGGCCTGGCCCTGCGAAAGTCCAGCACCATCTCTTTCATATTGGAAGTGTTCAGTAGCAGTTTGTTCCTACAGCACCATGCCACAAAGTCCTCCACCAGGTTTCTGTACTCCGCCTCCTGCCCTCCCCTTACACAAGCCACAATAGCAGTATCGTCCGAAAACCTCTGCATGTGGCACGTCTCAGAGTTGTACTTGAAGTCTGAAGTGTACAGTGTGAAGAGGAAAGAGGACAGTACAGTCCCCTGTGGTGCCCCTGTGCTGCAGACCACAGTCTCTGATGTACAGTCCTTCAGCCTGACATACTGAGGTCTGCCAGTGAGGTAGTTAGTAATCCAGGAGACCAGGTGCGGATCGACTTGCATTCTTGCCAGCTTATCTCTTAGTTGGAGGGGCTGAATGGTGGCCTCACGAAAGTGGACTTTTTGCTCGCTCTGTGCGCTCCTAAGCTCCCTGGTTGTTGTCTTTAAAGGCCCTCTTCTTCTTGTTCCGAAGACCTTTAACACTGCTGGTTATCCAGGGCTTGTTGTTAGCAATGCAGCACACAGTTTTCACAGGAACAACAATGTCCATGCAAAAGTTCATGTAGTCTGTCATGCAGTGTGTAATCCCCTCAATGTCATCCCCATATGGCTCCTGTAATACACTCCATTCAGTGCACTCAAAACAGTCCCTGAGAGCTGCTTCAGCACCAGGAGACCATTTCCTGAAGAAGCGTGCAGTTACAGGTTGTATGCATCCTTCACATTTGGTGTTAAAACGATCACTTGTCCTGTTCTTCCTATTGGGACAGTCTACATACTGGTGAAAAGCAGCGAGCACTCAGTCCAGTGTGATGTTGTTAAAATCACCAGAGATGAAAGCCTCAGGGTGCTGGGTCTGAAGTCTTGTGATAGTTGCATTTATGACGTCACACACGGTAACAGCATTCGCGCAAGGAGGAACGCAAACACAAACAACAATGGCGTGGGAGAGCTCTCTGGGCATGTAAAAGAGACGAAGACTCACTACCAGCAGTTCAGTATCCCGACAGCAGATCATCTCCTACATCATCATCGCGTCCTGGGTTACACCATCTGATGTTCACAAAAATCACGAGTCCCCCACCACTCAGTTTGACGTCCCTGTCCACTCTCACGGTGGTGAATCCGGGAATGTTGTTTGTTAGCGACATTTCAGTAAGGCATAAAAGGCTACATTCCTGGTATAACTGCTAGTTCGTCGGTTTTGTTGGCCATAGAATTCACATTCCCCATCACCACCGAAGGAATAGAATGTATGTCCTGTGTGTGTGTGTGTGTGTGTGTGTGGTGTGTGTGTGTGTGTGTGTGTGTGCATTTTAGTCTGAGTCTACAGGGATCCTTTCAAGATAACTAATTACCTGCAAGTGACCCCCACAAAGACAGCGTTTTTGGCCAGTTTTTTTTCTTTTCGCTTCAGCTGCTTTGCTGTTTTGTTAACATCGGCACTTTCTAGCCCTGCAGCCTTGGGATCTCATCCACATCACCCATACCCCCCACCAACACCACCTCCCAACCTCCCTCCCTCTGTCCCTGATGCAGCTGTGATCTATGGGCTGGCTGGCAGAGGACAGGTACAGACTAGGGAGATACCTCGTCTCCCTTTCTATTCCTGGCCTCAATTCATTTTCCTCTGCAGGGGTAATTATGTATTCTTTTGGCATGCAGGTGGAGGAAGAGGACTTATGTGGCTTAAGATTTGTTGAGTACATGGTTAACTTTCAACTTTTCATAGTTCATTTTTTGTATTTTCTCCTCCTGCTTCCATTATTATTATTAAGTTATTCACTGAGTCTGAGCCTAGTAGGGTGTGCACCTGTGTATGACGGAAACATCATGATAAACAGTAATAAGCATAGCCAGTCCATTTCAGGTGAGCCATACAATCTAGCTCACCTGAAGGGCTCTGACTTTGCTTATGATGACAACCCTATGGATGCCTTAGACATGTCACAGTTTTCCTGTGAACAAGGCTAATCTTACCCAGGTTAGGACTATAACATCGTCAAGGCAGAGATAATGCACTGGATCTTGACATTTCAACAGAGGGAAAGAGAAAGCGAAAGTAAGAAGAGAAAGAAAAAGAGAAATGACACATGTAAGACAGCCCATCTGCTGAATCACAGATATTCTTAATGAGGTCATGGGCATGTTTCATCTCACCTTGTGTTTGAGGCCTCAGTTGGACTCTTTTGCTCTTGCTGTTTATATAAGCAATTAATTATATTCAGACATGTCTCCATGATGACCAGGGGCCAGTAATGAGAGTTGTTATTCATCTGCTCTCAAGGACAGAGAAATTTTCCCTCAAGCCACTAGCTTCCCCCTTCCTGTATTTCCTCTCCCTCTCCGTCCCTCCCCACCTCCCTTTTTACCTTCAGAATAATTATGGAGCTGTGAACACACACGTCCACAGCAACAGCACTTGGCAAGTCCTGAACATGCAGTGCTACTGTGTGTATGGGATATAACCATTGCTGGTAATAAGTGCTAGTCCATAACATTATTTATCACCCTTCAAGCTGTGAGTGTGTGTGTGTGTGAGAAATAGAGAGAGAGTATATGTAGGAAGATATGGCAAATGAGACATGTCAGATAACAAATTGGGAATGCCGTTTACACTTACTCTTCAGCATTTCTCTTTACACTGAAATTCTGCCACTTATTTTATGTGCATATTAATGACTTTCACACTGTAATTTTGATTTTCTACATAGATCTCTACCTTTTTCATTCCTCTTTTGTCTCATTCTGTCATAATCATTTTTCCAAAGCCCCTCCTTGTATTTTTTTGTCAGCTTTCTACCTAAATTGGTTGTTTCAAATTGGTCATTTAATGCTTTAACAAGCATGCTGTATCCTAGCCGATCCAGGCACATATTAATTAGATAAGTCTGCTGTTTTTGTTTAGGTTTTTTGTTTGTTTGTTTGTTTTCTTTGTCTTAATGATGGCATAAATTTCACATTTCAAATTTCATCTGAACCTTTTTTAAATCAATGAACATAGGGACTAAACTTACAGTATACCTTTTGTACGTCTAAAATTACATATGAGTAAGAGAATGGCTATCTGACTGAGCTTTAAGGGCCAGATATGCTAGGCGTGGTAAATTGTAGTGAGAGTAGTTGCCAGGCTGCAGGCTGAATGGGGGAAGCTACAGTAAGGAGGATGTACTGATTGTACAGGTGCAGTGAGTGCTTCTCCTCTCCACCCCTTTCCGCATATTGATCTTCCTCACACCAGGTCACCAGTAGTGCCCATTTGCACACATTTCCTCTCTTAATATATACACTCGAATGGCAAGATTTCTGTGGAGCACTGAAGAGGCCACCATGTTTCATTCATGCTGTGGTGATTGCATCACGCCAAACCTGGAGGTTTGCAGTGGCATGGAATGGAACCAAGTTTATGTTCTCTTTTCAAGCACATAGAACCCTACTGGCCATTCTGCTGATGTGTTTAAGAAATACTGTTTGAAATGATCAAATACACGTTCACTGCGATGACTTGAACTTCAGAAATAACACAAGTTCAAGTTAAGACTCATCCCTGCCAAATTCTTTTTGTGCGATGTGATTCAGGTTGTACCTGTTATATTAGACATTTTATTGGATTATATATTAGAAATAAAAAAATCTAGTGATTATTTTTTTGGACAGGTTTATATATATATACAGAAATTACTAGAACAAAACAAACAATGATGGCCTGTCAAAGATTCAAAAATTTATTAGGATTTTTTAATTAATGTAAACCACCATATATAAAATAGAATATAACAAACTCACTTTATGAGGAACACCTGTACACTTACTCATTCATGCAATTATCTAGTCAGCCAATCATGTTGCCAAGTGCATGGCATAAAATCTGGCCAACAGCTTCATGTAATGTTCACATCATGAGGAATAAGTGTGATCCCAATGAGAATTTAAAATATATATTATCAAATATTGTCTTCAGACTAACAGAAGTGAAGTCATTTAATGAATAACTACTAAACAGTCATATTTTAAGTAGGCCGGATCACTGATTCAAATTAATAAAGAAAGAAATGAACAGTTTTGCATTTCAGTGAGCTCATAAATAATTTGATAAGCCCTGTTCTGATTTTTCTGATCACACAGAAGCATCATGTCAAAAATAGACAGAAGCAAAAAATAAAATCATCCTCCATGTTGTCACGCCTCCGGGTCTCCCTGATATCGCCAATCTCCCACTACCACAGTGCACTACCGGACGACGTCACACTCGCATATCCCCAGTCATCCAATCATTCACGGTCTAATTCGCCTGAGTTTTGATTAGCTTCATCTGACACTGTTTACACACCTGCATATAAACCCCTCTCTCTCTCTCACACACACACACACACACACACACACACACACACACACACACACACATTGCAAAGTTTTGCCACACTCTGCAATTCCGAGCGTTGTCCCTGTGACTTTCCTATCGCTATTTCCGGTTCTGACTTCCCTTCGTCTCTGACTCACTCTCTCTCTCTCTCTCTCTCTCGATTCCCCCTTGGCTTTGTCTGCTATATTCTCACTGGTATTGACTCCTCTTCTGTTTGCTGACCATTCTCTCGGATTTCCCTTCTGATTCTGTTTGCTGGCTTGTTTGATCTCCTGGCTTTGACCTCTGCTTGTCTCTTGTTCCTGACCCGGCATTGCCCTGTTTTAATGCGTGCTTGTTCTTTGCTGTTGTGCTCTGCTGCCAGTTTGTTGAATAAAACTCTTGCTTTTAGCTCTGCTTGCGTCGTGCCAAGTTCTTTGTGCCCGACACATGTAATAAGCTAGATCATCATAATATTTAGTTATTTATGCTAACATTAGTTACTTGAAGTTTGCTAGTAGCTAATGTTACTTACACTAGCTACTTGCTTTTAAATCTCAATAATAACCTGGAGTAAATTGAAGTTGTTGCTTGCTATGAAACTGGTTCAACTCTCAAAAAGTGGATAAAATCACACAGCATGGCTGCTACTTAGAGTTGTGTTAAGCACTGTTGTTTCAGAATGTTAGTGTCTGACATCTATTACAAACGTGAAATTTGTATTTGAAAGAGGAGACAACAGTGCTTGAGGTTCACGTTATGTCAATTTTGTACTGTTCTAAAATGTACAGAACCCTTTTTCAGCAATGCCAATTTTAATGCAGTTTTCTATTATATTGCATGTTAGGCAAAATGATTCTAATTAATTCAGAACAAATGTTTATGTAGGTTCAAAGAAGCATTACATTGTCTTTGTAACCTCTTGTACCTTACAGTATGACTATGAAGGCAATGACATCAGTGACTTGCCTGTGGACCTCTCAGTGGTGTGGAATGGACACTTTGTCATTGACAACCCTCACAATATTAAAGGTATGCTTACTTTTCTTTATTTACATCCAAGATATTACATGTTTTTCAGATTAATTTCATTTTTTTAATATACATTCTTTCCTGCATTTCAGGTTTACAGCACATTTCAAAAACATTTGGGACTTTGGCAATTAATTGCTAGAATTGAGGTTAAAAAAAAAGATGACAACCCACTACCATTGCACGCCTTAAAACGTGTTTGCAGGACGAATAGGACAAAGTAACACCTGAAACACTTCATCGCTTTGTAGCCTCGGTGCCAGAATGTTAATGAAAGTGTTGTGAAAATGGCAACATTACAAAGTGGTAAATGTTACCCTCCCAACTTTTATCGAAATGTGTTGCAGGCCTGAAGTGCAAGAGTGATTACATGTTAATAAATGAAATGAAGTTGACCAGACAAAACGTTGTTTTTTTATTCCAGCTCACATTTTTACAAGTTTAGTAAGTCATTCAAGTCTGCTCTGTAGAATGGATGTTAAAAGTTTTAGCGACCATTCTGCTCCAGACACTATTGCCATCTTCAGTGAAATTTAAACTATTCATAGCCTGAATAATAATAATGTGACATGCATCTTCACTTTTTATCCTCCCTTTTCTCCTGTCTCTCTCTCTTTGTCTTTCTCTCTCTCTCTCTCTCTCTCTTTTACTCTTTCATTCTTTCTCCTCATTTCCTCCCTCACTCTTCTTTCCCCTTCCCCTGCTCAATCCTGCTAGATTTTTATTGCCAGATTGCCTTAGAAATCTCAGGCTTTGCCCTGGTGTAGAGTGGATATGTTAATGTAATTAGATCATTCATTTGGTTCAGTTTAATTAGGCACTACTTTTACAATAGGCTGTTGATAGTCAGATTAGAGGTAGTCTGCTGCGGATGGATATGCTGGATCCTTTGAAGTCTCAGGGCCATCTAGAGCATCCAGCAGTCCATTCTCCCGCTTCCCTGAAGCGCCAGGGGATGGGAACCTAGCAAGAGAGACGCCGTTTTTTTAGTCAATTTTATATTTCAGGAATGGCTGGCCAATTATTTATCATTTCTGGGCAACTTCTCCTGCATTGTCCAACTATAATTATGAAGATATATATAGGGGTGTTTGAAAATAATAAAAAGATTGAATATTGCGATATTATGTTTTATGATCCTGTGTTGATTCTCAAAAACACTTAAACTTTACAATCAAAGCTTTGTGGCAGACCGTAGTTAATTTTGTGTAGTGTTAAAACCCCCAAGGCTAGATAGCAGTGTTGTAATGTATCTGCAGTCGTTAGAATTTTCCACTCCAATGTAAACATATAGTGTAAAGGCGAACCTCTACATTAGCATTAGCAAACCTATGCAAATGGTGTTGTATTTTTTATACTATGACAGATTTCCTAAAATTGTTTAAAAACTGTGATATATCATCTTGCTTACAGTACTGCAGTATATCACAATATATTAAATCATAACCCTTGTATCATGATACGTATTGTATCATGTGGTTCTTGCCAGTACACACTCCTAGTTATGTATTTAGTTACATGATGTGTTTCACAGTTAATTGAATTTAAATTTGGTTTTCATTCGTACAGAATCTTTTTACTTGTTTCAGTGAGCTACAAATTATATATTAGTATTTAATTCCATTATGCTTTTGTTGTTACTGGTGGTAACTGTAAACTTGTTAAGTCAAGTCAAAGTTTATTTATACAGCGCCACATGTTGTCACAAAGCAGCTTTATAGAGAATCCTGGCCTAAGCACCCAAACAGCAAACCAAGGGCGAAATTGGCAAGGAAAAACTCCCTCAGAGCAAGACAAAAAAACCTTGTGACAAACCAAGACGCAAAAGGGGAACCCATCCTCCTTTGGTCGACACCAGATATCAAGTATGATGATCAGCCTAAAGTGATGATTCATTATTCAAAATATAAGAAGCATTCAGTCCTTAAAAGAGGCGGGGGTGAAACATCTAATTAGTTTGTGAAACAGGAGAAGAAATTTTAAATAAGCCGGATCTTTGGGTGGGCCAGTGGCGTCTAGGCAAAGCTTTCTACATAGCATAGGATAGCCTAAAGCTCTATGGTGGGTAAACGCGTCAGAAATGCAGGCAAGCAGGGACACTCGGTGTGTTGTCTGTTTCCCCAGGGGAACTCTAGTGGTCATTTATTATAGCAGCTGTATTAAGTTTTATGAAACATACCTTAAGGGGAGCTCAGCAAACAAGCATTTTGTAATTCAGTTTTACAGTGTTTCTTCTCAGCAAACATTCCCATCAACGATGGGGAATTATTTGGAAGAACTTGTTATCTATCTGCCGAGCTAGCAGGCACAAGCACTACAGCAATTAGCAGGGGCAGAATACTTAGTCTGCATGAGATCACACAGGATGGGTTGTTGTTCAGCTTGTGCAGAGAAACACACATATAGGTAGCTCTGTTACAACTGGGAACAGTATTTGGCGTTAATAGAGTGCAGCAATGAGTCTGGTAAGCCTGGCTGTTGCAGCATAACTAAAAAAAGCCAGAAGGTAACAGTTTTATATGTCAGTAGAAGAGGTGTTATTGCCATCTCCCTGAGCTTAGTGGCTGCTTCACTTTCAAACATTCTCTTTTCTATCTTCTGCATTTCTATTTTGTTGTCTTTTTCCCCTTTTTGTGTTTTATTTACACTGCAGCTTTTGTTCAGCATAACACATCAGGCTTCATTTATTTGTCTCTCCATAGCTCACCTATATAAATGCTATGCTCTGAGGGGCAGCTGTGGGATGTGTCTAAAGGCTGACACCCACTTTGACTGTGGCTGGTGTGTCCAAGAAAAGAAGTGCTCCCTCAGGCAAGAGTGTGCTCCACCAGAGAGCACCTGGATGCACCCCACCTCTGGCAACAGCAGATGTACACATCCCAAAATCACAAAGGTGAGACTGGCAAAATGTGACTATGGCAGATAGTAACTATGAACTGCAATTCAAATATCAGACTAATAATAATAAACACATTTTCTTGTTTATGGCAACTATTTCGTCAGCCCCCGATATATTACAAAACCAATATCAGTTTAATGACACAATTCTTTAATTCTTCTTAACTAAACTTTATCAAATAACATCTGCTAATAATTTAACACAAGAGTGCAAAACAATGCAGAATAACGACATCAATCGAACATGACGTGCTTGACCTCCATAGTGTATGTCATTTAAATAAGATTTATAATAATGCTACTATTAATTATAATACAGTATTTATGTAATATTAAATGAGAAATCCTCTCCGGGTGTTATTTTTTAAGATAAAACTGTGAACATTATAGGATATTTATTTTGAATATTACCTGCAAAACTGTAACTCTCACTTATCTCAGCGTCTTATGTATATAACTTACTATACTATACATATACACAGCAGTTTACCCCCTTTCTTTTTAATTTAGTTGTCACATCAGTTGTTATCAGGCTTGTGTTCTTGTTGCTGTTAAGTGACGGGTTGATGGTAATATACTGTGTGTGCCAGCACTGGCAGCCTAGAGCTGGAATGGCAGCAGCTGTGTCTCTCTAAGCAATAGGTTCCTGATACTAGGTAACTGGCAGTGGCACAGTAGCTAATCTGTTAGCTCATGCCTGTCTCTCGCATTACTTGTGTCTCTATAAGCAAGGCTAAGAGCCTGAATGGAGGGAGACATGCAGGAGGGAGAACAGACGAGAGGAGAAAGAGAAGGATGATGCTCACTTTCAGCTGAGACAGGATCAGCTGACCTGGCTTTAGCCTCAGCCTATGCTAAGCTAGGGAATTTGGATTTGAAGCATATGTGAGTAAGGGAGCAATATTTAACAAAAATGAGAGTGGAGAAGCAACTAATTATCTATATTTAATTAGAACACTAAAGGAATGAGAAAGAAAAAACAGTTGTCTCAGAAGCCTTTTCATGATCCTGCTTAGTGGGTTTATATCTATGTTAGGAGTGACAGGATGACAATATTTTTGTATGTGTATTGTGAACATTAAAAAATACAGCCCAATTGCAAATTTCACTTCTAAGAGAGCATAGTTAAGCCTGTTTAATTGGGTTTAGTGCAGTGCGTTGTGTGAGGTGTTGGGAAAAAAAAATGTGTTCATAGTTTTGATGTGTTTGCTTGTGTTTGGTTTGGTGTTTTTTAAATGTGCCACTTTGTGTGTTCCAATTTATCAAACTACATACCATTATGCATTCTGTGTATTACACTGCAAAAAACGAAATCTTATCAAGTGAAATGATCTTATATTAAGTCAACAAATCATATTTTTTCTCTGACAAGACTTTTTGTCTTACAAATCACTGTGAGTGTAAGATTACTTTGTCTTATTTCAAATAATTTAGGGCTTAAAATAAGCACAAAATGATACTGGTCAAGCTATTATGCTTCTTGCGTTCTGAATTTAAGATATAAAAAAGGGCTTTTTTGCTTGTTTCAAGAATTAAGCTACTCTTGCAAAAACATTGAACAGTGTTTATTGTATTACATCATCATGCACTAAGGAATCATAACTTTACTTCACCACAATAATTGTCTTAGTTACAAAATGTGTAGAAAGGACCGGAATGTACCAGGGGGGCTGAGGGTGTGGCTGGGGTGTGGAATTCCCGGTGTGCCGAAAACAAATGTAAAAACATTGTCGTTTCTGTACTGATAGCACTGCTTTACTACACAATCTGGCATGAGCTCTGAGAAAATGTCCAAACAAACATCATTACAGGATCACAGGTAAAACATGCTAAAGTCATATAAGCATAGCTGATGCCCTCTGTGGCAGTATGCTTTCACTCACAGTGACCAGGCTTGGGGTCTGTTCACTGTGACAGTAAGCTGTGGTCTGTCCACTGGGGTCTGTTCACTGTGACAGTAAGCTGTGGTCTGTCCGCTGGGGTCTGTTCACTGTGACAGTAAGCTGTGGTCTGTCCACCAGGGTCTGTTCACTGCAACAGTAAGCTGTGGTTTGTTGCTGGGGTCTGTTCACTGCAAAAATAAGCTGTGGTCTGTTCACAGTGACAGTAAGCTGTGGACTGTCCACTGGGGTCTGTTCACTGCAACAGTAACCTGTGGTTTGTTGCTGGGGTCTGTTCACAGTAAAAATAAGCTGTGGTCTGTTCACTGTGACAGTAAGCTGTGGACTGTCCACTGTGGTTGGTTCACTGTGACAGTAAGCCGTGGTTCGTCTGCTGGGGTCTGTTCACTGTGACAGTAAGCTGTGGTCTGTCAACTGTGGTCTGTTCATTGTGACAGTAAGCTGTGGTCCGTCTGCTGGGGTCTGTTCACTGTGACAGTAAGCTGTGGTCCGTCTGCTAGGGTCTGTTCACTGTGACAGCAAGCTGTGGACTGTCCACTGTGGTTGGTTCACTGTGACAGCAAGCTGTGGACTGTCCACTGTGGTTGGTTCACTGTGACAGTAAGCCGTGGTTCGTCTGCTGGGGTCTGTTCACTGTGACAGTAAGCTGTGGTCTGTCAACTGTGGTCTGTTCATTGTGACAGTAAGCTGTGGTCCGTCTGCTGGGGTCTGTTCACTGTGACAGTAAGCTGTGGTCCGTCTGCTAGGGTCTGTTCACTGTGACAGCAAGCTGTGGACTGTCCACTGTGGTTGGTTCACTGTGACAGTAAGCCGTGGTTCGTCTGCTGGGGTCTGTTCACTGTGACAGTAAGCTGTGGTCTGTCAACTGTGGTCTGTTCATTGTGACAGTAAGCTGTGGTCCGTCTGCTGGGGTCTGTTCATTGTGACAGTAAGCTGTGGTCCGTCTGCTAGGGTCTGTTCACTGTGGTTGGTTCACTGTGACAGTAAGCTGTGAGGGCAGAGATGGAGAGGAGTCCAAACATGAACATTGTGAATCTGAGTATGGAGCGAACATTTTCATTGCGGCGAAATGAGGGAGTTGAGCAGAGAACGCTGGCCAGCTTTATTCTTGGAGCATCAGGCTAGTTGTGTGCGTATACATTTCAATGGGTTATTCAAATTTGATATTGAGCATGTGAGCAACATGGAACAGGCCTTAAGTTTTTTTTTTTCCATCATCACCTTCACACCTGTTGAGATGCAGTTAAACACAATGGGTCCATCATTACTATTATTCAATCATAAATACCGCAGCTAGCCAGCTGTTGTCAGACATCTTGCTAATCCACTGGCTAGTAAGCTAGCTAGTGACAAACCAGCTAGTTATACATGAACCTACCTTCCACGGAAGTTTTCGGGATGGGCGATGAGACAGCATCATTGGTTTGAGAACAGCAATGATCATATGGGAGAATGCTGTCTATTCTTTTTGCTGCTAGTCTGTCACATTAACACTTAACACGAGTAAGTGTAGGTAGCCATGTAATAAATGTTTCATCGAGTCAACTGTTTTTGACTTCCTTCTGTGAGGGGAAACTCTAAACCAATAAAGCATCAAGTCCAGCCCTGCTGGCAATGATTGACACAAAGCCTCCTCATTCTGAAAAGTGTCGTTTTTAAATAAAAACGTGGTTTGGAGAAACGCCATTCAGAAATACATCAACCTTAAAAAGCTGAAGTAAGTAAACAAATAAATACAACTGTAACTAAACCTTATCCTGAAGGACAGAATTTTATTATGAAATACAAAATACAAATAATCGCATTGCTATCAAAAGTACTGTTTTCAATAACACTTATACATTTAATTATATATATATTTAATATTTTATTTGACCATTTCGAAATAAAACAAGGAATTTATTTCTTTATCTTGTGTGTTATGTATTTCTACAATAATTTCTATATTCATTTATTTATTATATTTGAGTATTTTTGTCCTCCATAAAACAGCCCTTTTTTGGTTCCTTGACTTTTTTCTCTTCTGTGTCCATCTTCTCCTGATGCATCCAACAGACTACTGATCCTGAAGAGAAGTACATAAAAGACATGAAAGTGGCAATTTTGACAGTCTTTGAAGATGACAGAGTTTTTCTCTGCCACATGTCACTGACTTTGCTATTGTGCTTGAGGAAAATGTCATAGTGGAAAGCATCTCCCAAGTGCATTTCTTCTCCACCTCGGGCTTTTTAAAGACCTAAATGTTGAGAAGTCTTTTTGGGGCTTGGAAGTAATTATTCAGCAAGGGTACAGTCTGTCAAAAAACTCTTAAGCTCCCGAGATGTGTTCAGCCGAGACTGAATTGTGGGCTTCTTCAACCCCACATCACCTGTAAGAGGTATTGCTAGAATTTCAGACTGCCCCCTGCCTGCTGTTAGGTACACAAAACAATGTTCTGTTGGATTCTTCATTGTTCACTTTTAAATGAGAACTGACCTCCTCAAAGGTCAGTTCTCCACAAAAAAGGTAATACTGACCAGAAAAGACAATGTTGGATGCTCCTCGTGTCTCTATTCAAGAGTACCCAGAGCCTGACCCAGGTTCCTCATCAAGTCCTTATGGCCCAGAGCACCTGTGTAGTGATTATCTGTAATTACCTCATGATTATTGTTACAGGGCAAAATTCCAGTGTTGCCGCTGAACATCAGTCACCATATTTGTTTTGTCACACCACACCTGTCCTTGTTACGGAGAATAATCCATCTAAATAAATCACATTACCTTGCCACCATGCAGCATGCAGCTCTAGAGCGCAGATATGGGAGTCTGGGTAACAAGTTTCAATTAGAGGATGGATATGTGTGTGTAGGGTAAGGGGTCTGTTAAGGGGTTCTGCTTTCCTGTACTGAGGGGTAATTTGTCTCCATTAAAATACAAGACATTAGAGTTTTGCTGGGGACTGAGTGTGAAGAGCAGTTTATGCCAAGAGCCTGTTCAATGACAACAAGTTTCAAACAGCATTAATTGCAAATAAGCTACGTAACTGAATAGAAGTATAACGTGGGTACTGAAGTCTTATCTGATCAGGGTCAAACTTCTCAAAATCACTGATTTCATGACAGAGTGTAACTGTTTGAAACCACCAAACCGTTTGTGTTAAGATGTTAAAATTTACAAATCTCTCTCATGCATTTTTTTTCTCCATAGTTATTTCCAGAGACAGGTCCACGACAGGGGGGAACCAGGCTCACCGTCACTGGAGAGAACCTGGGGCTGCAGTTTAGAGACATTGAGAGCGGAGTCAGACTGGGGAAAGTGCCATGCATTCCTATTGAAGAAGAATATGTCAGTGCAGAGAGGTAGGCTTCATATTAAAGAATGCATGAATTTCCCCAAATGCAACCAGACGCCATGATGTATTTGGTTCCAAAATTGTGCTACAAATCCTTCTTAGTCCAGTCAAAAGTGCTATAGAGCAGAGAATTGTAGTGATCATTTAGGATAATCACTTTCTCCAAAAACGGGGATGAGGAAATTCACACTGTGAACATAGAGTAATGTAGGTAGAGAAACTAAGAGAGCTCAGATCAGTACAGTGTCTGATTATGAATTTTCTGCACAAATGAGCCTCCGTACACATGTTTGAACCTGAATATACACATGAGGAAATGCATCAATTGGATGCTGCACCAACTATTGCCTCTCCAGGCGCACCTCGTAGCATGACAGTGAAGTTAGCTTCTTATTTGAAATCTCCATTCCATTTTGCCGGAATACAACTGCTGTACCATTTAAAGTGGATCTGAAAATGTAAATATGAGTTTATCTGTGTGATTGCGTGTTTTCAGTTCCACTGCCACTAGTCTCAACTGTTAACTGATTTATAAATGTCCACGATTTTCTTGATGTATTAATATCTTATCTCTTTGTAGTGACACTATGATGCTATTGGTCATTCTTTGTTTTACAGAATTGTGTGCCAGCTGAACGATGCTACAGGGTATCGTGTGCAGGAGGCCCAGGTAGAGGTGTGTGTTAGGGACTGCCTGGCCGACTACAGGGCACTGTCACCTCGAGCATTTACTTTTGTGGTAAGCCACACATAATATGGCACTGGTAGTCAAAAATAGTAGAGTAGTAATGATGATGTTTTACAGTTTTGCTTCAGGTTGTTCGGGTTGGTCGAATGATGCTTGTGGACTGCAGTTTTAAAATAATGTCACAGATTCTCGACTGTAATGAGAACTGGATTTTGACTTGACCACAACACAAAATATGCCACACCACAAAGTGTCAAAGTGTAATTTGTAATAATGATGACTTTTATAAGCAGGTGGAATACTTTTGCAAGGCAATGTATCTTTCACATAAATGTGCTTTTACAGAGCTGGAGGTTACTCATACCTTGGGCACTGATATTCTCCCATGCCATGACAGACCTTTGTTTTAGATCTTTACACTGGTAAAAATCTGGTTGGTCTTATACTACTTTGGCCCAGAGAACACAATGTCCATTATTTCTACAAACGGAAAGATTGCCTTGTTACACCAAAATACAACTTTTTATTGTCTAGTACCACCTTAACTTGCATTTGTGGATGCAGCAATAGACCGTGTTTATTGAGAATCTTTTGATAATTATATGTATTATAGAGGGTGAGAGGTTTCATTAAAACACACGTCAAAGTGGATTTGCAAATTACTGCTTTCCGTTTTTATTTTAATTTTTATTTACTGTCTTTTTTGGAATTACATGTAATTTCCAAAGCAAAAGGATGGTATAAAATAAGACTGCATTGAAATCATATTTTATGTTGCATGCTGGAATGTCCTCTGTTATTCTTGGAAAGGGTCAAAGTGATATAAACTAGTTCTAGTGAACCAGAAAACATGGCATTTTCTTTTTAAACGGGGTCTTAAAAATGGAGACTTTTTTTGTACCAAAGTCCATGGTTGCACTATGTGTGTACATGTCGACAAAGTAACTAGTCATCAAAGCAATCAGCTATCTGCATCACACATCACACGTCACAAGACTTTTAGAGCATATAGGGACTGGATTGAAGCAGTCAGCAGCAAATGAACAGTATAGAATAACACATACCAATTAGTTGTCTGTTTTTGTTTTGACAGTTTTAATGATTTCCTGCTCCTACACTTCATGTAGAAACAAATCTCTGTGGTTGACCATTTTACATGTTAGACCAGTAACCTCTTCTAGTCAAAGTAGGCAGTTCGTGGTCACATTGAGTGACAGAAGCCACTAATCCATGGCTAATGCTAGCCATGTTGATCTGTTTTTTTGTTAATTAACCTCAGACCTCAGACTGTTACTTAACCTCAGTCTTACAATTGGACTCGGTCTCAGATTCAGTCATTTGAGACATGACAAAATGTGGGGTGTTCTATTAATTAGCAGTGTCCCCTGTATTACACTTGCCCGCCCTGCCCTCTGAATATTTGTGCTATTCACAAAATGTCAGATATGGCTCACATGATGTGTTCAATAATATGACAAAACCATGCAATTCAATTTACATCATATAGAACACTTTCTTAGGTTTCAACAGCTACTAAGGTGATTAAAAACATTAAAAAGGTTTTATGTTTTGGGAAGTATTAGAATTATATCCAGTCAAGTCAAAATTAAGCCCTTCACAGATATCTGTTACTTGTAATCTCAGACCAAACAATACAAAATAAACCAGGTTCCTTTGCATTTCTGCTATACATTTCAAGCTGGTTTTGTTCACAGTATCTATGATAAACAGATCTCAGTATACATGTAAGCAGTAGTCTGCTTTTACATTTGCACTCTACTTGTATAAACTGTGTTGCTCGCTGGTGACAATGATTTAATACTGGTAACGTGACACTTGATTCAACACCGTGTGATTTACCCACAACACAATTTAAGAACACTTTCCTACTAAAATTCTCATTTTTCCAGACCCCATTCTTCACTCGCGTGCAGCCATCTCAGGGACCTCTCTCTGGGGGCACCAGAATCACCATTGAGGGCAACCACCTCAATGCTGGCAGCTCTGTGGCTGTTAACATTGGTCGCCAACCCTGTCACTTTAAAAAGTGAGTGCTGGTCTGCAACTGTCTATTTTGCTTGGTTTGTTCCTTCTGTTTTTTCTTATTTCTCTCTTTTTTTTTCTTCCTTTTTATTCATTCTTAGATTGAGATATCCTTAGAATTGAGAGTAGATGTCTGCACAAGGTGGGCTGACCTGTTGATCCTTGCGTGATCTGTACAATAATTGGCAGGCAGGATTGATTTTGAGGCACTGTGGTCATTGCGAGTAAACTGCCAATGAGTTGCAGGCTCGCATGGCAGGGTATTATAGCTGGCTGGCTAGATGGGGTGGGTGGATTAGTAATTGGACAATTACTAACTGCTTGTGGAAGAAAACAGGAAAGCAACTAATAAGATGTAATTAACATATGCAGCAAAACGCATGATGCTATATAACATCCAGCAAATAGCTTATGGACAAAATCATACTGGTTTTTTTGCCCACGACAATTGCTTTGACCTCTTACTGTGTCACAGCATGTGTCAGCATTTGTTTTGGTTTTAATTTATTTTCAACTTACTTGGAGAGGTCTTGTAAGTAATTAGGTAATACTGTAATGCCACAAATAATGTCAGTAGCAAAGCTAGGATGTGGTGCTACCTGCTTTCATGTCATGTGAACAGCATTGTAATTATTGCTTATTGTGTGGTGCTATGTACAAGTACACATGGCTTTGTTAAACCTAAAAAAACTATGTTTGTTTTTTGTGGCTCGGTCCATGGTACGATGGGTATGGAAGCTTTTTCCACATATTGCAGGGGCTGCGTGGAGGTGTCAAATTCAAATGTTGCTATTCAAATGTATGTGTATAATTATCTATTTAATTAAAAGTTATACAGTGCATTACATTCACATTTGTTTTACATTCTGTATTGACAGTTTTCAAAATGCATCATGCATTATATTTGTTATCTCTATCTTTCTCTCCTCTCTCCCTCTCTTTCTCCTCCTCTCTTCTCTCTTCCTCTGAATGTCTGTTAGAGCACCATTCACAATTTCATGTATAAATAAACAACTAAATATAAATTATTAACTAATTAATTAACCTTCTCATTGTATTTAATCATATTGTACATTTCTGAAAGATCTCTCTAAAAACCCCAAAGCTTCTTTATTAGTTTTATTTTTCTTTTTTAAATTTCTCTTAATTCATCACCTCCATCACTTCAACATTTCTATCTCTCTCTCTCTCTCTCTCTCTCTGTCTGTCTGTGCTGTTGTCAGAGGGTTTCTGGGGCTTGCATTGTGAAATGGGTTCCCATTTGTTGTAGCAACATTGCAGGCACATCTCTCATAAATGAATGAGAGAGAGAGAGAGAGAGCGTGAGCATGAAAGATGCACAGACTTCCGATGTCAATCATAGTGCTATATTTCACCATTAAAGAGGTGTTGTGATATTTTCAGGCACCACTGTGACATAGAGCTAGACCCAAAAAAAACAGCTTGAAAAAAAGTTGATTGTCGTTAGAAATATTTTAATTTGACCTTGTCTCTTTTCCCAGGAGGAATACTAAAGAGATAGTTTGTGTGACCCCAGCTGGAGTGACCCCAGGAAGTACTCCAGTTATGGTGGACATTGATGCTGCAGAATTAAGAAACCCTGAAGTGAAGTTCAACTACACAGAAGATCCTACAGTCTTACGTATAGAGCCAGACTGGAGTATTGCCAGGTAGGCCACACTAATGAATAATGTTTCCCTTTCACTTTAGCTGGGAGGTTATGTCCTTGTGTTACTGTGCTGTAAGTACGTTGGTGACTAAATCAGTAAGTGTTTACTCTGGAATTTCAATCAGGTAAATTAGCAAATCTCTTTAGTGTTCTATTTACTTAAGAACTAGTGATGACTTTGCCCCTATGCACATAGTCTATGTTGCTACTGAATATATTATTATATACCCCTGACTTCAATCCTAATGAGCATCTGTGGAGCACCCATAAAAGGAAGATCTGTGAGACTGGGTGGCAGTATACCTCAAAACAGCAGCTCTGGAAGGCAATACAGGCATTCCTCACAAGAAATACAGGTAGACGTTATACATGGACTTACAATTTTACTGGATGAGATATTTGTTGAAGTCATCTAAAAATAGGCTCACATATCAATATGTAACATTCAACATGGTACCACAGCTGGTACATTTTGTTTTTGGTTTTGTTTGTTAATGTAGTCTTTTGTATGTCAAAATCAATTAATCATCCTTTATTCGAACTCGGGGTATATTGAGGGTTACCCTCATTTACAGTGTAGCGGAACATTGTCCAAACAAACAGGGATTGAAAACAGTACATATACTTTTATAATTAAATAATTAAATATAAATATAATTTATAAACCAATTATATAATTAGAATTTATAAACCAATACATATGGCCACAAGCTTAATTATAAGCTTGTTAGAAAGAAATAAAAATGAATCAAGCCTACCAATTATACTATAAAAAAATTAAAGATTTTAATAAATGAAAGTGAATAAACAAAATAGTAGGAATAGAGAATAATAATAATGATAAAAATAATAAAAATGGAAAACAAACAAAAAATACCAATAAATAAATAAGAAAGTAATATAAATAAATAAATAAATAAAATAAAACTGTACAACTAAAATAGGTTAAAAAGTCAACTAAAACACTTTCAGGCTGAGTATGTGTTATGAGTTATAAATGGTCTAGTGACAGCGGTGAATGAAGTTTTAAAGAATCTACTATCTTAATAAATTCCAACTTGCTGTTGTACTGCAGCAGATTTTTTTCCCCAGTTCAGTAAAAACTCTCGAGACATGAAGGGTGATCCAGTCACTGGAATGAGTTTGATAATTCCATTTTTTTAAGGAAAGAATTAATGTGATGTAAAATGGCATATGGCCAGTGAACGCTCTGTAGATGAACAGAAGCCATTTTTTCCCATCGCACTACCAGAGAAGACCAGCCTACTGTCTAATACAGTGTACAATGATGAGTACTGTAGGGGTCTCAGAGCTGTATGAAAGATTAAGTCTAAGCACTTGAAGCTATTTGCTGAAGTACGTCTGTATATTATATCGATGTAACCGTTTATTGAAAACAAAGTACTCTAGACGATCCTTTTTGTAGTGTGCACTGGGAAGCACACTTGGTTTTTGATACAGAAACCAAGCTTATGTCTTAACTAGTTTACAGATATGATATTTAAATGTATTTTTTTCATCCAGCCATATGCCAAGGTGCTTGTATACATAAAGTCTTTCAATTATGGATCCCTTCAGGGTTGTAAGACTTAGCAAATTAAAATCAAAGTTAGTATTTCTGGAAAACTGCATGATTTTTCTGGATTTAATGCTAGTCTATGCTTAAGGAGAGCTGAATGTAATGCATTAAAAGAGCACTTTAGTTTTTCCATTGCTGCCTGTATAGAATCAGCAGAGCAGTATAAAACTCTGTTATTTGCATTTAGGTGTACTTTACAGTCTGGAATAGAAATGGGAATATTGTTATAGTATATATTGAATAGAACCGGACTTAATATGGAACATTGTGGTACCCCTTTAGTTACAAGCAGTAGCTCAGATTTGTGGTGCCACACACCGGTGCCTATCTGAAAAGTAATTCTGTAACGAGCATGTGACTTTATCATCAAAGCCAATGTTTTGCAAGCTTTTTAAGAGAAGGGAATGATTAACTGTGTCAAAAAAATGGGCAGTGCAGTGCTTCTTTCTGTCTAGGGCAGTAAAAAATGTCAAAACAAGTGTGATAGCAGAATTAGTGCTATGATTTTCTCTGAAACCAGACTGAAAGCTGCACAAAACAGAGTTTACATAAAGGAATGTCTTGAGTTCATAATTCACTAGGGCTTCTAATATGTTGGCTAAGCATGACAGTTTCGAAATAGGCCTGTAATTACTAAGATCTGATGCTTCTCCACCCTTTTGTAATGGAATGACATGAGCTGTTTTACTGAGCTGTTTTTTGTGCAGTAGTGTGAGTTAAAAACGTGACGAAGCTCATTTCTGTCAGAGATAGAGCACTCTTCAAGTGTAGCATTGGTTAGGATAGGTAATGCTTTGTTTTTAAGAGAATTTACTTCCTTTCAGAAATTGTCAGGGTTTGAAGAGCAGTCAGTCGTTAGCTGGAGATAATTATCTGATTTTGCTTCTTATAATGGTAGAAGTACATTTGTTCCCTATTTGCCTAAATGTAAGCCAATTGTCTCAGTATCTTTTTTGTCTGGCAAGGGTCCAAGCTTTATTTCTTGTTCTTGTTCAGTGTCAAAATTTCTGGACTGAGCCAGGGATTAGAACGATTTTTGATTCTGAACCCAGCCTGTTGGGGTGGATCCCATCATGTCTTTAAAATGAGGGTGTGACGCCAGAGAGACTAAGCAGATGCGAGCAGAGTAAAAAGACAAGCGAGGTTTATTATTAACAAAGCAGTAGTGCTAGGCAATACAGGCTGGCAGTAATAAACAGAGAAGCACAGTAGCGGACATACCGGGGATAGCGAAGAACAGATCAAAGACAGTCCGAGATCAAAGCCAAAAAGCAGTTTGACTAGGCTACCAAATCTGAAGAAGACGAGAGACAAAAACGAGATAAACACTCGAGAGAAAAAGTGGAAACACAGAGGAGCAAACGATAGAACAAACAGCTAAGTAAGCAACCGAAGAAGCAAGAGACAAGGAGGCAGCATAATGAGGAACACGTGTGAGTTTAGAACTCTGGAGATGACGAGTGTATGCGATTGGTAGAAGCGGAGCACGTGATCGTGGCGTCTGCGGATTGGAGTCCGAAGGAGCAACGCAGTCCGGGGAAACACCGGGAAGCGTGACAGAGGGATGGTGCCAATAAAAGTCATATTAGAGAGACAGGTTTTTTGAGCCAGTCATGTAAACTTAAAATGCAACTGAAACGCCCTGCACCTTTTCCCAGTGGAGATATATATATATATATAGAAGTACATAAAACAGAAGTACATAGAAGTAATATATATATATATATATATATATATATATACTTTTTTTTTTTTTACAGTGCTTTAAGGATGACAGCAAGCATGTGAAGTCTCTTTTCAGCAGTTCTGAACCCTGTTCTTTAGTGTTATTAAAGTCAGTGTATATGACAACACAGCGGTTTTGACTTTGCTCCAAGCCAAGTCCATGGGTTTTCGACTTCAGTAGCAACCACACAGGGAATGTTAGCCCCATTGGAGGTAGTGTAAACGACGTGAGCAGTCTTCATCCAGTGTTTCACTTGAAATTATTCCAAAGTTTTTTCAAATACCTTCAGAGATTTTGGACATTCTCACAGCAGGTGTGCTGGCTATGCTTGGCCTGTTGAATAACTGGTGGAAGGGCCGGAAACTAGGGTCGCTGATGCGGCTGAGACGGCGAGGGTTCAATACACTGCTACTGTTTTACTCTCCCAGAGTTTTCATCTTTATTTGTGGTAGGTGTTTATGACAGATAAACTAGACAAATACACAGACGATGTGATGTCATACATCAATTTCCATAAGGACAGCTGTGCTTCAACTAAAGCATATGTGAAATACAGCAACGACTAACCATGGTTTTCACCTGTGGAGGGAAAAGGAGGCAACAAAACAAAGCTGAAAAACAAGCTGAAAATCACATTGTGGCCTCCTTCAGGAGGCATTGAAGAGATCACCAGCTACAGAATGAGAAGGACTCCAGTTCTCCTGAAAGATCACCAGCTCAATAGTGCACTGAATGAGTTCTCTTGCAGATTTGAATGCACAAAGGACAATCTTCAGACTTTCTCTGCCAGTCAACCACACTCCTCTCCTCTGCCCCTTGCTAATCTACCCGTTAGCGTGCAAGACCTTAACAGACCTTTCAGCAGGCAGAAGGTGAGAAAAACCCTGTGGACAGAGTCTCTCCATCCACCCTAAAACACTGCTGTGACCAAGTAGCATCGATTTTCACCAACATGTACAACAAATCACTAGAGCTCTGCTCTGTTCTCTGTTCCCACGTTTTAAAACATCTACCGTAATTCCAGTCCCAAAAAAAATAACATTACTGGACTTAATGGCTACGGGCCTGTTCCTTGACCTCTGTAGTCATGTAGTCTTTGTAGTCATGAACACCTTTAAACGCCTGGTCTTAGCCCACCTGAGAACTATCCCTTTAAATAAAGTTGAAAACTTTACATTTTCTAGTAAGTAAACATTTAACAACTCAGTTGTAGGTTTGAATATGGCCTGAAGTGAAAAATTGATGGATCTATGCCTGACTTTTGCAATCGTAACATCTGGAAAGTTTCTAAAAAATATTACTGTCAACTATATTACTGTCAATAGCATGTAAACATGCCTGACAATCATGTTTTAACAGAGGAATGAAAGTAGAAAAGGATCCAGGGAAGTTATTTCATTACTTGTAGTT
This sequence comes from Semaprochilodus insignis, assembly GCA_034552555.1. Taxonomy (NCBI): domain Eukaryota; kingdom Metazoa; phylum Chordata; class Actinopteri; order Characiformes; family Prochilodontidae; genus Semaprochilodus; species Semaprochilodus insignis. The sequence goes on along the minus strand of CM067492.1, from coordinate 11,153,861 downwards.
TTACCACTGATTTGTTTGTTGTTGTCATACTGGCTGTCGTATTCTGGCTGTTATCTTATTTAGCATGTCCAGTTGTGTGGTAGTGTTTCTTACGCTTACTCTAATGATTAGATACCTCATTCAGGTATCGTACATGTATCGAAATCTGACAATATCCGAGATATGACATCTAAGACACAGCACACAAAAGCAATACCAATACCAAAATCAAATGTATCTGTGTTTTGTTTACAATGGCAAAATATTTTTCCCCTTTGTCGATAGAAAGGATGTGGAGTTTCAAACAAGTTGCTGCTGATGAGCTCCTGATGATCATCAGGGGTTCCCTGTGTGCTTCAGTTAGTATTTGATCAAAATTTAAGGTAAAATTTTAAAATGTAATAACATAGAATTAAGCTAATGAAATATAACTCAGTTTGCAATACAAATTGTGACACTGTGCGGAATATAAACAAAAACAATGCAATGATGTATAGATCTTTTGACACCCTTACTTAAATTCAAAGACTGTACAAAGACAGCATAGCAAGTGTAGAAGTTAAATGATATAAAAAGAGAAATTAAATTTGTTTTTTAGAAAAGAAATGTCCATTTGGACGTATGTTTACCACTGTGTTCATCGTCTATTCCTTCAACAACACTCTGTAAGCATTTGGGAACTGATGAGAACAGTTGCTGTAGTTTTAAAAGTTAAATGGTTTGTCGTTCTTACATGATATTAAATTTCAGGGGTTTTTTTTAAAGTTCAGGTTCTCCTTTGTCATATTGTTGGTTTCATAATGCACCAAATGTTTTTTGGTGTGTGACAGGTCTGGACTGCAGGCAGGTGAGTTTAGAACCCTGACTTTTTTTTTTTTTAACTACAGAGGCATACTGTTGTCATACGTCCAGAATGTGGTTTAACTATCTTGTGAAATAAGCAAGGCCTTCCCTGATACAAACGTCAGCATAATTATGCAAGTCTCCCATGCTGTGTACACTAATGCAGTCCAGTATCATCACGGATGCTGGCTTTTGAACTGTGCGCTGATAAGCCGAATGGTTGCTCTCCTCTTTAGCCTGGAGGATGTCGTGTCCATGATTTCCCAAAAGAACTTCATACTTTGATTCATTGGACCACAGGACAAGTTCCACTTTGCCTCAGTTCATCTTAAATGAGCTCGGGCCCAGACAGGGTGGCAGCATTTCTGAATCCTGTTTGTTTATGGTTTCTTCTTTGTATTAGTTTTAACCTGCATTTGTGGGGCAGCCACAAACTGTCTTCACAGACAGTGGAAGTGTTCCTGGGCTCATTCGGTGATTTCTGCTACAGAATCGTATCTGTGTTTACTGCAATGCCACCTTAGGGATTTGAAGATAATCCAACAATAGTTTCCGCCCTTGAGTTCTTCAGATTCTGTGAACCTTTTAATGTCATTATGTATTATAGATGATGAACTTTGTTTGCTGTGTTCGGTTGAGAAACTTTGTTCTTGATTTGTTGCACTATTTTCTTGTGCAGTCTTTCGAAGCGGAGAACCCCTCCACATCTTCACTGAAAGACTCAGTCTCTCTGTGATGCTCTTTTCACAGTATTCCCAGTCCTGTTACTGACCTATTGCAAATTAATCTCATTAGCTGTGAGACATTCCACAAGGTGTTTTTTTTATTGTTACACAATTTTGCCAGTCTTTTGATGCCCCTGTCCCAACCTTTTTGTTCCTGGCATTAAATTTAAAATGGTCAAAAAAAAAATTCAAGACACAAAAAGAGTTTCAACATGTGATATGTTGTGTTTCTGCTATTTCCAATTAGGTTTAGCAATAATAAAATAATTTCCACATCATCGGATTTCATTTTTTGTTTGCATTTTGAACATCGCCCCAACTTTTTTTTAGAAACAACGTTGTAATACAAAAGCTAAACAAATGGCTTTGTCATGGGAAAGATGTTCCTGGCAAATTCCAGAGTAACACCAGGCATTCTTTGGTAGAGAGTGGTGTGGGCTACCACAATAACCTAGCCAGCAAAATGCAAAAAATCTGAACCAGATGAACTTTCTGCTTAGCCTTTTAAATGCTATCCTTGAAAACCTCATTTACATGACCAAAAGCAGTCTATAAAATATCAGTTCATTATTGCAAATAATTAAGTTTGAACTGATTTACAGTAATAATCTTATGTGTTTGTATGTGCACGCAGACAGGTGCATGTGTTTGTGCTGATGCCAGTGCGTCCAGTTACTGTCACCCGTGGTCTGTTTGTAGTACTATGCCCTCAATGGGAATCCCTCAGCTGAGTAATTGAAATAAAACAAAATCCCTTACAGGCTTCTTAAGCTTCTCCCCTACAAAAAGACAAAACATGCATAGCATACAAAGCTCTGTCTTAAAGCCCCCTACTTCTTGGATGCATGATGTGTCTTATTTAGACCATTTAATTTCTGTATTTCACAGAACATATCCTACATCGACAAGTGTTCTTTTTGTGTTAAAAATCAAGAAAGTATTAATCATAAAAGACATTTTATACATTTTAAATAAGGTCTGTACATGAATGTAAATGTATCTTGTCCTCAGCATGAGATCACAATGTCAGAATGCCAAAAAAAGGTTTTACAAATTCTACAAATGCATAAATATAAATGAATATGTGTTTATATGAAAATAAAATAAATAGACAAATGCATGAAGTGAACTTAAATTATTTTAAAATTATATTTTCCTTATCTGTGTCTATCAATTGCGTCCTGAGTTTTCATGACCACTGTCATTTTTTTTTTTTTTTGTAGAGTAAATCAGGCAGTGTCATGGTCAGCTATAACCCACTTTCTGCAACAGTATGCAACAGTAGGATACTTGGTCTTCTAAGTCTTCTAAGTCAATGTTATGATATTTTAAACAAGGTTTATCACTGCGCTCACTGCACTGCTGCTTTAACCATTGGGGTCTGTACATGCTGTAAGTTTTCATCCTGTATCTTAGCCTCACTACAAAGGAGTACCAATTATTCCCTCATCACTTAGCATCGTATGCCCCCTTTATGTCAAAAAGCTGTTCAGCTGTTCCTTGCTTTTGAAAGTTCTTTACTGGCCCTGATTGTGCTTAATGGTAGTTCCAACTGCTGCTTTCTTTTTTGTAGCCATTCTCCAATCATCTACTTTTTTTTCTAATTTAAGATGAGGGCTTTTAGGTTGATAGATGACCAAGAATTTTACCTGTGTATTATCTCATATTCATACCAAGGGAAAACAGTGGTTGTAGACAACAATGAAGTTCCTAGCCACTAAAAGCAACATCAAGAAGCATGTTTCACCAAGGTTTTATTTATAGTATATAGGGTGACAAAATATTTTGATATCATATCATATCAAATGATATCATTGGATGTATTACCTTTATTTGATCAATGTTTTGCCAGTTGGGTTACAATATTTCTGGTGTTCTTTGTAATTTCTTACTATAAAGTGATTTATAGCCAAATAAGGTTTTTTTTGAGTGGGAGTGTGCATCAATCATTTCAAGTCAAGAGGTCTGTTTTTAGAACTTTCATCTTGTATTATACTCAGACATGGTCCTCAAATGTCAAGAGGACAATATTGTAGTACAGCTTGTAGTACAGTAACACAAATATCTTATGTGAAACAGTCTCACTGTGTTATATTACTGTTTACAGTAGTATTTATGGAAGGGTTTTATTGAACCTATTGATGAAGTGATCGGTTTAATTTGTCATTACATCTATACATTTCTCTCTGATAGTGGTGGAACTCCTCTGACCATCAGTGGTACCAATCTGGCCACTATCAAAGAACCAAAGATTCGTGCCAAGTATGGAACTGAAGAGTCTTTCCATGTGTGTATACTTTACTATTGTTCACTTATGATCACTACATATGGTCTTAATAACAAATGTGCCAAAAGGGGTTCTTTATCGCAGTGCCATTGAGAACTACTTTGGTTCCCTGAAAAATCACCTGGGGGATTTTTGTGTGAGAAGGTTTTAAGAAGTGTAAGTTTGAGATGTGTAAGTTTGTCTATACCAGTTATACCATCTTTTTTTAGCAGTGCAAAGAAAGTCCTTATTGTCCTTTCCTATCACATTACCATCATGTAATTTACACATTATTATTCATTGTCATGTATCTTCTTTCTTGTCTCATTCTTTAGCTTCTTTAAGTGTCTACCTCTATCTTGTGCTAGAGGTCAGACCTTCACTTACTCACAACTATTCAGGTTTCACTGTAAGGTGTCAGAGCGTCTGCCTGTCTGTTTGCTGCTACAGTGCCCCGTTTCTTTTTTCCCATAGCTAATAAAGCACTGTAAAAGAAGCATGAAATCCTCCTCAGGCAGCTTAACCTTTAGAATGTCACAGGATAAGTGGGGGAAAGTGTTCTCTTTGTCTCTGGTACCAGGAGGCATAGCTGAAACATGCACTGAAACAACATAAACATTCATATTCAAACAAAACTCTCAGGAGAGAATATGGTTTGCTTTAAAAGTTTAATTATTTATGCTTCTCTCCATTTCCTCCTCTGTCCCTTCCCATCACACGCATGCTCCTCAGAACTGCACAGTCTACAATAATTCTGTTATGGTGTGCCTGGCACCATCAGTGGCTCACTCTGAGAGAGGCTTTGCAGAGACTGGCAGCGGACCGGATGAGATTGGTTTCTACATGGATAATGTCTATGCTGTCATGGTGGTGAATGAAAGTTTCAGCTACTATCCGGATCCGGTGTTTGAACCCCTGAGTCCAACTGGCATACTGGAACTCAAACCTACCTCACCTCTCATACTCAAAGTAAGACTTGCCTCCCTGACTTTTTTTTTTTTTTTAAATTGTGCTGTGGTCAACAGAGGCTTCAGCAAAAATACAATTCTACAATTTATAGGGATGAAATTTGTAATTTGTCAGTTGTTAAAGTGTGTTTGAGAATAACATTAAATCTGTAAAACAAATTAGAGAAAACTCATTTAATATGCTGTCCGGTCCACTCTGTTAGTGTGCCTACTAGTCTGTGCTGATTCTGTGGTTGTCTAAAGGTTTCTATTTTTGCACTTTAGCTTCTTATAGTATAGTTTCACACCAAAGGGCTGATCCATGATGCTGCATGCTCACCTACTAATGAAAGCCTTTCTGTTCTTAGAATTCACTGGCGGGAGTGAAGAATTTATGTGTTAAGTTCATAAAAAAGTGCAAATTTATTAACAAAACCTTTTTACTTGTACTTAATCCCCTTATTGGAGAAGAATACATGAGAGACAAAACAGCCCAGCGTATTAGCAAAATTTTGAGAAACAAGAAAATGCAATTTGGTAAAAATAATTTTCGAGATGCATCACATTCTCTATGCAATTAATTTATCGTCTAATTTTAGCTAGGGTTGGTGGTGCAAGCAACAGAAAGAGGGAGACAGAAAGAAATATGCCTTTAAAAAGAATATGTAATTTTAAGGAACCCTTTCGTCCTGTGCATTTGAGTAGTGGATGGGAGAGATTTTTTTTAGCAGCCAAACTTTGTCCTGTCACCATAGTCCCTTTTCCAAAGACAGAATTGTGTTGGGCATAAATAAGGCCAAATGCATCAAGCATTTTGTTGCAGATTCCGGGAGCGAATTGGACACATCCTGCCTATTTGTTTTTGTACAAAGCTGACACGTAGTCTAAAAACACTTCAGCAACTAGCAGTTTTTTGCAAAATGCCTTTCCAAGACTTAAACAAATATGCACCACGTTTTTTCTTTTTTTGCCCAGTGTGCTGTTTTGATTAACTACAGCCTTAGTAAAGAACCTTAATTTCATATGCATTTTGAGTGGTTACTGGAGTTTACTCAAATTGTCTCTGCCCCTGAGCTTATACATGCTCTTATCATAAATTGTTTTCAGATGGAAGGTAAAATTTACCTTAATTTTCTGTTATCAGTCTGGATAAAGTGACGCTCAGTCTCTTCTTTTCCTTCTTTTCTTTACTCAAGGGCCGTAACTTGTTTCCTGCCGTACCAGGAAGCTCCAGACTTAACTACACCGTGCTGATAGGGGAGACTCCGTGTGTATTGACCTTATCTGAGACTCAGCTCCTGTGTGAGTGGCCCAACCTCACTGGCCAACATAAAGTCACCGTATGTATGCTTTTAGCATTTCCTCAGACTTATTACTCATTTAATTGTTTTGTAGGAGCATTCTGTCAATTTGTTGCGTATCATCTGATACAAGAGCTTTCCAAACAACCAGTTCTTAGAGTTCGTAGAGTTATTAGAGGTAAAAATACTTCACTTTTACATGTTACTCTGTCCTTTAAAATTCACAAGTTGAAAAATAGAAATGTCTCTCCATGTTGTCTGTGTATGGGGTGGTTTAGGGTGCTGTGAGACAGGGCCAGGGAGAGGGGGCACAGCTTTCCACTCTCCTTGTGGAAAATGACCTACATACAGCCATTACCTAGTAGGCGGCTGGCAAGGGGAATCATCTGTGGAAGTTTTCCATGTGCAAGTGTGTGTTGGGCATCTGTTGTATGTTCTATCAGGCATGCAGCTCTGTTGCTAATGTGACAAGCCTTTTTAGAATGTTTCAAGTAATTCTGCATTAATTTTTTTTTTTTTAATTTTGTCAGCCCTTATCAACCAACCTTTATTTTGACTTGGAGGTACATTGAGGGTGACCCTCATTTTCAGTGTAGCCAAGCATTTACAGTGAACAGGGATTGATTAAAAAAAAAAATAGATAGAAATAGTATTTAATCACAATAAAATAACAACAAATAAATTTAAGCAAGCTAAGCACATTAAAGGAAGCAATTTAAACATATAATGTAACTAATAAAAACGATCAAATTAAGATTTAATTAATAAGAGTTTGAATAAGAAGATTAAGAAGGTAAAAATAAAAATGAAAATAAACACATCTACGAAAAGTTTTTTTTAAAAGAGGAAAACAATGTAGCAGAGAAGATGAAGAAAATGAAGCTAAAACTAACTATGAGAATAAATAATTAGAATAAAATAATGAAGAACAGAGCGTAAAGGAAAATAAAATAAAGTGATGAGATTAATGTAAAATAAGAACAAGATTAATCAAGCCAAAAAAAGCTAAAACTATCATACAGCCAAAATAAAATATAAAAGTAAAAAAAAAGCAGTAATAACACTAATAAAAGTAAATAAATAAATAAAAAGCAAGATCTAAAAAGTATAATACTTAAGATTAGGTAAAACGGGTACAAGCTGAGTGAAGTTGGCTAGAAAATAAAAGTTTAAAATGATTAAGTGACACCAGTGAGCTGAGCTTTAGAGATTCCTGTAGTGAATTCCATCTCACTGCTGCACTACAGCTAAAAGCAGATTTACCCAGTTCAGTAAAAACTCTGGCAGCTGATCCAACTACTAGAGAGCGTCTGATAATTACGAACTGATGTATGCTGGCATAGGACCGGAGAGTGTTTTATAAATAAAAATAAACCAATGCGTTTCCCGTCGTGCTGATAATGAGGGCCAACCAGCCTTTTCATACAGATCACGGTGATGAGTTCTATAGGAGTCTCCGGTGATGAACCTCAGTGCAGAGTGCTATACTGAGTCTAGTGGTATATTCTGAGACTCTTTCTAGGGCTACCCTCTAGAAGTCGACAAGTCGACGAGTCGAATCGTCAGTCGGAGACCCTTTAAGTCGACTGAGACCTTCAAGTCGACTGACAACAGTGATGAATGGTTTTTTTTTTCGTAAAACAGACAAAAGCTTACAAAAATGCACAAGAACTTTAAGAATTTCAAAAGACATTTTAATAATTATTAAAAGAGGAATAATAAATATATATTTAAGTTCTAACTGGGCTATGACGCTTGCTTGCTAAAAATTAAATCCACGTGACAACGTGCACCGGCGGTTCAGCGTTGAAGGAAGCTAAAGCTGTGAAACACGGGTGGAACGATGTCTCAGAGAAAGTCTAAAGTGTGGAGGCATTTTGAACTTTTAAAAGAGAAACCAAATAAAGTTGAATGCAACCTCCCGACATTATTGGTAAGTAAATTAGGCCGCTATTCAATTGTGGCCTTTCAAATGTGACAACAGGCGGGTGAAGAGCAGGTGGGTGAAGTTACGATCAGGTTA
>CM067492.1:11132429-11145730 GCA_034552555.1 Semaprochilodus insignis | reverse complement strand
GTTTTTTTTTTCGTAAAACAGACAAAAGCTTACAAAAATGCACAAGAACTTTAAGAATTTCAAAAGACATTTTAATAATTATTAAAAGAGGAATAATAAATATATATTTAAGTTCTAACTGGGCTATGACGCTTGCTTGCTAAAAATTAAATCCACGTGACAACGTGCACCGGCGGTTCAGCGTTGAAGGAAGCTAAAGCTGTGAAACACGGGTGGAACGATGTCTCAGAGAAAGTCTAAAGTGTGGAGGCATTTTGAACTTTTAAAAGAGAAACCAAATAAAGTTGAATGCAACCTCCCGACATTATTGGTAAGTAAATTAGGCCGCTATTCAATTGTGGCCTTTCAAATGTGACAACAGGCGGGTGAAGAGCAGGTGGGTGAAGTTACGATCAGGTTAGCACTGACATTTCTCATTTCTCAGAAAAAGTCTGGAGGAGCTTTTGAAGAAGAGAATCCGAACAAATTCAAGCTAATTCTGCTCGTCATTTAGTCAGACATCGAACACTGCTTCAAACGAGTGAGTTGACTTTCGCTTTAGACATAATGGCTGTTTGAGGTGAAGGAAAAAAGGACCGAAGACGTTTGTTTTATTATAATTCCATTATTTTAGAACCTAAATTACAGATATTTTTATTTCTTCGTTTACAGCTAAGATTATTTTTATTTAAAGATAAGTACAGTCACTTATTATGCCTGCCTATAAACGAGAAATAATTATTTCAGCGCAGGTGATATAATAGTTAAACGGTTCAGGTCTACCATTCTTCTTTTCATCTAAAAATAATTTAAATATTGACTAATTTGGTTTTATTTAGGAGTTCATTATTTATGAGAGATGAAAGACGAAGGGTCATCCTACTGAAGAAGCTGTTAAAAGTGAAATTAAAAAGGCTATAAGCGCTAATTTTTAGCATAAATACGTGCTTCCTGTCCGACGCTATATTCTGTAATTAAATCAGGCTCCAGATCATTCATCATATGCCACGTCTCTTTTAGTTCAAAAATATGTTCCTGTGACTCTGCTGACTTTCTAAATGAGGAGGACATCAGATCTGAAACGTATGCAAATTGATTTACTGATTACTAGATAATGTATATGGAGAAAAAACATGAACGAATAGTCGAATCGTCGGCCAGGACGGGCGAATCTGATTCGACTGACCAAATTCAGAGTCGGGTACAGCCCTAACTCTTTCTATGTTGGATCCTGCCAGGGTAGTAATATTTTCGGTATTAAAATCGATATTTGTAGATCTGGAAAATAGTATGAACTAGTTTGTGCATATACAAAGTGACCTGAAGAGCATTAAATGAGCTCTGCAGTTTTTGTGCTGCAGCATGAATAGAGTGAGCTGAGCAATATAAAATCGTGTCATCTACATAAAGGTGTGTTTTGCAGTCTGAGGCAGAGGCAGCAATTTCATTAATATATATATGAGTGTGTGACCTTTTTTTTTGGCCAAGCAGTGTACTGTATATTGTGTTCTAAAATCTGTGAGCCCATCCTATTTGGATAAATTCCATCAAATCTATAGAAGGAGGGGCGGTTCCAGAAAAGGTTAAAATTGTCAATAAAATGCAAGTCTTTGCAGAGGCAGGTTTTTTGGAGTCAGGTATGAAGGTTTAAAATGCGGCAAAATTACCTGATCCTCTTCCCAGTGAGGGAATTGGTCCAGAGATAAAAACGGTGTTACCACAGTTTTGTATGGAGGATAGCAGGCATGTGAAGTCCTTTTTCAACAGTTCTGTGCTCTGAATCCTGATGTCGTTACATCACGTGAATGTTCTCCACTGACTGGTATTTCATTAAAACACTGTGGAGTTTACTGCCTTGATCGGCAGTATCCCGAGGCGGGGTCAGACTGACCATTCAGGATCTGTGAGGGAGCTTGGCCGTATGGAGGTGGAGATGACCTGTGGAGCTAACCAGCACCTCGGCTTCCCAGCCGCGGCCAGCTGAGGGGTGGAGTGCCTGGCCCGCTGCACAGTGGGGTTTCTGGATGGAGCAGGCGTGAAGTGAACGGCTGGAGAGCTCACTCTGATGTTCCTAGTTGGAGTGGCGTCATCCAGCTCATCCGGAGCAGAGAACCTGTTGCTCAGGTGGATCCTCTGAGGTACCGGGTGACGGGCGGAGCGCCTACCACCACGTGAGTCCTCACCTACAACGGACCATGGCTCAGCCTGGCATGGTGTGGAGCAGCACACCTCCTTAGTTCCGAGCCTGGGCCAATGCTCCTCTTCCTGGGCAGCCATAGCAGCCGCTTGTGGGAGACTGCCGTCTAACCCAACGCTGATCACCTGTGTTGTTGCCAGCATGGAGTCGAGTAGTTCCTCATCGCCTTTAATTTGGTAGAGCACAGAGATTCTACCCTCCAGCTCAGAAATCTACTGGCTCAGACGCAGACAGCTATCACATACAGCTGGAGAGCTTGTGTTTGGCTAAGCTAGCTGACGTGTGACTGAACTCTGAACGTCTGAACTCTTATCATCTGTATTTACATGGGTATATGGTGTTGATGTTTGTCTGTGTTTAAAAAAGGCTAAACCAAAGGCAAGCTTCAGAGTAAGAGCCACAAGATATCTAAATTTTACAATCATAGGTAAAAAGTCAGTGACACGTCTGTTTTGATTTGTGTGCCTATCACAGATCCGAGCAGGAGGGTTTGAATACTCCCCAGGCAGGCTGCAGATCTACTCAGACAGCCTTCTCACCTTGCCTGCAATCATTGGAATCGGAGGAGGAGGAGGGCTCCTCTTGCTGGTGATCATTGCTGTCCTCATTGCTTATAAACGCAAGTCCCGAGATGCCGACCGCACTTTAAGACGGCTTCAGCTACAAATGGACAACTTAGAGTCCAGAGTGGCCCTGGAGTGCAAAGAAGGTATTTTGCTGAAAACATCTATCTTATTTTTTATGTCTGCAAAGGTTGTGAGTGGTGGTAATACAGAGTTGTTTAGGTAGTGCCATTCATATAAATTCGTAGTGTTTTAATTTTTTTACGCATACATGCTTTATGCAGAGATTGCCAAAATACTTTGAAGAAGTAATGATCGTTGAATACTGAGTAACTCTTTTCTCTTTTACCGCTGCTGCTCCCACCATACCCTGATCAGTAGTCCAGTACAACACTATATGAAACTTGTCATTTACATATATGTACTGAGGAGATTATTTGATCATTCCTCAGAAGAGCTCAGTAACAGTAAATACCTGTTTCATCACATTGATTTATCATTTAGGCTTTAGCAGAGATCAGTAAGACTGAGATTACTACGTGACCACATTGATTTATCATTTACTCAGACTGTGAGAGCTCAGTAACAGATAACTTCCTGGCTCATTACTTTGATTACTGTCTACTCTGCTTTAGCAGACACTGTGCAAAATAACCCAGAATACAGGAAAGGTTCTGGCCAGATATTTCAAATTATGACCCATATATAAAAAACAAGTTGAATACTCTCCAAACACAGCATTGCTGCACCTGCTGTTACAAGCTAGCAAATTAGGTTTACTTAACCTAAAAAAGGACTTTGAATTAACTATTCTTTCAGTCTTAAGGATTTTTTTGAGTTGACTATAACATATCCAATTGCTTGTAACAAATTAATTTTTTTAGGTTGCAGTTTTTTATAGTGTGGAGTTTGCAAACACCCAAAAAAACACCCTAGATGTCTTTAGGCTGAGAATAGTGCACCATTCACAAATATTCAGCCAATACCATCCTGTAACCACTGGTGAAGAACTAGAGGATGACCAAGACAAATTGTGCAGCAACAGATAATCTTTTTATCTCAAACTTTACCTCTGCAATGACAAACTAGGTAAAAGTGTCGAATACAGTGGACAAAGACTGAACAGTGTTTAGAAATGCCAGCAGCACTGCTGTGTGTAATCCACTTGTACCAACACAAACCCTAACTCGCATTATCACTGCAGTGCTAAGAAGGAACCATCTCCCAAATAATATCTACTCTCTGGTCCTGTGGGGGTTTCTGACCATTGATAAGTGAAATAAAAGGGCTAAGAATTACGCAGAGAAACAGATGGACTATGATGTCTAATTGGTGGGAGCTGATTTGCTCTGCCTGACAATTGCAAAAGGTCTCTCGATATCAGGGTGATCTTAAAAGATGAGCTTCCCAGATAATCCTGTGTGTGGAGTGTCCAGTTTTTACTGTGTCTACTCTAATTCCAGTGAATTGTGAATCGTAAATATCAACCATGTTCAACATTTACGTTGCAGTATCCTGTAGTGTTAATGCCCATTTTTTGATGATGACATATATGAAAGACTGTCAATCAGTGAGAGCTGAGTTGAACGTATTATGTCACTGTGTATGGAAGAAGTTTTTAGCATGGCATGAAAATCGAGGACTATGTGGACTATGGAGAAGAAGGATAAACTTTGTTGTAGAAATAGAATGTCTGTAAACTGTTTTAAATTTTAATGCTGGTGGTTTTCTACCATGCCTATTTGTACCTTTTTACACAATGTTGTGAGGCACCCATCTAACGCAGCTGTACCTATGTATTGAAGAAGATTCAAGGGCAGAATAACAGTGAACCCTGCCATTGGAATCTGAAAACCAATGAGCAGCATTCACAAAGCTGGATACCAACAAGTGGTATTCATGCCGATCCCTGCCACTGGAAACCAATGTATAGCAACCACACAGGTCCCTGACACTGGAAACCAATGAACTGCATTCACAACGGTGTTCATCACTGGAAACCAGCAAGCAATAACCCGTCTGTTTGACACTTTCAAAAACTGTGGCAAAAGGATCTTTATCTCTGGCCCAATCCCATCCCCAGGAAGAGACATGGGACATTTAAGTCTTTTATGGGAATGACTTAGCAGACTTGTCTCGCAAATTTTAAGCCACTGTATGCAGCACTTTACTATGTTCATAATCAGACTTTTACTGAAACTAGAAATATCCCAGTAATCATCAACAACTGGTCAGTCAATCTGCAAGCGTAAATTTAACGTTTCTGTACACCCAGCTAATCTCATTAACATTAAACTGTCCCAGTCTGCCCCCAGACTGTCTCACAGATTTTAAAGCCTATGCTCATTGCTTTATAGACTAATAGATCTTGTATGCTGTAAACAAAGAAACGGCATAGGCATTTTTCATTTCAACATCAGGAGCCTTCTTCAACAAGGTAAACTGGATCATTTTGGAAATTTTAACTTTGCATTCTGATCCAGATATAGTTGTAGTAACTGAATCATGACTGAAACATACTCAGAAGTAGCCCTAACAGGGTACAATCTTTACATAGCAGACAGGGAAGGCATCCTATTACCTGAAGTAAGAGTGTGGTAATTTCTCTTAAGCAATTAGATATAGATATAATTTTATCCTGCCTGAATTTTTATTTTAAGTCTGCCCGAACTACTTCTACTGGTGTATTTATATTTCAAGCCTTTTTAAATTACCTCAGCGACGGTCACTACACTAAAGAAATCCCAGGTGTTTACTTAGCATTAGTTCATTTTAGCAAAACATTTCAAGCAGTGGTAAACAAGGATGACCCCTATAGAAATGTTAGAATGTGAGGGAGATATGTCACACTTCCGGGTCTTCCCGGCTCCTTCGCTCTCCCGGACTCAACTTCCCAGGGGGCATTGCTCGTTGACGTCACACTAACATGTCCCCAGTCGTCCAACCAGCTCCACTCTAGGTCACCTGAGTTTTAGCCCAGCTGTCTCTAGTTAAATCCCAGTATATAAGCTCCACAGTAACGCTTCCTCATTGCGAAGTTTTGCCAAACATTGTTTGCATTTCTGAGCGTTCTCTTTCCTTGTGTTTACTCTCCGGTTTCAATCTCTTTTGTCCCTGACTACCTCTTTGGCTTTTCCCCATTTTGGCTTTGATCTTGGTATCTCTCCAGCTTTCGATCCCCGTTTCCGTTCCTCTGATCTTCCTCTCACCTAGCCCTTCTAACTTGTCTGCCTCATTGTCTGATATTCTGGTTTCTGACCTCTGCCTGCCCCTGACTGTGTTCATCACCTATTCCCTTCATGCTGAGTCATGTATTGCTGCTTGGTTCAACTGTCCTATTGTTTAATAAAACCAACTTGCCTTTTAGCTCTGCTCACGTCGGTCCGAGTTCTTTGTTTCTGACAACCCCTGAATGACCAAAGAATGATCCTCTTTGCTGAATGCAATAAATAGAGCAAGGGCTCTTGCCAGAATAAATAGGGATAGAGACAAATTGTTTTCTTTCAGGCAGTGAAGGAATAAGTAATTTACAAACTCAATATCAAACTCTTTCAGATTCTTAAAGACAGTTCATTCAAAGCAAGTCTGAGCTTACTTCAACCCATATCTTACTAGATTGATCAGAGATCTTTACAATTCACCCTTTCCCTCCTCAAGCCCTTAACACAATTAACACTAAAGCGTTACACACATTTTTAAACTCTCTGTTTATCAAGCAGAATTTCCAATATCTGGAAAACAGCAAATGTAATTCCACCCCACAAAGGAAGACATGCTTTAGATCTTAATAACTTTAGACAGATATCAAAATTATGATGATGATGATTACTATTATTATTATTATTATTAGCCAGAATTTTAGAATCCGTAGTGAATCCTTAGTTCAGCTACTTGTTGTATAGTCTGAATGACAATAAAGTTCATGTTGACTGTGACTTGAATTACCAACTCAACACATTACTCTGAGTAAACTCACTCCTGCCAGGTGACCAATCTGGTTTTAGAGAACAGCATAGCACAATCTCTGCCGCTACAGTCATTCTTGACGATCTCCTAACTGGAAAGATGGAAACAATCACAACCCTGAGGAGTTCCCACATGGAACTATTACTGTATATAAGTACCTTGGCATACGGCTAGACGGCAAATGTACTTTAAAGCGTCATTGTAACAAGCTTATTAGCAAACAGAGGCAACAAGCAAACAAAGTGTGTCCCAATGCAAGCAAAAAAAAGGATTGTTGAAGCAACACTATTGCCTATCTACATTATGGTGATGTGCTTTACAGATATGTTTCTGCAACTACTCTTAAACCCACCCTGCTTTAAGACTCACTCTTGATGTTCCTTACAGCACACATTTGTTTACTGAATAAAAAGGTTGACTGGTCATCTCTAGCTGTGCATGGAGAAACTCATTGGTTTCTTTTTATCTTTAAGGCACTTACTGGCCATGTGCCACCATACATTATAGCAATGCTCCCTGAAAGTAACACTTACCTATATTGTTGCATTGACTGAATCGTCCTTCACGTACCAAGCGTTTTTACTGAATTGCGAAAATCTGCATTTACAGTGGGTATGGAAAGTATTCAGACCCCTTTAAATGTTTTACTCTTTGTTTCATTGCAGCCATTTGCTAAAATCAAAAAAGTTCATTTTATTTCTCATTAATGTACACTCAGCACCCCATCTTGACAGAAAAAAAACAGAAATGTAGAAACTTTTGCAAATTTATTAAAAAAGAAAAACTGAAATATCACATGGTCATAAGTATTCAGACCCTTTGCTGTGACGCTCATATTTAACTCACATGCTGTCCATTTCTTCTGATCCTCCTTGAGATGGTTCTACTCCTTCATTGGAGTCCAGCTGTGTTTAATTAAACTGATTGGACTTGATTAGGAAAGGCACACACCTGTCTATATAAGACCTCACAGCTCACAGTGCATGTCAGAGGAAATGAGAATCATGAGGTCAAAGGAACTGCCCAAGGAGCTCAGAGACAGAATTGTGGCAAGGCACAGATCTGGCCAAGGTCACAAAAGAATTTCTGCAGCACTCAAGGTTGCTAAGGTATGCCTCCATAATCCTTAAATGGAAGAAGTTTGGGATGACCAGAACTCTTCCTAGATCTGCCCGTCCAGCCAAACTGAGCAATCATGGGAGAAGAGCCTTGGTGAGAGAGGTGAAGAAGAACCCAAAGATCACTGTGGCTGAGCTCCAGAGATGCAGTAGGGAGATGGGAGAAAGTTCCACCAAGTCAACTATCACTGCAGTCCTCCACCAGTCGGGGCTTTATGGCAGAGTGGCCCGACGGAAGCCTCTCCTCAATGCAAGACATATGAAAGCCCCCATAGAGTTTGCCAAAAAACACATGAAGGACTCCCAGACTATGAGAAGTAAGATTCTCTGGTCTGATGAGACGAAGAGTGAACTTTTTGGCGTTAATTCTAAGCGGTATGTGTGGAGAAAACCAGGCACTGCTCATCACCTGCCCAATACAATCCCAACAGTGAAACACGGTGGTGGCAGCATCATGCTATGGGGGTGTTTTTCAGCTGCAGGGACAGGACGACTGGTTGCAATTGAAGGAAAGATGAATGCGGCCAAGTACAGAGATATCCTGGAAGAAAACCTCTTTCAGAGTGCTCTGGACCTCAGACTGGGCCGAAGGTTCACCTTCCAACAAGACAATGACCCTAAGCACACGCTAAAATAACAAAGGAGTGGCTTCGGAACAACTCTGTGACCATTCTTGACTGGCCCAGCCAGAGCCCTGACCTAAACCCAACTGAGCATCTCTGGAGAGACCTGAAAATGGCTGTCCACTGTTAGAAATTCGGGTCTTCAAGAAGAATCAGGAGTCAGGAGACTGGAGATGAGGTTCAGCGTTGTGTTGAGTTTATTCACACATACAGAGATGCATGGATACAGCTCGGTCGATCAGCAGTCTTATTCACGTGCATGCTTAGTCATGCACGGGCACCAGGCTTAGGTTGTCAGTCCTGTCCAGTCTGGTCAAGTCTGGCTCCGTCTTATTCAGTCTGACATAGTTTTTAAGAGGTGAGGTTCAGGGAGGAAGAAAAGGAAGGGTAAGTGGGGTAATGAAGATAAGGAAGATCAAGGTGTGTTGGG
Organism: Semaprochilodus insignis; assembly: GCA_034552555.1. NCBI lineage: Eukaryota > Metazoa > Chordata > Actinopteri > Characiformes > Prochilodontidae > Semaprochilodus > Semaprochilodus insignis. The sequence goes on along the minus strand of CM067492.1, from coordinate 11,136,854 downwards.
GGTGATTGTATCACCTTACGGTGGGAGACAGTGGGTCATTTCTATATAAACTGCATAGCCACTCCATAGATGGGGAGACAATTTACATATTCTGTAACAAAAGAAACCATCACACTTTCCCACAGCAAAAGGCCATTGCTAGAGCTTAGTTGAGACCATTTGAAAATAGCATAACTCGAGAGGATAATATTAGAAAGGAAAATAACGTATGTTGAGGCTATTTTCTTTCACCACCAACGTTCACCATCCAACCTGACGGAACTGGAGAGGATCTGCAAGGAAGAATTTATTCTGCAGAGGATCCCCAAATCCAGGTGTGAAAAACTTGTTGCATCATTCCCAAGAAGACTCATGCCTGTACCAGCTCAAAAGGGTGCTTCTACTCAATACTGAGCAAAGGGTCTGAATACGTATGACCATGTGATATTTCAGTTTTTCTTTTTTAATAAATTTGCAAAACATTCTACATTTCTGTTTTTTTTCTGTCAAGATGGGGTGCTCAGTGTACATTAATGAGAAATAAAAAATGAACTTTTTTGATTTTAGCAAATGGCTGCAATGAAACAAAGAGTGAAAAATTTAAAGGGGTCTGAATACTTTCCGTACCCACTGTAGCTAGAGTGCACCATCAAGCTGGAATTTAATGCAGGAAACTCTAAAGCTGCACTCACTGTTTTTTTAAATCTTAATCTCTAACTACCTCCTTTCAGACTGCCACTGTTTTGATTTTAGTTTACCTTCTATATGATTTGGCGTGTTTTAGTTGTCTTTTTAATTTTTGTTTAACTTTTACTATTCTATTATGTATTTTCATTATTTTGTGTGTTTCAAATTAGATTAGATTGTTGTTTAACATTACATAAATTCCTCTTTTTCATTTTCCATCCAGATTTTATGTATCATACATTGTAAACAAGGGCTCACCCTTAATATACTTACTGCAACACTCTGTAGATACTACATAGCAATATTGTACAAATAAACAAATATTTGCATGCTATTATGCTAACATTTATTTAAAATTGTATCTACTTAATTGACAGTGACTTGGGTACTGAGAAAGAATGTAGCCACTCTGTGACACACTGCAGTTTTCTACCTCTCAAGACTCATTTATGCTCACCTTACGTACAAAATAATGAATAATGATATATTTCAAACAATGTAACTATCACTGCCCCTATCACTTTACATTTGCATGGATGTTAAGCAATTACTACTATTACAAAAAGCAATACAATACATAAGTGGTTCTATAAATGAAGTACCTAGGACAAACAGTAAATCCCTGTCAGTTGAGAACGAGAAGCAGCAGATGGATGACTGTATGAAGGTACTTCTTATTACAGAAGTTGTGTTATTTTGATCAATACTTTGTTAGGGACTCCTGTGTGGCTACAGACATGAACATTTAACTCTAATATGTGTAACCACACAGACCTCCTTAACAGAAAGTGTTCAATGAAATGCTAGGTAAAACTTTATTTTGGACTGGTCCTATGTGGATGATTAATAAACTCTTAGCAGAGTATCAGTAACACAAACAACATATCAGTGAGGTATCAGTGGTGAAGCATCTGAAAACATTGAAGTAAAAGTCCTGAAGATGTACTTTTGATACATTACATACATTAAGTAGGTGTATTTTTGGAGTGTTAAATTAAGTAGTCTTAATATGTTACTTCCATTAAGCAAAACCTAACCTTACTCAAAACCCACCTCTAATCCTGGTCCTAACCCCAACCCAAAACCTAATCCTAACCCTGGCCCTAACCCTAACCTCAACTGCAACCCAAAACCTAATCCTAACCCTAATCTTAACCCAAAACCTAAGCCTAACCCTGCCTTTAACCTTAATCTTAACCTCATCCCAAAACCTAATCCTAACTCTCACCTTAACCTTAACTTCAACCCAAAACCTAATCTTAACCCTCAGGTAAATATCTACAGATATCCATATAAAGTGAAAGGTCTCTTAATAATCTATTGAATGTATTCAGTTGCTTAGTTGGTGCTAAAATATTGACATGTTGTTGTTACGTTACTAAGACTCTGTTGAGCATCTATTTCATCTAAAAAGAGCTGTTCCAAATAAAGTGTCACCAAATAATAGAACTGCAATAACTCTCAATACCTTTACTTATAACAGCAGAAATACATTTAAAGTCGAAATAAATTAAAACAAAACTTTACCTTTGTTAGTTCATGTTGATCTTGTTATTGGTAGCATCATATTAAGGACATTTTTTTCACATCATATGACAATTCTTGTTTCACCGTAATTTTCTATAAAAGCACAGTGACTTTAGAGAAAAATAAATGATTAAATGAATCCCTGATAACATATTTACTTTTGTACTTCAACTCAATTAAAGTGAGTTGAGGAGCACGAAGACTCCTGTAGCGGCAGATGTGGTGGGTTGGTGGATAGGAGACCTAGAAGTGTAGGATAACGTTAATTTGTTTTAGGTATGTGAATTGATGCATATCAAACACAAGGCAGGAAATTCAACCAACTCCCTTACTGTAACTCTGACTAATGTTGCTAACATTGTTGCCAACAATGTTGCCAATAACGTTTCAGACCCCTTTGGTAACTATTTTCCAAAAAAACACAAATCTTCACCTAGCTACAGATCTAGTGACTTTTTGGACAAACCATAGTTACTTAGAAGAGAGTTGGCAGTACAGGATTAAAAGGATTTGATTTTCCACTAGGGGGCAGATTAGGTTTAATAATCCCTGACTGAAAAAGGAACATCCCTCTTGTGATACCTCGTGTGCAGTGTGTGGGAGCTCCCAGCTTTCCTCTCTGAGCAATCATTTACATGTAAATATAGCCGAAAGAACAGTGTAGAGCAGCAGCTGCTGTTAGTGAGGGCTGGCTAATGTGTTTTAACAGGGTCGCATTTTAGGTACTCGTCTGCAAACAGAAACAGAAAAACCTGTCTCCCAACATTGATCAATTTAGACAGGAACTCTGTATTAGATTAAGAACAGGATTTCAACTCTGTTGTTCTGATTTTAAAATGATCATTTAAAAGACACTTTTTAAATGGTTTTATCATTTCTTAGATTATTGTGTGAGAGCAAGCAATAAAAGCTGTGGTCAAAATTTTCCGCTTACAGACAATGTGCATGTTCAGGAGTTTTATGTGTTGTCAGTTACAAGGATACTTGACAGATTATGTACATCATCATTTTCCACCATACCTCAGAGGCAATTAAGCAGCAGCAGCCCCTCCCCCAGGTTGCACCTTGCTATCACAGTGTATTGTGAATGAGAAAAAAAAGAAGACAGATATGATTTTTTGGGAAGGGGGGCTAAATAACATTTAGGGGGGGGCTAACGCCTAGCGTTTTTGGACACACATGGTGGGAATGTATAAAAAATATACTGCTGAGGGGTTCCGGTTGGCGCAAAATGGAGAAGAGACGTGTGGTGAACGCGCTTCCTTATAAAGTTGGTAGAACTTATAAAGTTAAAGTCCTGCAGTTAAACCAACTCCCCAACCAATAATAGGACACGAGATGTGGAGAAATGTTGGAAGTCGCTGCAATAAAACACCTGATGACGAAGCTGGAGAGGATTTAGGAGCTGGTCAAAGTGCCTTGCTAGCAAGTGCTGTAAAAGCAATCTCTGAGGATTTCAAGAGTACGTTTGCTGAACTAAATTCTAAGTTTGACACTATTCAAGCCACTGTTACATCTCAAGGTGGGCGTATTACATCCTTCGAGACATTTTCGGATGATTGTGCAGAGAGGGTTGAACGTCTGGAGGAAACAGTAGTAAGGCTATCTATCGCACGACAACAAGCAGATGGCAGACCGGCTAGGCAACATGGAGGAACGGCGGAATAACCTCCGAATAGTGAATCTACCTGAATCCATGGAAAGTCAGAAACCCTCTGTGTTCTTTGCGGAGCTGTTTGTGGAATTGCTTAGTTCCAAAATCCTGAATTAGACAGATTTCACCAGAACTCAGCTCCGAAACCATGGCCGGGCCAACGTCCTCACCAGGTTATTGTTTGCTTTCACCATTACCGCATAAAGGAGTTGGTTTGACGTAGGGCTGTACCCGACTCAGAATTTTGTCAGTCGAATCGGATTCGCCCGTCCTGGCTGACTATTCGTTCATGTTTTTTCTCCATATACATTATCTAGTAATCAGTAAATCAATTTGCATACGTTTCAGATCTGATGTCCTCCTCATTTAGAAAGTCAGCAGAGTCACAGGAACATATTTTTGAACTAAAAGAGACGTGGCATATGATGAATGATCTGGAGCCTGATTTAATTACAGAATATAGCGTCGGACAGGAAGCACGTATTTATGCTAAAAATTAGCGCTTATAGCCTTTTTAATTTCACTTTTAACAGCTTCTTCAGTAGGATGACCCTTCGTCTTTCATCTCTCATAAATAA
>CM067492.1:11102101-11127583 GCA_034552555.1 Semaprochilodus insignis | reverse complement strand
TTTTTTAGCAAGCATGCGTCATAGCCCAGTTAGAACTTAAATATATATTTATTATTCCTCTTTTAATAATTATTAAAATGTCTTTTGAAATTCTTAAAGTTCTTGTGCATTTTTGTAAGCTTTTGTCTGTTTTACGAAAAAAAAAACACTCATCACTGCTGTCAGTCGACTTGAAGGTCTCAGTCGACTTAAAGGGTCTCCGACTGACGATTCGACTCGTCAACTTCTAGAGGGCAGCCCTAGTTTGACGGGCCATTAGACCACGATATGAACTGAAATACCATGGGCACAAGTTGAGGTTCTTCCAGGACTATAGCAAGGAGACCTCTCAGAAGCGCAACGAGTGTAAGGAGGTGATGACAAAGTTCTGGAGGAATGGATGGAAACCGGCAATTTTATACCGAATCACCTGAGGCTATAAGAAGCTACGTTTCAATAGTGCAGCAGAGGGGTACTTCGCGAAGGAGAATGCCCAGGCATCTGCTGATGAAACCTCAGTAGGGGACCGTGACTAGGAGGGGATCTTTGTTGTTGGCCCGTTCAGCAAGGTCAAGTACGAGGTCAAGTACTTGAAAAAGCCAATTTACTGTTCTTCTTAATCTTCTTATCTTTATTATTATTCCGCGCTCAAATTTCCCATAGGAAATGAATGGCGGAATGTCGAACAAATTCAACTTTAACCGCCAAGTTATGTCATACAAGTGATGTCATAAAGGGCCTCTCTCACACGGACACTCATACACAGTACACACAGACTCACACACAGACAAACTAATAAACAGCGCTAACAGTTGAAACAATGGGTTTAAGGTGGAAATGGTTTTAAGGTAATATTGAATTTAAGGTGGCAGTAAATTTAAATTGGCAATGCCATTAAGGTGGCAAGGATTTTAAGGTGGCAGTGAAATTGAGGTATCAGTGGATTTAAGGTGGCAATAATTTCAAGGTATCGGTGCATTTAAGGTGGCATTGAATTTGAGGTAGTATTGTATTTAAGGTGGCATTGGCGTTTACATATCACTGATTTAAGGTGGCAGGGATTTTATATTGGTGGGGTATTTAAGGTGGAAGTGAATTTTAGGTTTACTACCCGAATAGTGTGCTTGTGCTTTTCTAAGCATTCCGACTTACGGTTACCTTAAAAATTTAAGGTGGCAAGGATTTTAAGGTGGCAGTTAATATAAGGTGGCAAAAATTTAAGGTAGCAGTAAATTTAAGGTGGCAGGGAATTAATGGAGGCAAAGATTTTAAGGTAGCAGGGCATTTAAGGTGGCGAGGACTTTAAGGTGGCAGTGAATTTAAGGTGGCAATGATTTTAAATTAGAAGTGCCTTTGAAGTAACTGTGCGTTTAAAGTGGCAAGGAATTTAAGGTGGCACTGAATTTAAAGTAGCACAACATTTAAGGCGACATGGAATTTAAGGTGGCAGGGAATTTAAGGTGGTAATGGATTTCAAGGTGGCAGTGAATTTAAGGTGCAAGGGAATTTAAGGTGGTGATGGATTTCAAGGTGGCAGCTAATTTAAGGTGGCAGGAAATTTAAGGTGATAATGGATTTCAAGGTGGCCGCGAGTTTTTAAGGTAGCAGTGAACTTAAGGTGGCTGGGAAATTTAAGGTAGCAGTGAATTTAAGTTGGCAGGGAAATTAAGGTAGTAATGGATTTCAAGATGGCAGTGAATTTAAGGTGGCAATGAATTTAAATTGGAATTTAAGGTAGCAGTAATTTTAAGGTGGCAACTAATTTAAGGTGCCAGTGAATTTAAGGTGGCAGTAATTTTAAGGTGGTAATGGATTTCAAGGTGGCAGTTAATTCAAGGTACTAAAGCTTTTAAACTTTAACTTTCCAATGTAATTATCATACTTTTTCAAGCCAACTTAAAGTTCATTCATGAACTTTCCCTTTCTAGTTATTATTATTCTATGCTGAAAATTTAAACCTCCTACAGTTTTCAATGTAGAACCACAAAATCTTGCAGGATCGTAGATACTATACCCGAATAGTGTGCTTGTACGTTTCTAAATATTCCGACTTACGGTTTTCCTACAGGAGCCCTGTTGTTTCTCCCATAGGAAATGAATGGCAGAATGTCAAGAGAATTCAAATTTTACTGCCACAAGTGATGTCACAGTGGGTCTCTTTCACATAGACACTCATACACAGTACATAGGTCCACCTTAAATTCACTTTCATCGTAGCAGTTTATTTACAGTGGCAGTGGACTTTAGATATTAGTTGATTTAAGGTGGCAGTGAATTTTAGGTATCAGTGGATTTAAGGTGGCAGTAAATTTAAGGTGGCAGTCATTTCAATGTATCAGTGTATTTAAGGTGGCAGGGAATTTGATGTGTCAGTGAACTTAAGGTGGCAATGGATTTAAGGCAGCAATTAATTTAATGTGGCAGTTACTTGGAGGGGGGAGGGAATTTAAGGTGGCATGAAATTTAAGGAAGCAGTGAACATAAGGTGACAGGGAATTTAAGTTTCCAGTGAATTTAAGGTAGCAGGGAGTTTAAGGTGCCAGGGTAGCAGGGAGTTTAAGGTGGTAATGGATTTCAAGGTGGCAGTGAATTTAAGGTAAATGATTTTAAATTAGCAGTGCCTTTGAAGTAACGGTGCATTTAAGGTGGCACTGAATTTAAGGTAGCACAACATTTAAGGTGACACGGAATTTATGATAACAGGGAATTTAAGGTGGTAATAGATTCCACCTTGAAATCTATTACCACCTTAAATTCCCTGTTATCATAAATTATAGATAAATAGCATAAATAGCAGTTAGTTTAACGTGACAGCAAATTTAAGGTGGTAGGAGTGAATTTAAGGTGGCAGTGAATTTACAGTGGCATGGAATTTATAGTAGCATGGAATTTAAGGTGGTAGGAGTGTATTTGATGTGGTAGGGAATTTAGCGTGGCAGAGAATTTAAGTTGGTAGGAGTGTATTTGAGATGGCAGGGAATTTAAGGTGGTAGGTGCGAATTTAAGCTGGCCGGGAATTTAAGGTGGTAGGAGTGAATTTAAGGTGGCAGCAGATTTAAGGTCGCAGTGAATTTAAGGTAGCAGCAGATTTAAGGTTGCAGTGAATTTTTGGTGGCAGTGAGTTTAAGGTTGGACTTAATATAAGGTACAATAACTTTTAAAATTTAACTTTTCAACGTAATTATTAGACCATTTCAAGCCAACTTAAAGTTTGTTCACATTTGTTCACATTTCCCTTTCTAGTTATTATTATTCTGCGCTCAAAAAAGCAAATGCTGGGGGGGGTTCAAGATGGCGGCGTAGCATGAGGTTGGCTATCCTGAGCTCCGCACCACCACGGGCATATTTTCTCCATAACCGTGCAGAAATCTACTCTGAGGAGTCTGTGATTGGTGGACATTGAAATAATATGAGTATTGATGAGTACTTTCTGAGGCACTTGGACAATATGCCACCGAAAACTAACAAAAAACCTTGCAAGACCGACACCTCAGATGGCTCTAGCCAAACACCTATCGACGAGCAATTAGCATCGGAGGGTAATGCTAGCATACTGGACCCCGCTCTTCGCCAAGCAATTCAGGAAATAACCGCAAATATTTCCAAAGTTATCGACGAAAAACTAAGCCCTCTGTCTCAGACGCTTCAGTCTCATGCTCAAGAGCTGAAGAATTTAGAAAAAAGAACTTCCGAAGCAGAAACAAGAATTGCCGAGGTGGAGACACTAGGCTCTTCAACACCCCTTCCCAGGCCTCGGAGTTCCTGGACGCTCTCGGATAGAGAGAAGCAAACTCATGCTGCTGTAATAGGTGTGGACGTTGTCGAGACTTTATCTCCCTCACCCTGTCATTTATGAGACACTATTGTGAGTAGCGTTTACTAAAAGGGACTGTTATAGTCCGCGTATATTCTGTTTCCGTTTTTTCATTTGCACGGTTTTTCATATTAGGGTGGTGCGGCTCGGGAAATAGCAAGATAGCATGTCAAAGTCACTTTGCGAATTTATAACACAGAAGTGCCTCTCTCCCTTTACTCGTGCCGCTTATGTGGCTGGAAACAAGGCACAGAAAAGAAAGTTCAGAGCTTTTGTAATCCCCGTCTTGGTTTATGGGGACACCCCTTTTGATTTTGTTATTAAGTTCTCTACCGTTTGTAATATAGTTTGTTTATTCTTCACAGCTCTATCATTAGCTAGTCATATTAATAGGCAATGTAGAAATTTCAGTTTATCCGTGTGGTCATATAATTCTGGCAGAAAATGTGATGGTGGGTAATACTTTAAGAATAGGCATTTGGAATATAAAAGGAAGTCATTCACCAATTAAACGGAAAAAAATTCTATCCTCTTTGAGAAAGGAAAGGGTTGATGTGGCTCTTTTGCAGGAGACGCACTTAAACGATAGTGAACATCTGAAATTGCAACAATGTGCTTTTGAGAGTAGGGGAGTTGCTATTATAGTTAAGAAGGGTTTAACATTCAAGTTGCATGAATGTGTTAAAGACAAACATGGACGATTTGTGCTTATTAATGTTACTATACAGGGTGTGGACTTTGGCATTTTAAATGTTTATTGTCCCCCAGGTCACCCCCTTAAATTTCTAATAGACATATTCTCTAAATTGAACGAGTTGTCAGTGGAAAATATTATAGGTGGGGATTTTAACTGTCTTATGAACCCACTGATTGACAGATTTCCAATGGGTACCCTATCTCAATCAACCCATGCAAAACAAATTGCTGGTCTTTGCGAAGAGTTGGGATATGTGGATGTTTGGAGAACACTCCACCCTGCAGACAAGGAATATACATTTTTTTCCAACCCCCACAAATGTTACACAAGAATTGACTATTTTTTTACTTCTAAAAAATGTTTACAATTTGTTAACTCCTGTTCAATTGGCAATATTGTTATCTCTGATCTTGCTGCAGTATATCTCGATGTTGCACTTAAAGATATCTCAGTGCAGTCTAGGCACTGGAGATTTAATCCATGCATCCTTAAAGATCATAATTTTGTAACCTATTTTTGATCAGAACTCAAATCATTCTTTTCCATTAACTCCCCATCTGCGGCTGACCCATCTCTGCTTTGGGAAACTTCCAAGGCCTATGCCAGGGGGTTGATAATATCTTACACAGCCACTAAAAGGCGTAAAACCACAGAACAGTATAACATATTAGAAGCAAAACTTAAAACAGCCGAAAAAGAGTATATTAAAAAACCTGCCACAAGTAAATTAAAAGAACTTACAGCTTTGCGTTCCACGCTAGACTCTCTACTAACTCAGCAGGCTAGTGCAAAATTAGGCTTAGCAAAACAACAGCTATTTGAACATGGGAATAAGCCAAGCAAATACCTTGCATATCTGACTAGTAAGAAGGCAGCCTCTCAGTCTATTGTTGCAGTGACTGATGAGTCAGGATCTCTCTCTTCTGATCCGAAAACAATTAACACAGTTTTCAGAAATTTCTATGAAAAGCTGTATAATACAGAGCAGAACAATGAGGCGCAAGGCTTAATGGAAGATTTTTTTTGTAAGCTGGATCTTCCAACTATATCAAAAGAGCAACGGCTGGTTCTCAATGTACCAATCTCTGATAGTGAACAATGCCAATCCTAAGTATGTTTAATCACTCCTTTGGTAGGGGCCTTCTTCCAGCATCCTTAAGAAAAGCTAATCTCACCCTAATACTAAAGAAAGGGAAGCGCCCCGATGATCCTGCCTCCTACAGACCAATCTCGCTTTTAAATGTAGACTTCAAAATTTTATCAAAACTCTTAGCCAAACGTCTGGAAGGCATATTGCCTTCCATAATTAAAAATGACCAGCCTGGTTTTATTAAAGGCTGTAACTCCTCAAATAATGTTAGAAGGTTGTTAAATATCAATTTAAAATTCGAAGAGGCAATAGACAGGGCTGTCCATTATCTCCTTTGATCTTCTCTATGGTAATCGAACCATTAGCTGAAGCTATCAGGCAAGACCCTATCATATGTGGGGTGGATGTTGAGGGTAAGCCACATAAAATTACTTTATATGTGGATGATGTTCTTTTGTTCATTTCAAACCCTACCGTGTCAATTCCCCAGTTGATTCAAACTATTACATTATTTGGCACGTTTTCCGGATATAGAATACATTGCACAAAATCTGAGGCTATGCCTTTGGGTAATTCTCAGCAGATGCTTATCCCTTCCACTCTCTTTCCTTTTAAATGGTCTCCCTCAGGTTTTATTTATCTAGGTATATTCATTACACCAAAATTTGATCAGCTGTATAAAGCTAATTTTAATCCACTTCTGGATAAAATTAACCAGGACCTCGTAAGGTGGTGAGCCCTTCCGTTGTCTTGGTTAGGCCAAATTTCATTGTTAAAGATGAACATACTTCCTCGTCTGCTCTACCCAATTCAAATGATTCCTGTTATATTCACGCACAAAACAATTAAAAAGCTGAATAGCTGGTTTAGCTCTTTTATCTAGAATAAACAAAGATGCCTAATTAAAATGTCTGTCTTACAGTTACCAAGTGATCAAGGTGACCTAGACCTTCCAGACATTAAAAAATATCAGTTACGTACTCACCTACGCTATATTGCGGATTGGGTGCATGATGATGGCTCCTCAACATGGCTAGATATAGAAGCATCTCAGTCCAAGTCTCCTCTCAAAAATTTGCTGTTTATAATCACCTTAAAGACTATTAAGGAATACTGTAATAATCCAGTGACTGTTAATACTGTCGAGGCATGGAGGGCAGTGCGACATATTGAACAGAGAACCAGATTAACTTCAGTTTTCACCCCAATCACAGATAATCTGGATTTCTTGCTAGGTATCTTGGATAGGGGTTTTAAACACTGGGAATTTAAGGGGCTGTCTTCTTTTTGTGATTTATTTGAAAATTCTGTCCTATTGGCCTTTAGTCAAGTGGTGGAAAAATATGATATATCCAGAAATGATCTGTTCCGATATTTTCAAGCACGGGACTTTATATGGAAAAAAACGACCCTACTTACTAACTGTACTATTTCACTAATCGAGAAACAGATGTTTCTTACTCTGGGGATCATGTCGGTTAGTGCTTTCTATGACACCTTGCAATCTTACTCCTGTGTTAGTACTGAAGGACTAAGAGTAACCTGGGAGAAGGAACTCGGGTTGAAATCAAAGAAGATGTGTGGAAATATATTTGGAACAATACGAAGAAAATTACTGTATGTAACCGGGCAAGAGCTTTATAACAGAAAATATTGCATTGAGTACACATATCCCCTCTTCGCCTATCCAAATTCAAAGCTGGTGCCACTCCCCTGTGTCCTAAGTGCGAAATGTACACTGGTAGCTTAACCCACTGTCTTTGGTCATGTCCTAAATTGCAGATGTATTGGAGTGATGTTTTACAGGAAATGGAGAAAATATTCGGGGTGAAGTTGAAGCCTGATCCAACATGTCTTATACTGGGTCTCCCTAGTAAATATATTGTTGATGCACATAGGAGAAAGCTCTATAATATCTTAACACTATGTGCCAGAAGAAATTTGCTTCGGCAGTGGATTACTGACAGGGTCCCTTCAACTGCAGGGTGGCATAGATTAATTATGGAGCATATCCCCCTGGATTTTATGACCTGCCTGTTACATGAGAGAACAGATGCTTTCTATAAGATTTGGAAGACTTTTTGGAGTACATTGATGTTAATATATCTGCTATAATGAGAAGAGCATTAATCAGAAAGAAAGAAGGTCGGATAATATGTAATTATAAAGGATATGGTGTTGCTACATTGCCATGTACAGAAGGTTAGAATGTGGAATGTGTTTTTCCCTATTTTTTTTGTTCTATATTCCCCCTTTTCTTTGAGTCTTGTAGTGTCCTTATGTCTATCTTAATGTTTAAACCAATAAACATATTATATATAAAAAAAAAGTAAATGCTACTCCTCCTACAGCTTTTTAGCTAGAACAAAGCAATTGCTGTATCGTAGATCATATACCGGAGATTTATACTTGTGCTTTTCTAAGCATTCCGACTTGCGTTTTTCCTACAGGAGCTGTTTAACGGCCGATTTTTTCCCATAGGAAATGAATGGCGGAATGTGGAGCAAACTCAAACTAGAGAATGGAAAGTTTGTGAACGAACTTTAAGTTGGCTTTGAAAAAGAATGTTGGCAATAATCAGGTTAATCATGTGACACGTGTGAGATGTGTGGTCTGTGTGTGAAGTGTAGAGAGTAGTGTGAGGTGTAAGTGTGGGTATGGAGAGTGTTGAGTGTGAAATGCATGTGTGGTGTATGAATTGTGAGATGTGTGGTGCATGAGATTTGTGTGGTGTGTGAGATGTGAGGTTGGAGATGTGTGTGTGTGTGTGTGTGTGTGAAGTGTGTGTGGTGTGTGCGGTGTGTGTGAAGTGTGTGGTATGATTGGTGTACAGTGTGTAAAGTGTGAGATGTGTGGTGCATGAGGTGTGTGTGGACAGTGGTTTGAGGTGTGAGGTTTGTGTGATGTGTGGGGTCTGAGAGATGTGTGGTGTGAGAGGTGTGAGAGATGTGTGGTGTGTGCAGTGTGTGGTGTATACAATTTCTGTGCGGTGTGTGTGGTGTGTACACAGTGTGGAGTGTGTACAGTGTGGATACAGTGTGTGCGATATGAGTGTCTTTGTGAGAGAGGCCCATTATGACATCACTTGTGGCAGTTAACCTTAAATTGCCACCTTAAATTCCCTGCCACCTTAAATTCACTCCTACCACTTTAAATTCTCTGCCACCATAAACTCACTCCTACCACCTTAAATTCCCTTCCACCTTAAATGCCCTGCCACCTTAAATTTCCCGCTACTTTAAATTCACTGCCACCTTAAAATTATTTCCACCTTTAATTCCCTGCCACCTTAAATTCACTCCTGCCACCTTAAATTCATTCCTACGACCTTAAACTCCCTCCTACCACCTTAACTTCACTACCACCATAAATTCCCTGCCACCTTAAATTCGGTCCTGCCACCTTAAATTCCCTGCCACCTTAAATTCCCTACTTCTAGATTAAATTCACTGCCACCTTAAATTCACTTCTACCACCTTAAATTTCCTGCCACCTTAAGTTTCCTAGCACCTTAAATTCCCTGCCCCCTTATATACACTCCTATCCCCTTAAAATCCCATGCCACTTTAAAATCCTTGTCACCTTAAAATCCCATGCCACCTTAAATTCCCTGCCACCTTAAAATCCTTACCACCTTAAATTCACTTCCACCTTAAATTCACTCCTACCACCTTAAAATCTTTGCCACCTTAAATTCACTGCCACCTTAAATTCACTCCTACCGCCTTAAATTCCTACCAAGCTTAAATTCCCTTCCACCTTAAATTTCCCACTACCTTAAATTCACTGCCACCTTAAAATTCTTTCCACTTTAAAATCCTTGCCTCCTTAAAATCCTTGCCACCTTAAATTTACTGCCACCTTAAATTCGGTTCCTCCTTTTATTCCCTGCCACCTTAAAGGCGCTGCTAATTTAAATTCACTGCCACCTAAATTAACTACTACCTTAAATTCATTGCTACCTTAAATACACTGAAACCTTGAAATCACTGCGACCTTAAATTTACTGTCACCTTAAATTCAGTTCCACCTTATGTCCAGTTCCACCTTAAATTCACTGATTTAGCTGTTAGTGCTGAGTACTTGCGTGTCTGTGTGTGAGTCTGAGTGTCTGTGTGTGAGGTGTGTGCAGTATGTGTGGTGTGTACACAGTGTGGAGTGTGTACAGTGTGGATACAGTGTGTGCGATATGAGTGTGTGAGAGAAGCCCATTATGACATCACTTGTGGCAGTTAACCTTAAATTGCCTGCCACCTTAAATTCACTGCCACTTTAAATTCACTCCTACCACCTTAAATTGCTTGCCACCTTAAATTCACTCCTACCACCTTAAGTTGCCTACCACCTTAAATTCACTCCTACCATCTTAAATTCCCTGCCACTGGTGTGTACAGTGTGTGTGTTGTGAGTGTAGTGTGTACAGTCTGTGTGCTGTGTACAGAGTGTGTGGTGTGAGTTGGGTTTTGTATAGTGTGCATAGTGTGAGTGGGGTGTGTACAGTGTGTGTGGTGTGAATGGGGTGTGTACAATGTGTGGTGTGAGTGGAGTGTGTATAGTGTGTGTGTGTTGTGAGTGGGGTGTGTACAGTATGTGTTGTGTGAGTGGGGTGTGTGTGGTATGAGTGGGGTGTGTATAGTGTGAGTGGTGTGTGTACGGTGTGTATGGTGTCTGGTGTGTGTACAGTGTGGTGTGAGTGGGGTTTGTGAGTGCTGTGAGGTGTGTACAGCGAGTGGCTGGGGTGTGAGTGTAGTGTGTACAGTTTGTGTGGTGTGTGCAGTGTTTGTGTGAGTGTAGTGTGTGGCGTGTGAGGTGAGTATAATGTGTGTGGTGTGTACAGAGTGTGTGGTGCATACTGTGTGTGTGTGTAATGAGAAGTACAGTAATAAGGCCTATGTAGTGAATGGGGTTGACTGAGCTGTAGTTTGTTGAATGGGACCCTGGTCATTCCCTATGGAAAAACAGTTTTCCGATGAAAACTGTACTAATCTATGTAGACCATGGCAATACACATGTTCGCAGTCATATTTGGCTAAATTATGGATAAAGGGCTGGTTACTGTGATATCCTGGAATATCAATGGCTGTGGGAACCCAATAAAACGGAAGAAAATACTATTCTAAACCCATATCTCAAACCTAAAAATGAAGATATAGGTCCATACAACAAAAGAGGAGGCTCTTAAGCTAAGAAGGGACTGGGTGGGACATGTTTTTCAAAGCTCAATGTCGAGCCAAAAAAACAGGGTTGTTAGCCCTAACAGAGGTCCTAACAGAGGTGTATCGGGAAGCACTATGGGTTGGATCATTGCCAAGTACATTTAATGAGGCACTGATATCGCTCATTCCAAAAAAAGATAGGGACACAACAGACCCCTCAAACTTTCGTCCTGTTAGCTTGATTAATGGAGATGCTAAAATTTTTAACCAAAGCCTTTGTGTTACGCTCAGAAAAGGTGCTACCTAGTATTATACAGATCAAGCAGGGTTTGTTAAGGGTAGAGCATCAACTGAAAATATGAGGAGACTGATTCATCTGATTTGGCTTCATGGTCGTGAGAGGTATCGCTTGACACTGAAAAAGCATTTGATCGCATAGAGTGGGACTTCCTGATGGCTGTACTATCAAAGTATGGTTTTGGTGCCAACTTCAAGGCGTGGATTAAGATATTGTATGTGGACCCTAGGGCGGCAAGTCATAGCTAATGGCTTTATATCACCATATTTTGTACTGACACGTGGAATGAGGCAAGGGTGCTCTCTTTCACCATTGGTCTTCACAATTGCTTTTGAGCCTCTGGCATCAGCCATTAGAGCTAACCCAAGAATAACAGGAATAGGGTAGGAGACAGGGAACATAAGCTAATGTTATATGCACACATCGATCCCAATCCCCACACATCAATCCCAATATTAATGACGTTATAGAGACGTACTCAAGACTGTCAGGGTATAAGATTAATTGGAATAAATCAGAGGTAATGCCAATTTCGAAAGGCTGCACACTAAATACAATGGCACAGTATAATTTTAAGTGGACTTCTACAGGGATGACGTATCTAGGTATAAAATTGTGCACAGACTTGGGTGAAATCTCAAAACTTAATTTTTATCCTTTATTGAAAAAAATTAAAGCCAGTTTAGAGAAATGGGGAAAGCTTAAGTTGTCTCTGTGGGGAAAGGTTAACACTGTAAAGATGGTGATAGCCTCTCAGTTTAATTATATATCAATAATGTTACCTTTGTCTATTCCATCTGATATATAGTATATAAGCAGTACAATGATAGCATTAGGAGTTTTTTATGGGAGAAGAAGAGGCCACGATTTAATCTAAGTAAAATGTGTTCTCTGAGAGAAAATGGAGGGCTTGGTCTACCAGATGTTGGACTGTATATTTTTTCTTTTGAAATGAGCAAAATTTTTAAGCATTGGTGCAGAAATGAAGCAGGTTTGGATTGGGTGGCTATAGAGAGGGAAGTGGCGTCCCCATTCTGTCCTGTTGATATCCTTGCACAAAAGTTAGGGAAGCAGGATATCAAAACTGATAACCCTGTTTTCTCACTCAAGGGAGGTTTGGCATCAGGTTCACGGGATGAAAGTTTCACAATTTCAACAACAATATTCTCCACTGTGGCACAATAGTCATTGGTAAGAAACCGGTTTACTGGAGGGAGTGGCTGGAGTGCAAGATTTATTCTTTTGGGGACCTATTTAATTAGGGAGTATTTGTCTTTTGAACATAAATACTATATATATATAATACTGCCTTTACAAGATGGAAGTTGAAAACAGCTGAAAACAGATACTCTCAGATCCCAACCCTGGCTTTATATAACTCTATAGTAAATTTAGCATCACTTACATTGAGTAAATATTACTGCTGGTTAAGCCAATGTGGTCATGTCGTCTTTATGTGTGTATTCAAGGTGGATTATTTTTACCTGGGGAGTATTTATAGATGGAATCCACTATTTAAATGGAATATGAATCTGCAGTGTTGATAGTTTTTGCAAGTCTGTTCAGTAATATTTCCAGTGTGAATTACTTACTTTAATTTGCCAAACCTGGATCTCTCCCAGTAATAATAGGTGTGACTTAAAGACAAGGTTAACAGATAAAATCGAGCTTGGTTTGAGTTCCTGTGTCTTCGGTTTCCTAAAAAACACTCCTGATATGTACAGTATTTTTGGTGGTGAACAATTTACAAGGAGTAGGCAAATTAATTATCTCAAGAGCGCCTGTGTCTAACATGTGTTTTGAGTTTTACTGGGGACCATTTGGTAAGCTGAATGAACCTACTCTACAAACCTAATGTTAGTCTGGACCTACACTACACGATTGTTTGTCCAATTTTGAAACCTGATATTTATGACTTATAAATAAACTCTACACAGAAGCACCAGGACAGCATACCGGGCGGAGTGCTCAGAGAATGTGCCTGGCTGATATTCTCACAGACATATTCAACATCTCTCTGAGCAGTCATTCCACATGGATGGAATGACAATAAAAGCCTCTTGACTTGGCTTGACTCAAAACATTTACTGAAGTGTGAGGTCAAAGATTTACTCAATAAGTTATTCATACAGCAGCCAATCAGAGAACTAGAAGAATGGACAAAAAAGGCAAAGAGCATTAAAAAAAGTATGTGCTGCCAGAACAGCAGAACACAGAGACAGAGGAGCTGAACTTAAAATGCAGGCAAATAATAGCCAGAATCATGTTTATAATGTTTGGATCCAAATGTCAGGTCACTCTGTTTACAATTTCAAATCAGCTGCCAGCTTGTGATGAACTATATCTATAGGTATCAGCATTTCCCAACCCCATATTAATCACCAGTCTGCACTGCTACACATAAAAGCCGAAACCGGTCCGGTCCGGTAATCTTAACTTTGTTGGGGAGGAGCAGATGTAAGATGGTCTTCGAATAACTGGTGCAAAACTTGATTTCAATTACCCTGAAGATTTCATTTGTGTTGACAAGACATCTTTCTCACCCTCTTGAGAACTGATAAAGAGTATGACCCCAAAATCGTTTTATTTTTCCCCTGATTTTGATTCTCAAACTTGATTCTTGACTGGCAAAGTCAGTCTTCCGATGTTCCCCTTTTTTGACTATCAGCTATCAAACCGTGGATATTGCTGTGGTTGGCGACTCAAGGCTATCATAAGGCTTGGTAAAAAGAAGGACACTAATGGAGGCAGATTTGGAAAACATATAAGAAAAAGCTATTCAAATGGTGGAGATAAAGGTGACAGCCTTGGAAGTGAAAACAAATGCTTGTGGGAAAATGGATGACCTAGAAGCACACAGGCAACAATGGAACATAAAGATTTCAGTAGAAGGAGGCCGAAAATGTGAAAATATTTGTAAAGACGATCATCCCACATCTCTCATCTGGACTGACCAACTGACAAACGCCCACTAGTCATCTATCGATGTGGCTCACAGGCTGAGCTTGAAGATAATTGTAATGTTTCAGTCTTCCTCTCATTGTGCTCAAATCTGGAGCTATGCAAGCGGCTCTGGACACTTAAAGCAAACACTTCAAAGTCTTTGAGGACAAGACTCAACGTACCAGAGAAGCGAGAGAAGCATTCACCACTTATAGATTAAGGTCAGAAAGAAGGCAAGGGAACTGGGTTTAAAGGTTCTGTGGCTATGATTCATGACAGCAGGTTTTCTGTGGATAGCTTATAAGAACAACAGAGACATTTCCAAAGACTATTTTTTGAGTTTCAGTCCAATAAAATTATAAAATGATGTAGGTGATTCTTTCCAGCTTGGTGAGTGTCACTTTAAGAAAGAGCGTGAGAGAGGAGTAAGAAAAGAAAGTGAAGAATTAATGGCTATATTACTCCATTATTTGCACTTAGAACACTTTTGTTCTATTTCTGTATCTTTTTAAAAAATCTTTTTCTGTGTTCAAATTTGTACACTCATCATCAGAAAGAAAGGAGTCAAACGGAGTAGTACACATCACAGGGCTCCGGGAAGCAGGATAGTCTTATCGACATATTGCGCATCATACCGGTCATGCGGATAATACCATAGCACGCTGTTGGCAGCAGTGGATAGGTTGCAGACATTCAGCGAGCAGGGGTGCCCTCCATGAGTCATCCTTTTAGTGCCAGCATCATTGGCAGGTGGCTGCATGACACAGAACCACATGCACACAGAATGTTACGACGACTGCCCTTAACACCACATCAACGCCACCAAAGACTGCAATGGTGTCATGCCTGTCATGGAGTGACTCAGAATGTGTGTCTGTGTGTGGAGGCACTATGGTCAGTGACAAGATGAACAGTTTGTCGTCATGTGTCACATGTGCAGAAGGCCTGGTGTCACTCCATCGCCACACCTACCACAAAATCCGCTGGAACTGGGTGAGAATATTCAAGCTGCGTTTATTTATGAAATATTTTTCGCAGGACACCATTAGAAACCTCAACAACACCATGCTGGGACATCTGGCATGTTGTATTAGCAAACATGGCAGTCTGACACCATGTTGAGAGATACTACTTCTGTATGTGTAGCTCAATAAATATTGCCCATGTCAGTCTAAACCTTTTATCATTTATTGTTCCTGGTAACCTTTATCTTCCTTCCTAAGAACCTTCAAATATCTTAAAAAATGTGAAGCAGGGGGATATCAAAAATTCTGAAATAGATTCTGGCTTGAACACCAAACCGATATTTTAACAGAACGCTTGAAGGAACAATCCTATTACAGTTCAGTTGTGAAAGGGAATTATTATGTTTGTTTGTTTTTTAAGAATTTAAACTGATAGCATTTCAGGGTCTCCTGGTTTGACTGGCAGCAGTGATTTAGCAAAGAGAATACAGCGAGGACCTATGGAACCATAAGACATAAATTCAGTGTTTTGTGTTCTTCTTTGCCTGATTTTATGCTTCAGTCTGACATCTTATGCTTTATGCGGTCTTTTAGCCAAATGGGACTGTTGGGGGTTGGTGTAGCCTTCTGGCATTCTGGAAGAGTCTTTCTGAACTGAACTTAGTAAGTGAAAGAGGGAGAGGGAGAGGAAGAAAATGTCTCTCTGCGCCATATCAAAGTCTAGTTTATAATAAAAATTACCAAAACATTACACATGATAACAAGTCAGCATTCATCCAGTGCTGTGTTAAAACGTCATGTGAGAGCTGCAGCTTGTGGTCTGATCTATTTGGACATTATTTTAGGCCTGCTGACCTGACTAGTCATGACTAACTCTTTCAGGCATGTGTAAAAGCTGAAAAGATCTCATTTTAAGTTTGCTAACTTGTTGAAGAAGTTGGAAGGGTGGGAAGTGACTTGCTGGCAGCTCTGCATGTTATGTAGTATTCTTACTGATTAAGTGGGTATATATTTGGATATTACCCAAGCTACTTCTGAAATTCTAAATATTAACTATACCTAATTTTCGCATAGTTTAATAATTATTAATCCACCTAGCTTTGTTTTCCACAAAGAGAAAATCAGCTATGGGGAAGAAGATTTGTTATGTTCAGGAGCTTACTGAGCCATGATGTGGCCATTAGAGAGCAATGTAATCCATACAAACAGACAAACAGTGACACGAATAATGGCTATTTAGTGAGCAATCCAGTGCCAGTTTAGACACTGTGACTACTCAGTGGGGAGATAAATTGGTTTCAGTGCTCTGCTTTACATTAGTGGGAAAATTTTAAGGCAAATACAAATTTGATGTGCTTTGAGGGGATGCATAGAAGAGGAATCATGTCTAGAATTTGCACTGACTTTTTTTTTACACTGATTTTTGACATTAAATTTTTTTGTGAGAAATAGGATGTGTTAAAGATAAATTTCACATTTGGGTGCCTATTTGTGTTTGCTTGCTTGCTTGCTCGCTTGCTTGGTGAGATTCTCTGTAACAAATTTTAAACATTGATAACAAATTTCTCCAAGCATTCCAAAACAATCAACAGTCTGAATGGCAAAATAAGCATAAAGTACTTGTGGAATTGTTAAGACTTTTCAAGATAATTGCCATTGGTTTCACATGTCATGTGAGAGAGCTGCTCCCACTGGACCCATCTCATAATACCTATGTAGTACTTTTAAGAAGACAATTTTCACACATAGAGATGGAGTTTGCCTATTCGCTATTAGCATCTCAGTGAACAATGCAGAGGAACAACAGCTGGAGGAAATTATGCATGAAGAGCTCTGCTATCTTATTAATTACCTAATCAAGCGATTTATTGACTTTCTATTCTTGCCAACTTTGTGTCCTGCTTTTTTCCCCTCCTACTCTTTGGAAAGTAAACCAAATTAGTCAAAACCTGACTAAACATGGACAGATTGATTATTAAACAAGCCATTAGTCAATGTGAGGCATATGATAATTCTCTTAAAGAGTGTCTTTTCAATAATTGCTACAATAGTCTAAAGTTCATATGTTCACTATCTTCAATCTGCACAGCTGAATTCAGCTAATTACAGTTCAGAATGTGCATTTACAAAGGCAAGTTAGGATCTTATTAGCTTTTTGTGTTGGAAGTGTTTAGCCTCTTTTAAATTTCACAGTTTAAATTTTCCGATCATAATGTCTCTTATGCCTTTTCCTCTGTGACCTGTAGCATTTGCAGAACTCCAGACAGATATCCATGAACTGACTCAAGAGCTGGATGGAGCCGGAATACCATTCCTGGACTACAGAACCTATGCCATGAGAGTGCTCTTCCCTGGCATAGAGGACCACCCAGTGCTCAAGGAGATGGAGGTACGGGTCAGTACATTACTGACAATATGTACTATGGTAAATAGAGATTATCTTAGTTCTGACAGAAATACATAAACAGTAGCCCAAAATGGAATATGAGCACAAGAACATAACACCCAGCTTTTACTCCGTTATTTTACTGAATAAAGAACACTGCATTTATTTTTTATTTAATGCCATCTAGTTGTCATAAATTATGAAACTCTTTTTATGGATGTTGCAGATCTGTGTAAGAGGAGGTAAATCCAGTTTATAATATTAATGTGATTATGAATAATGGCTTATTTATGATTTGACATGATAAATGGAAATAAATGGAAATCCTGAGGGCTATGAGTATTTAACTATCCCTTAAATTAATGAGAAAAGTAGCGTTAAAAACATACAGTCGGCTCCAAATGTCAGAGAGCACTGATATCAGCATAACAATTTGAATAAAAAATAAAATGTTTATATGAATTATATTAGTATTTGGTTTGTTCCTCTTGCTTTAATTATTTGTCAAGGCTTGTTCTCCATAAGTTTGTACAGAAACCTCTGATAAGTAGATCAAATGTGTTTCATGTGTTTCAATGACAGGGATAGGAAATCTTTTTGAACAATGATCTTATGGTAAATTTCATATTAAATTTCACAAATTTGCTTCCCTATGAATAGTCACTTAGAAATATTACAAAATCATGAATATTTCTTCTTAATTTTGCTTGTCACAACTTTTAATTGAAACTTTTTTTGGGTGATCTTTATTTCAATATAGTTTAAATCGATGTTGTCATTAGTCACCTGTAACTACAAATTGTTGTGTTTTGGTTAGCTTAGAATGAGCCCTTTATGTCTACATAGGGACTGTCCTCCATGTTTCACTCAGTCAATCAATATTTATTTGTATAGTGGTTTTTACAACTAATGTTGTCTCAAAGTAGCTTTCAGAAAAGCAGTTTATATAAAGGAAAAGAAAACACAGAGTCCCTGTATAGACGTAGGAAAGAAAATCCAGGTCCAAAGCCCCCCATGAGCAAGCCAGAGGCAACAGTGGCAATGAAAAACTCCCTTAGAGTAAGGAAGAAACCTCGAGAAGAAGCAGGCTCAAGGGGGGAACCCATCCTCCTCAGGTCGATCCTGGTTGAAGAGAGAAAGACAGAGCAAACAGGAAAAGGAGCTTGGAACATCTATTAGATACATTCTGACTGATGTCGGGTGATGAGCTGGAGAAGCAGGGCAGGAGACCCACATTGGAGATGATGACTCTAGCAGCTCTGGGGGCTCCCATGTGATCAGGAGAAATGTGACTCCTGGGCTCAACAAAGAGAGAAGAAGGGAATGTGGAGAGAGAGTGAGAGAAAGAATGAGAGAGACTGATTAGGAGGACTGACAGGTAGGCATTGCAAATTGTTGTATGATTTACTGCGTGTAATCCTGAGAGTCGTGGAGAAAATTCCTCTGCGCTGGTAGTTCCTCGATGTTAACCATCAGGATTGATCAGCTTATAGAGAAGACAGATGAGAGGGCAGGAGAGGGAAAACAGTTTGTACCTTTAGTCCTTTTATAGAGAAATGTAGGAGAATTGCAGTGGCAACAGATGATATCAGCCAAATGCTTTTGAGTCTAATTTTAAATGTAGAGTGTGTCTGAGTCCCGAACAGAGAAAGGGAGATGATTCCACAATTTCTAAGATACTGCGGGGCCAGGCCATTTAATGATTTATACGTTAAGAGTAGAATCTTGTCCTCAACACAAAATTTAACAGGTAACCCGTGTAAAGACGACAATATTGGGGATATATGATCATATTTTTTTGTCCTTGTAAGGACTCTAGCAGCTGCATTCTGCACCAACTGGAGCTTATGTAGAGCCTTATTGGAGGATCCGGCTAAAAGGATGTGTTGTAAACTTGAAAAAGCGATGCGATGCTGTGTAAATGGTGAAGAAATGGCTTCCGCTGACACTGTCTTGTTTAAATATAAAAAGATTTATTACAAAATTAAGTACAGCGTCCATCCAAGCACCCTGGGACTGCTTGGGAGAGGTCCATCCGCCAATCCGTGCCTCTGTCTGTCTAACCCAAGAATTCACCCTTACATAGGCTGTTTTTTCAAAACATATAGGAACATCTGGCATTGATCTCAATGGTTGGGGGTTTAGAAAAACAAAAGAATAGAGACCTATTCTTCTGAGTTTCTTCAGCTCTGGAATAGGCCCCTCAACTTACACATTCTGGAATGAATACCATATATACCCAGACCCAGATAACTCAGGTGTTTATAAAGGCATGCACCAGCTTTTCTGCATCTTTTATGGATAAGATATTGTGTAGTTTAGTGATGTTATGCAAATGGAAGAATGTTGCCTTAACGATGTTACAAAGATGATGCCTAGATTTTTTAGAGTGGAGCTTGGAGTAATAGTGTGGCCATCTAAGTTCAGGACAAATTGGGAGAGTTTAGTTCTCTCCGCTTTGGGTCCAAGTAGCAGGACCTCAGTCTTGTTTGGATTAAGTTGAAGGAAATTGTTATCCATCCAGTTTTTGATATTATTAACGCATTCTTCAAGTTTATTTAGGTTTAAAGCCTCATTTGGTTTAGCCGATATATAGAGTTGCGTGTCATCTGAATAGCAATGAAAGCTGATGTCGAAACTGTGGGTTATATTACCAAGAGGCTGCATGTAAAGAGAGAAAAGAAGTGGTCCGAGCACTGATCCTTGAGGGACCCTGTATCTTACTAGTGTACGATCAGAGTGTTTATGGTTGAAACTAATAAATTGATAGTGGTCAGTCGGATATGATCTGAACCAGGATAAAGCCTGTTCTTTAATGCCAACCCAATTTTCTAGCCTATCAAGGAGGATCTTGTGGTCAATAGTATCAAAAGCAGCGCAGAAATCTAGAAGAACTAATATAAAGATCACTATCAAGTGACATAAGGAGATCATTTACTACTCTAGTTAATGCTGTTTCAGTACTGTGAAAAGGTCTAAAGCCAGACTGAAACATCTCATGAGGAGAGTTTTCGTGTAGGTGGGAGCATAGTTGTTGTGAGACCACTTTTTCTAGGATCTTTGCTATGAAGGGGAGATTAGAAATTGGTCTATAGTTGGCCAGCTCATTGGGATCGACTTCTGTCTTTTCAGTTCAGGGTTTTACGACTGCAAGTTTTAAGGATTGTCCAAGATTGAGGGACGAGTTTATTATAGAGAGCAGAAGTTTAACCACACAGGGGACGAACTGTTTGAGTAGTTTTGTTGGGTCGAGGACGCATGTTCAAATCAAATTTATTCATATAGAGCTTTTTACAACTAAAGTTGTCTCAAAGCAGCTTTACAGAAATTCAGTAATAATAATTCATTAAGGAGAGAAAAGAAAGAAGCCCCCGGTGAGCAAGCCAAAGGCGACGGTGGCAAGGAAAAACTCCCTCAAGTTGGAGGAAGAAACCTTGGGAGGAACCAGACTCACACAGGGGGACCCATCCTCCTCTGGTCCAAACTACAGTTTGAATTTGTTCGAAGTAACATCAACCGAGTATCTAATTGTGCTGATCTAGTCATAGTGGTGACAATGAAGTTAATGAAGAAATAATTGTGAAATAATAGCCCGATGCAGGTAGCAATAGCAGAAAAATTACTCTGCAGCGGGAAACCCTGGGTAGTCCTTCATCAGTGATAGGCTGGGCAGGTAAGCAGCTGGTCAGGGGCAGGTAGCAGGTAAAAAAAACATCAATCTTCCTTCAGTGTCTGGCTGGGCAGGTAGGCAGCTGGTCAGAGGCAGGTAGCAGGAAAGCCTCAGTATCAAGCAGGACCAGAGGGCAGCCATTATCTCGGTAAGAGTAAAGAAAGACAATTAGCTTTGTTTGGGACTAATTATGGAACACAGGAAGTAAGAACATTTCCAGAGTGTGGCAGCAACTCCAGCATCTGACTATTGCAGCCTGGCTAAAAGGACAGAACCAGAAGGTAACACAGACTTGGGAGCACCCTGAAACACTGGCATCCATCCACTCCACCGTCAACTAATCGCGTGCAGCCAAACGTAATTGTTGGGCCACGGCTTTTTCTATAATCTTACATAAAAAAATAGGTCTGTAGTTAGACAATACATTAGGATCAAGATCTGGTTTCTTGATCAGAGGTTTAATAACTGCTAATTTACAAGTTTTGGGCATGTGACCCATTGTAATGGATGAATCGACTAACATTATAACTGCTAGTACTTCTTTGAGTAATTTTGAAGGAATTGGATCTAGAGTACAAGTTGTATAATTTAACAAAGAGATCATTTTCTCCAGTTCTTGCTGTGGAAGCAGATAAAAAGCTTCAAGCATTTCTAAGACTATATTTTGTTCGATATCAGCCACACCAGACAATGGACCAGTTTGATTTAATATTAGGGGAAGAATATTTAAATCTAATATTCTCAATTTTATTATTAAAAAAATCCATAAAGACATTACTAGTGAGGTTTGCTGGAATCTGAGGCTCAGCACCTGCCTGATTTTTAGTAAGTTTAGAAATAGCGCTAAAAAGAAATCTCGGATTGTTTTTGTTATTCTTAATCAGCAAGGCTAAATATGCTGAGCGTGCTTTAGTGAGTACCCTTCTGTACTCGAGAGGGCTGTCCTTCCAGGCACAGTGGAATACTTCCAACTTAGTTGATCGCCATTTCCGCTCTAATTTATGTACTGTTGTTTTAGGCTACGAGTTTGGTCGTTGTACCACAGGGTGAGCTTTTTTGTCTGGCCTTTTGAGTGGTGCTACAGTATCTAGAGTAAATCTACAAGTATTTTCTAAGCAGAGAATTTGGAGATTTGAGGGAGCTGAGGTTTGAGGGAGCGTATTTAGGTTGTCTGTGTTAATACACAAAACTAAGTCTAGGGTATGATTACAATAATGGGTAGGCCCTGTTACATTTTGAGTAATGCCGACAGAGTCTAAGATTGATGTAAAGGCCTTTTTTAGTGGATCATCAGCCTTTTCAACGTGAATGTTAAAGTCTCCTACAATTAATACTTTAGTACTGCACACTGCTAAGGTTGCTGCAAAGCCACTCTATTCATTTAAGAAATCTGAGTAGGGCCCTGGCGGTCTATAAACATTAATTAACGAGAATGTATTCTTATTTGTGCCCGGAATAGTTATATTAATAGAAAGAATCTCAAAAGAGGTGAAGGTATCATAGTATTTGTGGTTAATCTCTAAGGTGTTTCTGTAGATTACACATACTCCACCTCCTCTGTCTGATAATCTTGCTCTATGTACATAGTTATAGCCCACAGGGGTGGCTTCATTTAATGCTAAATACTCGTCGGGATTGAATCCAAGTTTCTGTGAGACACAAAACATCAAATTTCTGGTCGCTTATAATTTAATTTACGATAGCTGCTTTAAAATTGAGCGATCTGATAGTAAGTAAACCAAATTTCAGGTCTGCCCGCATTAATGCTACAATTTGGATGCAAGGTTTGAATATTCTTAGAACAGACTGTTTGAGTTTTTCTACGATTGTTTTTAACACGCGGCACAGACAGTCTCAATTCTGTTGGATCTAGATGACTCAAGGCGGCTCGCATACGCTCGGTTTAGCCTGTTTGTCTGTGACCTGGTCTTAATGTTGAGGATTTGGATGAGCTAATCAGTTTGACTAGCTTAAATCTGGTATATCAACAGCTAGAAAACATGCAAGTCAGCCAAGAACAGAAAACATGAAGCAAGAAGCAAAAACAAGAAAAAGAAAAAAAGAAATCGCTGATGTTACCTGTTTTTCTGTTTAAATACAGTTTGTTGTTTGATAGCTTTGATAGCTAGAACATAGGGGGTAAGGAAGGCGTATTCACTTTGTTCTAATCTCCAACCTTACTGCTAGATGCCACTAAATCTTACAACTGCCCCTATAAATGAAGAATTTTCAAGATACTAATTACATATCAGTAGTGTGTGCAGTGGTGCCATCTTGGGCAGCAAATTATGTATAATATAGTCTACAACATCTGTAGCTCTGCTGTGCTATAATGTATGCCTGCCTATGCATTAGTCTACAGGGGGGAAACATTTTCATTCATTTTCAGCAACAGGCAAGAAAGTTATCCTGTGTTTATTTTCAGCCAGGTATGGTAGTAGCTATTAGGATGTGTAAGTATGTATACGGATATGTATAGGTATGGATTACTGTTATTACTCTGTGGGGTAGTTCTCCAGGGAGTCAGTCAAGAGTGAGGTTAGAACTCTGGTCCTCTTGTACTGGTCCACTTGTACTACTAAAACTTTTAGGGGTTTGGAGGAATAGTACAGTAGGTATGCATATTTAAAGGGACTGCAAGAATAGAGTTCTGGTGTGTGGTGTTTTGTGTCCTAGTTCAGCCCTGTCCTTGGCTTAGAGATATGTTAATGTATGAAATGAGAATAAAACTAAGCTCATCTGTAGTATGTTTACAGCAATCCTCTGTGAAGCATTATTAAAGCAAAACATTCCATTTCCATATTCTACCTGTCTGTAGCAGGTCATGGTGTAGTACTTTAGGAGAGATCACATATTTATTGTTATGTCTAAAGTTTGTTTTGCCTGAATTTGCCCTGGCGTAATCAAGTGACTGCATGCTCAGCTCATACCTTATTGCTTTGTGTAGGCTCCCTCCCTAAAGCAACCTACCTGGGATGCAGCAAATGTCATTTAACTCAGCAAAGAAGAATCAAGCCACTTTATTATGCTCTGTTGCTGGAAAAGACCTTTGTCAAGTTATGTGGTGTATGAGGCATGTTACAAAATATGTTATCTTTTGTTGCCCTGAAAGGAATTGCTTCCAAGATGCTAATTTTATATGCTTAACATAACCCTGGTTTGTTCTTAGGGGTTTTATTTTTATTGATGGACTAACTAAAAGTACAGACAACATGATGAGCAGTGGTGGGTTATTGCAGAAGAATATGTTACTATGTTTCACCCTTGGGTATGGAGTTCTGCTTCCTGTTGCCCTACTCTCTCCCAAGCTATCTTTTCCTCTTCTGTTGTTTTCTTTTTCTGTTTTCTCAAACCTTTGCTTTTTCTCTCCTGCTTTCAGTTGGTTCTGAAGCTGCTGCCATCTTATATTCTCTTTTATGTCAGTCACAAAGCTTAGCTGGTCTCTTCCTCAAAGATTCTAGAATGCTTGAATGCACTTTCTTTTAAAAACAAAACTTTAAAACTTGACCTGCACCTGTAAATCCAGAGGACTACAACACAGAGCGTAAAGACGCCAAGCTACCCCAAGGCCTCAGTTGGAAAATGCAAGGGGATGCTGTCCCCCTGGTAAAAAAGGAAAAAATATTCCCCATGTAAACTGTTCTCCCAGCACCCTCTTTGGATTATTGTTTTATTATTAAGATGGTTTGAAAAAGCCAATTTACTGTTTCTTTCATCTTATTATTATTGTTATTAAGTTGGCTTGTAAAAGCCAACTTACTGTTCTTCTTAATCTTCTTATTCTTATTAAGTTGGCTTGGAAAAGCCAACTTACTGTGTTTGCTATTCTTCTTATTATTAAGTTGGCTTGAAAAAGCCAACTTACTGTGTTTGTTATTCTTATTAAGTTGGCTTGAAAAAGCCAACTTACTGTTCCTCATTTTCTTCTTATTATTTTTATTATTATTATTATTAAGTTGGCTTGAAAAAGCCAACTTACTGTTCTTCGTTTTCTTTTTATTATTATTATTATTATTATTATTCTACGCTCACTTTTCGAAACTTTTCTCGTGCCACAGTTTTCGAGCTAGAACCTCCAAACTTTACACAGTTGTAGACCCCATAGCGGAGATTTATGCTTGTGCTTTTTGAAGCGATCCGACTTACAGATTCCGTACAGTTTTCATCGGAAAACCGATTTTTCCCATAGGGAATGACTAGGGACCCGTTCAACAAACTACAGCTCGGTCAACCCCATTCACTACATAGGCCTTATTACTGAACGTCTCATTACACACACACAGTACGCACCACACGTACACCACACACTCTGTACACACTACACTCACACCACACACTACACTCACACCACACAAACACTGCACACACCACACACACTCCTGTACACACCACACAAACTGTACACACTACACTCACACCCCAGACACAATACACACCTCACAGAACTCACAAACCCCACTCACACCACACTGTACACACACACC
>CM067492.1:11059997-11082186 GCA_034552555.1 Semaprochilodus insignis | reverse complement strand
GTAAGATTGAATTTAATGTGGTAGGAGTGATTTTAAGGTGGCAAAGAATTTAAGGTGGAAAAGAATTTAAGGTAGTAGTGAATTTAAGGTTAAAGTCTAATTAACGTTAAAGTTAATTTAATGAAGTTAAAGTTATTTTAACGAAGTTAAAGTTTAACGTACTTTTAAACTTTAACTTTTTAAACGTAATAATCTGACTTTTTCAAGCCAACTTAAAGTTCGTTCACGAACTTTCCCTTTTCTAGTTATTATTATTATTATTATTACTATTATAATTATTATTACGTTGGCTTAAAAAAGCCAACTTACTGTTCTTTTAAATTTTCTTATTAAGTTGGCTTGAAAAGGCCAACTTACTGTTCTTCTTAATCTTATTATTATTTTATTATTAAGTTGGCTTATTACTGTACTTCTCAATACACACACACAGTACGCACCACTCATACACCACAGAGTATGTACACACCACACACACTACACTCACACCACACACACCCCACTCGCACCACACACACTGTACGTTCCCCACTCACACCACACACACTGTACACACTCCACACACTGTACACACCACACACACACACTGTACACACACATACACACACACACACACACACAAAATGTACTCACCACATGTTATAATCACGCCACACACTCTTTATACATCACACACTGTACACACCACACACACTGTAGACACATATACGGACCACTCACACGACACATACTGTGCACACACTGTGCACAAGCCACTCATACCACATACACTGTACACACCACACTGTAGCAACCCCTAAGCAACCACCTCGGGTACCATAGCAACCACCTTGGATGCCATAGCAACCGCCTAACAACCACTTAGAAATACCTTAACAACCACCTGGGATACACTAGCAGCTGCCTAGCAACACCTTAGCAACCACCTGGAATACCGTAGCAACTGCCTAGCAACACTTTAGCATCCAGCTGAGACACCATAGCAACCACCTATCAACAACCTGGGGTACCATAGCAACCACCTGGGATGCCATAGCAACCGCCTTGCAACACTTTAGCAACCGCCTGTAATACCATAGACACCACCTAGCAACACCTTAGCGATCATTTGGGATACCATAGTAACCACCTAGCAACACCTTAGGAACCACTTGGGATACCATAGCAACCGCCTAGCAACACCATGGTAGCCACCTGGCATACCATAGTAACTATGTTGCAACACCTTAGCAACCATCTGGGATACCATAGAAATCGCCTAGCAACACCTCAGCAACAATCTGGGTTACCATAGCAACCACCTTGCAACACCTTAGCAACCACTTGGGATATCATAGCAAACGCCTAGCATACCACACACCACACACACACAACACTCACACTTTACTCACTACTTACACTGTACACACACAACACTCACATAACACCCACATCATTACACACCACACACACTACACTCACTGTACACACACTACACCCTCACACCAAACATACTGTATACACACACACACCTCACACATCCCATATCTCACACCTCACACACTCTACACACCATATTGTCCACACAACATAAACACCACACACACCATACACTTCTCACACTACCATACCATACACCACACGTCACACACCCAAGACTCACCTCACAAATCTCATGTTTCATACGTCACACACATTTCACACTCAACAGTCTCCACACACAACATGCACACACACATCTCACACTACTCTCCACACACCTCACACTCCACACACAAACCACACATCTCACACATGTCCTTATTACAACCTCTGATTATTGTCAATGTTCTTTTTCAAGCCAACTGAAAGCTTGTTCACGAACTTTCCCCTCTCCAGTTTCTTTTGGGGAAAGGCTGTATTCTGCCTTAGCCTTGACAATCTAACATGTTCTCCTGTTAGTTCTAATGAAGACAGTGAGCTCCAGACCACAATCCAGTGCTGCACTAATTCCCTTTAGTGTTGACATATTAGCTCTTCTGAAATTTCTAAAAGATTTCACTTAGATGTTCTTGACATAGGCCAAATTCCTTTTTATCTAAGTATCTTTCAAATAAATATACAGGTGCCATTATCTGTTTTGTAAGCTTAGAACCAAGATTTAGCTATTATAATGAGATTTAGTGTCAGTCTTGGCTTTTTTTTAACTGTGCCTTGCTTTACATAGGTTCAAGCCAATGTGGAGAAAGCTCTGACATTGTTCGGTCAACTTCTGACCAAGAAACACTTCCTGCTGACATTTATCCGCACTCTGGAGGCCCAGCGCTCCTTTTCTATGCGTGACCGTGGCAATGTGGCATCCCTTATCATGACTGCTCTGCAGGGGGAGATGGAGTATGCTACAGGAGTGCTCAAGCAACTACTCTCAGATCTCATAGACAAGAACCTGGAGAGCAAGAATCACCCCAAACTACTACTCCGCAGGTATGAGAATATGTGTACACACAGACGCAATTGCACAGGACATAAATTGCCGCAGACTGGATGTATGAGATTTTGCACAAAATCAAATGATCACAACCACCCAAATAATATCTTATTTAGGACACAGTGCTTCTCCAAAACCTCTACTCTGTTCCACTCGCCAAGCTAATCTTAACGCCCAATCCGTTTCTTTTTCAATAAAAATATGAGAAAGGGGAGTTAGTAGCTTTTGGTGGATACATTATTGCACAGGAGAAATGGATTCTACCTTGCCTCAGGAAGGGAGGAAGAGGAGCGGCATAAAGCACAGCAAGTGATTAGCACTCCTTTACCTTCACCAGCCACAGATGAATTAAGATCAAGAAAGTTCAATAACTACTGCAAGGTTTAATTACTCCTCTTCTGAGAAAGCTTTTAGTAATTAAGTAATTCACCAATTACTGTAACTGGCTGGATATAATAAAGATAAAAAAACGCAGTGAATGTACACAGTGAAGACAGGACACAGCATTCTACTAATTTAGATTTTATGACGTTTATGATTTAAGATGTTATGTTTCTGTCTATCTTTCTTTTGTAGGACAGAATCTGTGGCTGAGAAGATGCTTACAAATTGGTTCACCTTCTTGTTGTACAAATTCTTGAAGGTAACCGATTATACACACATAATGCATAATACACATTGCTGATTGGAAATATAATAAATTGTGGTGGAGAACTATCGATGGCCATGATTTCTGCTGAAAAATGCAACAAGCAGAGAAGTACACTGTCTACCTGTCTAAATAAGCCACCTCTAACCATACACTTTTTCTTCATAGTGAATCAGCAAAGTACACTAACAAAACCCAAGCCCCACTCAGCAAAACACAAATAACACATACACACACTTTAGTATGTGTTACATTAACATATTTAATCACTACATTTAATGTCCCTTCATCAGATGGGGTGGGGGCATGGTGCAGCTCTGAATACTACACTCCCCCCTTAAACTTCTGAATGGAGCAAGTGGAAGCTGCCACAATATCACCACACATGCTAAAATTTTATTGTGTGAGTGATCACCACAAGCATCTTGAAAGTCAAAATAAAAAAACTGTTTTCTTTCTTACAAAGCTTGCAAATACACTTTCACACAAAATAAATAAACTGCAGCAGTCAGAGAATTTTCATGTTAGAGCAGTCCCCTTTAGCTCCTTTCTTTCTAAAGCAAAGCCTCTTCCTTCTCAACCATCGTTCTGACATCCTCTTCCACTTGCATTCTTTTATAGACTCTCCCCTTTTTCTCTCCCTGCATCATGCTTTTCATTAGTCATGCAGAGTCTCAGCTCTCACTGGAAGCATTTTAATCAACAGAAGACTCTTAATGTCTTTAGCACCTACAACTGGGTTACAGAACTAAGAAGAAAATATAGGTTTAGAAGTATGTTGTTAAAAGTAGTATGTTGTTAAAAGAAGACAAAAACTTTATTTAAGATAACTCAGGGTCACTGCAAGCATTCTCATGCTCTTTTGAAATTTCCCAGTCTTACATTTTAAATTTGATTTGATTTATTTCTCACTTTTAACTTCTGCTATTTTCTATCTTCATTTTGAAAAACTACCCAGACTTCTCAATGAAGAATGCAAATCAAGTATGGAGTAAATGTAACTAATTACATAACTATGTATTGTCTACCAATTACTAATATTGCAAGCTTACATGGTGCGCCAGTTAAGGGGTAATAAACATCATTTGCAAACCCGGGACAAAAGATTAGGGTGGTAGGTGGCATGGATTTACTTTGGAGTACTCTAACATTGGGTGTGATGCTACACTACTTAGATAAGCCTTGTTTGCATAA
The DNA here is from genome assembly GCA_034552555.1 of Semaprochilodus insignis. Taxonomy (NCBI): domain Eukaryota; kingdom Metazoa; phylum Chordata; class Actinopteri; order Characiformes; family Prochilodontidae; genus Semaprochilodus; species Semaprochilodus insignis. The sequence continues at coordinate 11,077,900 of CM067492.1, read as the reverse complement.
TCATATCTAGCTTCATATCATATCTAGCTTGTTCTCAATGTAGCCTTGAAAGAGAGGTCATTAAAGTTGTTGTTACCAACTGTGATGTCCTGTCATGCACTCACAGATGGCTTTGTTGGTTTTACACAAGCATCAGTAGCAGCTAGTTTTGAGTCATTTATTGTGTTTCATTAGCATTCAGGTCATTGCTTTTTGAAGAAGGTCTACTCAGGACTGTACTCTGGAATATTTTCAGCTTTTTATATTTTAAGAGGATATTTCTCTGGTACTGTTCTTCAGCCATTCTTTTCAGTTTATGTAAAGGTTATGGTTATGTAAACTATAAAAGATCAGCTACGTTTATAAGCTCTTTATAAGTACTGGATCATTAGCCTACTGTTAGATTCTTTATTAAGCACTGCCACCCTTAATTTGTCTTCTCTGTAACCTGTCCTTAGGAGTGTTTTTTCCAAGGCTAATGGTTTTATTGATTGTCAAATACTTTTAATTATTTGAAAACAGTGAACATCAAATAATGTTAGTATTTCAGTAATAGTTTTGCACACACAAGCATTAAGTGCAGCACATGGCTTTCTAGAGGGAACTTTAGCTAATATGCTCTTTTTTCTGGCTATTTTCCCTTTTCGTTATGTAAGTGATTGATACAAATAAAAAACTTTAGAAGAATTAAATGGCAGCTGAATTTCTCTTAACTCCTAATATACAGTGCAACATGTCTTTCCTTTAGATGCATACACTGAGAGCTTGTCCTGCGTTAATTCCTGATGTCCTGGTCTTTTTCCTTCACTGTGTGTGTTTACAGGAGTGTGCTGGGGAGCCTCTCTTTATGTTGTACTGTGCTATAAAGCAGCAGATGGAGAAAGGCCCCATAGATGCCATCACGGGAGAGGCACGCTACTCCCTAAGTGAAGACAAACTCATCAGACAGCAGATTGACTACAAGACCTTGGTCAGTGTCAATGCACCATGATGATCATAAACAACCAGTAAATATACATGTTAACATAACTCTGCCCTCATCACATACACTTTATGCCATAATCCAAACATGCCTAATGCTGCCTGGAATAGAAAAGTTATTTTAGAAAGTGCTTGTGTGAGTTTAAGCACTGCTTTTGAGTCTCATGATATGTTGAATAATATGTATGCAATTCTAGACCTTCTAGACCTACAAGCTGAACCTCTCTGAAGACAGTCCAAATTATGGCCTTCAGTTATCCAGTTTACTGAGAATTACTGCTTTATGAATCTACATTAGTTGACAGCATATACCACATTTACATCACCTTGTGTTTCTGGTTACTTAAATTGCTCAGAAAACCAAAAATAGATATTTTGCCTACTGTGTTGTCTAAGCTAGCATCTTGTCTACATCTTACAGTTGCAAGAAAATGTTAGTAAACCTTTTGTAATTACCTGAAGTCCTTTGCAATGTAAAGAAATGAAAAGAAAAACAGAATGCAATGGTGTGCAAAGCTCATATACTCATATTTCATTCACAATAAACACAATTCAAATGTTGAAAGTGAGACATTTTATAATTTCATGAAAATTATTAGTTCATTTAGAACTTGTTGGCAGCAACACGTCTCAAAAAATTGTGACAGGGGCATGTCTGTAACTGTCTGGGAAGTAAAGAGTTCTACTGGTGAAATTTTGGGAGAGGAACGTTGTCCCATTCATGTCTGATGTAGGATTCTAGCTGCTAGACAGTCCTGGTCTTCTTTGCCAGAATGTTTCATTTTATGATGTGCCAAATGTTGGTCTCAACTACAGATAGGTCAGTTCAGCACCCGGACTCTTTTTCTGCAAAACTATGCTGTTATGATAGACGCAGTATCTGTTTTTTTATTGTCTTGCTGAAAGTTTTAAATTTTGCCCAGAGAAGACTGCGCCGTTTCTGGAACGTGTTGACATATGGCTTCTTCTTTTCAGGATACAGCTTAAACTTATATTTATGGATTACACGGCCAACTGTGTTCACAGACAATGATTTCTGGAAGTGTTTCTGTGTTTCTGATCACCCATGCAGTGATTTCCTGTACAGAATCTGAGGGCCCGAAGATCACAAGCATCCAATATAGGCCGTCAGCCTTGTCCCTTGCACACAGAATTTTTTCTTTTGATGATATTATGTACTTTAGATGGTGGGATATCAAAAGTAATTATTATGTTAAAAAACATTTTTTCTGAAATGATTCCACATTTTTTAGATCCAATTTTTCGCAGATTGCCTCTACCCACCTTTACTTCAGAGTAGCTCCGCCTCTTTAAAATGCTCTTTTTATACCCAGTTGTGTCTTAGTTGCAAATTATTCCTCCAGCTGTTTTGTAATAATACCACTTACTTTTCCAGCCTTTTGTTTCCCCTGCCCCCCCCCCTTTTTTTTTTTTTAAATGCGTTGATGCCATCAAGTACTACATGAGTCAGTTTTTTAAAAGAAATTGGAAATGTCTCATTTTCAACATCTGATATGTGTTATATGTTCTGTTGTGAATAATATGGGTATATGAGATTTGCAGTTCATTGCATTCTTTTTTTGTATTTACATTTATTTATTTTACACAGCATTGAACTGCTGCACTTTAATTGACTTTTGAATTCATTGTTCTCTCAATGATTGCAAGGCTGTTATGCCCTGAGGCAGCAAAGCGGCTCCAAATTTTGATGCTCCCTCCACCATGCTTCACATTTGGAATAAGGTTTTGGTTTTAGTGTGCAGTGTTATTTTTCACCCAAACATGGTGGTGTGCATTTATGCCAAAAGTTCCACTGTCCATAAAACATTTTCTCAGAAGCATTGTGGAACATCAACATTAAACGGGCAGTAATTCTTTCATGGTGTCCTTCCATAAATGCAATTTCTGTTCAGTGTTTTTGTAATAGTTGGCACATGAACAAAGATTTTTGCAGTTTGTGGAATCTATTGTAGATCTTTTCCAACTTTTTTAGGACTGCATTTTGTGCTATTAGAGTGATCTTAACAGGATGCCCACTACTAGGATAAGTGGCAACAGTACTGAATATTTGTAATTTGTAGACACTGTCTCTAGCCATGAATCCAATGTTTCATCGAAGCATGGTTCACACAAACCTGTTTCAAGAAGAACAGATTTATCAATAACCTGCGTACATCTGCGACTTGTATACATCTCTTAATAGGCCCTGCACTGTGTGAACCCAGAGAGTGAGAATACATCAGAGGTGACCGTGAAATGCCTGAACTGTGACACCATCACCCAGGTGAAGGAGAAACTGTTAGATGCTGCATATAAGGGCAGTCCCTACTCTCAGAGACCCAAAGCTGGGGACATGGATCTGGGTAAGAACTGCAGGGTTTGAAGAAACGTTTCGCAACCCAGTCTTCAAAGCCCATCATATGAGTCATGTTTTTTAGCAGCTCCCAACATAACTGAACCAAGCCACTGACAACACCAAATACCTATTCCAGGTGCACTAAGACAGAAGTCAGAGCAAAACTTTACACTTATGGTTTGGCCCAAAGGACTGGATTGAGAAACTCTAAATTAAAGCATAAAAAAGTAACATGTTCAAGAAAATAGTTTTCCATGTTGGTTTTGGGTTGTGTTCCAAAGCATGTATCTCACTAGGTTCAATTGCTGTGGACTCTTAATGTGAAGGACAGGCGGAGGTGTTTCCTGGAGGTTGTGTGTGTGACTGAGGGCTATAAGAGAGCCACAAAATGTTACCTGTCTGACTGCATTGTACCAGCTGTACAGTTTGGTGGATGAAGCATAATGCTATGCATTTTTCAGGGGTTAACTGAGGCAGGAAAATCCTAATGCCTTAGCATCCCAAGATGCATTTTGGACAATTCCAATTGCATCAAAATTTGTGGGAAACAAACTTTTTTCTGTCGTGACTGTTGCCTAGTGCACAAAGCAAGGTCCATAAAGGCATGGTTGGGTGAGTTTGGTGTGGAACAACTTGACTGGCTCACACAAAGTCCATCAAACAGTCTTGTAGAAAACCTTCCCAGAAGAGTGGAAGCTGTCATTGCTGCAAAGGGGGGGACCAACTTGGATTCCTAGGATTTGCTATGTCATAAAATCTCCTGCAGGTGTAATGTGTAGGTGTTCAACACAGTGGCCTGCCTAGGAGCAGCACCTGTAGGGATATAGCTGGGAGGCATGGCAGTTAATCTCTTTACAGTGTAGCTTGAGGGGGACCAAGAGAAGAGTGATGGCGAAAGAAAGCTAGAAACTGTTGCAAAGCATGAGTGACTACAGATGGCCTATTGCCCCAGACCTGGAAAAGAATATGTTCTCCTGAAAACAAGCGGGGTGTACAGATGAAATTATGTTATAATTATGACCTAAGTCTGAGAACTCACTTCATTACAATTCTTTCAATGTTGGTGACGTTTTTTGATAAATAAATTTGCCAGCTTCTTGTTCAAATATTCCTGTGCAACAATTATATTTTTATGCAGCATGCGACAGAATGTACCTGCTGCACTGTTAAAGGTGGAACAGGAAAATGAGACTCCAGTATTGTAGTTAACATTTGTACGTTTTATAAGGGTGATTTAAGGTATTATAACATCCTAACATCAACATTTTGAGAAAGTAGCACAGTTTGACAGAAGACATTCACTGTGAAGTAGTGGGTGGTGGTCAAGGTGAATTATAAGATTTTGTGCTCCCTTACATAGCAATTTTCTTTCTTCATGTTCTGCAGTTCTGTAGGGTTTCTTGAATGCACAGCCCGTTTCAAATTACCCCACATAATCTCGATAGCGTCAAGATTTGGGCTTTGATGCTAATGCCATGCTGATCCTCATGTAGTGAGCAAGCATGCAAGTAGAGAAGCCACAGAAAGGGAGCTGACTCATGGGGTAGATAAGCACAATGAGATGGGGTGCAGGCAACCATACAGAGCTCTGCAACAACTTCAGAGACAGACAGTCACATGTGGGCTAAGCAGCAGATACTAAATCCAGGCCTTACAGTCAATGATGTAGTGTATCAGCGCACAGCAGCAGCCTGACTATTTCCTGGAAAGGTTTATCCGCACTCTGACAGAATGGCTGGCTAAAGTCCACACACCAGCATGATTTGGACAAGCACTTGCCTTTGCATGCTGCTCTGCAGCATAAGATCCAAACTAGTACTATGAACTAGCTTTTGGTCAACCCCAAACACCCCATCAGAACCAGCAAGATCACAGTATAACTGAAGGCTTCAGGACCACATGGATACAGCATACTGCTATGCTATGAAGCAGCTGCTGAGTTCTGGCATTTGACAAAAAAGGAACTATGACCGTAGGCTGACCATGCAGAGGAGAGGCTGTCTCCCATCAACATTGCCAGAGCAGCCTTGTGCTTCAGCCTTCCCAGATGGGGCATTAGATGGATGCGGGAGTACCCCATTGGGACCTAACCCACTTTCAGATACATCATCTCAACACTAGTCAGTCCACATTACTTCCCAGCTTAGGCGGTTCACTATTCCAGAACACCCAAGAGAGATGAGGCCAACAAGAGCTGTAAAATAAAGCACCACGGCTTGTGCGAACGTTTCTTCTTTTATAATAGTGGTAAATGTTACAGTATGTGATACTTTTTAAAGAGCTCTACATGTGTGTTAATGTTTGCCCATTTGCATGCATTTGTGATGTTAGGGTTGTCTGTCACAAAACTGTGTTTGTGCAGTAGCCAGGCAATTGACAAATATGGATTGGTGGTTGAAATGGGACGGAACTATTGGCCAGCATTGTATTCAGACTTGGATGAAGACTATAGGATTGGCTATGCTTCTCCACAGCTTTCACTCAGAGGGTTGGGTGGAGTCACTCAATGAACCACTACAGTTTGCCATCATAGCAGTGAGTTTGACCTGATGATCTTACCAGAAAATGGATACCAGTGGTTGCTGAGATTTATATTGTCTTTCCAGTCATGCAAGGATTGTTTTGAGTCACTGGTATGGTGAAGTCCTCGTCATACTGTAAACATCATCCTTGTGCATTCTTTACTGAATCAAAGAGAATCTTTGAGTAAAATATGGGCAAGGTAAACTTTGTCATTAGTATAGATAGAGTTTTGGCCAAGCGCTGCTCAAGGTTATAGAGCCAATGCTCAACATGACACTTGTAAAATGTGTTTTTTCCTCAAGAGGGAATATTTTGATATCAATCCAATTTCATGAGTGTGTGTTGGTGTGTCAATATGTGTGCATACAGCCACTCACTGGATGTTTTTAGATATTTTTCTTTTTGTATCTAAGTACTTTCATTGTTTATTACTTGCCACACCATATAGGGGCACTTTGTACTGCAACAATTACAAGCTGTAGTCCATGTGTTTCTCTGCATTCAGCACTGCAGTGGTACTGACATGGCAGTGAAATGTTAATGAGTGTTGCTTTGGTACATGTGGATCAGACAGCAGTGTTACTGAGGCGCTGCATGTGCAGATTTATTCTTCCCATGTTTATCTTTTTTTCCCAGAATGGCGGCAAGGCAGAATGGCAAGAATCATTCTACAGGATGAGGATGTTACTACAAAAATAGATAATGACTGGAAACGACTAAACACGTTAGCACACTATCAGGTATGCTTTCCTTTCAATTACATATAGCACTCATTAGCAAGTAAACACTCCATTTTATTGCATTAAAGGTTAATATTAAACAGTGAATAATAAAATAATAAAAATAAGCTGTCTTTGCGATTGCATTATTAATGCACTGAAATCTTGTCATTAAGGTACTGTAGTGTTATAAGGGGAATATATGGGTATAAATAATTAACCAATTAATTAATTAATTAATTATTAGGATATTAGAGGGCATGGTTTAGCTTAATTTAAGCCCAAACCATAATCGCCATCTGATCCAATCTCAGGATGAGAGTTCATTTCCGAGACATCTAGTGATCTGCACGCTTGTCACAATATTGAGTCATTTATCCAGACTAGTTTCACAAAAGCAGTTTATTTACAGCATATTTACAAAGTAAAATAACACATTAAAAGATGAGTGGGGTTGAGATATGCATAATAGAGAGTCCAGATACGTTACATTCACTGAGAGACTACATGAGTTTACTGAACTCAGAGTAAGCTATTTCGTGGAGAATGAGCATAAATCTGAATGCAACAATTACTCTAAGATCATATTAACAAAGACACAGCATCACTAAGCACAGCACCGAGGACTGGACCATAGAAGAGTGTGTTGGTTGTGTCACCTTACTGGAAGCCCAGGAAGTGAAGTTCAGGAAGCGAGGGGCTGAGTGCAGTCTGGCCTGGTCGAGGGAGGTGGTCCGTCGACCCATGCGGTTGGGCTGGCAGTGATGGCACCTGCTGGGCCGCTGGCTGTCTCCCCGTGGAGAGGGCCGGCATGCAGCCTTTCTTCGCTTTGGGTTGGACCCGTCTCTGGTCACGTGTCCTGGCGTCTGGCAGTTGATGCTGGCTTATCTGGTCCGCGACTTTGTAGTAAGGTAAGCGGACCTCGCGCTGGCTACATCTTGATTTCTTGGGAGGGCTCTTTCGAAGGGACTCCGTTTCTGGCTGAGTCTGCTTCTAGAGGGCCCATCTTCCGCTGGTCGTCATCTTGGAATGCCGGAGCGTTGCAGGAGAGTGCATGGTCTCCAGCTTCCCCGAGAAGCGGAGGGAGAGCGCTGGGAGAGCCCCCAAAGGGCTGGAGAGCCGAACTGAAGAACAGAACTGAACTTGCTCTTCTTACTGAACTGAAAACTGCTCTTTCCCTGTGCGTGACCTGAGTTTAAGTACAGACCTTTGGAGGCGGAACTAGGAGGGGTCCGTGGTCACTTCCTTATGAATATGCATGAGCCTGCTCATTCTTACAAGAGTGTCTTAAATATCCTAAATATTTAATCATTTCAAAGCATGGTTGTATCATTCATAAAAAGCGTTTCAGGTGTAGAATGAGCGCATATTGTGATTAACCAGAACATAGAAAGGATAAAATGAAATAATCTAAAGCCTTATACATTCTATATTACCTGAGATTATGTATACTTTGTATTAGGGTTTCAACCTTTAACAATCCTAAGAGGTTACACTGGAATAAAGCAAAGCATTTAGTAAAACAAACAGAGGATAAAGTAAATTAAAATCCATGATTTAAAACATAATTCATGATGATTGTGTTTTAAATCATGACTCGGTCAACACCGGTCCAATAACTACAACTACACATGTGATATTCTAAACTAAATGCAAGAGGGTAAAAGCATAAGGAAAGTTTGTGGATGTGGATTAAAGAACTAGATCACAGTTTAGGAATCCTAACATATAAAGAGATAGATAGGAGAAGAACACATTCAAATGACCGTTCTAAAATGGATCCTGACTGGGACTGAATAGTAAGCTGACACCTTAACAAACATTAACAACATTTACAGAACAATTCTAACATCATTTGATTATGGAAGGGGACTCGTCTGGTATTTCTTAAGAGTCTGTGGGGAGTCCCGTGTCGAAGTACTGCTGATTGTTTGCGAGTTGTGAGTCACAGGGGGTCTCTCTGTGATCCTTAGGTAGGAACGTCTGTGTTGACACAGCTGAGTTTCTGGAGGGGTTTACGACTTTATTTGGGTCCCATACTTGAAAGGGGTTTCCAAGTCGTAATTTGTGTCTTATCTCGGGGGCCATTAGCCTGACCTTAGGGGGAGGGGACCAGTCTCACCTGATAGGAGAAAAAACCAGACACTACCGGATCCTCTTCTAACTGGTGTCTTCATAGGCATATGAAAAATCAATATTTAGTTTTATCAACCAAAAACGGTTAACCCCTTACAGTACTATGGAAAGCAGTTGTACAATGTACAGTGTTTTCTACTAGCAATTAAAATAAAACTGCAGTACTTTATTTAGGTACGAAACCACTACAAGAATAGGCTTAAAGAGTTTTTATTGTGCTGATGTTTATGTTGAATATTGGTTTGTGTCGAATATGTTTCAGGTAACGGACGGATCCGTCATTGCACTAGTGCCGAAACAGAATTCAGCCTACAACATCTCCAACTCATCCACATTCACCAAGTCACTCAGCAGATATGGTCAGTTGTTTTGTGTTCTTTATCATCTCTACTCCTCTTGTCCTTTGGTAGTTGGTAGTGAAAATGAGTTTCCATGAATGTCAGAATCATATCGCTATTGAAATGGGATTGTTTTTCTACACTTGATCTATGAATTATTTTTTGTACAATGTTTTGTCCTTCAATTTCTTTGGAAAATGTTTGTGTCTTTAGTAAGTGCAGCACCAGATGAGTTGTCATGCTCCCAGTTTCAAACAATGGACAGTGACATGCATCATTGTTGTCATGCTTCCTGTTGGCATGGAAACCAGTTTTTGCACTGTATATAGCAGTGGTATATATTTGTATTCTGTTCAAAAGCTTGTATTACTACAATATTTAACTTTCAGCCCATATTTACTATAGGTTTTCACTACATGTTTGCCAGTATTTTTGACTGCAGAAAAAACATTGAGCTTGTCAAATCTTGTTACACTAGGATATGATGTCTCATATGATGGAAATTCGCTATTGTACAGGAGTTATCCTTAAAAACAACATGTCATATTTAGACTGATTATTATACTTTGCCATCTGTTTGATTAAATGATAGGACTATGTTGTAACAATTCTTTTATATGTTCACAGTATACACCCACTAAGCACTTTATTAGGAACACTAATGCTGGATATTGCTTGCCTTTCCCCTTAAAACAGCCCTAGTTCTTCATGACATGGGTGCCACAAAATTTTTTTGAGGTTCAGGTCAATGTTGACAATTGTATTATGCAATTCCTGCGGATTTTCAGGTGCACTTTTGTGCTGCATACTACATACCAAAAGTGTTCAGTTGGATTTAGATACAATGTACAGTTGTACATTAATTGCATGTGTATTCTTTATTGCACCATTATGATTTATAGAAATACTGAAAGAATTGTGCCATGGTCAAAATTATTTTTACTGTTCTATTTTACAACAGAAATCCATCAATAATATAGTTCTGGGAATTAAAACCAGTAACACTGGGGTTATCTGTTCCTCTTACCACTATTTTTTCCCTAAAAATGCATTGAAAAAAATCTGATATTCAGGATCAAATAGTCACTTTTTATACCTGTAACTGAGAAATGTGCCTCTCTCTCTGTGTTATCAGAGAGTATGCTAAGGACAGCCAGTAGTCCTGACAGTCTTCGCTCCAGGACACCGATGATCACACCTGATCTAGAAAGTGGCACAAAACTCTGGCACCTAGTCAAGAATCATGACCACTCAGACCAGAGAGAGGGTGATCGTGGAAGCAAGATGGTTTCAGAGATCTACCTGACACGGCTATTAGCTACCAAGGTAAATGGCAGATGTTTGTCTTATGTTATGCATTGTATGTATTGAGCTATCTTACTTAGCAGTCTGCCCATAACAAGTACTTCTGTCGAAGCTATTGTTGTCTACCATTTTTGGCTTCATAATGTCTTTCTTTTTGTTTCTCTCTTTATCTCTCACTCTTTCCCTTTCTATTGTTCTTTCTACTGTTTTCTTAAATGATATGCAAGTAAATAAGTGTTAAAAAAGACACGAAATATGTGAAACAGGATATGGTTGGTTCAGTGCACTTGAGCACCTGATGCAGCATGTTTTCTCAGGGCACACTGCAGAAGTTCGTAGATGACCTATTTGAGACGATATTCAGCACAGCTCACCGTGGCAGTGCCCTTCCCCTTGCCATCAAATACATGTTTGATTTCCTGGATGAGCAGGCCGACAAACACCAGATTACAGATGCAGATGTGCGGCACACCTGGAAGAGTAACTGGTGAGCAGCAGTTCAGTTTTCTAGATTTAATTTTATTTGTATAGTACTTTTTGTATTAAACATTGTCAACATGCCACTTTAGAGTAATTCCAGTCCGGACTTTTAATAAGCATATAAGCATATTACTGTGACTATTGTAAATTTCCTTTGAGTGTTTCATATTTTAGAGTTTAAAATGTCTTTTAAAATTCACCTTGTAACTTACATAACTTCTCAGCATGCAACCTCTCAAACATTTAACTAAACCTGCTGTTTTTCTCCCTCCTTTCAGTTTACCTTTGAGATTTTGGGTGAACGTGATCAAGAATCCTCAATTTGTATTTGATATCCATAAGAACAGCATTACAGATGCCTGCTTGTCTGTGGTGGCTCAGACATTCATGGACTCCTGTTCCACTTCAGAACATAAACTGGGAAAAGATTCCCCATCTAACAAGCTGCTTTATGCTAAAGACATCCCCAACTATAAGAACTGGGTTGAGAGGTATGTAGGCCACTAAAGAACTTGCCTGTAAGTAGAAAGTAGGTGTTTCTGTTTTAACAGTTGAAATTGATATTTTAAAAAATATTAACATTAGTTTGGTGTTTAATATTGGAGGCAAAATCTCGAAGACACTTACTTTATTTGCATGTTTTTTTTGCTTATTTATTTATTTATTTAGGTATTACTCAGATATCTCCCGTATGCCTGCTATCAGTGATCAGGACATGAGTGCATATTTGGCAGAACAGTCCAGACTTCACCTCAACCAGTTCAACGGTATGAGTGCACTCCACGAGATCTACACCTATATCATCAAGTACAAAGATGAGGTGAGTTGTGGAGATGTAGGCATTGGTTTTTTGATTAATTGTGTGGAAAGTGTTGTATTAAATATGCTTTATCTTTAAACAGTTAAGGATGAATATAAGTCTTTTGTCACCTCCACTTGGCTTAGCAGATCACAATTGTAGTGCTGAAAAAGGAGTAGGTAGTCAATAGTAGATCACATGACCTCTCAGTAGCAATGCAAGTAAAGTTTGGAGCTCAGCTGACAAACCCACAATCTTTTGTATATCCTGACAAATAATGCACTTGCTTCATTTACTGCACTGTTAATACTTCAGATCACATGGAGACCAGAGATGGTGAGCACTCGCCTATTAAAAATAGAAAGTCAAAGATTCACCCATCTCCGAGGAAGAGCTTGATGCCGCCATTGCTAATGTTAATAGGCAAGCCCTTCATGAGCAGTGAGCTATGCTTGATTCAGCTGTTGTTGCACCGGTTAGGGATGCTGTAGACTCTGTTATGATTCCTGGGTTGCGCAATATTCAAGTGACCTTTCAGAAAACGAATGATGCTATCCAGACATTGAGTTCTGAACTTGAGCTACAGGGTAGAGTAGCTAAACAGACTTGTAACAGAGTGGATTCCATTCAGGCTGTGGCAAGAGAAGATAGATGTGCAGTTGTAGAGGACAACTGTGTATTGACCGTGTATATGGCGACAGAAGGAACGACACTTGTCGAGCATGCGCCCTAATTTTTAAAATGGCAAGATAGAGCTCAAAAGCCACATCCAATGAAGTATGCTGCTGTTTTTCCCTGACTTTAGCCTAGCAACAACAGCAAAAAAGAAAGAGCTTTAATTCAGTCATGAAAAAAATGGTCACTATGGGCCTGCATCCTTTCCTTCAACAGTTAAGTTGCAGCACAATGGAAAAATGCTGATGTTTGACAGCCCCCAAAAAGCGGAGAACTTTTTTCAAACACTCTCACAGTGGGAAATTCAGGCACAACCAACACAGCACTGGGCCAGTGATCAGCAACAAGATTGGACAAAAGTTAAGCTATCTATTGATAAACTCTGTTGGTTCACTCTTCTCTGAAAAAAAAATTTTGTTTACTTTTATAGGGTGAACCATAAAGGCACATTTGTGTTGTGTGAATACTGGTTAAAATGGAAGCAAGACCGGTTACTGGTAATGGAGTTTGCAAGTTGTACTGTCTAATCATTCAGCGGTGTTATGCAGTTTTCTGCTCCCTGACATGATTAAGGCTGCCGATGGCAGTGCAGTAGTTCACTTTTGACTAACTCAAAGTTTCTTAGCACAATTACAGGTTTTCATTTCTACTAACAAACCTCACAGCAGCAATCCACAAATTCTATGGGAGGCAACCAAATGCTTTATTAGGGTTTTTGTATATCATTTTCCTCTACTCTTTCTATATTACAGAAGGAGTATCTTAATAATTTAGAAAATAAGATAAAATCATTAGAAATTTTACAGCAACAGTGTTTCTCTGATTATCAGATGGTTATCCTGAGGTCTTTAAAGGAAAATTCAGAAAGCTGAATTAATTTTGCAATATGAAACTAAGGCCTATATCAAAGGAGTTACAAAATCAGGTAATCAGTTAGCCCCCTTAGGTATTAACAGGGTGTTCAAAGAATTTTATGCAAATTTATACAAATCTGAGACAGTTTTTGATCCATCTCAAAAAATCCTAGCTGATTTACAGCTTCCAGTTATTTCACATTCGGTAAGGATTTCCTTGATGCCCTCCTGGAATTAGAGGAATTGCATAAAGCTGTAAAGTGCCTCCAGAAGCATAAATCACCAGGCCTAGACGGCATGCCACCTGAGTTATACTTGTAACTTTGCATTAATAACTCTCTTGTTGAAAAAAGGAAAAGATCCATTACAATGTTCAAGTTACAGACCTATCTCTCTTATTTGCAGTAATGTCAATTTATTTTCTCAGGTTCTCTACTTAGGATTAGAAACTGTACCTGCTTTAATAAGGGAAGACCAAACTGGGTTCATGAAGGGACATCCGGAGGTTATTTCATATATTGGATGGTGCACATATGCTCACTAGCTCCTCTGCAGTGTTCTCTTTGGATGCAGGCAAAGACTTTTAGGCTTGAGTGGGGTTAAATGTCAGTGGTCCTTGAACGTTTCGGTTTTGGTTTGAAGTTTATTTCAATGCTGCAAACATTGTATCATTCTCCTGCAGCATCAGTATTAACCAACCTTGTAATTTCCCCTGCATTTTAGCTAGAGCATGGGACCAGAGAAGGGTATCCAATTTCTCCCCATTTATTTTTTCTGTCTTTAGAACTTTTAGCACAAGCTATTCCACGATCCTTAATATATCCTATCAAAAGGTTGCAACAACTTTATTTCACTTTATGCTGATGACATTCTTCTTTTTCGAGACAACATGGATATTTCTGTTCTGTACAAATTTAAAATTTTAGTTTATGTCTTTTCAAATAAGAGCACTGCGATATTGACTCGACATGGAATCCATAACTCCATGGAGGTCTATTGAATCTGCTCTAGTCAGACCACACCAATTACAAGATTTTTTATTTACAGGTTCTGGTTCTAAAAATCTTGATCTGAAATTCAGCTGTTGCTCCCCATCCCTTTGTTGTTGTTATTTTGTAAAACAATACAAATTCTTGATCACAAAAAAAAGTATACAAATCTACAACTGTACCAGAAGCACACCTTAAACAAGTTTGAATGAATGTTTTGTATCAGACCATCCTCTAAATAAAAAAGTTTCAACTTCTACGCATCAGGCTCTCGCTATAGACTTCCAAAGATTTGATGCAATAGATATCAAAACTTTTTTTTATCCCTTGTGCAATTATGTTTTTGAATAAGAGGGATAACTGAATGCTAGATTTACTGTTTGTTCACCATACGCTGTCTTTGTTCTGTAGAATTTTTGGTTTTGTATTGTTTTTATTTTAGAATATGTGTTGTTATATTTTAGTGTTGTTTTATTGTTGTTAGTGGTTGTGATGTATGATAGTAACTGCTTGCAGTCGGTATGGTTAAGCAGTGTTTATAAGGTAGTGAAGAAGGCTGTATTAAAAGCTTATGAACTGAGGCACATGGACAGCAGTTTTGTTCAGAACAGTTAAAGGCAGACCAGAGATACAACGATTTAGCCAATCAGCAAGAACTGCTTTTTGATAAATGGTTGAGAGACAGCGAGGTGTATATAATTTAAAATCTGAAGCAGTTAATACTCTTAGAACAGTTTAAAAACAGTAGTAGTAAGTAGTGACTGACTGATTACTGTGGGCCACCTGAGCCAAAAATGCCAGTTTTTGTTCTTGTCCAGCCCAGCATGACAACTTGAATAATCAGATGAAATCTGATTATTAGGACATTTTTTGTATTGTGTTGCCTTGTATCAGCACCTCACATTCATACAGATTTTTGAAGTCTGATGTAAAATCCCCTTGTCCTCATTCTGTTCCTGCAGATCCTCTCTGCACTGCAAAAAGATGAACAGGCTCGGAGGCAGAGGCTGCGCAGCAAGCTGGAGCAGGTCATTGACACCATGGCTCTGTCCAGCTGAGGACTCTGTCTTCCTCAGTGCCCTTTAGGCCATCCTGAGAGCAAGCCCAACACCCAGACACAAAGCTATCGAACTAAAAGACAGAAGCAGTACACTGGAGAACCCCACAGCCCTCATAACCCAGGAGAGTGGGCATCTTCTCGTAATCAACACATACACACACCTGTGCTCAACACACACTAGAATGTTTCTGCTAAAGGACATTTATTGTTGTTATTATTATTATTATTATTAATAATATTGTTTTTTTTAGGTGTAATGAAATACATTTGTACATGTTTTTTAATTAAACATTTTAGGTCCTATATTAAGAGGAAGTAAAAGACCTTCACAGCCTCAATTTTGAGATTGGGCAATACCTAAGAAGTTTACAGAAGGTCATTTTGTTTTAGTGCTTAACTTTGTTTTTCGCTCCTTATGGTTGCTTGACTGCCTTCTTGCTGTAGTCTCCTGCCACTTGTATTACAGCTGAATTTGCACAAATTACAGGAACGACAACATAACAAAAATGATGCGTGTATAGATATATAAATACTACTTAATTTTTTATACAAAATTAGTATAATATGATACAACTTTTTAGCTTTACCATAGAAAAGAGTTCAACAAAATTAATTTGATATGTCAAACTAAATTAAGTATGAAGTATGAAAAGAAATATTTCAAAACTTGTGCCATGGCTTATTTGAATGTTGTTTAGTGCAAAAACATTTTAGATAAAATTATTTAGTATTGACCTGTCTAGTGACTGAAAAATTAAGAGTGGAGAATATTACACAATAAATGAGAGAAAATAACATGAACAGAGTTAGTAAAACAAAATGTTACCCGGTACCTTGTCTGTTTGGAGGGAACAGTGCAGGAAAAAAAACATTGTCTTGTTAAGTCATCTGAAGATCTATGTGGTCAGTGTGTTAAGTTTATACATACGTCTTCAACCTTATTTGCTGTTGTGCTTTAACTGCAAAAACCATTGAATAGGGTGTTATTCAGTGACTCATGTAACTGGTGCAGAAATGCTTGTGAAAAGGTTTCCTGACAGATAATTAGCCATCTTAAAACTTAAAGGTGAAAAACTCTTTTCAGTCCCTGTGCACATACATTTGTGTATCTGGAGTGCTTACCAATCCACAGACTGTGAAGACTTACACAGGCAGTTTTTTGGGATGGGTATATCAGAAAGTAGATTCAACAAGATTCAACAAGCTGTTGGTATGTGGCTCCTCTTGTTATGTATATTGAGGTCATTTAGGACTACCTAACACTAACAGCTGTGATATTGTATTAACAGAAATATAATTTTCTAGAAAGTTTCTTTTGTTTATGTCTTTTGTTGTTCAGTGTTTTCTTTTGAAGTCACTCTCACCTCAGAACATCCTGCAAGTGAAAATTGGGTGGGTGGGTGGATTGAACAGTGACTTATTATCATTTAAAGCAGCAAACACTCAAACCGGCTGTCGTGAACAGGGCTATTTGGACAGGGGGAGACGAGAGCTGTCCTGGTTCATCTATGTGGTATTTTGACCAAAGAATGTCAAATACATTTTATTAAGACCCCCATGGAACTTTCTGAAAAAGGGGTATATGTCACCTTTAATTTTACATTCTGTATATACACCACAGAAAAGCCCTCAACATTACCCTAGACCTGTGTGGTTTGAAAGAAATAATAGTTCCTGTTGCACAAAGCATATCAGACTGGTTTAACAGTAAGTTTAACAGTTTAACATTAAGGTGCAACAGGATCTCCAGCCATAGTAGTGGGGTTTATGACTTGTGTGACACTGAGTTGCACTTTGAGAAGATCCTAAATTTAGCATTATAGAAATGTGAAGTCACAACATTTTTTCTTACCTATCCCTGTAGTTATGCCTACAATTTGGATGACAAAAGACAAAAGTAGAACAGTGTTTTTACAGCAGTAGGATTACAGTGAGCTTCTGCTGTGAATGTGACTTTCTAGTAGTGAATAGGCTTGCAGATTGTGTCAGTACTGGAAAGAGATACTTAAATACTTAATTTATTCGGATCCTCTAAAATCTGTGATTTTTATAAGGTAATTGAATCCTTTAAAAGTTTTCATTGAGTTTAACAAAAATAGCTTCAATTCATCAGAGGTGCCACATGTTGTTATATGTCAGATCTGTACTTTTTACTTTTGTATTATTCCTGTGCTTGTTATTCTTTTTTTTTTATTGATCTTCCTTTCAAGATGCCATTTAAGTTAAATGTGTTATATTTGAAGTAGGTAAACATGCAGTATTTTTTATCCTTTTTTGAGACCAGTTATGCAAGGAATGGTGAGAAGTCATAGAAACTCTTAAAATATTTAGGTCAGAAACCACAAAACAGCAGTAGATACTAGAGGAAACTGTAGACCTGTATATCAGGGTTCATGTCAACCTGCAGGGTATAATGAAGCATCCCACTTTATTGTTTCATTTTATTTTTCTATTAAGATTATTAAAATTGTATTACAATCTCTCCCGTCCAACTAGGAGCAGGTCTCCAAAACTATAAATCCATGCCATTTATTTTCTGTAGAAATGACAATCTCTTCACAAATGTGAAACATTCTAGCTGTGAGAATTCTGCATTTCTAGGCCTGATGTAAACATTTCTTATTTTACTGCATAAGTGCTAGAAATACATAAAGTGTATCAAACTTAATCTTTTGGAAAGTCACATTTTTGAAGCACACATGATAGTTA
>CM067492.1:10992303-11059497 GCA_034552555.1 Semaprochilodus insignis | reverse complement strand
AGGAGTTTTTGATAAAGTTTAATAAAGTTTTTGAGCGAATGGATTTTCTGCTTTCTTGTATTTACATGTGCAATCAGCTCACATAATTGCACTCAGAAGACTAGAGGCCTAAGTAACAGGTTTAGAGTTTACAGAGTTAATTACGAGGGACTTCGCCAGCAGTCAAGCTGCATGTCAAATGTGGTAAAACCATGGATGTGAGAAAAACTGCATTTCTGGCAGAGTTAGGAAGGCGGCTCGTCATTGACCTTTCAGCTACAAGGCCACGGCTAGAAGCAAACTAACGAAAAAGACAACACATGCTCGGTTTCCGGCAGTAACATGAACCCTAAGCAAATACACACAAATCATTAGGCTGAAGTGTCCGACTACTGCTGCTACAGAGAGTGCTCTGATATCACCTGTCTGAATGAGTTGGCCTTCAGACCAGGCAGGTAAATACACCTGTATATTTATAGTTAAGGGAGGTTAACGTATATAAACATTGTACTTGATCTCTGGCATAAAGTTGGAGCGTGCTGAATGGCTAATGCTGTAGTTTCAGGGTCTCAGCATAAAGGCTTCACAAAGAGCTCACTGTAGCTTTACACAGACTGGACACACACTAGAATTTAGCACTTGCTCCAGTGAGATTTCAGGGCACATTTGCATGTGCATACACACGCCCGCTCACACCTGCATACCATTCCCATCAAGTCCATACAGATATGATAAAACTGTTCGAAATGAAGTTTAAACCTGTGTTCAAAGCCATTGTACAATGCTCAATATAACATAGCACTTTTGTTGTCATAGGGACTTCATTACACATGCTATAAGCACTGAATAAGGTATAAGTAAGTATACAACAGTACTTGAGTATTTATAACTAGCCCAAGATGTAAATAGCCATATGAAATTATGTAATATATTAGGTTAATGACCAAAGGCATTGACAAAAGGGACCTAACATGACACAGGGTCCATTCTTAACACTGATATGAAGGATTATTACAGTTCTCAGGAGAAAATAAAGTACACTGAACTATACTTCATTCAAGTGTACTTAGTATACTTCCATGCACTCATGAATAATGTACTGAAAGTGTGGTATTTCCATATACTAACTGTGTACTTAGTGTGCTAAATATAATCATTAATTAAATATATACTTAAATAGAACTAATGGCACTTAACTGTTCTATTTTGAAACACATCTTAGATTTATTTAGAGATACACATTAAGTACACATTAAAGTACATTTCTAGTACATTAAAATGTACTTATATATACTTACTTATTATACTTATATACAAGTATATAGTACATAGTTAGTATATGGAAATAGCACACTTTCAGTACATTACTCATGAGTGCATGGAACGATACTAACTAAGTATAGTTCTGTGTATTTTATTTTATCCTGGGATTTTTTTAAATTTTATTTTATCCTGTAATAATCCTTCATATCAGTGTTAAGAATGGACCCTATGTCATGTTAGGCCCCTTTTGTCAATGTATATATATACATTTTACACTTGTATGGCTTAGTTCCCAGGTAAACATTAAGTATATTTTAATGTACTAGAAATGGGCTTTAATACCCGCTTTAAGTATATTCCAAGCACATTGTTGTTTTGTGTGCTAAATACAAATACAATAATTACAATAAGTGCAAAATTACAAGTGTAATAATTACAAGTACATTTGACCTCAGTAGTACTTAGTAGTAGTGTGCTTAGTATTAGTGTGCTTAACAGAAGTATACTAAGTAAGTATATATATGTATATTTTAATGTACTAGAAATGTACTTTAATATGTACTTAAGTATCTCTATATGAATGTAAGATAGTACAGTTAAGTGCAGTTAGTTCTATTAAAGTAAATATTAAATAGCACTAATGATTATATTTAGCATACTACAGTTAGTATATGAAAATAGCACACTTTCAGGACATTAATTTTAAGTTCAAGGAAGTATAGTAAGTAGACTTAAATGAAGTATATTTCAGTGTACTTGAAATAATCATTACCGGTCTTCTGACGTCACATATAATATAGATTGTTCATAACAAACTAAGTTGCTTGGCAGAATGACTGTGTACTGTGAGCATTATGAATGAGAAACCAAATGGCTTTTTAAATTCATTTTATTGTTTATATTTTGCTTACTTTTTGTAGAAGCTGAACCGGAATCGCTGTAACACACGGCCTCTCATGGCTTGTTGCTTTATTTGCATACTATAGGCACCCTCTCAGTCTTTCTCCTTTCTCATATGCCCTCTCAAGTTTCCCAAACTTGATTTATTTATATTCTCCTTCTTCAGGGCCAGGAAGGTCAGGAGTGTTTGGAGCGTGTTGGTCCTCTGAACACTACAGAGCTTGTTTTTGCATGTATGTGTGTGTGTGTGTGTGTGTATGTGTGTGTGTGTGTATATGTTCCCTTCAACCATGTGCTAGTGATTTGACTGTGTGTTCATCAGTCTGAGAGGTTCATATGTTTTGGCCGCCTCGGCACTGCTCATGTCAAACAGAGATCCGCGAGATGATTGGCCGTGATATAAATCTGCGCTGATGAAAA
Source organism: Semaprochilodus insignis (assembly GCA_034552555.1). Classification (NCBI taxonomy): domain Eukaryota; kingdom Metazoa; phylum Chordata; class Actinopteri; order Characiformes; family Prochilodontidae; genus Semaprochilodus; species Semaprochilodus insignis. The sequence goes on along the minus strand of CM067492.1, from coordinate 11,056,935 downwards.
GGAGGCACACTGGCCTCTGGTTGGCTGATCACCATTCTGAGGTTTCACCCGAGCACTCTGGACCGGTCTACTACAGCTTGAAAGGGGGTTATCCAGCGAACAGTCCCCCAGGGGCCCGTACTCGGCCCATTCTCGTTTTCTAATTGGATCTGGACTGTGCGAGCGATATTGTTTCGACACCCATTCCTGGGTGCGAAGTTTATTCAAGAGCTGCAGCAATGCGTGCTGCTGAAAGAGGCGTGGACGGTCCGCTTTGGGATCGTCCAGAGCAGGTGCAGAATTCCGTATTGTCCTTGTAATCCCCCATGCGTGCTGGTTTAGCTCATGAGTTTTTGCGGCTGAGGCAAATGAGTCTGGATTCCAAGAATGTCATGGTGAAGGGTTCTAATTTGTGGCCGTCGTTATTTCTAGGCTGATGTCCCTCTCCCGCTGTCATGGATTTTCCACTGCAGGTTTTGTTTGGCATCAATCAGTTTCCAATGAGCTGGGGAGAAGAAGGTGCTAACAGCATAGACAGAAAGACCGAAAAGGGGAAACATTTCCATGCACGCATAATAAGCTATTGTTAATGATCCCGAAATGCGCATTTCTATAGTACATCCTGATCTGCTGCTGTTCGATGTGGCTTCACATGGTCATTTGGTCTATCTTCAGTGTATAAAGTGCCTGGAATGTAGCTTGAAATTTACAAAATGAAATTTACACAGTTTTTCCCAAAATGTACTTCACCAACTAAAGCCTATCCGGGCAGGATTAGTCCTACATGGGGAGGTGCAGTAATGTAATATAACACTACAGGACATCCACATGATTCGCACAGGATAAGAAATGACTGAAATGGGAGTGGCTACTTGATTTACATACTGCCATAACCTCAGTTCTGCCAGAAAGACACAAAAGCAAAAGTGATGGAAACCGATATTTGATCTTCTATAAGGTGTAGAATTTGAAAGATGGCAATTTTCAAACAACTAAGCAGGTGGCGTAGGCCCCATCCTGGGCGCAGGTCTTGAAGCATTCGGACCCTCGCAGATCCTGCCAGATCGGAGACTACTCCCTGGACAACAGGACCGGGGCCAAACTGGCGGTGGGGGGTGGCAAGGAGGAGAACGTAGAAACGTCGACACCTGAAAGCAGCAGAACAGGAGCGTAAGTTAAATCTTTTAAAGACAGGTGGTGCACTGCGAATGGCCAGAGTAGTGAACGAATGAGTGACGTAGCATTGGAGTCTTCCTGGCAGAACTTGCGCTAAAGCTTTCATATTTTGTGTGTTATACATGGCTTCCACTGCTCACAACTAGAATACATGGCGCCAACCAAAGGGCTGGAACTTCAGTTCTGCCAGAAAGACATGAAAGGCAAAAGTGATGGAAAATGATATTTAATCTTCTATAAGGTGTAGAATTTGAAGGGTGACAATTCTTATGAAATAAAGAGTCTTTGGTGTAGGCCCCGTCCTGGGCCCAGATCTTTAAGTGTTCAGATCATCGCAGATCCTGATGGATAAGGACGGCAGGGGTGGAGCCTACTTCCTGGACAACAGGACCGGGGACAAACTGGTGGTTGTGGGGGTGGGGGTGGCGTGTGGAGGAGGAGAACGTAGAAACGTCAGGACCTATAAGCAGCAGAACCCAAGTGTAAGTTGAATCCTTTAAAGACAGGTGGTGCACTACGATTGGCCAGAGTAATGAATGAATGATGGACGTAGCATTGGAGTCTTCCTGGCAGAACTTGCGTTTTCATTTCCAACAAATGGTACATAACCATTCTGTCTGGGAAGCCATATTTCAAGAGGTTTGCCATAGACTTGAATGACCTGAGGTATCTGTACTAGGCACAAAGCAAGTAAATGTCTCCTTGAGCGCCTCCATACTTGAGGAAAACCATGAAAAAGCCCTTTTTCACAGGACGTGATGGAATAATTACACACGTCAATTCACATGGGATTAATATAACCTGAGGTTAGTTTGTGGCTTGTTTTACAGACAGGTAAAAGGCACTGGAATCTTTAGTTGGTAAAACTGACTGACATGGCGCATTTGGACTGGACTAAAATTGCTGAGGAACGCAATCTGAATAGGACTTAAGACTTATTTGACTTCCAGAGTTTACTTCTACAGTTTTGCTCTGGATGACTATGAGGCTAATGTAGCTAACCAATAGGAATCTTAGACCTTCATAATTAGCATCATGAAAACCTGCCTCAAACCATATCCAGTTGTTAAGTAAACTCAAATAGACTTGCTAATGTGGTTACCAACACTGCATGACATACTGTTATCTATTAAAATGGACAAAAGTATGGGCTTCAAGATGGCTGCTACTTAGTGGGGATGAGGGTGTGCTCTGAAGACCCAGTATGTTAAAAATGGATTCATACAATCATACAGACATTCATACATTTCATCTAAAGTGACTGATATGGCTTTAGCAATTGGTTGCGTTTTCCTCAAAAACTGTAACTAAATGCTTCATAAAAAAATAACCAGTCAGTAATTTTCCTCCATTGTTCCGATTCGGAATCATGTTGGAGTGGTCAGACCTCTATGTGGTATTAAACTGCATGCCTGAGCACATAGACTTTTGGTTGAAAAGATGGAATCTTCTGAAATTCTCAACCAAATGTTAACACACCTTTTCAAGATGAACATTTAGCTAGATAATGTGGAAAAGGGGATCACTTCATCTAGAGCTTCCTACCCATGCAGGGCAAGGGTCTATTCGCTATTGGAAACAAGTTCTTTGGGATCCAGACTCTGGTGAGTTTAACTGTTACTGTTTTGAGTGGTGGCATTGCAACAAGGCTGGCAAATATGCAATGATAGTGTTGTTTCTTTGCGTGATGTCCAGCGAAGGCCCAAGTTCAATAAGTTCTGTCCGTTATTGCAGCTACTGTTGTTTTTACCTATGTAATGTAGTTTGAGGCAGAACTCAGACATCAGACACGTCTTGGCTGACCTCCTACATTTGGCGTAAAGGGAAAATAGTGTAAATTAGATTTTTGGCCGAGACTTAGCTACAAGTGTTACTACTATACCACCCAATTTAATGGCACCGTAAGCCTTGGCCTCTCTGCGACCGATCGGCTGAAGGCAGCTCCGACACGGCAGCAATGAATCATCCGCGTTGTGTTTTACAGGAGCGGAACTGAAACTGAAGTTTTTATGTCCTGCTTTACAGCTTCTGGAGCCCGAGGAGGCCAATACGGCAACTCGAGCCTGGCGGGCTTACCTTCTAGAGGGCCGAGGTCCAAACCCAGTTTGTTTGGTGTTCCTGTTGCAGTGTGACTGGGCCTTTGAAACCTAGGTGGGGGGCGGAGGGTTATTCACTACTTTCAAGTGTGCCATTGCCTTCTGATTTGTTTCACCCCCGTCGTTGCTAAAGAACCACTGTTTACAGAAGCAATGCCAGACTCTTGGCCTTTGCTGGTTTTGTCTATGATGGTGCAACATCTTCTCCACAATGAGACACATTCACACCATCAAGTCACCATAGCAGAAACGCCAAGAAAACGACAGACCTTCCGACATGGTCTTTGTCGGCTATGAAAAGCCATTGGGTTTGGTAGAGACACATTCAGTCGCAGAAGCATTCAGTCGGTGGCAAACAGACATGCTGAAGGTCATATAAGCTGCACACACTACTGTGACATTGTGACAAAGACAGGATAAAAATCAAAAGCAGAAAAGGTGAAAGGGGGATGAGACACAATGTACCCCAACATGGCCTTTGGAGAAGTGGCAGAAAGTTCCTCTTATTCAGTAACAGCCATTGCAATTCACACTAGTTTTCCTAATGGAGCACTTAGTCATGCCTGAAGGTGGAGCACCAGCTGAGTGTTCAGAGATGTTCCATTAGATGGCAGTGTGTGGCAGCCGTACTTGTGGAAACGAACTGAGATACTCTGCCAGGAATGATGCTGACCTGCCTTGGAGCTCCAGACGTTCTTGAAAATTACAGGACGGAGAGCGACATTTAGTTCTTGGTTGCATAAGCACTGCAAGGTACACAGCATCGTTTCCAGAACTCAGTCAGTTCTTTAACTTGCTTTAACTGGAAGCACTGTCTTGAGTTCATTACGCACTGGTTACTTTACTAAGCACAGAATAAAGGGTTCATGGTTTTGTATGGCTTTAAATCTTCATGTTTCTCTTCATCTCCAAAAGACATGGTTATATGGGTTTGCCAAACACACACACACACACACACACACACACACACACACAGATATAGAGAGAGAGAGAGAGAGAGAGAGAGAGAGATAGATGGATAGATAGATAGATAGATAGATAGATAGATAGATAGATAGATAGATAGAAGATATAGATGGGCAAACTATAAAAAAGTACTGATGAACTCTCAGGGCCTATTCATTTTTATTCAGTAGAATTATCATGTTTATTGTTACCTGTTAGGGTACCAGTCAAAAGTTTAGACTACTTATAGAAGGTTCTCCTTATGTCCTTATGATCCATCAAGAGTATATGTGGTATATCAGGATATGTATTGTCATCTCATCAGCTGGAGCTGTTAAGCGCAATCCTGTAGAGTCTTTAAGATCACCAACAACATCCATTTAGTTGCGTGTGTCTAAACCTTTGACTGGTACAGTATATACATCCATGCAAACTCTCCCAGCTGGTCAGCAATAATGGAAGTAAGTTGTTATGCTGATCACCACTACAACCAGCATATATTGCGTTCTGGAAACCTGCTATTCTGATCAACCGGCATAACTACGACCAGCGAAACCAGCACCAGAGGATCACCAGACCAGCATACACCAGTTCAGTGGGAAACAGATTCATCCCTAGCATTAATAGGAACTGACAGTGGAATAAACCAATCATGTTTGGATTTTAGGTGGGACCAATTTTGTGAGAAATCACTCTAGCCCTTCTGGAAGTTCCATATACGTCACTGACTGTGAATACGAGCCATAGTCTAACCATGATTCAGTTAGAAATGGAAAACAGCAGAAGAAGGTTTTCGCCAGAGCTCTTTACTAAAAGCAGTCATTGTAAAACTACAACATACGAGACAAAATAGATGTTAATATGCCTACAGCAAGCTTTACATGGCCACGTTTAATCTAGAACTGCAAGAAAGAGTTCACATGCATCATCACTGTTAGCTTAGCGCTAACATACCCTGAGACTCCCAGAGGGGTAGCTCTAGCACTAGCATAAATTAGCATGTTTTTTTGGACAGAGGTTTGACATTTATGGCCCAAACTGAAGGACTAGCTATAGTAGTCATGGTTCACCACTGATTAAGAGTAATAGCAGACATCTGTCCATACATGAGTTGATTTGATTATGATGATTTAGTCATGCAGTTTGCCCTAAGCTAACTGGGAGAATATGAGCTTCTATGAGCCTGTTAGCTACATTAGCCTTGTTCAAGCCTGTAGGCACAAACATCCCAGTTAGCAAGCATATATCTGTCTGCTGGCTTGATGAATTATCTAAAAAATGTTGCTGCTGAAGCTAAAAATTATTTGCTAACCTAATTTACAGGATAATGAAGAATCAGTAAAGTCGAAAATGAGCAATGAAACGGGGTATTTTCCTGGTGGTTAAGCAGAGAACACTGAGCAAAACACCAGTGGACCACCAGCTTTACAGCTAGTGGGCCAACAGCAGTCTGCCATCGTCTTGCTATCAGCGATGTTGGTTGGTAATTGGTTGACTGACCACATTTGGGATTAAGAGGAGGACTGTAAAAACTCTATTTGTATAATGTGAATTTTTATAGTAACATATATATATGGCTACTATGAGTATATACAGAATATACCTTTATAGAAGGTTGATGGTACATGCACCCAGAAGGAAGTGTAGGATTGGAAGGAAGATAAAGGTTACCAGGAACAATAAATGATGATACAGTTAGACTGATATGGACAATATTTATTGAGCTACACATACAGAAGTAGTGTCTCCCAGTATGGCGCTGGGCCGCCATGTTTGCTAACACAACATTCCAGACGTCTCGGCATGGAGTTGTAGAGGTTCCTAATGGTGTCCTGTGATAATCCATCCCATGCAGCTTGAACATTCTCACACAGTTCCTGCAGATTGTGCAGTTGGGGTGGAGGTGGAGTAACACCAGGTCTTCTGGATTAGTGACGCGTGACGACCTGAAACCATTCATCTTGGCGCTGACCACGGTGCCTCCAGACACGGATTCGTTGGTCATCTCCACCAAGACAAAAGCGGGACTCGTCACTGAAGATGACCCGCTGCCATTCTGAGTCACTCCATGAAAGTCTGGCACGACACCATTGCAGTCACTGGTGATGTTAACGTGGTGTTAAGGACAGTCGTCGTAGCGGTCTGCGTGCATGTAATCCTGCGTCGTGCAGCCGTCTGCCAATGGTGCTGGCACTAACACGATGACTCATGGAGGGCATCACTGCTTGCTGAATGTCTGCAATCGTGGCTGTTGGGTCAGTCAGGTACATAGGTAAGGCCCGTCCTNTGCCTACATCACATGCACAGCCGAACGTATACATCAAGTTTCGTTCCTGTTGGTTGATTCCTTCTGGGTGCAACTATTGTGTAACTAAGACAAATATTATGACCAACTGGGTGAAAAAAAAAACGGCTAGGCCTGATATAAAATGATTTAGTTGAATATGCTGTTGCAGACACTAAAAATGATTTACTCAACCAATTTACAAAGAATAACAGAAGTAAGAAAGAAATGAAGAATCAGTAAATTGGACTGTGAGTGGAAAGCGAGTGCTGAAAAAGAGCATTTTGTCTAATACTTTCCTTAACCACCGGCGGGCCGCCCAGAAAACACTGAGCAAAAACACCGGTGGACCGCCAGCTTTATCGTTAGCGGGCCAACAGTGGTCCGCTATCCTCTTGCTATGAGAGATTAGCATCTGTGGCAGGTCTGAAAGACGGAAAACAGATAAGAGCAGATCTTGTTTGCGTTTAAGCCTTAATTTCCGAAACTGTTAGCGGAAGGAAAACCTTAAAGGAATTCTCCATACTTGCCCTCTTTGCCTTTCTTCACAGCTCCTAACCGCGTGCAGGCCTCGGTGGTCATGCTCTTTCAATCTTCGTCCAATCTGCTTCAAACGCGGCCTACAATTCAATTGATGCACGTGTTAAATAGCTCCATGAGGCTTGCCGCTGATGTCATGTCCTGTGATAATGAATTTTCTTTGGACGGAATCTGGTCCAAGTTTGACATAGATAAACCGAGAGCTCATGGTATGCAGGTGAGACAAATGCCAAAAAGAAAAAACTTCAAAGTTGGATTCATGGAAGGATATCGCATAAAATCTCGGTATGTCTGCAGGTCACATATGCTCATGAGTACTCATGACCGGATCCATTTTTTTTCCTTTTTTAGCCTTTATTTTCAAGTTATGGTGCTTTCATTCCAACATATCGCTCAACGTCAAAAACGTAAAAAGGCCTCGCATCATGCTTCCTTTGATATGTTATTGGATTTGAGAAAGTGAATGCACCAAAATGTGGTTCATGTTTGAGACAGAAACCACATCCTCGCTGTAAATCAGAGCTAATTTAATCATGTCAGGATATGGCACCGTACACTCGGCGTAATACGGCTGAATCAATCAGACAAGTCGTTCTCAAACACAACTGTGGTTATTTTCATCCCTACAAGGCCGAGCGCAATACCCAACCAAACTCTACGTATGTTGGGTTGTCCTCTGTTGCGCCATTACTGCTGTTAACAGAATGTAAGCTGAAGGTAGATTTACTGAGGCATTGAAGAAAACCGCGCTCGTAATCTAGAACAGAGTTCAGAGCATAATCTCTAATCAACGTCATAAACTCAGATACAACACAGACTTCACAAAGACTAACTGTAACCTTTCTCACAATCTTTTATATATATACAATGTGCACATGTATTGGATCTTTAAAAAATCCCTGGCGCCCAAGAAATCAGTTATAAAGCATGAATTTGATGTAAAAATGTGCAGAAATCAACACAAGCCCCCAAAATGATATTCAAACGTTGAAAAGTACTGAAGTGGACACATATTCAGAGATACTGACGCTAAACAATGTGGTAATTGTGGCAAAAATTTAACTGCTGCAATCTGGATTACATACAATGACAATAAACCAATACACTTTTATAGGACATGAAATGTATACATTTATATATACATATATATAAAATCTGAGTGTTTCATTTTTATATTAATGCCATATTTTATTAAATATAATATCTAAAGATCACATTAATACACCGTCATTGTCCAATGAAACACATCTACCTTTTTGTCGATTTGTACTTTTATGCATCATTTGAACACAGCAGCTGCCGTTTACTCTGTGTAAAAATTTCACGATGAATGAACCAACAGAACTGGCCCAAAACTGCTTGGGGAAAAAAAAGTCTGGTTCCTTTGACTTACATTCAAATTAAACTTGTTTTTTGGACTCTCCTGTAAAGTTGCCATTTTGGAGATACTTGTTTTTCTTTGGACAGCGACAATATATATTACAGTATTTCACTTAAATATAACACATATGTTGAGAGCACATCAGATGCTAGATTTAAGCATTTGATATGACAATTTCACATATAAATCCTTCAGCTTTCCAAAAAAAAAAATTACTTCTATTTTGTAGTCCGGGAGAAAATGACAAAAAAGACCCTGTTGCCATATGGCAACATTTTTCAGCTTAACGTTTTTCCTTTTCCAGTAAAGTTACCATTTTGGATATACAAGGTTTTGTTACAGCAGTGATGAAGAATTCCGGACATTCAACTCAACACTCGACTCCAAACTCTGCTCCTCATTGTATGACCTCATACTTACTGCTAACTCTTAACCCAGGCCTTGTCTCTGGCTTATGACCTCGTGGTTGCGGCAGGACTTTAGCTTCACACATGTCACCGCAGTTCACGACCCCAGGCTTGTCTCTGGTTTATGACCTCGAGACTCCACTAGATTATTAGCGGGGGAACATGTTCTTTGTGGCCTATGGTTGTCCCTGCCTAATGACCTCGCTGTAGCAGCCCTTAGCTAGCCATAGGGACCACCACAGACCTTCTCATTCTCAAGTGCATCAGGCTATACATGGGGGCCGCAGTACAACCGTGCCTGCTGGAGGCAAAACTTGATCTAAATCTCTGACAATTGTACTGTTGACCTTCAATCCCAGTGGACAAAGATCCTTGCATCAGTTCTAACAAGGGCTTTCTTTCCTCTCTTTGAGTCACCGTTATCCTACGTCCTCTCTCGTTCCACTCAAAGCTTTGAAAACACTGGCACTTTGACACGGCGCATGTTCTCACCAACAAGACCAGAATGGGACCAAACGTGGATCCTCAGATGTTTTCATACTCGTGTAACCTACACCTAAATTGCGTCGGATTGCTTCCAGAACATTCCTTTTATTCTGCTCCTGCGAGGAGTCTATATGTAAGCTGCAAGCTCATTACCCAGGCGTATATGTGAAAGGAACCTATGCCAAACGAAGGCTTCATGGCAGCCTGCTTTTCCGAAATGTGAGAATTTTGTACATTCCCTATGTGTGTGTGCGCTTATGTAAGCCAGTAAGCCATACCTTAACAGTGGCCTGGATCACTTCCAGAGAGAGCGTAATGGAACGCAGATCACTTCATCACACGATGAAGAAACGAGTGAGAAAAAACACGACATCTCGCTTTCGTAATCAAAGCTGACGACAAGTGACAGGCCGCCATTAGCCTGAGATCGGGCCAATGAACGTTTGGCTCCTGAGAAGGGCCAAAAAGCCACAGCGGTGGGGCCTCTCAGCCCTTCATGGAAGCCATTATCTGCCCTGGCCGGCCCTGATGGGGGAAAGATCGGAGGTCAACTCGACCATTAGCAGCCTCATTACAGGGCTTCACTTCACATTTCCAATGGACCTCAGTGTGCATGAGCCGCCACTTTCAGGCTAGAAACTCCCTCACACACATGCACGCCGTTCCCGCATCACCCTGCAGGGTGAAAATGAGTTAATGAAGAAGAAAAGGAGAATCAAACTCAAATGCACAGGCAGCACTTCTTGAACCTTACTTGAAGAGCTTCATTCCAAAATGCTGTATATCCGACTGTAACAGTTGCGGATATAGCCAGGCCTAGGTCATCAAGTTATTGGCCCCCCAGGCACACATATGTGGTAGGTCCCATCTTTTGACGGTGTGAGGCTTCAAATTCGAAGCACATTCAAAGAGCAGTTAGCTCAGTGCTAAAAACCAGAAAGCTTGACCAAAGTAATGGAGGATAGTTTGATGATCGCTAAGCGGAGACTGATGGCGCAAATGAAGTGGACGCTCAGGACAGACGTGGCAAGTAAGTTTCAGAAATGTGGACAACACCGTTGATGATCTTTCTTAGAATTGCTCACGGGGGTGCCCTATTGGCTCAGAGCCCTGGACACTTCCTTATTTACACTTAGTTCATCCAACCCGGAGAAACTGATCCCACTCCAGTAGATCTATCTACATACAGCATTTCACTAACTCATATCACCTATGAATCAGTAAGCTTAACACAGTGGGATTTCCACCTTTGTCCTGGGAAAGAGCCAATCACAACCATAAAACCCATTGGATGACAGATAACGGAATAGACCATTTTTTTTCTCTAATAAAGGTAATATTAATCATAATTTGTCAAGCCAAATTGCTGTTCTTCGATTTATTGTTCCACACTTTTTTGTATTGTTTTCACAGGATCGTAATCTTCTAGGGATTTCATTGCTTAAGATTGGGCTTTACTATGTTTTCGAAAACCACCAGGGTGCTGAGGTGGTTGTAGTGCCTGACCGTAGCAGCACAAAAAGCATAGGCGGAGAAACTGTAGACCTGTCTAAGGGGGCCACACATTTAGGACAGCCATATTTACAACAAATCATCAAAGCTCTGCCCATTTAGAAAAGTCTGCTCATATGTCGTACCACAACATACAACATGACCCTTAAACATAGCCAATGCGATGCAAAGCATGCAAATACTCTATTTGGTGTGTTTTATATATCGTCACTGTCCAAAGAAAAACAAGTATCTCCAAAATGGCAACTTTATAGAAGAGACCAAAAACCAAACTGAATAATAATGTCAGTCAATGGAACCAGAAGTCTTTCCATGCAGTATTAGGCCATTTCTGTTGGTCCATTCATCATGAATTTTTCACACAGTGTAAACAGCAGCTGCTGTGTTCAAATGATGCATAAAAGTAAAAATCAACAAAAATGGAGATACATGTTTTTCATTGGACAGCGACGATATACATGTTCAAGTTTCACACTTGGCCACACATGTGACGTAAGCAAGAACTGGCCTTATCGCTGTACCTGACTGGCCCAACAGCCACGATTGCGGACATTCAGTGAGCAGAGATGCCCTCCATGAGTCATCCTGTTAGTGCCAGCACCATTGGCGCACAGCTGCCTGCATGACCCAGGACTACATGCACGCAGACTGTTGTGACAACTGCCCTTAACCCCACGTCAATGTCACCGAAGACTGCAGTGGTGCCGTGACAGACTGTCATGGAGTGAGTCAGAATGGCCAACAAATCCGAGCACGGAGGCACCGCGGTCAGCACCAAGATGAACGATTTGTTGTCATGCATCACACGTGACACACGTACAGCACAATCTGTAGGAACTGTGAGAATAGTCAAGCTGCATGGGATGGATTATCACAGGACACCATTAGGAACCTCTACAACTCCATGCCGAGGCATGCTGCGATAGCAAACGCCACACCCGATGCCATACTGAGAGACACTACTTCTGTATGTGTAGCTTAATAAATATTGATCATATCAGTCTAAATGTATCATCATTTATTGTTCCTGGTGACCTTTATCTTCTGTCCCAATAGCACTGCAATCCCACACCTCCTTCTGGGTAAAGATGTTCTTTTGATGATGAGTGTATATAAAGTGTATACCGGCAAGCAATGAAGCAGTGTGCTCAAGTTTCATAAAGGCACATGCAAAGTATGCCTTTATTTGCCCCTGATGTTGGTCATGTTCATACATATGCACCATAGATATGACTTATCCATTATCGGCCTCTCTGCCACTCTCAGACAAGCCTGTGAATAGCGGCAGCATCTAAGAATACCGCTGCCTCAGAAAATACTGATAATAATCTCACTGATCACCATAAACTCCTTCTCTCACTTACAGGCTTAAAACCTCTTATTAACTGATCCACGCTCAGCCCCAGAGGGACCAGAGAGGCTTACAGGCATTAATAGAGGACTTTGGCAAAATAAGCCTTAGACAAAACACAACGAAGAGTGCCGGCATATGTGGTTATAGATGACTAGCGGGGCGGCTGGAGGCGGGGGCGTGTTAAATATAGCAGTGTGGCTTTTGTGGAGTTTCTGATCCTGTCCGTGTCTCTGGGGGGCTTTGGGTTCTCCTGATAATGCTACATAAACACAAAGAGCAGCGAGCCTCAAGGCCACTTGTCTCAAGCACTGTTTTTGTAGGAAGGTGAGAAAGGCCCTCCATGTTTATGAGCTTAGAGAGAGTTTGAACTCTAGCTGATAGGAGGATATGGGTGAGTGACAGTTGGGCGTGCAAGCAAAACACCAAGTCTGGGCTAATCGCTAATTCCAGCTGTTTTATGGTTCTATGGCAGGCCAACATGGTACAATCGAGGCTGAAAATATAGGTGAGTAACAGTCAGGTATGACAACAACAACAACCTTTTGGGCAAATGGGTAACAGCCAGGCATGGAAACAAGAGTGTCCCAAGTGTATATCAAATACGTTCACTCTTTGTTTCTGAATTCAGGGCTATGACATCACTTTGTCCCTTCTATGTGGGTACATATTGATGCAGTAGGTTAATATTTAGCATGCTAACATGTACAGCCAGATGTGCAATATGCTCCTGTTAGTCAGTGTAGCCTTATACACCAGCCATCAAGCATGATGCAGAGTACTAATGTGCATGTGAAGCACATAAGTTCTAGGCCCATAATCTGAGGAACTGATGGGAATAACTGAGGCCAGACAAGATCATAACAAGAATACACATCTGGGCACACATCGTGGAACTTTCGATGTTGGACTGATTTGAAATCTGCCTTATACAGAGATACACCTCCACTAGAACAGTCCACCAAATTCCGCTAATCCGTGCTCTTGTAACATCTGGAGTACCGTCAATAACACAAGCCAAGCAAGCTAGCTTCTGAAAGTCTATCATTAGCTGACAGTACTGGTTTACCTTTGCAGGAGCCTATACCAGCATTCATTGGGCAGAAAGCAGGAAACACCTCAGACCTTAGGATCTCCAACTCTCCTTACATGCAAACTCATCGAAAGGATCCTGGTCACCGACCGTCGAATCAAACCCAGGCTGTTCTTGCTCTGCCCACTGCATCACCATGCCATCCACACCTTGCAAGTCCTATCTCCAGTTCAACAACCACTCTGCTGGTAACCATGGCGGCCCGTGCCAGTTTTTCCTCTTGGCACCACCGTCCCTAACCCTAACCCAGTGCCATGGAGCTTCACAGCAATATCCTTGTCATCTCAGTCTTTCACTGGGCTCTATTCTCTATCCCACTTCTGACACCACTGTAGCATCAGCATAGAGTAAGTAACATCGGAGGTCATGGTCCTGATGCAAGTAGTGCTTTTATACTGAGCACCAGCAGAAAGGCACATGCACACACAAACATTAAACCCATATCAGACACCTGTAACTGACACACAACGGCATAAACAACATAAATAGTCCCCTCTTCGGAGGGGGCGTGCACCTCCCCTGAACCTCCTGGTGTGGCCGTCAGGCACCTTATGAGCTTCTACAGGTCATCGCCAGCCAGTAGTGTGTATTTCGGCCTGTCTGCCCAGGACTGTTGTATGAAAGCAATAAAACAATCAAGGCGATGACCTACAACCAAATTACAAATGTTACTCATCTAGATGCTAACATGCTCCTTCATCTGTTCTAGCGCTTATGTTTATACCTTAGTGCATTAGTGTGTATGGCACCACAGGGACACAGCAATCATCATGCAGAATTTATACTTAGCTGCTGATGGCGCAGCCTATTTATGGTGAGAATCTCCCTCTCTCTACTCTGCATGATAAATATGAGTCCCGATGACATTCCTCCGCTAAATGGACACTTTCCCACTCTCGGGGCACATCTTTCATCTTCCTCACCCTACAGGACAGATGTATAGATGAATTGTGTGTGTGTGTGTGTGTGTGTGTGTGCTCTCCCCTTTGGCTTTTTAAATGGGGGTGGGCGGGTGTTTGGGGGGGTGGGGGGTCATTGTGTCCGTGCTTAGAGTGTCACAGTCAATAAAAGTTCATTATGGCTGACAGTGGGGTTAGGGGGGGTTAGAGGGGTCAGGGGGCGACGGCACACACACACACACACACATACAATCCCAAGTTTGTTCCCGCCATGTGTACACTGAGACACTTTCACACTCTCTCCCTCTCTCTCTCTCTTTCTCTGTTTCACACGCTCATGAACAAACACACACTTGGAGGANTAGGGGGGGTTAGAGGGGTCAGGGGGCGACGGCACACACACACACACACACATACAATCCCAAGTTTGTTCCCGCCATGTGTACACTGAGACACTTTCACACTCTCTCCCTCTCTCTCTCTCTTTCTCTGTTTCACACGCTCATGAACAAACACACACTTGGAGGAAGAGTGGTGAATCCCTGATGACTCATTCTGATCACGATTCTGTTGGAAATGATTCAGTGCATCTCACAATGATTCAGTGCATCTTCTGGCAAGTTCGGCCAGAAGACACAAAAGGCAAAAGTGATGGAAAACAATATTTAATATTCTATAAGGATGGCAATCTTTGGCGTAGACCCCGTCCTGGGCCCAGGTCTTGAAGCGACTGGACCCTCGCAGATCCTACTGGATAAGGACGGCAGGGGCAGTGCCTACTCCCTGGACAACAGGTCCAAATTGGGCCAAACTGGTATTGGGATGGGGAGGAAGGAGGAGAACGTAGAAACGTCGGCACCCAAAAGCGGCAAAACAGGAGTGTGCATTCTAAGACAGGTGGCACACTGCGATTGGCCAGAGTAATGAATGATTGAGTGACGTAGCATTGGAGTCTTCCTGGCAGAACTTGTGCTAAAGCTTTCATTTCTTATAACCAGAACATCCAAAGTGCCCAGAGGAACTGGACGCACAGTAGCGGTGCTGTAGCCAGAATTTCATTTTGAGGGCCCACCTAGCAAGCACCGTATCCCAGAGACATCCCTGTAGCGAGGATGACCATCACCAACTAGCCTACTTACTTCATTGAAGCTAAATGGTTAGAAAATTGCCCACCCTATTACCATAATGATAGCTGGCTAACATTGCGCTGTATTACAACTGACAGTGAACCAGGGGTGAAGCTGATGATGTTGGCCTCCTGGCTTCATGACCAACGGTACAGCGGTTACGTTGTTACAGATGCCAGAATGTAACTGCTCCACCACTTAAAGTGGAACAGAGAGTTTGAACAACTGAAACCATGGAACTAGAAGTCATCAAGACTTCAGGCCAACGGTGAGTAAAGGCTGATTCACCAGGAGCTTCTTTTACAGTACCAGGAGTAGATGTTTAAAGCAGATGGCGCAGGAATGTAAAGTTAATGGTAACACTATACTTGAAGGGTGTCGGCATAACACATTCATAATATCTTACATAAACGCTTTATAAATCATTCATAGATGTTTAAAATGTTTATAAGGTATACCTGTTTTGCATGATATTAATAGTGAAATAAAATTAAAAAGTAAAATAATAATTAATTAAAAGTCTATATTAATTATCTGTTATTTTTTATTTTGCCTGTCCAGAAGTTTCAGAGACATTTCACTAAAATTAATATAGCTTGTCAAAATAAAAAATGTGGACGTCTCTCGGTAAAATGACATAGTTCTCCATATCAACATCATGTAAATCATGTACACTTTATAAATGCTGATTTACACATTCATGAGTATGTTATGAAGTGTTTATGTAAGATGTTATGAATGTGTTATGTAGACACCCTTCAAATAAAGTGTTACCAAGTTAATGTAGTAGTATAAATCAACTACTACTTCCTCGCAGGGTAAATAGCCTATAGGAACAGGCAAGACCAAGATCCTGACCATCAGGAGAAACAGTGCAGCAAGCTAAGGCATTTTGCACATATCGTTGCTGTCCATACAAAAACACATAGCTCCATTTTTATTGATTTTCCCTGTTATGCATCGTGAGAAGTTCATGGTGAATGGACCGACAGAAATGGCCCAAAATTGCTCGCAAAAAAAAAAGTCTGGTTCCATTGACTTCCATTCAAATGAAATTAGGTTTTTGGGCTCTCCTGTAAAGTTGCCATTTTGAAGATACTATTGGCAGCATGCAGCCGTATAAAAGTTGCCACAGTCACGCATCTCCCGAAGACGATCTACGAAGTACTTATGGGCTCTTGGGGTCCCCCTTCAGTTGTGGAGGGTAATTGACTTTTACACCATTCTTGTATCTACAGAACACACTCTGGCTGGCCTGCCCCTTGTCATGGTGCTACAGATTACAGCTGCTTCTATGTGTAAATAATTGAAATTCTAATGTACAGTATTCATATGCCTGCGCGATGTAAATGACACGCTTAGGGAGACCGAAGTGGCGGAACATTTATTGTTTTTATATATATATATATATGTATATACAAATATGTATAAATGTACATTGTATATATCATTCGGGTGCTGTATGATTTTCCTTTTTGCAGATTCAGCACGTTACAAGTACTGTATTTTGGAGGGCAGTCTGTTCTTTTTGGTTGCTACAGACTACACATGCAATTTCAGCTGTTTCTAGGTGTAAATAACTGAAATTGTGGGTTTAATCTGCATGAAGGACAGACAGATTCTGCCAGGGAGTCGGAATTCCATCTTACAAAGTAGATTACTATTAAAGGATTTTATTACAGGAGATTCAAACTTTGTAGTTTGGAGCCTGGAGTGGTGTTAGCGTACCATCATTTTGAGGCTGTTATTTTAAGGGAAACTCATTTAATAATGTTGCTTTAAGGTAGAAAAAAGCAGTAAGATTCAAGAACCCAGCGGCTTTGCTTTAACAGTCAGATATCTGGTAAGACAAGTGAGAGAGCCCCGGCCTACTTCAGATGCACATCTGAAGTGAAGTGCTTCAATTAACTGTCTATTGCATGATGTTGCCTGAGGTTAACAAACCCTTTTGCTTTAATTTACAATGACATGATACATATTTAAGGATGAATACACTGTTAAGAGAGAAATGTTTTAATAATGTAAGAGAGTGTTTGTACTTGGACACACCTGTTGGGTATTTTCAAAAAAGTGTGGATGACATCAGACAGTTAAATAAAAGCAAACAAACAAATAATTAACAGTTTTTATATTTTTTATAAAAATTCAAAAATATAATTCACACCCAGTAAAATGTGAAACACACTTTAACATTCTGCATTATTATATTAAATATTTTTATGTTGTGGGAAATCACTAAAATATGTACACTGCCTAAAAGCAACATACATCAGTGGAATGATATAGCGAGAAGAAACTGGAGTGTCAGTTCAGAACATTTTTAAAAGAGAGTTTATTTTATTATTTAAAATTATGTGTGATCTATGTGAACTATTTATATAATCTAACATGTATTTAGTATTCCAACTGAACATTTTAGTCAATTCAGCAGTTAAAATAAAGCAAGCTCTACTTATGTTATCTGTTAGTTCTTATTTTCATTTAAGAAAAAAGTCAATTCTGGCTATTCTATTTTTTTTTTTTTATTCTAGCATTGGCACATATGTTATTTGTGGTTTTAAATGGTTGTTTGCAAGAAACAGGCAAGAAAAATTATTACAGCACAATTATGGATCATGATAACATGGTCAAATTTTATAGTTACTTAGTTTCCTTTTAAAAGAATATTAACTTTAAAAAAACATGTTTTTTCATACTTGTGTATCTTTTCTTTCCATTGTTTCATGATTGTGAATGATCTTGAAGCTGTTATTTTGAGGGAAAACACATTTAATAATGTTGCTTTAAGGTGGAAAAAGGCACTAAGATTCAAGAACCCAGTGATCCCCTAGCTTACTTTAGATGCTCATCTGAAGTGAAGTGCTTCAGTTAACTCTCTATTGCATGATGTTGCCTGAGGTTAACGAACCCATTTTCTTCAATTTACAATGATCCCATACAATGTGTATATTTCCATTGTTTCCAATGTTGTTCCCATTGTTTTTACATTGTATCATGATGTTGCCTCTAGGCAACATATCCAAAAAGTATGTTGTCAGTAGGGATGCACTGATTCAACTTTTTCAGTCTCGATACCGATATGATAAGCAAAGTTTTTGTATCAGTTGATATTCAATCTTGTACCATTGTGAATGGATTAGTCTTATTGGTGCGCCAAATGATCCAATACCCGATGCAGCTTATTTCGTTAATATCGGGACCAATATCCCCATTCTAATATTGGATCGGTCCATTCCTGCTTGTTATTACTGGTCTCGGAAAAGGAAAAACAGTATCATAGCCATCTCAAATTGGAATTGATTCTTGATTCTTGATTGATTCTTCAGTTGAATTGCCACCTGGAGGCATTTTATACCCTAGAAGCACCTGATGTTTTGGTTGAAAAGTGACTTACGGTTGGGCTCTCAATATGAGGTCCGTCTTCTAGAAAGGAACAAGCAAAGGTCGAGGGCATGATTGTATGTGTTTGGGTAAAACTAGCTGAGGTTGTGACAACCCCCTACATACATGAAACACGCCGAGTTAAACCAAGCCGCCCAATGCTTAGAGCAATTGCCCCGGCCCTTAATGTGACCTCCATCAGGTAGCGTTTGTGTCTGCGGGGAGCGTGTAATTGCAGGGGTGCAGCTGATTATCCGCGCAGCCGAGTGGCCTTAGTGAGGCAGAAAACGAGCTGTGATTTAATTAGAGGCGCGTTCTCGTGCTCTGAGCACTGCCACGCTCTATTAAACAGCTTTACTTTACCCAACCTGCTGTACTGCGCTGTCACTCACCCACAGTCATAACATCCTCCTGACCCCACTCTTACCCCCTCCCCTGATGGCACTCCAGCAACCCCACCCAGAGTAAGGCAGAGCTACAAAAAGAGAGAAACAATGTTTGTGGCCTCAGAGTGGCCCCCACATCATCTGTCTATGGGTTGGTGACATCAGAAAGGTGGACATTGCTCTGTACATCTAACAGGAAGCTAGTTCTAATCATTCACGTCTGTACATATGTGACCATTCAAGTTTTAAATAAATGTTTTCAATAAAATGCAACCAATTTTAATACACATATCTATTCATTTCCTTAGTTTAAGAGTTTTATGTAGATAAATATTGTATATATATATATATATACACTCATCATCAAAGAAATAGATTCTCACATGCATTAAGTTGCACCTAGAAGGAATCAACTGACAGGAATCAAACTTGGTGGCTAGGTTTGACATTGTGAGGCATGCCAATGATTGAAGTTTCACACTCAGCTGCGCATGTGACATAAGCATAGAAGGGCCTAATCACTGTACCTGACTGACCCAAGAGCCACGATTGTGGACATTCAGCAAGCAGTGATGCCCTCCATGAGCCATCCCGTTAATGCCAGCACCATTGGCAGACGGCTGCACAACACAGGACTACATGCACACAGACCATTACGACGACTGTCCTTAACACCACGTCAGTGTCACCAAAGACTGCAATGGTGTTGTGCCACACTGTCATGGAGTGACTCAGAATGACAGCAGGTCATCTTCAGTGACGGGTCCCGCTTTTGTCTTGGTGGAGACGACCAACGAATCTGTGTGTGGAGGCACCGTGGTCAGCACCAAGATGAACATTGTTTTTGTCACGCATCACGCGTCTGGAATGCCGGGTGTCACCCCTACCACACATCTGCAGGAACTGTGTGAGAATATTCAAGCTGCATGGGATGGATTATCACAGGACACCATTAGGAACCTCTACAACTCCATGCCGAGACGCCTGGCATGTTGCGTTAGCAAACATGGTGGCCCGACGCCATACTGAGAGACACTACTTCTGTATGTGTAGCTCAATAAATATTGATCATATCAGTCTTAATCTATCATCATTTATTGTTCCTGGTAAACTTTATCTTCCTTCCCAATAGCACTGCAGTCCCACACTTCCTTCTGGGTGCAACTACCCATTTGATGATGAGCTTATCTTTTTTTTCCCTATTATATTTATGCATACATTAACAGCAGTTATTAATATGGCAAATGACCTTTAACAGTTACTAGGTTTCTGCACTACAGTTTCACTGGCCACTTTATCAGAAACACCTACCTTACAGCTCCGCATTCTTAGATTACATTTAAAGACAAAAATTGTTTTAGCCATCTTCTAGCCCTTCATCAATGGTCAGTTTCTGACCACAGAACTGCTCTTGGCTGGATATCTTCGGGCAGCAGACCATTCTCGGCCTCTGTTTCTAATAATGTAGATGATGAGTGTATGTTTGGTCAGAATCTGGTCAATTTTGCCCCTTCAGAAAAATACGATATCCAGTAAAGACGTACTTGCCCGCCAGTGTCTATTTCCCCATTCGGGCAGAAGCTCCCTGCAGCCCATCAAGCGCTGGTGTAGGTTTGGACGGCGCGTTCCTCATAAAGAGGAGCCTGGCTACATGGCTGTTCTCCATAAAGGCCTGCTCCAGTCTCTGGACCGCAGTGATCCAGAGCACTCCGGCATGCTCTTGGCCTCCACCGCAGATCCATGTGCCAGAAGAGTGTTTCCCTCATCTTGAAGAGCAGCCCGGCGCTCCCTGCGGCCTCCTTCGCCATAACGGTGTTTAAATGAGCTGTTTACCATGGCAGCGCGTAAGAGGAACGCTGGCTTTCTGAATGAGGCAGGCCTGCTGTTTGGATTGGGGGAAATCCACTAAAAGGCATCTGGCGGATTCCTGATAAGGCTGTGGAGCAGGTCAGTTGGCACCAGGTATCTTTGGAATGGTGCACCTCACGCAATGTAGGCTTCAATTATAGCAAAACATGAAGCCTGGTCAGTGCTGTCGATGATACAACAAGGCTGTCAAACTCCAGTCCTGGATTACTACAGCAGTCATGTAAGCTTGCCATCACTGGGATGTTACAACAACCCCTTACTTGGGACATTCCCTAGTGCAGTATTCCCGGTCCTATTCCTGGAGTACTCTAGTCTTAGTAGTGGACGTCAGTAGTGGAGTCCTGCAAGGAACTTTATATTCTGTGACTGGATAGCATGGTATCTTATTGGGTGTGATGGCTCCCATTGCATGTCTGACAGCAGAAAGTCTCTGGACGAACGCCCAGAGAGTCCGTCCCTCAAACAAGCCACCCTAACAGTCAACGTTAGCTACGCCCTTTGTGGCTGTAATTTGCTGGAAAAAAGCAGGCATTCCTCCAAAAGAAGGGCTGTTTCCACAACAGTGGCTATATAAACTCGGACTACATTATATCACCTAGATCCATGGCTAAGAGAGAACCCATTGTCTCAACCTCAGACGCCCGTCCTACAGAGGCATGGAAGGTCCTGAATCTATTGATCAATTTACGGATCTATTAACTTTGTCAGTAGCATTCTGACTGGTTATGCATCCATGTGTATGTACTTCTGAGCATCAGTTTTAATAGGTCCGGTATTGCTCCAATGTTATTTGAAGCATTTAGAAGGTCTTATATATTGGCGATATTGGCTATTTTGTATGCCTGTCAAGCTGCCCTCTCTTTAAAGTAGACAGTTCTTCACCGCGTTAAGAGATAAAAGGCACCAGACTCTCTGACAACAGGCAAAGCAATGGCTTTTGAGACTAGAGATGAGTGCTCATCCACATTTCACTGCTTTCCCTGTCCACTGCAACTCAGAGAGGCCGTGTTAATTAACCTGTCAATGGTTCAAAGGATTTCTTTAAGCAACTGGAACATTATGTGGGAATTGAGGGTTTGGCACCAGTTAACATAGGAAAACGTTTCTCATTCTGACGTGTGGGGTTCCACAAGGGTCCATTTTGGGGCCCACCCTTTTGTATTCTCCCCCTAGAACAATCATACAATGTTTACCATGTTGTTGTACCTTAGCTTAAATTTTTTTTCAGACTCAGATGAGAAGAAACGAGAAGAAATAAAATTTTTTGACGAAGGTAAAACTAAACAAAGGTCAAACTGAGGTTTTTATCTTTGGTCCTCCTGTCTCTTGCAGGGAAATCCAGGTTGTCTACATAAGTGAAAAACTTTGGTGATCAAGATTTGATCCAAATTTCCAGCTGAGAACAATTTCCAGACTTCAGTCATTTCCTAGCGCAAGTCATTGATGCTTCCCAATTGGAGAACTGTAAGTGCTGTATCTTGGGGTCACCCTACAACTAGTTCATAATGCCACGGCTCGAGTATGAAGAACGTAGATCACATTACTCCGGTCTTAGCATCTCTACATTGGCTCCCAATCATTTCAGAATCCAGTATAAGGTGGCTTTGATTGTTTTAAAGCACTGCATACACCTCCATACGTTATGGACATGCTCTGTCTTAATGTCCCTTCAAGAGCTTTATGGTCAGCTTCTTTCTTAGTCTCGGCCTAACCTAAAAGGACATTGGGCCTTTGCTGTTACTGCGCCAAGACTTTGGAACAGTCTCCCAGCCGACATCAGACAGGCCTTCTTAGTGACCGTTTCCAAATCAGTGCACAACAGCCATTTCTAGAGTAAAAGAATACTAGGCCTCCGGGCACAGCTATAATGTCAGCCCCCTTCCCACCTAGTCTAGCTAGAACGCCAGCATGGCCCCCTGACACACGTTGAGATCAATGCGCCCAACAGGGCCTCTGTATGTAGGCTGAGGAATGGCAGCCAACCCAACCAATTAGTGCTGGGTGTGAATACGAGGAGCTCCGTTCTCAGGGTTATGCTCTCTCAAGCCTCGCAAGACCCCGGCCATATCAACACTGCCTAACATAATTCATGGGCCTCTTCAAGACCAAGGCAGAGATGAAGTTCCCAGCACCTTCAACTGCACAGTCATATTTCATCACAAACCAGAAGTCCCCGGAGATGCTTTTAAACACTTTTGCCTCAATATTGCCTCGCCACCCCTAAACCCACCCGTTCTCTCTCCCCTCTCACCCCTTCTCTTCTCTCTCCTCTCTCTCTCTGCGGTGGGTAACAGGTAATTGGTTGAGATTTTTTTCTATCACCCTTAGAGACAGCCCGAGCCACGCTCTAATAGGGCCCCTAAAGACACTACCAAGCATTCAAAAACAAATGTACCAGCCCCCCGAAAGGAAGAGCAAAATTACTCCCCATTTCTAGATAAAAGGCTTCTTCGAGAACAATCGGGAGCCTTGATAGATGGGGTTTGGTTTCAAATTTGGCTAGTTAGGGACCCTAATGAGGGAGAAAGGGCCCTATCCCTGTGGACTCTAGCAAGGGCTTGGAATAAAGGGCATATTCCTGGAATGGAAAGCCCCAGTGGACCTTTTCTACTCAACTGTGGTCAAGCGTTCCAGGCTTCACCGTTAATTGACTTCAATTTCAGTTGGCAGGGATAATAAAGTATCAATTTGAGGCACTAATTGAGATTTATTTGCGCAAAATCTCCACGTTTTTATGTTTTGTCCCAAGGCTCGAGTTGAGTCGCCGTCTCCTTTGCTTTCTTTGGAGGTTTCGGAGTTACGATGTTTATGTTTCTCTCGCTTCCAAGCAATGGCATGCGGGGAAGAAAGCCGCGCTAGTCGAGAAGAAGGCGAGGGGGGTTCCACTGGCTTTCTGCGTGCCGGACTTTCAGACGAGAGGGAACGAGTCATAGAAGGTTGGGCTTTCTCTGGAGGACCACTTTTATAGGGGTCCCGCTAACCAAAGCATGTAATTCTGCTGTTGATTTTAGCCGGAGCTACAGTTGGCACGCTCAATGATGCCGTTCAGAGCACTCTCCATCAGCTCCATCTCCGGAGGGCTGTGAATGCCTCATAAAAAAGTGCACGTTAATGACCACAGGCCAGGCTGGCTATGCCCCCTCCGATACATGCAGTCACATAATACCATTTACTGCAATGCATGGCCACTTGCGCTATTTATTATAATACACACAGGAGCAGGAACACTTGTCAGGCACTTTTCACTATAGTGAATGTGCATTATGGAACCGACTAAAGGTGCAGCTAATTGGACTCCGCACACTGGAGGAGAAAGAAAATGCTTGCCTATTACTTTTCAATACCTTTTGAATGATGTTGGGAATGGGCCTAAATGCCATAGGTGATCAACATAAATCACTTTTATAGGTACAGTATAGAACAGTTTGGAGAAAGTCTGAGCTACACAATTTTCCCTTTAGCCCACATGCATTTAAATTACCAAAAGTACAGACAGAAGTTCGATGATAACAGCATGCCACACAGTGTCATAAAGCAAATAAGCAAGATTATTTGAGGTTGACTGATGGCATATATGCTTCGTTACGCAGACTAAAGACCCACCTCTTTGTAAAGCACTTAAGTGAGTAAGTACTAGTAGACGTATATATTGAAAAACTTTGCCTTGGCACTTATACTGAGGTTAACGTTTCTTCCCTGTCGGTATGAGCTCTGGCTTGGAAATCTAGATAGTGAACTTCTCCTGTGTTTAACTCACTGTATTCTTCTTTCTAGGTATCAGCACTGGTCCTTGTTCGGGCAGCATCTGAGCTCAAGGCAAGTTTTAAACTCTAACATTCTTGCACTAGCTAGGAAACATGGAGCACTAAGCACCATTGTAAGTCGGTCTGGATAAGAGCGTCTGCTAAATGCTATAAATGTAAAGGTAAATTACATGCCTCGTAGTTAAAATGCAAAACCAAAGAAGCAAACATCAGACACCGAACAGATCTTAGTTGAGCACCAACATTCTGGGCTAGGGAAAATGGTGTAAATTAGATTTTTTTTGCCGAACCATTTCATTAAAATCAATGTAAATAGGATCTGGTTGCTAAAATAATTTTGTTTTTAGAGCCAAGCCAGCAATTAAAGAATTTCTTAGACGTCCAAAAGCTGTTTAAGTTGAAGTTCAGCAAGAAGTCTAGAAACCAATTTTTTGAACATGAAATTCTGGTGCACTCTGAAACTACAATCCAGTGGTAACTGCTACGGAATTGTTTAGTTCATTTCATTCAATAACCACACACAAACAATGTCCAGATACTGTTACATATGCATTTTCATTTGTTTGTCAAACGTCCTTTTGAATCCCTACATCGGTTCCAAATAAAGGCCATTCTAAAAACTTTACCCCTCACTTGGTCCATGACGGTCGTCTCGTGCTTGGTCCCCGAAGATTGCCACTTGCGATATATAGTAGATGTAGCTCCTATAGTGAAAAGATTTTCCAAAATCTTGTTAAAGACAAGTTCAAGTTCAGCAGCATCATTCCCAGGAGACATTCTTATTGATTTGAACATGAAATAATTCTGGGGCACTCTGAAACTACAATCCAGTGGTAACTGCTGTGGAATTATTTAGTACATTTACTTAAATAACTACACACAAACAATGTCCAGATGCTGTTATGTATTCATTTTCATTTGTATGTCAAGCCTCCTATTGAAACCCTACATCTGTTCCAAATAAATTAATAAAAAATAAAAAAACTTTACCCCTCACTTGGTCCATGACAGTTGCTTGGTCCCCGAAGATTGCCACTTGTGATATACAGTAGATGTAGCTCCTGTAGTTGAACAGTTTCCAAAGAAATAAATTGTGTTGCACATCAATTTCAGACACAAACTAAACGGACACTGATTATATTGGTTGCTAACAGTGATAAGCTTCACACATTCACTTTCTTTCACCCACCATTCGAAAAGCTCCTGAAGGAAGAAATCCGAATATATGAAAATGATACTTCAGTGCTCACCTTTATTTTCCACCATGGCAAAGCACAGCCATCATGTACATCTATTAACAGTACTTAAAGGAGTTATAAGTATAACAAAATAGTTACGTCAATTTCAAATAAGTCAATTTCAAATAAAATCTTCATTAAAGTCTTAAATATGTACCAAAATGTACTAAAATACATGAATGTGTAAGAGCACATCTCTCTGCAGCTTCTTCTTTTAATGTATAGGGTGTGTTTCACCTCCGGACCCATACAGAGGAGTATATGCAGTCAGGTCGTATTTACTATGAGTGAAGTGCAAAGTTTTGGCCAGTTTATGGTGATAGTGTGATCTTGACACTGATTCACACTGTATCATTACCTTGATAAGTTTATTAAAATGAATTTGTCACATTTATGACATTCTTTTGGGTGCATTTTTGCCCCATATTGCTTCTTCTTTAATGGATCATTATGACTCATTATGACTCATGTCAGACTCAGCATGTCTGACATGCATGGATAAGGCCAACATTATCCTCGGTAAAGCTTTGTAAGGTCCAGTGGAAAAGTACTAAGCCCAAGCTCACATCTAGCTGCCGGCCTATAGACCTAGCCCCCAAAGCCTAGGGCTGGCCAGAAGAAGCCCCAGTTTAGGAGAAGGTTAGCCATCTAGCTGGTATTCTTATTTATCAAGTGCATATTAAATGAATGTGTATATGGATTATGTAATATTTATAATATTGATATTTATACAGCAGTTTTTAGGAGACACATGCAGACAACTTTCCAATAAGGGCCACGAAAAATATTCAATATCTATTAATAATGGTTACCTAATACAACACACAACTACAGTATTATGATCTTAACTCTAGGATGCTTTTGGGAAGCTGGGCCATGATGACTTTTATTGATATCAAGGCTAATGTTGTATCTTCAAATCCCTAAACTTCACAGTTCATGTGATCTTTTTCAACTACTTCAAGGGAAATTCCAGTTCTGTTGCAGAGGAATGAAACGTCAGATGTTCCATGGTCATTTGATGGCTCTTTAGTGCTTACAATAAAAAAGCAATAAAAAAAATTTTAATTACATGTTGATGAACGAGGCAGAGTGGTACACCTACCATCAAGCGGAACGCTAACATACGCATGCCTTGAAACATTCCCCATTCTCCATAACCACCACAGTGCCTGCTTTACAACACTGTTTCAAAGCCCGGGCCTGTGAAACACTCAGCACAGTCTCTCGGAATAAAGACGTCTATGATAGATTTATGGCTCGTCTCTGCCCAAGTGGGCAGGAAAGAAGCGGATCTCTCCAGCTCGGCTCACATCATAACCCAGAGCCGGCAGCCAAGCCTGGGCTGGCACATCCGCCAGAGCAGCTTAAGAATGTCTGAGTGCAGTTTTGTCATGTTGAGGTCTCAAACACTGGTGAAGGTTCACTGTTTAGGTTTGGTTCAGACTCTAGGCTCATTTCCGAAAGTTAATGCAACGTTCAGGATCATCTGCTAGAAAGAGGTGTTCAACACATTTCACTGTGCCAGTGTACTCAGACAACCAGCATTTAGACCACATTAAAAGGCAAACTAATGTGTCTTTGCTTCCGTTTGAAAATGTTGATGATATCATCATCACCATCATCATCACCAACATGACAGTATACCATCACCAACATGACAGTATACCATCAACCGCCCCCCGCATCACAAAACACACTGTGCAGCAGCTGATTACATGCACATACAACTTTTGCATGCGTTGCTAGCAGTCTGAAATACTGATGCTACCAGTCAAAAGTTTAGACATACCCAACTAAATGGATGTTGTTGGTCTCAAAGACTCTACAGGCTCCAACCGATGAGAGTCTGAAACAGTACATATCCTGATATACCACATATACTCCTGATGGATCACAGTATTATATTTTGGCCATATCTCCACCTCTAATATATATTTGTATCTCATGTTTCTCCACAGTGTAAAAGCTCTAGTTCCTCTTTCAGTTTAGTGAATATTCATGATGGACAGACCCCAAACTGCCTATAAAATAACCTTGTCATAGCAGCCTCCACCGTTTTATCCTCCTGTAAAGCTCCATTTTGGAGGGCTTTTAAGGTGGACTGTATAATTCCATGAGTGCTGGTTCATAGTTTGATGTCTTCACTTTTATTCTACAGTAAAAACATTAATCTAAACATAAGGAGAACCTTCTATGAGTAGCCGTATCTAAACTCGTGACTGGTAGTGTACATGATCAACTTGCTTCCTGACAGCCAGGAACAGCACAGCGCTTAATTGTTCATGTCTATGGGGAATGGGTAGCTAAAGTAGCTAAAGCATGAGCACCCATATGGAATCATGTTCCTGTCTAAGAACTCCTTGGACTGGGGGGTGTATGGTATGTTTTGAAGTGTGTTTTAACAGTGTTTACATTGGACATCAGTTTTATTTGTTTATTTTATGGGCCCCTTTTCAAAAAAGAATTTCATTATTTTTGGGGAGAAATATCTGCATGACTTCTTGGTATATTTGTATATTTGTATATCTGTAGTGTATGTGTATATATATATATATATATATATATATATATATATATATATATATATATATCAATATTCTATGCCCTGTATATACCCTGCATCTCTCATCTATCTCAGCCTTACCATAGTGCTATATGGAAATGTGTACATCTGGATATATCATAGTTTTTATTCATAACTGTATATTACTGTTATATAAATATATATAATTTATAATTTATAATGTATATTAGGAGAAACAGAGATTTTGTGCTTAGTATTGTGTATATTTATTGTCTAATGTATATTTTTTGTATCTAAGTACTGTAAGGGACTACACACCTAAGTTTTTCACTCACCTTCACACCTGTGAAAATGTGACGTGACAATAAAAGTGATTTGATTTGATTTGATTTGATTTGGAGTGTATGCAAAGTTATTCAAAGTGGTTTGATGTGAAAATGATTTATTGCAGACACTGTATTGTCGCTGTCCATAGAAAAATGTGTCTTCATTTTTGTTGATTTTGATTTTTGGAAAAGTGCTTGGGAAAAAGTCTGCTTGCATTGACTTCCATTCAAATTAGGTCAGATTTTTGCCCTCTCCTGTAAATTAGCCATTTTGGAGATACATGTTTCTCTTTGGACAGCGACGATACATGCAATATTGGTGGTAAAATGGTAAAATGATGGTAAATTCAGTAATTGAGATTTGTTTCGGAAATATTTGGCCTTACAATTACCTCCCTGCACTTTTCTGTGATAACTGGATTTTATAATAAAACATCTGATCTAAAATATCTTTGGCCACAAGCTTATCTTAAACTGTCAAACAATTTTTCAGATGACAGACAAAGTACCTGTAACCATTTCATACAATATCTTGATGTGAGGAAGCCTGTAGAGAGATTAAACACTTCAGACATCTGGTTCTTATCAGCACCACTGTGAACAACTCAGATTCGGTACGTTTAGGAAATGCTAGAATGGAGCATTTCACATCAAACCTCTCCGAATTACTTTGTTTGTGTTTTAACAATCAAATTATACGGAAAATTTGGAAAATCTGCGGATTCAGTGAACATCTTTAATTTGGCCATTCCGTAAACGTTTGAACAGAAGGGCTTTTTTTCCATCCAGAAAAACCATATTTCAGAACTCCTGCTAGAAAATTCCTCACCAAAACCCACTAAAACATCTACTCCAAAAATGAAACGGCTTGCAACTGTAAAAACACACGAACTAGACCTTCCGCTTCACTACAGAGTTTACAGTGCTCACCCATGCTGGATCCAGATGTGCCACACCACTGCTGCTGCCCCATGAATGATCCTCTGTCCTCCAGGTGATCTGCAAGATCCTCTATTGCATGATTATATAGAGTAACTGACTGCTATAGTAAAGCTGGTAACAGCTCAGGGTGTATATGTGTGTGTATATATGTACATATGTGCATTTGTATATGTGTATATGTGTATATGTGTGTGTGTGTGTGTGTGTGTGTGTGTGTGTATGTGTGTGTGTGCATGTGTGTGTATATGTGCGTATACAATATGTGTGTATATGTGTCTGTGTGTGTATGTATGTATATGTACGTATGTGCGTGTATATGAGTGTACACGGTATGTGTGTATTTACATGTATATATGTGTGAATGTGTGTATGTGTGTGCATATGCGTATGTGTGTGTGTGTGTTTCTGTTGTTTCTTAGTGTACACAGCAGTTGTTGTAGTCATTGCTAAGTTGTTATTAGATTGTTGCTATGGCCTCACATGCGGTTGCTAAGGCCTTTCTAAGGTGTTGCTAGACCATTGCATCTTTATCCTAGGTTGCGCCAGAGAGGCCTTCTGGACGTGTGACGTGTGACAACAAACGGTTCATCTTGGCGCTGACCACGGCGTCTCCACACACGGATTCGTTGGTCGTCTCCACCAAGACAAAAGCGGGACTCATTCTCAGTCGCTCCATGACAGTCTAGCATGACACCGTTGCACTCTTTGGCTATGTTGACCTGGCAGTAGTCATAACAGGATGACTCATGGAGGGCATCACTTGTCACTGAATGTCCGCAATCGTGGCTGTTGGCCCGTCCTTGCTTACGTCACATGTGTGGTCGAGGGTGAAACCTGAATTATTTGCATGTTTCACAATGTCAAACCTACCCACCAAGTTTCATTCAGGTTGCTTGATTCCTTCTGGGTGCAGCTATTCGTTTACCTATTCTTTTGCTGATAAATGTAACAACAGGCTGAACTTCTGACTTTTTAAGAACTTTGAACTTAAACAGAATCTTAAGCACCCGTTATATCAGGACTTTGCATATATAGACCTTTAGACCTCTCTGGAATTTCATGCACTCTCTTCTTAGGCATAGAAGCTACCCTCTTTCATTTTAGCGCTCTATCAAAAAGCAGACTAAGATTTACACTAAAATGAGATTAGCCTTGGTTGCATGTCTGCAGGAACGAACCAGGGGCCACGGCCCATGGATCACGAAGAACACGATAAGAACACGAAACACGAGACGCTTTCGCTAGTCATTATCTGCTGGTGTTAGCCGTCATCAGTCTGGCAGTTAGCCCTGCTTTCGCTTTTCTCCCCCAAACGTCTGATCCAATCGGCTCTGACATCTATTAAGTCCAGAGTTTTATGGAGCAAGAGGGTTGCGGTGGGGGGTGGAGGGAGCTGGGGGTGGCGGATTCCCATTAGAGTGATCAAGCAAGCCATTCCCACCGGAATCTCAGAAAAAGAAAAAGAACGGCTCCTGAAAAGGAGAAGAAAATCTCCAGAAGTTAGAGGGTGACGTACTGACGCCCCCTTTTTACTTTCTTTCTCGCTGCTCAATTAAAGCGGATAAACAGAAACAGAACGGATTCCCAATCAAACGGAACGGTGGTCCTGCTTAGACAAAGGAGGTCAAAGGGTTTTTTGGTGTGTGTGTGTGTGTTTGCTGTGGAGCCCACAGTAGCTGCATTTAGAAGCCTCCAAAGCCAAGACGTGGCGACACCCTCTTCTATTGGGCTGAGGTGAAGTCCTACCAGAGCTGAATAGACCCAAAAACCAGCTCCTTCTTTTTTACAGCGTGTGAAAAAAACACAACTTTTTTTAATCACCCTGACTGAGAGGCAACTGCACACTGAGGTTTGGATACTTTTACGAGGCGGATGCAGCCTGTTTGTCACTGCTGCGGTCACCGTCGCGAGGGCGGATGGAGATATTGACGTTTGTGTGCGAGTTGCTGATTAATTAGGCATTTCTCAGCCTCTGGTGAGGAAAACCAGGGAAGCGCCAGAGTGAAAGATCAATGCTGAATCGCCTCAGTTCAAATAGAGGGGAGAACGAATGTGGGCCAAATTAGCGTTGGTGAATAAGAGAAAGATTCTGTTGGCTTTGGACTTGCCTATTTACAGCAGGCCTCTGGAAACCCCCCCATTGATTGGTTGACATCACTTTCCCAGATAAGAAAACATGAGGTCATAACTTGCACAGCTTCTAGCGGCCATGGTCGTTTTTCACAACTGTTTCGGTTGGCGCCGGAGCGTTCGCACGTTATGCATGAAGTTTAACACGTCATGTCATTCAGCAGCCTACCTGCTAACGCTCAAATGCCACAATCGCTGTGAACGTTTTTGATGTATGAGTAATAGTTTTCCATTGTGGGCAGGAATGTATGAAAGGGTTGCCAGTTCGGGTCTATAATTATAAGGATGATTAATCAGGGATTGATCCCTACGAGTCCAAAACTGGGCACCTTGAATAGGTGCAACCATCCTTTTATACAAAAAGGCTGTTCATGAAAGAAAGAGGAAAGTCCTGTAATATCCCAATGGCCAGGTCCAGTATGTAGTGAATACACCCCCCGGCTACTTCATTAGGTACATCCCTCTCGTACGCATTGTCCATTTCATCAGATCCACTGACCATATAGGAGCACTTTGTAGTTCTACAATTACAGACTCTAGTCCATCTCTTTCTCTGTATACTTCGTTCCGGATGCAAGACTACATGCACGCAGACCGTTACGACGACTGCCCTTAACACCACATCAGCATCGCCAAGACTACAATGGTGTCATGCCAGATTGTCATGGAGTGACTCAGAATGGCAGCAACTGACACTAATGAAACTTGGTGGGTACGTTTGACATTGTGAGACATGCAAATGATTCAAGTTTTGCGCATGACCGCGCATGTGACGAAAGCAAGGACGGGCCATATCTCTGTGTCTGACTGACCCAACAGCCACGATTGCGGACATTGTCCTCTTAAGACGACTGCCAGATCAACATCACCTAAGACTACAATGGTGTCGTGGCAGATTGTCATGGAGTGTATGGCAGCAACCGACAGGAATGAAACTTGGTGGGTACGTTTGACATTGTGAGACATGCAAATGATTTAAGTTTCGCGCATGACCGCACATGTGACGAAAGCAAGGACTGCCAGGTCAACATCGCCTAAGACTGCCATGGTGTCGTGCCAGACTTTCATGGAGTGGCTCAGAATGGCAGCGGGTCATCTTCAGTGACGAGTCCCGCGTTTGTCTAGGTGGAGATGGTCCACAATTTGTGTGTGGATGCACCGTGGTCAGCACCAAGATGAATGGTTTGTTGTCATGTGTCACACGTCCAGAAGGCCTGGTGTCACTCCATCTTCAATCGGCAGAAACTGTGTGAGAATATTTAAGCTGCACGGGATGGATTATCACAGGCCACCATTAGGAACCTCTACCCAAGACATCTTGCATGTTATGTTAGCAAACATGGCGGCCTGGCGCCATACTGAGAGACACTACTTCTGTATGTGTAGCTCAATAAATATTGATCATATCAGTCCAAATTTATCATCATTTATTGCTCCTGGTAACCTTTATCTACCCTCCCAATAGCATTGCAATCCGACCTTCTGGGTGCATTAATCCCAGGAGCCCGTGAGGCTGAGCCTGGTTATGCAACCTCAGCAACAATGAAGAGACGCAGGCGATGGGAGTCATTCCCAACACAGCATTATCAAGTAATGTTCTTGTCCTTTTAATGTTTCTTGACTTTTTATAGAAAACCCCAGTTTATTGCTTCTTTACATGATTCTATTTCATTGCTAGCGAAAAAGGCTTGCTGCTCCGAGGCAGGGAACTTGGGGATGGGAGACCTTGTGATAGGAATGAGGTGAATCGCTTGGGTGAGAATCACGAGCGCTGCCGGACATGCACAAACCGTGTGTGTTACATACTCTTGCTTGCATTGGAAACATGCAGCATGCCTGTGAGCCAGGCACAGGTGCTGCTTGCCAGAACTCCAACGCCTGTAACCCAACCACTCAGCAAGTGCTGGCTTTCTAATCTTAAACTCTGTGAAGGCACTGGCTAAGTTTTGGGGTTTCAATGGGCGCGTGAGCCCACTTCTGGCCCAGATCCATGCGCTCTCTGCTGCCTGTACAAACATACCTACAATCTGATCTTTCCAGAGTGCTGGCTTGCCTGTGGATGGACCCTTAGACACCATTAACCTGCTCTGTTAGCAGCCGTTTAGCATCTCACTGTGGCTCAGGGAGTTGGCACCTCCTTGAGTCTTTCCATCCAGAAAATGGTGGGAGAAGAGGAAGAGAGATGATGCCAGGATCTCTGTAACAGAGACTGTACACGTTAAGACTTGATAATTCTTAATTAAACATGGATATTTGTAGCTTGTTAAAGACATTCATTTTTTTGTTTAAAGCCTGTACAGTTTTTATGATTTTTAAAGTTTTTAAAGATTTTATGGTACAGGTAGGGAGAAAAACGTTGCCTGCATTTATTTTTCTCTCTCTTTTTCTGGCAACAATATGTCAGGTTTTTTTTTTGACTTATCACAAAATAATGATTTGCCTTGAAATAATGATGCATAATCTCAAAATAAAGTTTTTTAAATTAGTTTTTATTAATTATTATGTTAAATCAAGTCAAAATGTCTGGAATAAGTCATGCAAAGTACAGTAGTTACAAGATTTCACTACACTCTAAACTAGTTACAAGATTTCACTACACTAAGCACTAGTTACAAGATTTCACTACACTCTAAACTAGTTACAAGATTTCACTACACTTTAAACTAGTTACAATATTTCACTACACTCTAAACTAGTTACGATATTTCACTACACTCTAAACTAGCTACAATATTTCACTACACTCTAAACTAGCTACAATATTTCACTACACTCTAAACTAGTTACAAGATTTCACTACACTCTAAACTAGCTACAAGATTTCACTACACCCTAAACTAGCTACAAGATTTCACTACACTCTAAACTAGCTACAAGATTTCACTACACTTTAAACTAGCTACAATATTTCACTACACTACACTCTAAACTAGTTACAAGAGTTCACTACACTACACACTAGTTACAAGATTTCACTACACTCTAAATTAGCTACAAGATTTCGCTATATTCCAAACTAGTTACAAGAACTCATTATCACCCCTCCAGTCCTTATCTTCATCCACCCATGGTTATAGTGTAGGTTATCCTTTCTTCCTCTTTGCAGTTTAAAAATATCTATATACCCCCCCAGTTTTTCCACTTCATAATGTCCCTTTAACTTCATCTCTCTCTCTCTTTCATTCTATCATCCCAAACTTTCTTTCTTTCTCCCGTCCTCCTTCATTTCTTTACATCTCACTGTCCTATTCACTCTCTCCTTCCTCCTGGTGCACTTTTGCATTAGTGGATGCGATCGGCTCACTTCCCCCCGTATAAATGATTAAGCATGTCATTAGCGATAGCTGATACGGCTGCGGTGCAGTGGCTTGAAAAAAAAGATGGAACCAAAGGAGAGAGAGAGAAAGAGAGAGAGAGACAAAGACTTTGTGGTCATTGTTTACTGTGCTGATGTCATCACTCTTGGCTCCCTGAAAGCAGTAATTCCAGACGATGTAGAAGAAGCAAATGCGAGATGACGTTAGCTTGTTCAGTCCATTGGAATACAGAATGCACCACTTAGGACTTAACAGCAGCTAAAAACAAAGGCAATTAAAATGCCATGAGGAAACGACATTATAGGCCTGCACTTCCTGTCAAAAGTTTGGGGACACCTAGCGGTTTCAAAATGGTTTTATTACTTGATTGATTGACTTGATTGTGGTTATTGACCACCGATTCTTTTCCAATGATGTTTGATTAAATGGTGCAATTTGAATTATCCAAGTGGCTTGATGTGAAAGTGGTGGCGATGGGAAGCAGACGTCTGAAGAGCTTAATGCTTCTCAAATCTACATCACAGAAAACTAATACAACACAAAATAAATGTTAACAAACCATTTGCAGACATTTTCAGATTTTTAAGGGCCCATATCGCATTTTTCTTGGACTTTTGTTGGGTTCATGCAACCTCTATCCAACTTTTATCCCTTAGTATTAAACAGGCTGTTTTTTGTTACTGTGCCTTTAAGACGGTAATATGTAAATGACCTGGATTCTGATAGGCTGCCCTGTATTGTGCCTTGTTATAAAAGCACTTGAGCAAGGCACCTAACCCCCAACTGCTCCCCGGGCGCCGTGGATAGGGCTGGCCACTGCTCCGGGCAAGTGTGCTCACTGCCCCCTAGTGTGTGTGTTCACTAGTGTGTGTGTATGTGGGTGTTTCACTTCACGGATGGGTTAAATGTGGAAGACCAATTCCTCTGTGTGCGAAACACAACTGGCACAAAATGGCTCTGAAACTCTCTACTCAGAGAACGATTGGCCTCACCTAAATCTCAAAAGTAGTCTGGGCTATAACACTCCTTATAACTATAGCTTGAATGGATGGACATGACATCAGTACAAAAAAGGAACTGAATAGTTTCTGGACTGTATGGACTGCGGATTGAATGGTGCATTTCTGTCATTTGAAGAGTAGCTGGGTTTTCAGTCAAAGGCTTATGTCAAATGTTATGCACATTTAGGACATTTTGCTGGAAAAAATGCAGAACAAGTTTCCATCCACTACAGTTATACAAAGATATTTTAGGGGGCGTAGGGTGCCATTATTAGGGGCCGGATCGAAATGAGCAAGATGGAGAGATTTAACTCGTTTTTGCTTAGAAAGTAGAATTAAATTTACAGCCGTTGACCATCTTATTATGGCCGAGTTGTTTGTAGCTCAGAGATGCCGGACAGGATGAGCAAGTCAAGGCAAGGTGTATTTATATAGCGCTTTTTACAACCGATGTTGTCACAAAGCAGCTTCTCAGAGAATCCAGGTCCATGCCTCCAGGGAGCAAGCCAAAGCCAAGCAAAAGGGGAACCCATCCTCCTCAGGTCGACAGATCAATCAACAGACCAATAGCCCATCTAATGAAGGCTAAATGCAGCGGAGAACGAGCTTTGGATTCGGTTTTTCGGAATGTCAAAAACAAAGCTGTGAAAAGCTGAGCACTGCGATTGGACCATCTGTAGAGCCAGTTGTTTCCAGTTTCTGGTCATACATGCCAACTAAGGATAAGAGGATCGATACCTAAGTATTGACTTCTGATACTTCTGATCCTGGCACAAAAATACGGATATCATTAGTTTATGTATTTAGTAGGATGGATGTGTGTCACATCTCTCAATGACAGTAATAAGTGATGTAAGTGTAGTATAGGAATTACTTTTCCCTCTGCCTTCCACCTTTGCTCCCCAAAAAAGCTGGTGAGTAAGAAGCTCCTTCAAACATGATGTACAGAAGTGACTCTGAACTGTGTTATTAATGCGTAGATTTCTCTGAGTGAATTATCAAAAAACTTAGAACAGCAAAAGTCTGACAGATTAACACGGCTCTGGGAAATAACAGCCTACAAACACAGAATAACCCAACACCATATTAGATATACTTATTCTTTACTTTTATTTGGCAGAGTTTTGATAATGTTTAACTTTCATTACATACAAAATGAACTTTTAACTGTTCAGATATTAATGTAATAAATACACATTTAGGGACTACATTTCCAATTGACAGTACTAGTTTAGGTGAGCATATGATTTGAATATGAGTTGATTTGTTATTACTGAGTTGAGTTATATTATTAATAAAGATGTACACAGAGAGAAGCTCTGATTTCTGAAAGTATATCTAATATTAATTTCAGATTTGCTGTTATAAATTTGTTCACATTTATCATTTAACGTTATTGAAAATCACAAGCTTTAAAGTATGGGTATCGGGAAAATCAGTGGGATCGCCCATCTCTAGTGCCAACTGGTAGGATATTGGCCACTGCGTTATTCAAGTTGGCCACATAGGATAGACTGCATTTTCAAACTTCACAAAATATGATAGATAGAAAAAAGAACGGTTCTTGTATTCCAAAGAAGTCTAGAACCAACTGGTTTTCCATGATAAATGGAGAATAAGCATAAGAAACAACAACCGGACTGCTGGTGTGCGGTCAACACAGAAGCAGGTGTTACAATACCAATGAGTGCGAGTAGCTCTGTTTCACCTCATTGCACCATTAATGATTAACCCTGAACCAATAGTTGAGGTTAACTTATTGAAGACGTGCCCGACTGCCTATTTGTGTGAACACCTGTGTTTGCTCCTCAGACCACCTCAGGATTCCTCAAACACTGGGTTAATGCAGGGAGACCAAGAGATAAGGTAAACTGTCAGCTACTACTGCTTTCCTAGGCCAAAGAATGCAGGGGTCAAAGAGGTTGAAGGGAAAGTACACTGGGTTTTTCACAGGTTCAGCATAATTACACCGTTAAGAGGTGAACAAAAGTCTTTCAGAGTGGTCCGAAGTGGAATGCTCCACTTACCGAGGCCGAATTGTTCACAGTGGAAGTGATGGGAACCAGACGTCCACGGAGTTTAACGTTTATGAAAGCTATAGTTTTATAGACTGTTAGATGATTTGGTTACGAATACACTGTCATGAAACCTGGGGCAATGTACATGCACGTGTTTTGGTGGAGTGGTACACACAGGATGTTATAAGGCAA
This sequence comes from Semaprochilodus insignis, assembly GCA_034552555.1. Taxonomy (NCBI): domain Eukaryota; kingdom Metazoa; phylum Chordata; class Actinopteri; order Characiformes; family Prochilodontidae; genus Semaprochilodus; species Semaprochilodus insignis. The sequence continues at coordinate 11,018,568 of CM067492.1, read as the reverse complement.
AATAGTACCTAAACTAAATATAGCAACTTGTGGTTGCCATCTCCACCAATATAAAGAAAGAGATCTCAGTAAATTTCACATTAAACCACTCTGAATGGCATTGTTTACATCTCAAGCATGAAATTATGAATCATTTTGGAAAAATCAGCAGAGTTACACTTTAATAAGAAGCAAGCATCAGGCCAGTAGACTGTGCAAGCATGAACACTCTGGGTCCAGCATCATATGGCATGCTGATGGGTCATCATCATACAACGAGCATGCATAAAGGCACAATGTTTTACATTTGTTTTACATATGTATTATATTAGGATATGTGTGTTGGTTTATGCATCAAAAACTCCTGTTTATCACTGTAACATGGCCATTTTCCAACCTCCCTTCACTACTGGGATTTACACATGCAAAACTGACGAGTAGGCAGGGAAGTACCAGCGAGTCATCCCATCCATGAGTCATCCCATTAGTACCAGCACCATTGGCAGAGGCTGCACGACGCAGGACTACATGCACACAGACGTTATGACGACTGCCCTTAACACCACGTCAACGTCACCAAAGACTGCAATGGTGTCGTCCCAGACTGTAATGAAGTGACTCAGAATGGCAGCGGGTCATCCTCAGCGAGAGACACTACTTCTGTATATGTAGCTCAATAAATATTAAGATTACTCTGAATGCTGGCTAAATCTACTTGTACAGTCAATTGCACAACAGTGCTTTCCCATTTTAGATGTTTTTTATGTTTTCCCAGCATTCCCACTGAACACTAATGCTGCCCCTGAGTTGGTCTTGCTGCCACTCAGTGGGGGTGACCGCATTGTCTCCCACCAGCTGTGACATGCTTGCATACCCCTCTATAGACCGGGGATGGCAAAACTAACGGTGTTTACAGACCACGCAGAACTCTTTTATATCAAATACGCAGGGAAAATTCAGGTCTTCCACAATACGGGCTTTTTAAACAAACACAAAACGGAAAAAAAAACATTGATCCCAAATTCCAACCTGTTTTGTCCGGCTTCCTTATTTAACCTCAGCAGCTTTCTGAAAAGTTTTCAACCTTCATGAAAGTCTGTGTCCTTATCAACCTTGACGTGCTAATAGTTCCTGTTTATCCCTAAAGGAGGCTGCCTAGCAGTAGGCTGTTTTATGCCCGGCCTTTGGCTTTGCTGGTCATATACTGGCTTAACAGACGCATTAAAAATAAAACTGTTGATAGTAATTAGCGGTGGCAGGCCCCGCGTCTGTTATGCATGGACTGATGGGCAGTGACACCACTCGCCTTCACCCATCTTACGTGTGTAGGTTCTGTTTTGGTTTGTCCGAGCTCATGTTACCTCACATTCCCCCGCGTGCCGTATTTTGGCTTTCGGTTTTTCATGACAGATTGTAATTATTTAGCTTTGCCGGCTGGTTTTACCGTGTTATTAAAGGTCGCTGGCAGTTTACAGTTTCTTTGCCTGAGGGATGCATGCATTCCTGATAGCTGAGGAATTAAGGAATGCTCTCGTAAGACTGAGAGCGTCGTTTTATGGGGAGAATAATAAGCCTGACGGGGTGTGCACGCTTGAGCGATGTGTATGCGCCAGCGATTTATTCTCTGTATGATTTCAACAAAGGGAGCTTATTAACCAGCAAGGAAAAGGGCTAACTGTATTCTGTACTCCCCACCTTAAATAGACAGGACCTAACAGGACCTTAAATAGAGCCAAATAAAAAGATCCTTTAGACTGTAATGATCAGATCATTGAGGAAGGCTGCGCTCCAGACTCATGTCCTACAGTATTAGCTGGAAATGGGCTTGTTGCAAGCATTGATTTGTTGTAGTCTGTCAAACTAGTGGGCAAAGCTCTGTCTCTGATTCTGGTGGCTCTGAATAGTTACCCTGAAGGAAGTGTGGGATTGCAGTGCTATTGGGAAGGAAGATAAAGGTTACCAGGAACAATAAATGATGATACATTTAGACTGATATGGGCAATATTTATTCAGCTACACATACAGAAATAGTGTCTCTCAGTATGGCGTCGGGCCGCCTTGTTTGCTAACGCAACATACCAGACGTCTTGGCATGGAGTTGTAGAGGTTCCTAATGGTGTCCTGTGATAATCCATCCCGTGCAGCTTGCATATTCTCACACAGTCCCTGCAGATTGTGCGGTAGGGGTGGAGGTGGCGTGACACCAGGCTTTCTGGACCCTTCATCAGTTATGGCACTGACCGTCTCCACCAAGACAAAAGCGGGACTCGTCACTGAAGATGACCTGCTGCCATTCTGAGTCACTCCATGACAGTCTGGCACGACACCATTGCAGTCTTTGGTGACGTTGACGTGGTGTTAAGGGCAGTCGTCATAGCAGTCTGCGTGCATGTAGTGCTGCGTCGTGCAGCCGTCTGCCAATGCCGCTGCACTAACAGGATGACTCATGAAGGGCATCACTGCTCGCTGAATGTTCACCATCCTTGCTCACGTCACATGTACTGTTGAGCATGAAACTTGAATCATTTGCATGTCTCCCAATGTCAAACCTACCCACCAAGTTTCATTCCGCTCGGTTGATTCCTTCTGGGTGCAGCTGTTTGTGCATCTAGAACTGGTATTTTTTGCCCTTGGGGTCCCCCTACAGGTACAGAGTGTAATTCGCTTGTGCACCACTATCCTGCTGGGAGCCCACTGTTGCCCTCATGGACAGCTGTACACATGTATTTGTTGACGAGCTGAAAGATCCAGAATCTGACTCCCCTTCATGTACACGCTTCACACAGGCGTGTGGATGCTATAGATTACACTTCCCATTTCGGTCCTGTGTGCATGTGAAGGGAAGTTGGATTCTGGATCTTTGCAGCCACTTCTCTGGGAATGCTGAGCTAGCTTCCCAACAGACAAGAACAGGAACAGCACAACGCAAAAGTAACTTTGTTACATGCTGTCCTGCAGTAACAACACCGCATATGACTTCAATGGGAATCAGCAGGGATGAACTGCTGATGGCTGTGGGCGGCTATATGTAAATGTGGTCATGGCTGTGAATATCCCAACCATGATGACCTCGGAGTACGGACTGTTTTTGCAGGGTTGGTTTGCCTGTTCGGACTGTCTGGAGTGAAGAGTGGACAGCATGTTCTGATAATGGAGGGTAGTCAGTGATGTCTGGATACTGAATAGAACTTTGCAGATGAGCATCATGATTCCAGTAGTTTAGGTGAGGCCGTGCGGTCATTTAGGAGATCCTGGAGCGGGACGTGTTGACGGAGATCCTGGAGCAGGACGTGTTGACGTGATGGGGATGGTTTTTATTTTTAGTGCTGTCTTCATTCTGCCTGAACGGCCCATTTGCAACCCGAGCGCTAACTCTCCGCTGCAGAGAGATGAGAAGCTGCTGGCTAAAATCAATAACACCACTCAACATTCATCAGGGCAATTTAAAACCTGGAGGACCAGCACCGCACTGAACCGTCTCACTGAGCTGTCTCAGAGTGGCCCCCACTCATTCACTCTCTTTATTTCTTTCTTTCTCCCTCCCTCATTCTTCTCTTTCTTCTTTCTCTTTTATTCTCTCCTTCTCCATCACTCTTTTTCATCTGTCACTCCTTTTGTCGCTCACTCTTCTCCCCTCTCTTTCTCTCTCTTTTTGTTTATTCTTTCTTTCTTTCTTTCTTTCTTTTTTAGCCCGCTCTGACACCCCTTCCATTCACTACTCTCTTTTTCTCTGTCTGTCTTCTTTCTCACTTTCTTTATATTTCTCTCTCTTTTTTTAAGATCTTTATCTCCTGTGTTATTATATCCTGTGTCTTTCTAGCTCTTGCTTATACCTTATTTTTGCTATCTATCTCTTTTTCTCTTCTTTCTCTCTTTTTCTATTCCTCTCTTTTCTAGGCCTCTCACTCACACTCTCTCTCTATGCTTACTCCCTCTCTCTCTCTCCCTTCATCTCTCCTTTCTCTCTCTCCCCCGCTCTCTCCCACTCTCTCTTTTTCTCTATCTCTCTCACTCTCTCTCTAGTGTTCTCTATCTCTTTTTCTCTTCTTTCTCTCTTTTTCTATTCCTCTCTTTTCTAGGCCTCTCACTCACACTCTCTCTCTATGCTTACTCCCTCTCTCTCTCTCCCTTCATCTCTCCTTTCTCTCTCTCCCCCGCTCTCTCCCACTCTCTCTTTTTCTCTATCTCTCTCACTCTCTCTCTAGTGTTCTCTATCTCTTTTTCTCTTCTTTCTCTCTTTTTCTATTCCTCTCTTTTCTAGGCCTCTCACTCACACTCTCTCTCTATGCTTACTCCCTCTCTCTCTCTCCCTTCATCTCTCCTTTCTCTCTCTCCCCCGCTCTCTCCCACTCTCTCTTTTTCTCTATCTCTCTCACTCTCTCTCTAGTGTTCTCTATCTCTTTTTCTCTTCTTTCTCTCTTTTTCTATTCCTCTCTTTTCTAGGCCTCTCACTCACACTCTCTCTCTATGCTTACTCCCTCTCTCTCTCTCCCTTCATCTCTCCTTTCTCTCTCTCCCCCGCTCTCTCCCACTCTCTCTTTTTCTCTATCTCTCTCACTCTCTCTCTAGTGTTCTCTATCTCTTTTTCTCTTCTTTCTCTCTTTTTCTATTCCTCTCTTTTCTAGGCCTCTCACTCACACTCTCTCTCTGTGCTTACTCCCTCTCTCTCTCTCTCCCTTCATCTCTCCTTTCTCTCTCTCCCCTGCTCTCTCCCACTCTCCCTTTTTCTCTATCTCTCTCACTCTCTCTCTAGTGTTCTCTATCTCTTTTTCTCTTCTTTCTCTCTTTTTCTATTCCTCTCTTTTCTAGGCCTCTCACTCACACTCTCTCTCTGTGCTTACTCCCTCTCTCTCTCTCTCCCTTCATCTCTCCTTTCTCTCTCTCCCCTGCTCTCTCCCACTCTCCCTTTTTCTCTATCTCTCTCACTCTCTCTCTAGTGTTCTCTATCTCTTTTTCTCTTCTTTCTCTCTTTTTCTATTCCTCTCTTTTCTAGGCCTCTCACTCACACTCTCTCTCTGTGCTTACTCCCTCTCTCTCTCTCTCCCTTCATCTCTCCTTTCTCTCTCTCCCCTGCTCTCTCCCACTCTCCCTTTTTCTCTATCTCTCTCACTCTCTCTCTAGTGTTCTCTATCTCTTTTTCTCTTCTTTCTCTCTTTTTCTATTCCTCTCTTTTCTAGGCCTCTCACTCACACTCTCTCTCTGTGCTTACTCCCTCTCTCTCTCTCTCCCTTCATCTCTCCTTTCTCTCTCTCCCCTGCTCTCTCCCACTCTCCCTTTTTCTCTATCTCTCTCACTCTCTCTCTAGTGTTCTCTATCTCTTTTTCTCTTCTTTCTCTCTTTTTCTATTCCTCTCTTTTCTAGGCCTCTCACTCACACTCTCTCTCTGTGCTTACTCCCTCTCTCTCTCTCTCCCTTCATCTCTCCTTTCTCTCTCTCCCCTGCTCTCTCCCACTCTCCCTTTTTCTCTATCTCTCTCACTCTCTCTCTAGTGTTCTCTATCTCTTTTTCTCTTCTTTCTCTCTTTTTCTATTCCTCTCTTTTCTAGGCCTCTCACTCACACTCTCTCTCTGTGCTTACTCCCTCTCTCTCTCTCTCCCTTCATCTCTCCTTTCTCTCTCTCCCCTGCTCTCTCCCACTCTCCCTTTTTCTCTATCTCTCTCACTCTCTCTCTAGTGTTCTCTATCTCTTTTTCTCTTCTTTCTCTCTTTTTCTATTCCTCTCTTTTCTAGGCCTCTCACTCACACTCTCTCTCTGTGCTTACTCCCTCTCTCTCTCTCTCCCTTCATCTCTCCTTTCTCTCTCTCCCCTGCTCTCTCCCACTCTCCCTTTTTCTCTATCTCTCTCACTCTCTCTCTAGTGTTCTCTATCTCTTTTTCTCTTCTTTCTCTCTTTTTCTATTCCTCTCTTTTCTAGGCCTCTCACTCACACTCTCTCTCTGTGCTTACTCCCTCTCTCTCTCTCTCCCTTCATCTCTCCTTTCTCTCTCTCCCCTGCTCTCTCCCACTCTCCCTTTTTCTCTATCTCTCTCACTCTCTCTCTAGTGTTCTCTATCTCTTTTTCTCTTCTTTCTCTCTTTTTCTATTCCTCTCTTTTCTAGGCCTCTCACTCACACTCTCTCTCTGTGCTTACTCCCTCTCTCTCTCTCTCCCTTCATCTCTCCTTTCTCTCTCTCCCCTGCTCTCTCCCACTCTCCCTTTTTCTCTATCTCTCTCACTCTCTCTCTAGTGTTCTCTATCTCTTTTTCTCTTCTTTCTCTCTTTTTCTATTCCTCTCTTTTCTAGGCCTCTCACTCACACTCTCTCTCTGTGCTTACTCCCTCTCTCTCTCTCTCCCTTCATCTCTCCTTTCTCTCTCTCCCCTGCTCTCTCCCACTCTCCCTTTTTCTCTATCTCTCTCACTCTCTCTCTAGTGTTCTCTATCTCTTTTTCTCTTCTTTCTCTCTTTTTCTATTCCTCTCTTTTCTAGGCCTCTCACTCACACTCTCTCTCTGTGCTTACTCCCTCTCTCTCTCTCTCCCTTCATCTCTCCTTTCTCTCTCTCCCCTGCTCTCTCCCACTCTCCCTTTTTCTCTATCTCTCTCACTCTCTCTCTAGTGTTCTCTATCTCTTTTTCTCTTCTTTCTCTCTTTTTCTATTCCTCTCTTTTCTAGGCCTCTCACTCACACTCTCTCTCTGTGCTTACTCCCTCTCTCTCTCTCTCCCTTCATCTCTCCTTTCTCTCTCTCCCCTGCTCTCTCCCACTCTCCCTTTTTCTCTATCTCTCTCACTCTCTCTCTAGTGTTCTCTATCTCTTTTTCTCTTCTTTCTCTCTTTTTCTATTCCTCTCTTTTCTAGGCCTCTCACTCACACTCTCTCTCTGTGCTTACTCCCTCTCTCTCTCTCTCCCTTCATCTCTCCTTTCTCTCTCTCCCCTGCTCTCTCCCACTCTCCCTTTTTCTCTATCTCTCTCACTCTCTCTCTAGTGTTCTCTATCTCTTTTTCTCTTCTTTCTCTCTTTTTCTATTCCTCTCTTTTCTAGGCCTCTCACTCACACTCTCTCTCTGTGCTTACTCCCTCTCTCTCTCTCTCCCTTCATCTCTCCTTTCTCTCTCTCCCCTGCTCTCTCCCACTCTCCCTTTTTCTCTATCTCTCTCACTCTCTCTCTAGTGTTCTCTATCTCTTTTTCTCTTCTTTCTCTCTTTTTCTATTCCTCTCTTTTCTAGGCCTCTCACTCACACTCTCTCTCTGTGCTTACTCCCTCTCTCTCTCTCTCCCTTCATCTCTCCTTTCTCTCTCTCCCCTGCTCTCTCCCACTCTCCCTTTTTCTCTATCTCTCTCACTCTCTCTCTAGTGTTCTCTATCTCTTTTTCTCTTCTTTCTCTCTTTTTCTATTCCTCTCTTTTCTAGGCCTCTCACTCACACTCTCTCTCTGTGCTTACTCCCTCTCTCTCTCTCTCCCTTCATCTCTCCTTTCTCTCTCTCCCCTGCTCTCTCCCACTCTCCCTTTTTCTCTATCTCTCTCACTCTCTCTCTAGTGTTCTCTATCTCTTTTTCTCTTCTTTCTCTCTTTTTCTATTCCTCTCTTTTCTAGGCCTCTCACTCACACTCTCTCTCTGTGCTTACTCCCTCTCTCTCTCTCTCCCTTCATCTCTCCTTTCTCTCTCTCCCCTGCTCTCTCCCACTCTCCCTTTTTCTCTATCTCTCTCACTCTCTCTCTAGTGTTCTCTATCTCTTTTTCTCTTCTTTCTCTCTTTTTCTATTCCTCTCTTTTCTAGGCCTCTCACTCACACTCTCTCTCTGTGCTTACTCCCTCTCTCTCTCTCTCCCTTCATCTCTCCTTTCTCTCTCTCCCCTGCTCTCTCCCACTCTCCCTTTTTCTCTATCTCTCTCACTCTCTCTCTAGTGTTCTCTATCTCTTTTTCTCTTCTTTCTCTCTTTTTCTATTCCTCTCTTTTCTAGGCCTCTCACTCACACTCTCTCTCTGTGCTTACTCCCTCTCTCTCTCTCTCCCTTCATCTCTCCTTTCTCTCTCTCCCCTGCTCTCTCCCACTCTCCCTTTTTCTCTATCTCTCTCACTCTCTCTCTAGTGTTCTCTATCTCTTTTTCTCTTCTTTCTCTCTTTTTCTATTCCTCTCTTTTCTAGGCCTCTCACTCACACTCTCTCTCTGTGCTTACTCCCTCTCTCTCTCTCTCCCTTCATCTCTCCTTTCTCTCTCTCCCCTGCTCTCTCCCACTCTCCCTTTTTCTCTATCTCTCTCACTCTCTCTCTAGTGTTCTCTATCTCTTTTTCTCTTCTTTCTCTCTTTTTCTATTCCTCTCTTTTCTAGGCCTCTCACTCACACTCTCTCTCTGTGCTTACTCCCTCTCTCTCTCTCTCCCTTCATCTCTCCTTTCTCTCTCTCCCCTGCTCTCTCCCACTCTCCCTTTTTCTCTATCTCTCTCACTCTCTCTCTAGTGTTCTCTATCTCTTTTTCTCTTCTTTCTCTCTTTTTCTATTCCTCTCTTTTCTAGGCCTCTCACTCACACTCTCTCTCTGTGCTTACTCCCTCTCTCTCTCTCTCCCTTCATCTCTCCTTTCTCTCTCTCCCCTGCTCTCTCCCACTCTCCCTTTTTCTCTATCTCTCTCACTCNTCATCCTCGTGCAGCGCCATCTGCAGGAACCTGAAGCTACTACCACCTTAAACACACAAGGTGGCAATGTTTTGTCTGGTGAGCTTATGTAGGTAATATTCATACTTTTCCTGATATGTTTTCTTCCAGACCATTCTCTTAGAGAACACCTCCTGGCTAGTGGTCCCTGGTAATTTGAGTTTGAGACCCTGACTGTACATACTTAATTAATAAATTATAATTATGTTCAGTCAAGAAAACTAATTGATCCTTTCCATGATGACTGAAGTGATCAGATCAGAACGTTTAGATGTAATGATAAAAGTGGGTGCGTGTCGTTTGGCTTATATCCAGGTGGTGATTCTGACTAGGTTTTAGAGAAAAAGGGACAGCCCCATCATAGTGCTTCCAAAAATTACAATGTAAAGTTGGATTTTAATTATACTATAACAATCATTAATAAGAGGCTTTATGTTACAGATGTATGTTTTAATAGAACTGAATAAATTTTAGAGGATTTATTGCAAATTATTACAATTATTAAGATATCTTATGTATGATGAATGATAATGAAAGGTCTTTTTTCTCCTTTCTTTATTTTTATTTAAATATATTGTGAAAAAAAGATGAATCTGGTCTCTGGTTTTGACTCGGACTAGATAACAGTATGGTGTCAGAAACTACAGCCTGAGCTTACCTGATAGGGTTTAAGACAAGTGTGCAATGACTGAGAGGTTCAAGTAAGTGGTTTACACAATGCTAATTACAGCAGGAGGGCATTTCATCTCCATTAGCCTCATCATGGCCGATCAACATGCATTTGGCGTATAAGGAAAATAGTGTACATTCGATTTGTGAATATTCCTTTAGCTACAGGATGGAAAACTTTAGTTCCACAATTCCTGGAAAACTCCTATACCCTTTGACCCCTCAATGCTGTCTGATATATTGTACTATAAAGTGCTGTTTACCAGCATCCGTCTGGATGTTGACTGGGAATGCTAGTGATGGTTATACCCATGGGAAACTGACACAGCTCCTACTTCCTGGGTCATGTGACCTCATTGTGTTGCCTTAACGGTTCCTGTGGCCTTCAGTGATAAAACCATTCCTGTCTTTCTCTTTTCCTCTTTTTATTCCCGCCATCCGTGGGGCAGACGCGCAGTGCCGCAGTCCAGCGAGCACTCTTGGGATTGGTTTACGTCTGGTCACAGGAAGGTCATAGTCAAAATCAATGAGGACACAGCAATCCTGAGAGAGAGAGGGAGAGAGAAAAAGAAAGAGAGAGAGAGAGAGAGAGAGAGAGAGAGCAATACATGCTTATTTGGATGTCTTCTTCATAAGAAGTCCAACAATTTGCCAGGATGTTCCACTGCTTCACTTTTCCATATCATTTTGCACAAAGTCTTTATGCAACGTGGAACAGCACATGGAAAGCAATGGAGCTAAAACAGGGAATGATAGTTATTGAGAGCGAAAGAGAGAATGAGACTGAGAAAAGGAAAGTAAGAGAGACAGAGAAGGGAAGGAAGAGAAAGAAGGAGCCCTGTGCTGTGCTAGACCGACCCACAGATCAGATGGAGGTATAGATTTTATTGGGAACATTTGTTGTGCTAAGCAGAATTCCACCCATTTCCAATGACATTCCCCATATGCACACATATTAAATTCTCCATTAACTAGCTAGAGGGACTGAGCCCCGAACGAGGGAAATTCAATGCTAATATCTCATGAACGCTATTTATGAAAAATAATTCATACTATTGTCTTCGGTGCCAGACAGGGATATTGATTCCCGGAAAAGTGACCTATGCATTGTTCATCATCGGTACTGCCTTTGCTTGGAGCTACACTCCAAACATGATGTATTATGATTTATGGAATATTTCACCAAACCAGAACCAGAAAACCGCAGTGGTGTGAGAACACTTAGCAGCCGGAGTCATCCATTGTGCTCGGCGGGACATGCTACGTATTGTTAGCTTGCTAGAAAAGAGCCATGTTTTTTAGCAACCAGCTTTTTTGACCAAAATATGTCATGAATGAATAATTTTCCTGTCTAATTTAGCGTAAACAGTGCTTGTATGGGTTAATGGATGAGCTGTGACTTTTATTATTTATATTTTTTGTATCAGGAAGTTGTTAGCCAGCTGGCTATCTATTAGCCAGAGTTATGGTCCAGCATCACAGTGAAGGGCATGGGGTCAAATGGAAACACACTGACAATCCAGCCATACCTGTTCATACCTCATTCTGATAGTTTCACCACACTGTTCATCATAAACATCACGTCCCAAACAAAATGCTAAAACGGGTTAGAAATCATGGACGCTAATCCAGTCCAGACATGGCAGCTGTCCAGGAGATGAGTGAAAGAATGAAATCACCTTCAGACCCCCCCCCCCCCCCTCTCTTTCTTTCCATCTCCCTTAATATCCAAGCTTATTTTCCATAATACTGCACTACTAGCGCAATATAACAGGAAGGACAACGCCCCTTAAAACACCTCAGGGGGGTTTCTTTAATGTTTTCCCTCTCTCTCTCTCTCTCTCTCTCTCTCTCTCTCTCTTTTCTNGCTTATTTTCCATAATACTGCACTACTAGCGCAATATAACAGGAAGGACAACGCCCCTTAAAACACCTCAGGGGGGTTTCTTTAATGTTTTCCCCCTCTCTCTCTCTCTCTCTCTCTCTCTCTCTCTCTCTCTCTCTTTCTTTTCTCTTTCTTCGAACTCTTTCAGCCTACAAGAAAGGCGGATATTACAGATTTGGCTCATGGGGTTTTGTTTATGAAATCTCACACTGAAATATTAGCACCGTTAGCCGTTAGCCACTAGCTGGGAGATCTTGGCAGGAGTGGGCCTGACAGGGTTTCCCCCCCCACCCTCTAGAGAGACGCTTTTGTAAGTGGTTCAATCCCTTCTCAGCATGACAGTGGGCTCAGTGACTTCCCAACTTGCTCCCTGTGCTTGCAGCAAAGGTCCGAATGAATCTCTGTCGTTATTACGGAGCAATGGATCAACTAAATCAATAACACTGATTTGTTTGAAATTGCAATTACATGCATGCAGAGGTAATTCTCGCTGTCATTATCTTTCTAAATATCCTTGTACACTCATTGTCAAAAGAATAGTTGCACCCAGAAGGAATCAACCTACAGGAACGAAACTTTTAGGCATTCAAATGACTCACGGGCACGCATGTGACAGCGAGTAGTGATGCCCTCCATGAGTCATCTTGTTAGTGCCAGCACCATTGGCAGACGGCTGCACGACGCAGGACTACCCCACACAGACCGTTATGACGACCGCCTTTAACATCACATCAACGTTGGCAAAGACTGTCATGGAGTGACTCAGAGTGGCAGCGGGTCATCTTCAATGACGAGTCCCGCTTTTGTCTTGGTGGATATGACCAACGAATCCGTGTGTGGAGGCACCGTGGTCAAGCTTAGCGGTTTGTTTCCACACCTCACATGCCCAGAAGGCCGGGCCACTCCACCTCCACCCCTCCAGCAAAATCTGCAGGAACTGCGTGAGAATATTCAAGCTGCAAGGGATGGATTATCAGAGGACACCATTAGGAACCTCTACAACTCAAATAAGGTTGGCCAAGCACCATACTGAGAGACACTACTTCTGTATGTTTAGCTCAATAAATGTTGTCCATATCAGTCTAAATGTATCATCATTTATTGTTCCTGGTAACCTTTATCTTCCTTCCCAATAGCATAGACACTTCCTTCTGGGTGCAGCTATTTTTTGATGATGAGTGTATTTAGTATTGGAACAGATCATACATCACTCTGAACGCTGGTCCGAGGCATGATGTTCTACGCTTACTGTGACGGGGGCAAATCTGTGCTGTCCTCTTGCCTGCATTGCACTATGTTCTGGCACAGCATCCTTTTCACTCCATGTGTCCCAGCACAGCTTCTTCTTGGCCTTCACCTTCCCTCTCTCAACCTTTAGAGGGTAGATTTTTTTTCTCCTTACATGCCTGTTCCAGCAGCCTGACTGCACACATTGATTTTTATATCCTCCCGTCTGTGTATGCAGAGTCGAGTGTCAGAGGGGAGCACAGTCGGCAGGATATGAGCTGACACACTTTTATGAAGCACTCTCATAAATGCCACTCAACTTCAAACCGCGCTTCGTTTGAGCTGTGGTGATGGGCTGCGTGGGGCCTGCTCCACGGGTCGGTCGCGTCCACACTGGAGATCCAGTCGGTTCTACAAGCATTGCTGATCCAACATAACTGATTCTCCAAGCAGTGCTGGGATTGTTCCATAGTACAGCTGATCCATTTGGACTGGATTGCTGCTTCTTTAAGGTTGATTCTACAACATTGTTAATACACATGGGATGGTCATGCAAGCACTGCTGATCCACACAGTCCAATTCTGCAAGCACTACTGATCCTTGTAGGCTGGTTCTACATACCCTGCTCATCCACTCAGACTGATTCTGCCTGCACTACTGATCCATCCATTGTCGAGACACTCGGGCCAATTCTTTAAGCACTCTTGATCCACCCCGACCCTTTCTACAGACACCAATGATCAACTCACTGGAGATCCAGTTAGCCTGGTTCTACAAGCCTTGATGATCCAATTCTGCAAGCACCACTGATTTGCTGATTCACTCTGGCCAGCTCTGCTAGCACAGATGGTCCATTTTGGCCAATGCTGCAAACACTGCTGATCCTCTTGAGCTGGTTTTGCAAGTTCATTAAGGACAAATTTGTAAACACTGTTGATCTACTTGTGCCCTTACTGCAGACACTACTAATCCACTAGGACCGATTCTGCAAGCACCACTGATCTTCTGAGGATGGTTCTGCAGGCCCTGCTTTTCTGGTCTGTGAGGTTCTACAAGCATAGATGACCCACTTAGCCAGATTCTGCAAGTACTGTTAATTCGTTGAGGCTGGTACTCCAAACACTGTTGATCCCCTCGTTCCAGTTTTGCAGGCACTGCGGCCGGTTCTGCAAGCATTGCTGATCGACTCGGGCCAATTTTCCAAGCACTGCTGATCCACTTTGGCCGATTCTACAAACCCTGTTAATCCACTCAGGTCAATTCTGTAAACACTGTTGATCCACTTGGGTTGGTTCTTCATTGCCAGTTCACACAAGCTGATTCTGCAAGCACTGCTGATAGATTTGTTTTGTTCTGCCATCATTACTGGTCCATCTGAGGTGGTTCTGCAAGCACTGTTGATCCACTTGGGCTGGTTCTTCATTGCCAGTCCACACAAGCTGATTCTGCAAGCACTGCTGATAGATTTGTCTTGTTCTGCTATCACTACCGGTTCACTTGATGTGGTTCTGCAAGCACCGCTGATCCACTTTGTCTTGTTCTGTCTGGATGACCACTCGGCCTGAATCTGCAAGTACTGGTGATTTGTTGAGATTGATACTGGAAACTCTGTCAGTCCACAAACTCTGTTTTGTAAGCACTGTGGCTGGTTCTGCAAACACTACTGATCCACTCAGCCAGGTGCTGCAAGCACTGCTGGTCCACTCTGGGTGGTTCTACACTGCACTGTTGATCCACTTAGTTTGGCTCTTGCCTAAATTGCTGATCCACTTGGAGCAGTTCTGCTATTTCTGCTGATGCACAGGCAGACACATACAGTATAATACAAGTTTAGTAACCAAATCAGAATCATTTGACGAGCCCGGTCCATTTCTACATACAAGCTTCACAATAAAAGGACCCAAAACCCCTTTTAAAAAGTATGCGCACAAACATAAAATCTGAAAGTATGAAATAGGGCGCAGGTTTTGGTGAACAGAGTCGTGCGTCCACCATCTAACAAACATATCATCGCTGTCATATTAAATCCTTGTGACTCTGAAATGTGAACTTTCCGCATGGGCGACGGAAAAAGGCTTTTAATCAGCGCGCTTAGATTTCACTCCAAGTCGTTTTGGACTATTTGATTATTGGTTCATTCATCATCCGGTCTTTATAGACTGTGAAGCCCAGATGGAGTTTTCAAATGATGTAAAGAAACTGAGTTATGAAATTCTGATATGACAGGGACAATATGGAAAGCCAGACAATGCAGCAGAGCCTGAGAACCCAGAGTTAGAGAGACTGTGGCTTTTTAAAGGGGTTCATTGCGTGTAGCGTACCAAGCAACGCTTCAAGCGAGCCCAAAAAACAGAAAAGACACAACAAAGAGAACGGCTCTGAGTGTGCACTAAGGTCAGGGTTATGGATTCGGGTCAGGATCATGGGTTAGGTTGTGGCTTTGGGTCGTTCCATCAACTCCCCGTGACTCTTGAGGGGAGTTTGATTGAATCCAGATTTTTTATTGGCCTGGTGGGGATTAACAGGATTAACACTTTGTGACCTGAACGATGGGGATTAGGGTGAAAGCTAGGTCATAGGCAAAGCAGAGACAGGTGCTGCTTCTTCTCCTCCTGCATCGCTCCGTGTTGAGTTTCCAGTGCACCGCACCTAGCATCACCTACACGCCCAAATGCTTTTAACCTTTGGATCCTGTCTCGGAACGGAGCGCTGGCTGTGTTTATGGAAAAGAGGCTTGGTTCTCATGGGGATGGTAATACCCTGTGTGTTTGTGTGTGTGTGTGGGTGCTGTTCCTCCAGATCTATGCTCATTTCTCATTTACTGCTGGGAGTGCAAACTGCAAATTACTGCACACACTGATTGCGCAAAGAATGAATGTGAACAGATAGATGACCTTGCCGTGCTAACTTAACTGGAACTCACCTAGCATGGCATTGGTGGTGATTGTATGAATTAAAGAGCCATTACACTCTAAAGCCATTTGTCTTTGTTAAAGGCTATGAATCTATTTCTGTGTAATAATACTGTATATGACATCAGTCTTGCAGTGCCCCCTCTGGTTCACCTCTGCTATATGCACAAATGATTATAGATCAGTAGCGAAGTATGAAGGTACAGTAGGTCAAAAATAAGCAAATTAGTCAACCAGTGTTTCTGCCCCATGATGACTACGCCCTTGAATCAGACTGCAAGTTAACTAAAGCCCTATTAGGACAGGATTCGTTTTACATGGGGAGGTAGAGTAATGTCATTTTACCTACAGGACCAATTTGCATGGGATAAAAAAACCTGGGAGTGGCTATTCCATTTCCGCACTGCCATCCCCTCCAAAAAACATCTACGAGCCTACCAACCAAACCTGTCTACCAACCAAAAGCATCTAACCAACAGCGTCTGTAACCACTGAAAAAGAAGAGGATGATAACCGTCCTATAACCCATTTATATTAATAATGAAATTTCAGATAGAATATTAGCAGCTACATGTTCTACATGTAACACGTATGTAGGGTGTAGGCTACCCCACTTAATGACTTACCTTAAGCTGCCAGAAGCGTCGGGCCTTTGAAGGCCTTTGGCTCGTCTTCTGGATGTGAGTGTTGTATAATGTACAACACCTGAGGTTTGCCACAGACTTGAATGACCCACGGTATCTGTTCCAATGCACGACAAAACTAAATGACTCCTCCAACGCCTCCGTACTTGAGGAAAACCGTGATTGTAGTATTTAGGTAGACAGAGTCAAGTGAGCTTCTCTATTTCAGCAGGTGGGACCAGTTTCTTCAGAAAAGGAACCAATGTTAGATCAGCGCTGACATGCTATTAGAAATTCAATAGCGGGCTAGCAGAGATTGACGTTGTTGTACAGGTGTTTTTTCATGTTTCATAAGACCCCAAATGAAGGCCTGGCTGTATTGGTTCATGGTTCGTGCAACCCCTATAAATACACCCCCCTCTAAAAATGAAAAATGTTCAGAATTTGGAATTCTAAGAATATATAAACTCTGCAATCAGCATTTTACTTACCACAGTTCAACTTCTAGCATGATTACTCCTGAAAGTTTGAGAATGATGCTTCATTTTAACCAGCTCTGCTTATAACATGCAAAACTCTTCTCAATAATACACAGAGCACAGCAAAGTAAAAGCTATACTACACTCATCGCCAAGGAGTAGCTGAACCCAGAAGGAAGTGTGGGATTGCAGAGCTATTGGGAAGGAAGATAAAGGTTACCAGGAACAATAAATGATGATACATTTAGACTGATATGATCAATATTTATTGAGCTACACATACAGAAGTAGTGTCTCTCAGTATGGCGTCAGGCCGCCTTGTTTGCTGATGCAACATGCCAGACGTCTCGGCATGGAGTTGTAGAGGTTCCTAATGGTGTCCTGTGATAATCCATCCCATGCAGCTTGAATATTCTCACACAGTTCCTGCAGATGTTGCGGTAGGGGTGGAGGTGGAGACAACAAACCGTTCACCTTAACGCTGACCACGGTGCCTCCACACACAGATTCGTTGGTCGTCTCCACCAAGACAAAAGCGGGACTCGTCACTGAAGATGACCCACTGTCATTCTGAGTCACTCCATGACAGTCTGGCACGACACCATTGCAGTGTTTGGTGACGTTGACGTGGTGTTAAGGGCAGTCGTCATAATGGTCTGTGTGCATGTAGTCCTGCGTCGTGCAGTCGTCTGCCAATGGTGCTGGCACTAACAGGATGACTCATGAGGGGGCATCACTGCTCGCTGATTGTCTGCAATCATGGCTGTTGGGTCAGTCCGGTACAGCGATAAGGCCTGTCCTTGCTTACATCACATGCGTGACTGAGCGTGAAACTTGAATCATTCACATGTCTTGTGATGTCAGACCTAACCACCAAGTTTGATTCCTGTCGGTTGATTCCTTCTGGGTGCAATTATTTCAAAACTAGTTTTACAATACTGTTTATAATATTATTTATTTATTCATTTATTCATAGCATTCATTTATTCATGCATCTATTCTCATTTGTCATTCAGGACTGCGGACTGTTATATAGCTTACACCGTAGCTGAGGCGGGTGTAACCTTTAGATTACATACTGCAGCGTTCATTTAGTGCGCTGAATTAGAAACACCTGCGTTATAACTTTGCTTTCTTATATGCAGCCCTACAGCAGCCCAGAGCTGGGCGTGTAAGTCTGGACGGTATGTCATCACTTCAGGAGAAGTGTGCTTTGTGAGGAGCTCTCTAGATTTAACAGGACAAGAGGGAGTTTTGTACAGATGTGCTGGGTCATCTCTCTCCATCAGGAGGATAAAGGGAGAGAAAATAAACATGGCTATAAGACCTGACTCTGTCAGGAGAGCTGAGCTCACACAGAGGAGCAAACATGGCTGCGCATCTGGAGGAGCAGGTTTGGTGTAAGACCTTGACTGACTCATAACAGGAAAAAGGTCCAACCCTGGGATTCTCAAAGGGATAAGGTTCTCCGGACAGTCGCAACCCGCGACCTCGGGGTGCTGAAAGCACTCACAAATGCTAACCAAACAAACAAGAATCATAGACTCCCACGAACGTACACCTTCTTTTTCCAGCTGTGCTTTGGTTAAAACAGCACACTATGGATTATTAACATGTCTTATTGCTCATGTCTCTCTTTAAAGTCTAACTGGGATACCAAGGGCCCAAAAAATAGGCTTTAAACCTAACCATTACTTAAATCAGATAAATATGGCTACAGCTACAGCTAGAATGGCCTAAACAATGGGCAGTAGCTTTGCCAGGGTATGGTCAACTCTGCTTTTAACTGACATGCAGCTAAATCTTAACTGTATATGTAACTTAACATTAAGTGCCTCTTTCTATGTGTTTTTCTTCCCTTGAGTGGGATTTTGTGTACCAAACATGGTCATAATCCGTTTTTACATGACCTCCAACGAGCCTGTTTTTTTTTTTTTTTTGTTACTGCGCCTTTAACACTGATATATGTAAATAAGGTCTTGTTCTGATTGGCTGCACTGCCATGTGCCTCATTTGAAGAGGATTCAGCAGTGAAACACTGCTTAGAACTTCAATTTTGAGTGGGCGGAGCTAAACTGCTGTAGGTTGAATAGGTGTAAATGTATATCGTCGCTGTCCAAAGGAAAAAAACAAGTATCTCCAAAATGGCAACTTTACAGGAGAGGACAAAACCTCATTACAATTTAATGTAAGTCAATGGAACCAGACGTCTTTCCAAGCACTTCTGGGCCATTTCTGTTGGTCCATTTATCATGAGATTTTCACACAGTGTAAACAGCAGCTTCTGTGGCCAAATGAAGCATAAAAGTAAAAATGGACAAAAATGGAGATACATGTTTTTCATTGGACAGCGACGGTGTGTAAATTAGTTGGTTCTTGCAACATAAGAGCTCTTAGAGCTTAAAGAGAGCTACTTTTGCAGGTTAGTTTCTATATATGGACTGCATGGGTCAACTGTAAATTTTAAAGGTTTTTATTATGTTTAATAATAAAATATGCATAATATTTTTTATAAATAATAAAAAAAATGCAGGACTCCCTTAAAAAGTTGGGGTAAATTTGGCTTTCCAATTATTTTTCACCATATATACATAACTGTTAAGCTGTAAGGAAAGTAATTCTGAGAGGTTTGTTGTGAAATGTTCTAAGGAAATCTAAGGAAATAACTAAAGGAGAGAGGTAAGAGACTGAATTATGTACTGCATGAAATGGTTATGAATACATTGCCTGATGCTTGACATTGATTTGTAATATAGATTTCATTATCAACATTACATATAAAAGCTCAGCAGACACATCTGAGTTTACTGGTCAGTTTAGACTGTTTACATCACAACAGTTACATTTGTGAGAATCAATGATATTCTCCTGAGCATTAACTTCAAACCTAACCCAAACCTAAACTGTGGTCCTAACCCTAAACTGTGGTCCTAACCCCTTCAGGCTCCTGCAGATGGCGCTGAACGAGGATGATGGGGCTATAAATACCTGCAGGGTGTGAGTGACGGGATCCATAGATTGAGAAGAGGTGTTGCAGTGCAGTGAATGTCTCGTTCCATGTGTGGTAAATGGCTCCAAAGCAGATGTTAATGATTGGCTAAAAGGAGTGATCAAGCATTTGGGCGTCCCAAAGACCATAGTGTGAAGGAAGTAGCTGAATCTGCAGGTGTATGGAAGCGTACGGTCATACGGGTCTACCAGCAGTGGCTAAAATCCCAGTCTACAGGGAATTCTCCTCGGAATTGTGGCAGGGAAAGCATCCACCAAATCTGGCACCAACTGCGCAATTCTTTGAGTGTCTGAACATTGATGTGGCTACATCCAGAAACTTGTCCAGTACATGCCCAATCCAATCACAGCTGTTATTGGTGCTTGTGGAGGTATTACAGACTATTAGGTACGTTTCAGTCACAGGTGACTCATTTTTTAATATGGTTGCTGATTCATGTTTTTCTGATATTTCTTTGTCTGGCATTAGAAACATTTTATGTTTAGTACCTGAGCAGGTAATGCGCTGGTTCTGGTTCAGTTTCAGGAAGGATTTTGGACTCAAAACTTGATGATGTGGTCCAGGTTGGGTTGGGACAGAAAGTTATCAGGTTGTATTCACAGCTAGCCCAAAATTTTGATCTCTGTAAAGTGTAACTTGACACATTAGCTAATATTGGTTTTGTTGGGCTGAGGCCAGTTTGCGGTTCAAAGCTTGACCTCAGCCCAACAAAGTTGAGTTTGGACAAAAAGCTGTAACATTAACCCAACTTGCCAAGAAACAGTAACCCTGACAACATGATAATCTCACCAGATTGTTCACAATTTCATTTCATTTAGTAGATAAGCCATAAATAAGTTGAGACCTGTCTGTAGCATGAATGGCTAGCATGAATTCAATCCCACGACCTCTGCAATGGTACGCATTCACCAGCTCATTTCTTCATCGGGATCTCACAGGCATCCCATAACTCCTGCAATTTATGTGCTAGTACTGGATATTTGTCATATGCTAACATTGCGAGTGAAAGTTTCATGGGAACAGCTCTTTTTTCGACGTGTTTGAAGCCTCTGCGGTGGAACGCCATTCTGTCGCATGCGAGATTCATTGAAGTTGTTTTTGCGGGCGAGCACTCGCTGTTGAAGACGTGCCAATTAGAAAGAGATTGTTTTGGTGGCATTTTCTGACTCTCGCGCATGTGGTTTCGCGAAGAATACTGAGACGAACTCAGAATGCTGTGATATGGTCCAGATTGCAGATTGATCCCTCTTTCTGGACGCGTACGTTTTCAGGGAATTGAAGGGGGGTGGGGGGAGAAGATTAATGCTGCTCCCGTTGAACTCTGGGAAATCTCGGGGCCTGGCACGGCCTGGCTTTCGGGGGTTTGTGGGTGACTAGGGCGGGGAGGGAAACCACTTCCCCTGCTTGTTAAACAAGGCCATTAAAAGGCATTATGCGCTGGCCTCCGCGGAGGCCTTTTTGCGCGTCATTGCTTGCATCTGTCAGGGAGCGCTTTTTGGAAGCTCCCCGCATTCTCGCGTCTTCCAGTCGGTGCCAGATGGAGATCACACTGCAGCGTGTTTTGATGTTGCTCGGAAATGTCAGTGACAGCAAGCGAAAGTCTCTGCGCGGCCACTGTCGTGTCAGCACAGCCGTCCTGGCCAAGGCATGCGCTCCATTCGTTTCATCTTCCTCAACCGGCCTTATGAAAAGCATATATCTTCAACCTTAGGGAACATAAACAGCACTTCGGTCTGTTTTAAAGGAACTCTTGATCACGTCTGTCACCAGCAGCTCTAAGTGTCAGAGCCGAACAATGGCGCTCGCTTGAATAACGTGCCATGTCCGGCATCAACTCTCAACTTTTCCGTACTCGGTCTGGGCCTGCAGCTCAAAACTGGAGCAGGATTGGATTAGCACTTCTAAATGTTGGGATTTGGTTTGAGTTAAAATTTACTTACACTTCAAATAAGGCATGATGAAACATTTCCATTCCATAATCAAGCCCAGACCTTCAGAGTGGCTGTGCTAATTCAAGTGACAGCATGAAAAAAGATGGAGCTCACTCCTTTTCTAATCATTTCAAAGCTATGAACGCGCAATCATCATCTCAAAGCGCTCGATACCCACTGAACTATCTCTCTTTGCTCTTCCGCTGTCACGTGTTCTCCAAGTTTACACTCTAATCTGGGATCAGGGGGGAAGATTAGAAAGCTAATGCAGATGCTTCATGGTCACATGCTAACTGTGCTGATCTTGGACTAGTTTTTCCCATCAGTGGAAGGTCTGGGAATGTATAAACATGGAGCCTTACAACTTTAGGGGGGCCCAAAAGTCTCTAAACCCAAAAAGATGTGTAATTAGCAAAAATGGCCAATGAAATCAACCGAAGTCTTATTGCACTCCTTCTTTTTCATATGAAATGATTAAGTCCTATTATATTCTCATTTTCAAACTGAACATGTTAAAAGAAAGTGCACTCATCATCAAAAGAATAGTTGCACAAATAGCTGCAGTCAGAGGGAATCAACTGAAAGGAATTAAACTGGGTTGGTAGGTTCGACATTGTGAGACATGCTAACGATTCAAGTTTCACGCTCGGGCGTGCATGTGACGTAAACCAGCACGGGCCTTAACGCTGACCCAACAGCCACCCATTCAGTGCCCTCCATGAGTCATCCTGTTAGTGGCCACATGCACGCAGACAGTTACGACCGTAGGACCAAAGACTGCAATGGTGTCGTGCCAGACAAGTCATGGAGTGACTCAGCATGGCAGCGGATCATCTTCAGTGACAAGTCCTGCTTTTGTCTTGGTGGAGATGACCAACAAATCCATGTGTGGAAGCACATGTCCAGAAGGCCTGGTGTCACTCCACCTCCACCCCTACCGCACAATCTGCAGGAACTGTGTGAGAATATTCAAGCTGCATGGGATGGATTATCACAGGACACCATTCAGAACCTCTACAGCTCCATACCGAGACGTCTGTCAGAAGCCTTGCACTAGCAAACATGTGTAGCTCAATAAATATTCCCCATATCAGTCTATGATTTATCAATCATATCAGTCAATTTATCATCGTTCCTGGTAACCTTTATCTTCCTTCCCAATAGCACTGCAATCCCACACCTCCTTCTGGAGTTCAACTATTGTTTTGATGATGAGTGTATTACCTGCATATGTTGTAGTGCCCCAATACTGCCTAATGCTGCCATGGTAGTGCGGGAGGATGGCCATGCAGAGGGGCCACATGCACAGGCTGCATGCACATGTGTTCAATAAAAGAACAGTTTATTTAAGTTTCCCATGGCTTATTCTATGTTAGTGCCGCTGTGGTGTCAAACGTGAGATACCGCCCCCAGGGGCATGGAAAGGAACAGCGCTTCCACGAACCCTAGAGTGGCGGTGGAGAAGACAGCAACAGAGGTGGCAGCGATGATGCTTGGACAGTGGCTATGGCGTTGGCTATGGCCTTTTAGCAACGCTTCCAGCTGGCAGTGTTTTATGTGCTTTGTTGTGCTGGAGTGTGACTTTAGGTAGAGGGGTTTGGTATTTGGGAATTGCGTGGAATTATGCTCCCATCAATTATGACAAGTTGTCCAGGTCCTGCAGAAGCAAAGCAGCCTCAGACCATCACACTACCAACATCAATTGCTGGTATGATGCTCTTCTGGAGGAATGTGGTGTTCTCTTTATGCCAGATGTAACCCATGTCTTCCAAAAAGTGCCAACTTGTTGTCATTAGTCCATAGAATATTATCCTAACCCTCTTGAGGGCCATCTAGATGTTTCTTGGTGAATGCGAGACGAGCCTTTATGTTCTTGTTGGTCAGCAGTGGTTTGCGCCTTGCAACTCTCCCATAGCTGCCGCTTTTGCCCAGCATCTTTCTTATCGTGGAATCATTGTGTACATTGACCTTATCTGAGGCAAGTAAGGCCTGGAGTTCTTTAAATGTACCTCCGGGTTCTTTTGTGACCCCCTGGATAAGTTGTTGATGAAATTTGTAGGCTGGCCACTCCCGGGAAGGTTTACCACAGTTCCAAGTTTTCTTAATTTGTGTATAATGGCTCTCACTGTGGTTCCCTGAAGGGAGTCCCAGAGCCTTAGCAATGGCCTTGTAACCCTGTGGTAGATTTCAGTGACTTTGTTTGGCATCTATATTGAATCTCTTTAGTATATGGCCTCCTGTACTGCTTTTTGAGCTCTTCTAGCTGCTTCACGTTTCCAGACAAAGTTCTATTTAAGTGATGTTTAGATTCAGCAGGTCTGGCAGTAATCATGCTGGGTGTGGCTAAGGAAAAGTAAACCAAATAGTCAATTGAATTTGGTTAACCGGTTCATTCAGTAGCTAATGGGGTAATTACTTTTTCAGCAGGCAGGGCATCATCTTTGGCAAACTTTAAAAGCAGTTCAATGATCGGAAACATTCAAATGGGACAAATATGCATTTCACAGGCAAATACTTTTTCACAGCAATCTGTATATGACTCCTGTATACTTCCTACATAAGTGCTACAGTGATGCCAGTATTCCCAGATGAGGTAGACCTTTCGGCCTTCTCCAGTATAAGACCAAAAAGCAATGCAGGGTAAGATCTGAGCTATTACAGTGCGGAATGCTGGCCCAGGGCACACATGGGTCAGAGTGATGGGAGAGGGATTAGCCATGTCATCCTCACATGGCTCCTTCTCCTGGATTCACACACTCCAATGCTCCAGAGGAATTCCACTGCGCTACGCGTGATGTTCCATGGGTTGGAGTTAGGTGAGGTCAGTGACGGCTTTGAAGCGAGAAAAAGGAGACTTTGCTTCCCAGAAATAACAAACGTATGGAAAGCAGCGGGACATTCCGCGTAACAGGCAACCAAAGACCGAATTTCCGAATGGAATCGAGTGCAAACGAGAACAGAGCATGGTGCGAATGACTGGAATGTGCAATGGCCCATTAGAATATTAAATGGGTCTCAAATCGTCATTACTGCCTCCCTACTTTCCTTATTTGCTTGACGGATATGTCTCCCTGTACCGGCTACCTTTCTATTGTTATAGTTTTTGTCTTCCCTCTTTAGACTGCTTCTATTTTTCTCTCTCGTCTGGCTCTCTTTCACAATCCCTCATTCTTGTTTTCCTATTCCTCGTTCTCTTCTTTCTCTCCGTATGTCTGTCTGTCTGATATCCCGGTTCCAGTTGCCGTGTGTGTGTGTTTTAGTGGGTCATCAGGAAGTGGAATATGAGCATATAGATCCCTCAGGCAGAAATTCATCCCACATCTCTTTCAATTAGCTTCCTGCTCTTCTGCCGATAATTACAGTGTCCATCACCGACACATAGCGTGAGTCCCTTTTGAAGAGAGAGGGAGAGAGAGAGAGAGAGAGAGAGTGTAGATGTTAGCATGCTAGCATCCCGGGATTAGTGCTGCACTGTGATCTCCCTCGTTCGTATCACTTAGAAGTGTTAGTAAAGGCTTGAGGAAAGAGAGGGATGGAGAGACGTAAAGAGAGCGGAAGAAAAGCTCAGAGCAGGGAGTAAAATAGAGAGAGAGTGAGTCTTGGGATGAGCAGAAAGTAAGTGCGAGGCTAATCCGGCTGCAGCCTCACACATACACACACTTGCAAGTTCGGAGAGCTGCAAAACTTCCCATGTGTTGTCATTTAGAGTGCTATCATGGCTAATAACAGGGAGGATTAGAACTGTTGCCTTTTGATCCCATAATCCACCCCCCGCTCTCGGCTCATCAGAATCCCAGAAACTCTTGCCTGGCCGAGTTGAGCTCAGGCAGATTTGAGGAGCATTAAGGGGGAAATTGACCCCAAATCCGATCTCCCACTGTCCTGCACAATGTCAGACAGGTGGCAGCTCCTCATTTCCCTTTAAGGCCTAAGTTGAGAGGAACATGCCAGCAAGCCTGCCAGCAGTGAAGAAATGACTTTATTAACATGTCTGCTGTTCTGAAAGGCCTGTTTGGCAAGAACAAAGTGGTCCCCTAAGAGCACTATATAGTACACTATCATAGAGAAGATAACTAGACCCTAATCACCATTCCCTACATTAGAGCACTATATAGTACACTATTATAGAGAAGATAACTAGGCCCTAATCACCATTCCCTACATTAGAGCACTACATAGTACACTATTATAGAGAACAGAAATGATCCCTAATCACTATTCCCTACATTACAGCACTATATAGAACACTATTATAGAGAACAGAAATGATCCCTAATCACTATTCCCTACATTAGAGCCCTATATAGAACACTATTATAGAGAACAGAAACGGACCCTAATCACTATTCCCTACATTAGAGCCCTATATAGAACACTATTAGAGAGAACAGAAACGGACCCTAATCACTATTCCCTACATTAGAGCCCTATATAGAACACTATTATAGAGAACAGAAACGGACCCTAATCACTAGTCCCTACATTACAGCACTATATAGAACACTATTATAGAGAACAGAAACGGACCCTAATCACTATTCCCTACATTACAGCACTATTATAGAGAACAGAAACGGACCCTAATCACTATTCCCTACATTAGAGCACTATGTAGAACACTATTATAGAGAACAGAAACGGACCCTAATCACTATTCCCTACCTTACAGCACTATATAGAACACTAATATAGAGAACAGCAACGGACCCTAATCACTATTCCCTACGTTAGAGCACTATATAGTACACTAATATAGAGAAGATAACTAGACCCTAATCACTATTCCCTACATTAGAGCACTATATAGAACACTATTATAGAGAACAGAAATGGACCCTAATCACTATTCCCTACATTAGACCATTATATAGAACACTATTATAGAGAACAGAAACGGACCCTAATCACTATTCCCTACATTA
>CM067492.1:10951684-10987672 GCA_034552555.1 Semaprochilodus insignis | reverse complement strand
AGAAGAGAAGAGAAGAGAAGAGAAGAGAAGAGAAGAGACGAGACGAGAAGAGAGAAGAGAAGAGAGAAGAGAAGAGAAAAAGAGAAGAGGAGAGAAGACATAAAAAGAAGAGAAAAGAAAACAAGAAGAGAAGAGAAGATGAGATAAAAAGAAGAGGAGAAGAGAACTATGAAGAAGAAAAGAGAAGTGAAGAGAAAAGAAGAGAAAAGAGATAAAAAGAATAGAAGAAGAGAAGAGATAAAAAGAGTACAAGTGAAAATAATAGAAAAGAAGAGAAATAAGAGAATATAAAAACAGGAGAACAGAAAAGATAAACAGAAGAGAAGAAGAGAAGAGATAATAAAGAAAAGAGATAAAAAAAGAAGAAAAGAGATAAAGAGAAGAGAAAAGAAGAGAAGAGAAAAGATAAAAAGAAGAGAAGAAGAGAAAAGATAAGAAAGAAAAGAGATAAAAAGAAGAGAAGAGATAAAGAGAAGAGAAAAGAAGAGAAGAGAAGAGAAAAGATAAAAAGAAGAGAAGAGGACAAAAGAGTAGAAGAGAAGAGAAACAAAGAAATGAAGAGAAGAAGAACGAAGTGTAGAGTAGAGGGAAAAAGAAGAAGAGCTTGCTGGAAGGTCTCATCAGCCCCAGGGAAGACAGTCAGCATGTATCGGCCCTTTTACCCATGACAGCAATGTGTGGGAGGATACAGCCTACCGCAGCCCTTATATACCCACCAAACCTGCTCACAGCACTCGACTTCCCTCATGAGCTACACACTGTCACCGTCGAATGCAGGAAGTGGTCATAATAATGTGACTCGACTGTGTAGATATCACAAACAAAACCAATCCCTCAGTGGCCAATTTTCTGGGTGTGGTTTCAAGATTTGAACCTTTTTGTTTTCATCCTATAATGAATAATGACAACAGAGCAGCACTATAACACCTATAATCTAAATATTCCGTGTATTTCTTATTTCCCAGAAATCGTTCAGAGAAGGCCTGTAAGGAGTTCCACTCCGGCACCTCCTCATGGAAAACACATGGGGCCGTAATTTCAGATACCGAATGTACTTTCAGTGGATGTGTACAGTGTTAAATATCATTAGGGCTGATCTGCTGTTTGCGGGGCGTTTGGAGAATGCCATCCCTAGTTTAAAACGCACTGAGGTCGGAGAAAGTGTCTGTAATGATTGGGCTATGCGTGGCATTTAGTGGAGGTCTCCACGCCCTCCTGACCGTGCCTTGGCCTGTTTCCTGTGAGAGAGCAGGAAGGAGGCTTATTTTAGCGAAGGGTTAGTTTAGTGCTGCAATTACAGACGCATCACTCATTCCAACTGATGGATGGCCTCCTAGCAGGGCGTGGTCCTACCCACGGTGCTTAGATGCATCCGCCTGTGCCTTTTAAACCACCACACTGTCGCTTTTCCTCAAAGTGGGAGCAAACAGATGAGAGAAAGAGAGCACGCGCGGTGGCTGACCTCTCCCAGGCCAGACTAAACAGTAGTGCGCTGTCACAACCATCTTTGGGCCAAAGTATGAACTTACTTTGTAGCTAAGTGTGGACAAATATGGGTTGTAGTGTGTACTGTGTAGACTAGCTACAAAGCAAGTTAGCATTAGCCTCCGTGGTAATCTGCTGGCTGCTCAAAATGGCTGCCTGTAGGTCAGCCCTCTAAATGGTAGTCAGTTAGTAAGCTCCCGTCTGACTCACGAATGTCATCCATTCCACCCAATTAGGTGAGTAAAGCATCATGTATGTGTTATATAGGTTAGGTTATGATTTTAATTCTGTTCTAGTATCGTGCCCGACCCCTCCACCCTCTTTATGATGTCCTCCTTTTTGGGGTTATGAAAGTGGCCACCCTAGTCTAGAGTAGGAAGTCAATGCTAATAATTAATATAGGGCTCTTGAGCACACGATAATAGTTTGGCTTTGATAAAACCATTGGCCATAGAGACCAAGGTTCCCATTTCGTTGCTTGATTAACATGACTAGCAAAACACTTCATAGCTCCTGCAAAGTCCAAGACACCCTTGTTGTCCCATATCTTCCACAATCATGATCATACTAATATCGGCATAATGATCCAAGCGCACAACTCTTCCATACACTGTAAATGTAGAGTTGCTGGCAGGTAGATACCATAATTAATATATCTCTCATCATGTTCATTTACAACCATTTACTTCACCGGTGTTGCTTCATAAACAGGCTAACAAGGTCAGTTTACTCACAGTTGGGTTTGAAGTCAAAATATTTGCTAAAAGATTCATCCAAAATGCAATATACACAGTATAAATACAGTACCAGTCAAAACTGTAGACATAGGCTAGCTTAATGCTTTACTTTAGAATAAAAGTGAAGACATCAAACTATAAAGTAGCACTCATTATGTAGTCCACCTTAAAAACCTCCAAAATAGAACTTTACAGGAGGATAAACCAGCTTTTTAACTAGCAGTGGAGGTTAATATAACGTAACTTTATTCTAAGCAAATCTGGGCCAGTTCTATTGCTCTGTCCATCATGAATATTCACTAAACTGAAAGAGTAACTAGAGCTTTTACACTGTGCAGAAAAAGAGATAAAAGGTTTTTTTACACAACTAAATATATATTAGAGGTGGAGATATGGCAGAAATATAATACTGTGATCCATCAAGAGTATATCAGGATATGTATTGTCATCTCATCAGTTGGAACTGTTCAGTGTAAGCCTGTAGAGTCTGTAAGATCTATTTAGTTGGGTGTGTCTAAACTTTAGACTGGTACCGTATATGTTGCAGCATGTTTTGCATATTCTACATGTGTGCTTATAAATTACTGAAAGTATGCAAGTTTTAATAAGTTCTATTATCCTCTACAGAAAGTTTCAGCTAATTTGGGAGCTCTATTTATTTGCTAAGCTTATTATATTGGGAGGAGGGATGCAAAACATGAAATGTGCCATAACTTTTCCACAGGCCACGTTTTATGTGTTTTTATTCTTTCTCCAAAATAAGGGTTTAATCAGGAGCTGTATACCTGCTATGAAAACAGCATGCATTACATTTGGTTTAAGTTGGTATAGTGCTGGTTTAGTTGGTCACCCAGTATGGTCATGCTGTTGACTGGCATACACACCATATTCCAGTTTTGCTGATGACCAGCATATTCACTTACATTGCTGCTGACCTGTGTACCAGCATCCAAAATACAAGATATGCTGGCTTCGCTGGTAGTCAGCCATGCTGGCCTAATTTGTTTTGTGTAACAGGGCCTAAACTCAGTGAGAGAATGTGATTGAATGTGGATGCTGGTACAGCCATTGTATAGGTGTTTAACACAGTATAATCTGCCTCTACTGTAAAGGTTTCCCAGAATTCAACTTGATGCTGCATATAACTGTAAAACACCCACAAAGTACCATTCTGGTTTAAACACAATGTTATCATAGAATGGCGTGCACTGCAATTGCGTCTTTATGTTATGTTATGTTATGTTATGTTATTGGCCTTTTACTTCATGGATGTGCGCTCTGTGACTGCAAACATATGTGCATTAGCAAGACTCTGGTCGTGTGGGTTCATGCCATTTTCCTCCCTTTCATGGCCTGGTTCCGTTCAAGCTTTGTAGAAACTTGGTGCAATCCCATCTGCGTTTGCACACCAGCTTTTTTTGGAACCAACGTACGCCAAAGGATACATCATCAGTGTCAGCAAAGGGCATTACGCAGCAGTACTAAACAGTAGAAACAAGATGGCGGAGTGTATAGATTACCTGCCAGCCTTTGTGTTGTTACTCCAGACGGTACACCTGAAGGACATAGAAGAGGTCCTTCAGCAGACCACTGGGTGTCGCCATTGTTGCCTTCTTTTCCTCAACAACTGACACGCCCACAGATGCCATCACGGCTCGTGCTGAAGAACCTACTTTTCCTTGGTTCCAGCTGGGAACTAACTTTCCGGGTTCCCAACCCATTTATTTTTGGTGGAAAAGCGCCAAACTGTTAAGTGCACGAACCCGAACGGAACCCATTCCACATTGGTGGAAAAGGCCCAAACAGTGATGCACACAAAAGTGCTATTTGAGCAGTAATAGTCCCCTCATGTGGAGAACCTTCAGCCTGTAAAGGAGTGAGGGTGTGGGTTAGTGAGTTATGCTTCACATCAGAAACAAAGAGACTCGACTAGCAGAGAAAAGAGCTAGTGCTAATTCATGCTTACATGCTAAAGCCTTCCCAGCAAACCTCCCATAGGTATAGCACATCAACCCCACATCTGGCTTTGTTGGTGTTCGTTGGGTGCACTCTGGGATTTAGTCATGAGCTGTAGCCCTCCTGAGCTTTAATGGGCTCTCTCTCCACAGGTGCCCGCAGAAGACGCCCCGTAAAATGTATCTTTCCGGCAAACCATTGGGCCTTGACCCTGCTCTGACCGCGGTGCTCCCGGTGATTCATGTGAGTTCAAGGGAGATACACGCGATTCCACAAATTCCTGCACGAACATAGTCGGCCATATCCCCACACCCGAGACGTACATATCGCAGAACACAGGGTGGCTATAAATTACCATGTGTGTGTCTGTGTGTGTGTTTGGATTCATGACACGAAGAAGCTGAAACCTTCACAAAGTGACCTTTCGGTATTGAGAAAGGTTGAAGGATGAAAGAATGTGGGAGATATGCCGCAGGAAACAGGTGAGAATGCTTGGTGCGGCTAGTCATCCTATATACTGTTCCAACTGCTTGTGTGTAAACAAAAACAGCTATATTCATCCCTAGTTTAACTTGTTTCTGTGACCAGAACAATGAAATTAAAAAAACATTACTTAGTAATGTGTAAGATATTAACGCAGTGCATAAAATTCACTCATCATCAAATAAACAGCTGTAGGAAGTGTGAGAGGTTACCAGGAACAATAAATGATGATGAATTTAGACCGATATGGGCAATATTTATTGAGCTACACATATAGAACTAGTGTCTCTTTGGGCCACCATGTCTCTTTGGGCCACCATGTTTGCTAACCCAAGTCTTTGGTGACGTTGACGTGGTGTTAAGAGCAGTTGTTGTAGTGATCTGCATGCATGCACTCATGACGTGAGCATTCTTTTTGTAGTTAGTCACAGTTACTCGTAATTGAATCATTGTAATGAATCAAATTTGACCCTAAAGAGAGAAAAAAAATTCATTTAAGAAGAAGTGCATTGTGTTATAGCTAAATGAGTGAACATACATCCTCTACAAGCAACGTACTTCTGCCTGTTAAACATATTAAAGGAATAAAAAAGTTAAGGTACAAAAAAGTTACGGTACATTTTATATTCAATATGTCAAGCTAAAGTCTGCAGAAAGTTCCTGTAGAGGACGTGTTAACTTGTAACTTGATCAGGTATCTTCAAACTTTTGCATACTTTCAATAATTAAAAAAAAAAAAAAAACATTTTTTATAAGCAGATATTCAGAATCTGCTGCAACACATTTACTCACTCTTCTTCAACCTCCTATGACAGCTCTCAAAGGGCAGGATAAACCATGGACGGCCAGTCCATCACAGGGCAGACACAAAGACATACACACTCACAACTAGAGGGAAATTTACACGCTGTCCCACCGTGCCACCCAACATGTTTTACAGAAAAGCAGTTTATGGAAAGAATAAAAAAATATATGAACAAGAGTCCACGTAAAGTAAAGATGGAAGGACTCGAGTCCAGGTCCAAGCCCCCTCATGAGCAAGGAGTCCATGTATAGATGGAAGGAACAGAGTCCAGGTCCAAGTCCCCCCATTAGCAAGGAGTCCATGTAAAGATGGAAGGACTTGAGTCCAGGTCCAAGCCCCCTCATGAGCAAGGAGTCCATGTATAGATAGAAGGAATAGAGTCCAGGTCCAAGTCCCCCCATGAGCAAGGAGTCCATGTATAGATGGAAGGAATAGAGTCCAGGTCCAAGCCCCCCATGAGCAAGGAGTCCATGTATAGATGGAAGGAACAGAGTTCAGGTCCAAGCCCCCTCATGAGCAAGGAATCCATGTATAGATGGAAGGAATAGAGTCCAGGTCCAAGCTCCCCATTAGCAAGGAGTCCATGTATAGATGGAAGGAATAGAGTCCAGGTCCAAGCCCCCATGCGCAAGCCAAAGGCTACAGTGACAAGGAAAAACTTCCTAGCAGTGAGAGTGAGAAACCTTGTGAGGAACCGAGGCTCAAAGGAGGAACCCATCCTCCTCTGGCTGACAAAGGATGGAGAGAAAATGACAAAACTGATGAGATTTTAGGACCAGATACAACAAAGAAAACTACAGAGCAGTACAGACAGAAAGAAATCTGCATATGTCTGTATTAGTATGCATGCGTGTGCCTGTGTGTGCTTTAACTCCTCTTGTAAGTGGGGTCTGTTTCAGCACTTTGTGGTCCTCTGCTGGCATGGTGCAAATGAAACACACATGACGGCTTTGGAGCACTTTTCTGCTTGCT
Organism: Semaprochilodus insignis; assembly: GCA_034552555.1. NCBI lineage: Eukaryota > Metazoa > Chordata > Actinopteri > Characiformes > Prochilodontidae > Semaprochilodus > Semaprochilodus insignis. The sequence continues at coordinate 10,981,234 of CM067492.1, read as the reverse complement.
TACATCTAATGCCATAAAATCTAAAGTGCCTCAGTGTGGGGAGGCGGCCGGCCGCACAGCACACATTCTTAAATATGAAGAGTGAGAGGGACTTCGCTTCCTGTTTTTCAGCGCCTACACCGACAGAAAAGGTGAAGGCAAAACATGTGAGCTTCGAATGTCCTGAACCAGGACCCTTGTTCTTCAGCACCTACACTTTTATCTAGAACAGACGGCAAAATTCAAAGGCTCCTAACACTGAGTTTGCTCTCAGTGAGGGTCCACAACATAGTGTCTAGATTGCCTTGCCAGCTTTTATTGTGGAGGGTATTAACGGCTATTCTGATGGTAATCGTATGACTCATTATCCGGGAACTACTACGACACTAAGGCCTATTTTTCCACTGTGGCATGAAAGGGCAACTGTTCCAGTGGCATTCCCACACGGACACAGATCGATCCAGAATGCTTAAAAACCAAGCTTAGCTAATATTTACGGTTAGCTAACCGCAGTCAGGGCCACAGAACAGTTTGGTCAGATCACTTAGCGAAGTAGCTTTTCACTTACAGGTTCTACATTTATGTCGGTATTGTCCCACTGCATCACGCAGTGCTTTTTCAAACCTGAACACAGTCAAATAAGTTGAGTTTGTTTACACGGACGACAGATAAATGAAAGTAGTGCACCATTTTTCAATCCACCATTTAATAACCATCAACGCCTCAGTCGAATACCTCTTTCTAAATGCTAAACAGTATTGCTAATCAGGAGAGATTAGCTGGTTAGCATTAGCTTAGTTAGCATACTGCCAGTTCTGTTCACCACAGAACAGGTTTGATTCTGACTAACAGAAGCTTTACTGGCACATGATTAGATGATATTAACACAACTCTGAGGAAGCAAAATCAAATGGTTGATGAAAAAGTGAAAGAAAGCCATTTTTTGATGTTTTATTGTTCCTGATTCTGACGTAACCGGTCTTACGAGTCCAGACCAACACGTTGCGGCCCAGTATGGTCCTGAGAAACCTTTAGCTCAACATTGGAAAAGATGCATGATTAACAATTTGACACACTAGTTAAGCTTCATTATGATGCTACCAAGCTCAATCCAACTTGGTCTTCCAATGCAGGCCCTTGTAAATGACCAATAATGCAGCAGCACGGCTTGCCTTCAACTTCCTTAGTCCACTCATGTCATTCTACTGTTGTCTTCCCTGCCCTGACTTCCCTAAACAGGCCAACCCCTTTCCTACATGATGGCCAAACTCAGTTTGTGTCTCCTTCTAGATAAGCATCAAAAGTCTTCTCTAATCTGGCACTCAGGTGGTGGAATGAACTTTCAGAGTGCCTCATCATCTTCAAACGCCGACTGAAGAGCCATCCTAAAGGACTCATCATAAAGGTAAGCACTAGTTTGGTTGTGGGCAACCCCCTGCGTGTGATGGTAGGCCTCAGGCTGCTTGCTGCTTTCTCTTTGCTTGGCTGTGGTTTGGGTGTAATGACTGATAAAACGGTATGCACGCTGTTGGGCCTGCAGATCTCAGCAGCTACATGGCATGCTCTGTTCCTCTCCCCGCATGTCACCAGCACCGGCTCTCCAATTTTCCCCTTACCACAAAATGTAGTCAATCAGCCAAGACATGTTTGGTGTCTGGAGTTTGCTTTTTAAGTTGACAAACGGGGATTGCCTGGCTAAGGGTACATTCAGATGGTAAGCATTTGGAGCTTTGAGCATTGCTGGGCTGGGTTGGGCCCACATTGTAGCTTTGCTCACCGCTATGATTAAGCCTCTCTACAAACTGTGGCATATGTAAAGAAGCGTGAGAAGATAAAGGCTTATGGGTCATCCCTGCTGAAAGACTTGTTCAAAACACAACAAATGACCAGAATGGTGTTTTGAGCAAGTTTTTGCTTGTCAACCAGCACCGACCAGCATGGATCGAGCATGATACTAGAACAGAATTAAAATCATAACCTAACCTTTATAACACATGAATGATTACTTTACTCACCTAATTGGGTGGAATGGATGACATTCGTGAGTCAGACGGGAGCTTACTAATTGACTAGCATTTAGAGGGCTGACCTGCAGTTAGCCGGTAGGCAAGTCATGATGTCACATGACCTTGGTAAACCAATGAAATGCAAGAGTGAGTCAATGGCACACATAGTATTGTTCGCGAGTGAATATTTTAAATAGTTTATCCCAAAAAGAGGACTAATGGGCATCCGTCCAGGTACTGCGCCGGACTGGGAGTTGAAAAACCAGACTGTCTGGCCTGAAACCGGATGTGTGGCCACCCTACATTTAACCCATCCATGAAGTGAAACAACCACATATATACACACACTAGGGGGCAGTGAGCACACTTGCCTGGAGCGGTGGGCAGCCCTTTCCACAGCGCCCGGGGAGCAGTTGGGGGCTGGGTGCCTTGCTCAAGGGCACTTCAGTCGTTGCTGTCAGTTCAGGCAATCGAACCGGCGACCCGGTTCCCTAACCTCCAGCCCACAGCTGCCCCCGTCCTCACATGTCATCACATGTCATAGGCAACAATTTGTCCCATTTTAGGCAAACTAGGTCAAAGTTCAATTTGATTGATCAAAACTGTGGAGCACAATGGCGGACCGAACCAGCAAATCTGCTGGCACAGTAACTAGCGTAGTAAACTAGTGCAGTAAAGCTCTTGCCTTTGGCAAACAATGGCACCGCTAGCCCTAACACAAAATATGCTTGTGCTGATAATGGAATGATCAGTTCATGACTGTAATGCCGCTTGCTCTGACCACCAAGTGTACTAACAAAGTAAGAATCTGGTTTCGTTTCAACTAGAACTAGACTAATAAGCTAATTAACAGGCTAAAAGCTAGCAAACATGCTAAACAATTCCACCACTAATATCACAGACTTTGAATGAAAGTGCTTACACTATATGATTCACTGTAAACTGACACATACAAGACTAAAGATCATGTGTTTAATGTCTTCCATGCCTCATATGCCCATTTTTAGTTAGATCCACCTTAAATAACATCTAACCCAATCTAAATCCCGAATGACTCCACCCTTTACTATAGTATGCTACATAAGTTATGGAATTCTACACCAAGTCGTACACTATTTGTCAAGTATGGATGTGGCTGAGTGCTGGGATGTTAGCATTGTGCTAAAATAAGACCGAAAATTGCATTAAATGCATTAAATAGTTCTATATTAAATTATGTTAATTATTATATGACCAAAACTTAAAACATTCTGCTCCAGATCATGCCTAATGTTACGCTTACCCGTGATCACTGCAAGGCCCCTCGTTCCGTATCGCTTCAACATAAGCTTCCACCATTTCGTAGGTATGTTAGTAGCTGCATGGCAATAAGTAAGCAAACTCCAGACACCATGTCTGTGCTAACTGATTTGAAGGTATGGATAAACTGTATGCATATGATTTTTTATTAAACTAATGCTTTAAACCTGCCATAAATAAAGCATTTCAGATCATTCTTTCTGTACAGTGTCTAAGAAAGTGAACTGAACATTGTGCACAGCTCTCCATGTACATTCCAGGGTCTGCTTGTAACAGTGTGTGTGACAGTGATGGCCTGTTCTGACAGTCATGTTAAGGTTCACATGATGGTGATTAAATCTCCAGTGAGGCCGGTCTCTCAATCTCCACTAGCTTCAAAGCCCCCTGAACCAGTCCAACCCCATTATACAGTCAAAGTGACCGCTGACTTTTGGACCCAACTCCTCTAACCAAACACTCTCGTTCTTTACTTTGGCATGGAGCGCTGAAATAAAGCTATGAACTTAAATATCATTTTTCACAACTCCGCTGCGAGCCGCGAGTGGATTTCCATCAGTTCAGAGGTGGGCCGCATGTGAAGGAAAGAGAGGGTGTGTGTGTGTGTGTGTGTGTGTGTGAGTGTATGTGTGTTCTTGTGTTTGTTTTTGTACATTTACAGGACAAAAAAAATGCTCCTGACTTTGTAAAGGACTTTTAATTAAATTAATTGTAATGAAGTTACAATTAGGATAAGGTTTATGATTAGGCTCAGAAAATTCTAAAATATTCTAACATATAGATACTTATGTTGACCAAACCTTATATGTCCATTTTTGATGTTTTTCAGTTTCTGACATGCTTTAAAAGTGACCTTTGCCCTTTGGCCTACATTGTGGCTAAATCTCAATCTCAAATGGCCCAAAATTACTTGGGAAGACGTCTGGCTCCATTGACTTACATTCAAAGTAAAGTCGTTTTTTTCCTTCTCCTGTAAAGTTACCTTTTTGGAGATATAAAGATTTGTTCTGACAACAGCAATACACAGAAAACGTACGATACAAATGATTATTCCATACAGATACCTTTTATTAAATATACCTACCTTAATATATATATTACCTATTAAACATATTACAACATATAGATACTTTTATATATGTATATATAACATATATAGGACATATTAAATATAGATACCTCTATACAGAGAGAAAGAGAAATTCTTAGGAACTTCCTGCATTTACTCGATTACTAGTAAAATGTGGTCAATTTATAGACAAATACAATGTAACTGAGCTAATAACAAACAAATACATACTTTTGAACCCAGTGAATAAACATGCACAATGTGGGGTAGAACTTGGCTTAGAACTAGATCTAGGCTTACTTGTGTGCTTTAGGTCATTGTCTTGTTCCATTACCCAGCGAGATGTTAAGCTTGAGGTCATAGACTCCAGATTCTGGTACACCTTTGAATTCATTGTTACCGCCGTGATCGCAAGGCGTCCAGGCCCTGAGGCAACAAAGCAGCCCCAAACCATTGTGCTCCCTCCACCGTGCTTCACAGCTGGGATGAGGTTTTGCTGTTGCTGTGCAGTGTCCTTTCCACCTTCAAGTGGTCTTCTGCAAACTTGAGATGGGCTGGAATTTTTTCTTCTTGAGCACAGCGGCTTTCTTCATAGCATCCTTCCATTAACATCATTCTTGTTCAGTGTTTATTAATAGTGGACGTGTGAACAAAGGTCTTTGCAGTTTGTAGAATCTTCTGTATGTCTTTCCCTCTTAATCTTGGGCTTGTTCTCACCTAGTTCAGGATTGACCGTTGTGCTCTTGGAGTGATCTTAACAGGCCGTCTACTCCTAGGGAGAGTAACAGAGGTCCTGAATCTTCTCATCTTGGCATGGCTCCTACTAACCTTGCTTAAGAAGAACAAATTTGTCAGTTACCAGACTTTGTGTGTTGCCTTTATTTAATGGGCAAACCACTTGTGAAACCTGATCTCATCTCCTTAACTGAAACACATTTTACTAATGGAGACGTCATTAACACAGAGGTTCACTTACTTTTTCTAGTTTGCACTGTGGATGTTGCTCACTAGACAAAAAAATGAGTCCTGTGTGACTGAAACGTACCTAACAGCATGTAATACCTCCACAAGCACCAATCATAGGATTGTGATTGGATTTGGAATGGACTGGGCAAGTTTCTGGATGTAGCCCACATCAATGTTCAGACGCTCTTGCAGCAAAGAATTGTGCAGTTGGGCCAGATTTGGAGGATGCCTTCCCTGGTACAAATCTGAGGAGAATTCCCTGTAGACTGGGATTTTAGCCACTGCTGGTTGACCCGTATGACCGTACACTTCCATACACCTGCAGATTCAGCTACTTCCTTTACACTATGGTCTTTGGCACGCCCAAATGCAGTCACTCCTTTTAGCCAATCATTAACATCTGCTTTGGAGCCATTTCCACACATGGAATGAGATGCACTGTACCTCCTCTTCTCAACCTATGAGTCCCATTACTCACACCCCTCAGGTATTTACAGCTCTGTCATTCCGGTGTAGTGCCATCTGCAGGAGCCTGAAGTTACTACCACCTTAGCATGCAGGGTCTGTGGAGCTTATGTGAAAAGTACATCTGTTTGTGTGTTATTAGTTTAGTTTATTAGTTGTGTTTGTCTATAACTGTATTTAGACAACAATCAGACCACAGTCCATAAATGCAGAAAATTTTCTTGCAATTGTATAACACATATGGGACATATTATTCATTCCCTTAAGATATTTATACATATAGAATATATGTGTGTTTGTGTTTGTGTGTGTGTGTGTGTGTGTGTGTGTGTGTGTGTGCTTGTGTATGTGTGTGTGTGTGCGTGTGTTTGTGTATGTGTGAGGTCCACTAATTCCCAGCTGAAGGGGAATGTTTTTGATGTTAAAGGCCTGCAGGGTGATGAGGAAGCCTGGGCGTTGTACATATATGATCTGTGACTATTTAAACTGAATCCTAATCCCTGTCTCCATCTTTCCTACTTCTTCATTTCCCCTAACTCTTTCTTTCCATCACTCCCACTCTCGCATACAAACGTATACGCACTCCAATCTTACTCGATCAATTGCTGCTCCATCAACCTCTGCCCTATCCTCATCCATTATGATTTAATTCAGTCACACATTAAGAGAGATGGCTCAGCTTTCACTTCCAATGAGGATCCTGGAATGTGCTGCTTCACCAAACACGCCTCACGTTTAGTAGCCCACGAGCGGGTTTATTAACCTACTAACAAAGCCTATTATGCATACTTATACTCCAGTCCCAGCACTTTGTCACAAACACACATTAATCCCTTAAACTACACACAGATTAATCAGTTATTAATTTAGACATATTCATTTTAATGTTGCTGATCTCTGACCTCTTTGCATATACTATGGGTTATTATTAGAATCAAATTAGATTTCAAAAACATTCTAAAATTGTGCAGTAGTATCTCCACTATTAGATTTGACGCATCATGATGTGTTTTTACAACCCTTATGGTAACTTCCATGAATCTAATATAAGCTCACCTTGCGTGTTTAAGGTGGTAGTAATTTTAGGCTCCTGCAGATGGCGCTGCATGAGGATGATGGGGCTATGAATACCTGCGGGGTGTGAGTGACGGGATTCATAGATCGAGAAGAGGTGCTACAGTGCAGTGAATGTCTCGTTCCATGTGTGGAAAATGACTCCAAAGCAGACGTTAATGATTGAGTGACCATGAACCAGACATATGAAGCACACTATGTAGCTAAACACTGTGTGTTGGATTTTTAGCATCAGCGCTAAGCTAAAGAGGCAACATTTGAACATCAAACATGCCTCGGCTGAACGGCTTTATCTGGGGCACCATCCCTTTAGTACCAGGACCTCGTTGGCTTGTGGACTTGGAAAATAGCATGACCTCATAAAACTATTAATTCTCTGAATAAGCTGAATAGCCTGCGCTAAACCTCCCCCTGGTGTGAGGCCACTTTGGAGACGAAAGCGTGTGAGCGCTCCTATCTGATACGCATTCGATGTGTGAGGGCCGGTGGAAAAGCAAGCCGACCTCTCACCCACGCCACAGTGAGTTCCAACCAGAACCAAAGCACCACTCGCTTAGGAGGCTTTCAGACGGGTTTCACGCAGGCACTGATAGTGATCGAGGTGAAAGGCGACACTGTTTTTGCCGCCTGTGAGTTTGATTCTTTTTATTATTAGTAATGGAAAGCCAAATGTTTGCGAACTGCAGGCTGTGGGTTTTACGAAGTCTGAATATCATCAGAACACTTTCTACCAGCGGACCACACAATCTGCTAAGCGACAGGCCAACCACCAGCGGACCACACAATCCGCTAAGCGACAGGCCAACCACGCGCTCATCTGGCATGTACAGAGCTTTCCATTATCGACTGATGTTGTCTTCAATAGGCCATCAATTAAACGATGAGTCTAGAACTACTGAGCAATAACTTGAGTGCGCACCCTTTACGGACCCTTACAGTTAACAGGGGGAGTAAAACCCGAGCACAGTAAACTACACTGAGGTTGATGCCGTCTCTAACCACCCTCAGAGCCAGTGGGGGGTCTCCAGGGGCCTCCTGTTCCACAAAGGGAGACAGAAAAAGAGGGGGAGTACAGGGTGGACACTGCTCTTTGTGGTGTATTCCTATGAGAGGAAGCCATAAAGCAATATACAGCTGACTCTAACTAAGGAAGAGAGAGGGAGTGAGAGAGAAAGAGTGCTTATTTGTGTAGTAGGATGAAGGTCAGTTTAAGTATTAAGGTCAGTGAAAAGCCTTATTGAAAAGGTCTCAGAGCAAGCAGCGTTTTGGTCCATCCCAGTTCAGACGGTTGTAATGAAAGTGGAGAGAATGGAATCTAATGGTAGTCAATGTGGCCGTCAGCGGATGCACTGACACTAGCATTTCTTTATTTCCTGGACTGCCCTGTGCTGGGCCTGCTGGAGATTACTCTCTCTCTCTCTCTCTCTCTCTCTCTCTCTCTCTACTTTATTACTCTCAGGTCCCCTCCATGATGTAATATCTAGGCCATGCATATTTAAAGAGTTAATAAGAATCCTTGGTGTTTGCGTCTGCGCTTTATGACAGGGCAGGTTTATGACGCGAGGCCTTATTAAAACTATATTAACACATAAAATAGCATTAAATCTGTGGGAACAGAAAGAGCGACTCTAGACGCAGATGGGCCATGCTTCATCAGAGGCACGTCGTGCGCATGTAGGAATTTATAGTGTTCGTCATGTGGCGTTTCTTATTCCGGTATGAGCCCATTACTGGATTATAAGGCATGACAGAGTTGGGATTACAGGTGTTCGTTTTAGTGTTTTCCAAGCTAAAGCCACATGTGTAAGATGAGTTCATGTTTAGCAATGATAGTAAAAGTGGATATATGCTTGTTAAAGTGCCTAGGCTGGAAACGCTGAGACAAGAAGGCCTATTGTTTAGTGCTATGACAAAAGGCCAGTGGCGATGTGCTTTGCACGACGCATAGTGATCGCAGGTTGGGTGCAGATGTTCAGCTATAGAAACCCGTTTCATGACCCTATAACTCTTGTGCTGATTAACTCTAATTTGTGGTACAAGAGAGTGCATGGTCTACTGTTATATAACTGGACTATAGATGCTTCCATTCTCCCAAAAATAGCACTTACAGTTGTCCAGGGAAGGTCTAGCAGGCCGAACATTCCATGAACTGACTTGTGGCGAAGGTTGCATCCCATGACAGTGCCATGTCTTAGAGCTCTTTAGTACAGCTTATTCGACTGCCAGTGTTTGTCTATGGAGTTATGTGCTTGATTTGGCATCTGTTAGCAATGAGCGTAGAAACGTCTCAACTCAGTAATTAGGAGGGGTGTTCACATGTAGTATATATTGTCTGTGTATGATTGTTTTGTTTGTCAGTCTGTATTTTCAGTCTAAAGCAATAACAAGGAGCCCTATAAAATGCAAATAAGGTCCTGACCAGTAGAGGGCACATCTAGATAGAAGACATTGGGACAACCCAATAAACACTGATGAAAGGTCAACAAATCCAATATAATGAAGAAAATTTACCTGTGATTACCTGTTAGCCAGTGGCAAACCATGACTATTACAGCTGGGCCTTTAATTTAGGCCATAAATGTTAAATTTGGCCAAAGCTTCAGGAAAAAAAAAACAAACTCTATGAACTTCTGTCAGCGTCTTTATAGGATTCCAGTACATTGTTAGCGCTAAACTAATGGCAAGGCTAAAGTTAGCTTCTTAGTCTCATTTTCCATTCCTCCTTAAAAGCTTACATTCAGCATACATTCAGGTGGCTAAATGTGCTGATGCACTGTTTTAAGGGGGAAGGGAAAATCTGTTGAAACCAGATTTTGACTATTACAACTAGGCCTTTAATTTGGGCCATAAATGTTAAATTTGGCCAAAACAACCTCTAAGAAGTTCTACTGGTGTCCTTATAGGATTCTAGTCCATTGTTAGCGCTAAGCTAATGGCAATTCGGATGAACACTTTCTGAAGAGGCTGTGGTTAGCTTCTTGTTCTAATTGTTAATTCCTCCTTAGGTGCCTAAATGTGCCAGAATGTATCTGATGCACCGTTTTAAGGTGGAATGTAAAATCTGTTGGGACCAGAATGTATACCGCCACACAGTTTAAGGTAGGACAGCAAATTTGACCCTTTTTTCCATCCAAATGCTTGTCTAGTTTAATTATAAGCACAATTCTGTTGCTCTCTTTACAGTCTTTATTTGTCTTTCTCTGAAGGCCCTGAGGTTTCCCCTTAGCTGTTAGCTACATTAGCTTCATAGCTCCAGCCCAAACACCAAAAATGTCTTGGTTGATCGACTAGGCGAGGAGCAGGTTCTTTAACATGGACCTTCAGCAGGACGTAGTGGCGAGGGCCAAACGAGACAGGAAGGCAATAGCAAGCATGCTAGTTCCCAGCAGTCTTTTGTTAGGCACACTAACACACATTACAGGAAGAGGCAGGTGGTCTTTGTTTATCATTTGCTTTCACACATTCACCATTATCACACTTCCTCCGTTAGCCCATCTTGACCTCTGACCTTCGTTCTGCCCAAGTGTGTGCGAGAGTAGGGAAGATGGGATGGTAGAGACCGCCCAGCGTGATAAAAAGCCGAGTTGGAAGCAGGTATACGGCCCTCCGGAGAATACAGTGCGTTTTCGGTGTGGAATCTCTATTAAGCGAGTAATTTAGTGCAGGTCTATGCCTAATCTCTGTCTACAGAACAGGCCCTGAGGGTTTCACAGTTTGCCACGGATTTCCGCTCAGCTCCTGAAGGTTCTGTACAAAGGAGCAGAGGTGCAAAAGATTAGTCTCTGTTTTTAGCTGGGAATATATATGGCCTGTGTGTGATCGTTCAGTTGGCGGCTGGTGCTCATTCTAAAGGCCTGAACCCAACAGGCTTCAGCCGTGCTAATTCTGCTTTGGAGTTGTTCCAAATAAAAAACAAAAGGCAAAAAAGGATAGAGTCGTGTGCATAGGTTTGAACACAGCCCTAGCCAAATGGCATTTCTGCCAGAAAGACACAAAAGGCAAAAGTGATGGAAAACAATATTTAGTCTTCTAAAATTTAAAATTGAAAAGTTGACCATTCTTGTGAAATAAAAAGTCTTTGGCGTAGGCCCCATTCTGGGCCCAGGTCTCGAAAGGAGGAGAACATTGGAACATCAGCACCTGAAAGCAGCAGAACAGGAAGGCAAGTTGAATCCTTTCAAAGACAGGTGGCAGACTGCAACTGGCCAGAGGAAAGGATGAATGAGCATTGGAGTCTTCCTGGAAGAACTTAGTAAATCAACAAACCTCCGGACAAGAAACTAGTCCCCTCTGTGATGTTCTGGGAGTGTTTCATTTATGTGGAAATGGGTTCTTTGTTTGAGATGACAGTAAATTTGAACCAAAGTGCCTACAATGAGCTGCTGGACAATCAGGTTTTGCCTTTTCTCATCATTGTACCAAGGAACGTAACATTCCTATATTCCCTGTATTCCAAGATGACAGTTCTCGTGTTCACAGGGCTGCAAATGTGACTGATTGTCATGATGAACATTCAGGAGCATACACACATCAGGACTGGCAAGCAAAATCCCCAGATTTGAATCCTCTTGAAAACGTGTGGGACTCCCGTGTGGGACCCTCCAGCAAAACACCACGGAAGGCATCCACCAAATCTGGCCCAACTGAACAATTCTTTGATGCAAGAGTGTCTGAACACTGATGTGGCCTGCATCCAGAAACTGCACTGTGAGGTGTTGATGTAGCGAGACGTTAGCGATACTTTTGTAGTGCTGAAACTTGATTTCTGCATTTGTACACTAATGAACATGTAACATAAAATGTTCTGCTCCAGCAAATGAAACGTTCTTTCGGCTGCACTAAACTGTGTTTTCCTGAATGTCCAGTTTAATCCCCTAGGCCTGATGGACTTCGGTGCTGAGTGGGTGACTCCAGTATGCCAAATAAAAAATATATGTATATAAATAATAATTTAAGGCAGTGAAAGAAATGAAGAATACACTAAAAAGGCCATAGCATAACCAAATTCAGGGTCCCGATGTGAGGGCTCAGCCAAATGTTTCAAGGTCTAAAAGGAACCAGGATTTATAAGGCAAAGAGCCCATCCTACTGTTAGCAAACAGTAGCACTATAATAGCATCAATGAATAATTAATAAAAAGAATGAAATGAATCTAGTCTTTGGAGTTTTTCAGATTAATCAGTGAAGATCAAAGACCAAAGTCCATGCAGGGAACCAGCTGACACCAGACCTTAGTATAAGTTAAGACTTAGCAACTACAATTTCTTATACTTTTGGTGGTGGACTGGGCAAAGAATTCGTCCCCTTGCATGTTTAAAGTGGTGGTAGTAACTTCAGGCTCCTGCAGATGGCGCTGCACGAGGATGATGGGGCTATAAATACCTGTGGGGGGGGTGAGTGATGGGATCCATAGATTGAGAAGAGGTGCTACAGTGCAGTGAATGTCTCGTTCCATGTGTGGAAAATGGCTCCAGAGCAGATGTTAATGATTGGCTAAAAGTAGTGACTGCATTTGGGCGTGCCGAAGACCATAGTGTGAAGGAAGTAGCTGACTCTGCAGGTGTTTGGAAGCGTACGGTCATACGGATCTACCAGCAGTGGCTAAAATCCCAGTCTATAGGAAATTCTCCTCAGGATTGTGCCAGGGAAGGCATCCACTAAATCTGGCCCAACTGCCCAATTGATTGATGCAAGACTGTCGGAACATGTGGCCGGCATCCAGAAACTTGTCCAGTCCATGCCAAATCCAATCACAGCTGTTATTTGTGTTCGTTATTGCATGATATTGGGTACATTTCAGTCACAGGTGACTAATATTTTGTCTTCTCCTCGGAATTGTGCCAGGGAAGGTATCCACCAAATCTGGCCAATTTCTGCTCAGTTCTTTGATGCAGGAGTGTCTGAACATTGACTGAAAATGACATAAATAAGTGTGATCTGTAGCCAAGTGTGCATCTGTTGGCTTTCTCCTACATCATTTTCACTCAGCTTCATTCAAGACATGTGGATATAGCCAGCACATTCATTTGCTTCTGCACTTCTGTAATTTGGTCAGGCGTTTTTAAGAATCTAGACAGGAGATTTCTTTGCAGACCCAGGAGACTTCATTCTAAGGCTGATTGCATTTGGCTCGAGTTTGACATGTCGCTTCTCCAGTACAGGTCTGCCTGCCAGAGCAACAATAGCAAATTTGTCATTTTAATAAGGATGTGGTGACAAGTTTAAAATGGTGCAATACAGTTTGCACATATGGATGAAGGTTTATTGACAAGACTGTGACAAATGTGCTTCTTAGCAGCAGGTGGTCATGGATTTAAAAAAGGGGGTTTGGCAGACGGAACATTTAGACGAGTCAAGTGTTTAGGCATAAGAGAGACTTCATGACTTGATAAATGGTCCTTTTGATGTCAAGACTATTACGCTGAAGGAAAGCAAAGCAGAACAACATTGTGTATTTATGCTTGTGTATGTATACACTTAAAAAAAACGAAATCTTTAACCTCATTCCCAGGCTGTTTTACTAGGTTTAGGTGATTTTAGTAAGACAGATTTTTTCACTGTATTGGCAGATACAACTTATCGTCAAAGGAATATTTGCACAAATAGCTGCACCCAGAAGGAATCAACCGACAGGAATGAAACTTGGTGGGTAGGACTGACCTTGTGAGACATGCGAATGATTGAAGTTTCATGCTCGGCCAAGCATGTGACGTGAGCAAGGACGGGCCTTATCGCTGTACCTGACTGGCCCAACAGCCACGATTGCAGCGAGCAGTGTTGTCCTCCATGAGTCATCCTGTTAGTGCCAGCACCACTGGCAGACGGCTGCACCACGCAGGACTACATGCACAAGGACTGTTACGATGTCTGCCCTTAACACCACATCAGCGTCACCAAAGACTGCAATGGTGTCGTGCCAGACTGTCATGGAGTGACTCAGAATGGCAGCGGGTCATCTTCAGAGACGAGTCCCGCTTTTGTCTTAGTGGAGACGACCGATGAGTCCGTGTGTGGAGGCACCGTGGTCAGCGCCAACATGAACGGTTTGTTGTTATACTTGCAATCCAACTTGTTGTCTAGCAATCCAACACTTCTTTCTGGGTGCAACTATTTTTTGATCATGAGTGTATTACATAAATACATACAGTCACCCATTTATTTAATGGCAGTTGGTGTGGTTCCTGCAGCTGGCCTGTAGCAGAGTTACTGCATTGGAAGGTGTAAGGAAAATGGTTAAATGTTGCACTGTTTCTGGCAAGGGGGAGTGGAAGAGGGGCAGTGGGGAGGGGAGCAGAAGTAGGAGGATTGTGTGGGAGAGCCGTGAGGAAAGCAGCACCTGATTCAAGTTTAATGGTGGAAATAGATGCACATGCTCCCTGGTGTGAATAACCATTCATAGCCAGCACTCACCTCTTGAGCTGCAGACACAAGACAGATAGGAAGGCCATTCAGAGAGTGTACTCTGCATGTGTGTGTGTGTCTGTGTGCACTGTTAAGGGGTCAGTCTGTGAGCGATGCAGCGCCTCCGTGTTCCTGGAAGATGAGTTAAAGAAAGGAAGCAAAGCAGGGCTGAGTTTTTGACAGGGGCTGAGGTGATAGTGTTCAGAATAACATCAAATGGAGGTTAGGAGTCACGGATTTAAGCCATGCACTTTCCGTGACCCTACAAAAGTGGTACGTGGAGCTCACAAACCACCAGGAGGACCTGATGGGGAATGCTGTCTTCTCATGCTAGCCATAACACTTCCAAAGTTGTAGTCTCTCTGGGCCAGACATGATCTCATAATGAGAACGTCTGGGGGCAACCATTAGAAGTTTTGGACTGAATCTCGGTGGGGACGTAGACGTACCAGGGAGGGAACAAACGGAGTGTGAAATTTCAAAACCAATCCACTGCCATGCAAAGGTGGAGTTCAATGCAGGTGATGGTGCACTCATCAGCTTGACAAGCCCATTGTTAGCCCATGGATGTAATGTGAGTTAGCATGGATGAAAAGTCCTTCAGAAAGCTAGAAATTAAACATGCAGATCTGAGTTGCATGTATGGAGAAGACTTGGAAGCCTCTTGCAAGGCGAAAACAGCTCAGTTAGCTAACAAAAGCGTTTTGATAGCTAGCTTGATTTGCTTGTCTGCTGGACTGTACTCTTGACCCCTCCTAAAACAGCAGAAACCAGAGGAACGTGGGGACGGGAATTAGCGGGGACACTTGTTTGCTGTGGCAGTCCACCAGTGAATTTATAATATTGATCATTGCATGAAATGCTTCGGACGTCTGGGGCGGGGTGTATTCCACAAAGCAGCATTTCTCTGTTAGCCAAATAACTTAAGCTCAAAATCAAGCCTGTCCAAGCCTGTCAAAGAGCCAAGGGTCATTTTGGTCAGTCCTCCTCTTTAGGCTCAAGTTATCTGGCTAACTGAGGAATCCCTCCTGGTTCCTTTCCCCACTGCTGTAAGCAACTCTGACTTGGCACGTTTCTATAGAATGGTGCATTTGACTTCAGACCACTTCAAATGACTTTGTTTGTACGTCTTAATTATTGATTTGCACAAACAACGTAAAATGGCAGAATTCTCATGTAAAAGCTACCCCGTAGCTCCATGAGGTAATGTTAATGAGTGCTGGTGATCTATCTCCAAAAACGAAACGCTGGTGTGTGAAAACACGCGAGCAGAAAGATTAGCCACGGCTGTGCGCAACAGCAAGCAGGCCCGAGGATTATGCGCAAAGCCCAAACATTTATGGAGCTAATTACAGCATTACATCGATTTCTTAGCGTGGCTATGGTGTCTGTGTGAACGAGAGAGAGAGAGAGCGAGCGAGCGAGAGAGATGTGAAGTTAATTAACCCCTGGTGCGATTGCCTTTGGGAGAAACTTTTTAGCTTTTAATTACATTCATCAAAATATAATCCTCCGGATCTGCGCATGTGTGTGTGCGTGCATGCGTGTGTGTGTGTGCATGTGTGTGTTTGTGCGTGCTCACAGTTGTCTCTCATGATCGCGCTCGGCTCTGTAATTAGTTTCTCCTCCACTCGGCCCAAGCGCTCCACATCCAACACGATTCCAAAATTGTGTTCTTTCATTATTTATTTATTAGATTTAAGCTTAAACATCAGCGTCTCTGAAAATAACTCACGGTCTTGATCCTCTCCGTCCGAGCCGGCCCGGAGCTGCTTCAGTGTATGATCCTAACTTGAGAAGAAGTGCTAAAGCAGAAGAAAACAAGGCCCACCAAACTCATCCTCTACTTTGGACGGGTTCTTGTGAGCTCTGTGGGATCACTGTGGGTTTTACTGATCAGACGTTCACAGATTCACAGTGAATGGGATTATGCTGATGATTGATCAGCAGCTTCACTTGTGCAAAGTTCTAATTCAAGTTCTAATTCAGATGTCCTGATCCTATAGAGCCATACTGTAATGCATTGATAGCAGTTATATTAAAAGTGCCATAGAATGGAATAAATTGAGTTCAGAACCGGCATACCGTGAACTTCATACACTGTTGTTCCTCCTTCTTATACAAACCCTGCATTTCCAAAAGAGGGATGATGAAACAGGCCTGATTCCAAACAGTCTTGACTCTTTCATATCTACACCTGCAGATATTTCAGACACCAGCAACAACAGAGCAACAGAAAAGGTGGCCTATGTAGAGAACTCTATCGTTCCAGGCTGTGTAGGGGATGTCAGCACTTCACTTCATTCCCATTCCAAGGAATCGAACCATCAGTGGACATGGCTGATGTTCATCTTTAGCCGACGTTGGCTTCCAATTCACCAGCTTCTTAATCGAATGTTCCATTCCACCTTAAATGCTACAGCTTGTACAGGAAGCGGAATGTAACTGCAGCACCATTTAAGGTGGAACAAGTTGGCACATAATGCCAGCTCCAGCTCCCACATCTTTAAGGAGATCCTGGATGACTTTAATTCCGAGTTGTTAGTTTGCTCTGCCCATTCCAGAGTGCTTTTAATGCAGTGCCGTCTGAGGGATCAAAGGTTACAGGTGGTTACAAAGGCCATAGTGTGTAGTTGAATCTGCAGGTCTACCAGCAGTGGCTAAAATCCCAGCCTACAGGGAATTCTCCTCAGAATTGTGCCAGGGAAGGCATCCACCAAATCTGGCCCAACTGCACAATTCTTTGACTTGGTGGGTAGGTTTGTGAAGTTTCACGCTCGGCCGCACGTGTGAAGTAAGCAAGGACGGGCCTTATCGCTGTTCCTGACTGACCCAACAGCCATGATTACGGACAATCAGCGAGCAGTGATGCCCTCCATGAGTCATCCTGTTAGTGCCAATGTGCACGGCGGAGGACTACATGCACACAGACCGCTACAATGACTGCCCTTAACACCAAGTCAGCATCAACAAAGACTGCAACGGTGTTGTGCCAGACTGTCATGGAGTGACTCAGAATGGCAAACATGGCGGCCTAAGGCCATACTGAGAGACACAACTTCTGTATGTGCAGCTCAATAAATATTTAGTTGTATTAGTATTGTAGTTGAGTAGTACTCGAGTCCAGTCTTGATCTCATGTGTGGTAAATTAACAAGCCCATCCAGTGTTGAAGCGGGAGCGTCAGAGCAGGCAGAACACACACATGTGCAGGACAGCGGCTACACCAGGACCAACCTCAGGAATCTGTGATCTCTGAAAATGCAGATCTACTGGGCGCATGGTTATATACAGATGTGCGTCTGCCATGTTTTAGCCGTGAAGCAGTTGCGTGTTTGGCTGTGTGTTGGGCAGCCGGCGAGATTCTGGCGGAGGGAAGTGAGAGACGTTTCCGACTTTGTTACCGATGTTTTGTTGTTAATGTGCAGACGCCTCTTGCTTTAATTAAAGACAGCAGCTTCTTGCTTTGTTCTCGAGCCAGCATGGTTAGAGGCAGTGAAGGCCGCTCATGTGTTTGATTCGGTGGTGACAGTATAAAACGTGATGCAGACGCTCATTTACGGCTGGAGACTGTGGAAGGTTATCAGAGAAAGTGCTCCGTACGACCTCCAGCACAGAGCGCAGTGCAGCAGGCGTTCAGGTGAACTGAAGCTCAAGTCATTTATTTCCTGCTGTTTCAGTGATGAATGAAGCTGAGTGGAGAGATGATGGAGGAGCAACCATGCAGCCTGTACACACTCTCACACACATGGTTCAGGAGCAACACTCCTGAGAGAGAGAGAGAGAGAGAGAGAGAACAGTGACGAAGAGAGAGAACAGAGACGACAAGAAACAACAGAGAGAGAGAGTGAAAGAGAATTTAACAGAGAAAGAACACAGAAAGAGAAACTGAGAACACAGAAAGAGAGAGAACAGAGAGGGAGAGAAAGAACAGAGAGAGAGTGAAAGAGAGAACACAGACAGAGAACGAGAGAGACAGGACAGAGAGAGAACACAGAAAGAGGGAGACCAGAGAAAGTGAGAGAACACAGAAAGAGGGAAAGAACACAGAAAGAGAAAGAGAGTACGAGAAATACAGAACAGAGAGAGAGAACAGAAAGAGAGAGAGAGAACAGAGAAAGTGAGAGAACACAGAAAGAGAGAGAGAACAGAGAGAGAAAGAAAAGAGAAAGAGAACGAGAGTGGACAGAGAGAGAACACAGAAAGAGTGAGAATAACAGAACAGAGAGAGAGAAAGGGAGAAGAGGAGGGTGAAGAGGGAGTAAAGAGAGAAAGAGAAAGATCAAAGAGAGAGAGACGGACAGATAGAGAGTGAATAAAAAGAGGGAAAGATTGAATAAGAGGGAGAGAGAAAAATGGAGGGAAAGAGTGAATAGAGGATAGAGAGTGAATAGAGAGAGAGAAAGCGACAAACAGGGACATGGGGAGAGATAGAGAAAGAGGGAAAGGACAGTGAATAGAGAGAGGAAGAGAGGAGGTGAGAGAAAGTGAATAGAGAGATAGCTGGGTAAACAGAGAGCAAGACTGAGAGAGAAAATGGAATGAGCGAGACAGAAAGAATATAGAAAAAGAAGAAGAGAGAGAATGGGACATAAAAAAGACAGAGAAAGAGAAAGGGAGGAAGAAAAAGAAAAAGAAGAGAGTAACAGAGACAAAGAAAAAAAACAGACAAAGAGCAAGAAAGAGAGAAAGAGAAAGGGAGAGAAGCAGAAACAAATAAAAAGGGAAAAAGGGAGTGAGAAAGTGGGACAAGGAGAAAGACAGGAAGAGGAAGAGAGGGAGATAGAGATGAACAAAGAATGGGGAGAGACTGAGATAGAGAGAGAGAGAGAGAGAGAGAGAGAGAGAGAGTTTGTGTAAGGAGAGATAGAGCAGGTGCACCTGATCTGGGATACGCCAGCTATTAGAGTGTCGAAGAAAGACAGTGACATGAAGTGTGTGTGTGTGTGTGTGTGTGTGTGGGTGTGTGTGTGTGTGTGTGTGTGCGTGTGTGAACCCTCTAATAGAGCAGCTTGGCTGCAGTTCATCATAGCTGAGCTGGAGGAGACCCTCACTGAGCTCTAATGGTCTAATAGATGTTCTAGGAAGGACCTGTAGTTACTGTATCAGCAGATACAGAGGAGATGGTTATCAGACCACAGGCCCTGAGTGTGACGACTAACCTCCCAAACTGATATGCCACACATCATGGCCGATAGTACAAAGTGCAGCTATAGGACGTAGAATGCATCACAGACAGCGCTGGCATCAGCACACAGCTCAGGGTCATGTTCTACTTGCATGTGTCTATTCTGTATATCTCCTGCATACCATCATTTAACAGCAAATGTGTTGGTGGTTATACAGTGTTTTTGCCATGACAGCACATGTAAACCACAGAGATTATAAACCATAAACACTAAAATTAACAGCAGAACAGCATCTATGCACACGGTCTGGTGGATTCAGCCTGAAATTGTTTTCACCAGAGACTGTAATTTAGTCCAGGGGTGGATTTAGGCCCTAATCTGGGTCCGGAAAAAAAGGCCCATGCCCGAAATCTCCAGGGTGAACGCAGCCTTCACTCAGATTTCAGCCCAGCTATGGAGACTGATGGCACAGACACACGGGCCGGTCCCAAACGAAAACAGACAAGGAGAAGTGCAATAGGAAAACACACACATGCGCCCACACATCCACACACACACACGCACAATCGCGCATTTTGAGCTGTGAAATAAAACCCCGCTCTCTGCGGACCTCCACTTCAGGCCATGTGTCGGAGGTGAAGCATTCCAGAGGCGTTAAATTATTCCTGAAGGAAACTGGATCTGCAGGCCGAGTGTGCATGTGTTCGTGTGTGTGAGGGATCGGCTGCCCGCTCCGGTCCGCCGCAGTTCAAAGGTGTTTACCACCAAAGCGTCCGGCGTCTGGTGACCGGCCACGGCCTGCGTCACAGGTAAACGTCCAGATAAGCATTTAGCGTCCAGCTGAGGGGCCACAGGACGTCTTTGATGGATGATCAGCCAGGAGCAGGAAGCTTCACGGGAGGAGGAGATAATTCATCAAAGACGATCCGATAGACCTTTCAGTGAGGAACACACACCAAACACACAGTCCTGCACCACAGCACACGCACGGAAATTTCAATGTGTGCATCGTTTAGACAAGTCAATGTATCAAGTAGGGACATGGAGAAATTAAAGGAGCGATATGGAAGATCTTTAGTTTGAAATATTCCGAAATTAAGCAAAATTCCCAACAGAATGTGAAGGAATACCAGAACTGACAGTGTGTCAAAGATGTCTATGTACTGTGTTGCAGAGATATCTACTGAAGTTAGCATACTAACGAGCTACCCGCGTCCCGGCCTGTCTCGTAATACCACTCTGTACCTCTAGAGGTGATAGTAAGTCGCTGTAACTTGAATCAGTCCAACATGAGAGGATGAAGAAGTGGCACTGCTGCCCTGAGGGTGTATTCTAACCTCTCATCAGTCTTGTTGAAGGACTTACTCCAGGTTTGATCATTTAAGGACAGTTAGCCAATGAAAGGAAGAGTGAATGGAGCTCTAAATCCATATTTGTCAGCAAACAAAAGAACTGATTCAATATTGAATCCACATTTCTGGGGTGCCTTGCTTGCACAGCCCTCTTCAGGTCATTCCACAGCATCTCAATAGGGTTAAGGCCTCTGGACTCTGAACTTGTCCATTCCAAAACACAAATCTTTTTCTTTTGCATTCGTTCTTTAGTTGATTTACTGGTGCATATTTGGTCACTGTCTTGATGCATCACCCAGCATCTCCTCATCTTGAGGTCATAGACTAGCTGCCCTTACATCCTCCTGTCAAATGTGTTGTTTATACACCTTTGAATTCATTGTTCCATCAGTGATTGCAAGGCATCCAGGCCCTGGGGCAGCAAAGCAGCCCCAAACCATGATACTGGCGGGCCACCATGCTTCTCAGCTGGAATAAGGTGTTGGTGTTGGTGTTCAGTGTTGAGACCACATTTATTGGTAATCAGTACAGAAGTCCAGGTAATTCCAAATGGTTCATTTACAGTTTCTTGCAACTGGAAATAGAAGCAAAACAAGTGTTAGCATTAGCACTGCTTTCCACCGCTCTTTCTGACACTCTTGCTGAATAAAGCAATAAAGTTTGATACTCTATTTTGTTTAGACTGGTAAGAACTGAAGAGGGAGGGTCTGTGCATTCTCTGGTGATGCCAGCCCCCTATTGATTGGAGTACAATTTCCACAGGTGACGTCATCTTAGACATTTGCTCCTTTAGTACTAGGAACTTAGTGAGGTGTTCCAAAAAACACAAACTCCAACAAAGGGCAAGGACAAAAACCACAACTGAAATACCATGAACCTTTGACCCTTTAGACAGCAAGATTCTGTGAAGGATGTCTCCAAGTGGGCTCAAGAATACTCAGCCTAACACTATTCCCTGCAGCATCCACAAACGCAAGACGGTACCATGAGTCATCTTGCCAGCACTATTGCATGACGCAGGACTACATGCAGACAGACCCTTACGACGACTGCGATAGAGTCGTACCAGACTGTCATGGAGTGACTCAGAATGGCAGCGGGTCATCTTCAGTGACGAGTCCCGCTTTTGTCTTTGTGGAGACGACCAACGAATCCGCATGTGTGGAGGCACCGTGGTCAGCACCAAGATGAACGGTTTGTTGTCACGCGTCACATGTCCGTAAAACCTGGTGTCACTCCACCTCCACCCCTACCGCACCATCTGCAGGAGCTGTGTGAGAATATTCAAGATGCATGGGATGGATTATCACAGGACACCATTAGGAACCTCTACAACTCCATGCCCAGACCATAACCTTTATCTTCCTTCCGAATAGCATTCCCACACTTCCTTCTGGGTGCAGCAGATGAGTGTATATATTTAACATGTCCATAACACAAAGACCACACAGGTAGCTCCTATTCACAGTCACTCATACGCACACGGTTCACGTCAATCACAGGTTGCTGATGTAAAAGTAGGGGGATTGAGGAGGGGGGATGAAAGTGTTCAACACACAGAAGGAAAAGCTCTGCACACATCAAAGCACACGCACTCACTCACAGTAGGCATGACCTTGGATGAGAAGATGCGTTCAAAGCAGATTGATGTACAGTATGTATGAAGATAATATGGGCTCATGCTCAGATTGATATTAAGGCTAGCAAATGTCCCCACCTCAGAATGATCATGTTTTCCTATATGCTTCAGACTAATGCTTGCTAAGTCAAGTTACAGTCCCGTCAGCATTTCTCACTGCCCACCCGCTTGGGTATGTCCTCATCCTCCTTAAGCAGCGTCTTCTCTGTGCCATCTTCTTTTTGCCACTTTTGTCCATTTTCACGAGTCGCATATAAATGTACATATTTACATTTAGCCAACGCTCTTATCCAGAGCAACTTACAACGTTTTTCATATTACAGGGAGGCCAATGTAGTGCTAGGAGTCCTGCCCAAGAACTCTTATTGGCATAGGACAGCAAAGTCACCCAGACCAGGAATCGAACCCCTGTCTCCCACATGGGGTGGTAGCTGCCTGGCGGGTTATCCACTGAGCCACACCAACCACATACATGAAGCAAAAAGAGGAATGAGCTCCATAGAGCACTGCCTGCTGCTCCAGCCAGTACCATCAAGCTGAACAAGGTTAGTATTAGCTTATTTGAGTTTCTGTTCCACCTTAAATAGTCCAGCTGTTACATGCCAGCGCCCGTAGAGCCACCTGAATGTTATATATCATTTAAGGTGGAACAGGAAGTGAGAATAGGAAATGAGAGGAGCTAACTTCAGCTGATCACTATTCACTGTACAAGACGAGAGAGGGTTTACTGTTTGGGCAATGGAGTTTTAGGGGTCAGTCAGTGAGAGTGAAGTGTATGGCTAATGTTGGTCCCCCATGGATTTGCATGTCTGTATGTGCCTGGTGTTCAATAAAGAGCACTTCTATTAGTAGAATCATGGCCTCCCTTGTGTCTTCCTCTATGTTGAGGCAACAGTGGTGTCAGAAGTGAAATGCAACCCGCAGTGATCTGTAGTGGTCAAAGAACTTGAGAGCAGGGCGTGTGGAAGCGCAACAGTGGTGCCAATAAGAGGGATACCAGTGAAAGTGAAACAGCTGAAGGCTTCAGCATAAAAGTGGTACGGTGAGTGGTTGGAAGGCTGAGTGGGCTATGGACAGCAGCTCATTGTGCTTGCCATCACGGACTTGCCCATATCTCTGTAGCAAAGAGATGTACGCTCACACACCAATGAAATGAATGGAAGGTGACTATGGTCTGGTTCAGGTCAGATTTGCCCACAGATGTTACAACTGGGCCTGTAAATCCTGCACACTCGTAGGATGGCGGCCCAGCTGGTCCCATAAATGCTTGATTGACAATAAATCTGGTGACCGGGCAGGCCAAGGAAGTGTTGCAATCTGGTGGAGACATTCCTAGGAAACCCTTGTCGGCGAGCATTATCCTGCTGAAACATGCCAGTTGGAAGCCCTGCCATGAGAGGCAGCACATGTGGCCAGAGGATGTCCTGCACATATCGCTGAGCTGCTAGTGTCTCTCGTATCACTGCTAGGGGTGACCAACTGTCGTGTGCGATGGCTCCCCAGATCATCACACCAGCAGTTGGGGCAGTGTGTCGCTCCACAGCAAAGCCAGGACTGAAGCGCTCACCATGAGGCCTCCATGCTCAAACCTTGGCCGTCGAAGGATCCCAAACACAACCTGGATTCCTCACTAAAGACGATCCGGTTCCAGTCTGCAGCAGTCCAGGTTTCTCGTTCATGACACCACTGCAAACAAAGGTGATGGTGGCTGACTGTCAATGGCAGGACACATAATGGGCGCCATGGCACTGAATGATGTTTAATGTAGGTACCACCTGTGTCTGGATGGTGGACAAGGGAACTGAGGGAGCTGCTTGTGCTTGTTGGTGGATCCATCAATCCTCTCTACTGGTGGTCTGCCTGGGCTGTCCAGAGCCTGCTTGCCATGTGTGCGTGCCCCCACGTAACTAGACATAACCACCTGTTATCATTTACATATCTGCCTGAGACAGACCTGCATGGCGAGTTTTACAGCAATCCCACATTTCTATCTGGGTGCTTTAATTCAAACATTGGATTACTGCTTTTGAACCTTGCTCTGGATGTGTGTGGTACAGTATAGTGAGTAACACCTCTACCTCCCATGCTGTAGACTGGGGTTCGGTCTCCTACCTGGGCAAGCAAGACTCCTAAGACTACCTTTGCCTGCCTGTGTAAGGAAGGATCAAATTATAAGTCGATCTGGATAAAAGCGTCTGCCAAACACTGTACATGTAAATGTTCATGTCATTATAATTTCATATGAAACTTGGGAGGTTACAGAGTAGAGGCACCAGGTTAGAATCATTTCAGCAATCTGCGACAAAATCCGTTTTACGTTATTGAAAACAATGACTCCAAGATTTTGACCGGCTGTATGAGAATGCATGTGCATGCACATTCACTTGCCTATTCTTAGACATAATGAAGCTCTGAGTATAACAATCTGTGGTGACTTCCTTTGCATCAGAACCTGCCCT
This sequence comes from Semaprochilodus insignis, assembly GCA_034552555.1. NCBI lineage: Eukaryota > Metazoa > Chordata > Actinopteri > Characiformes > Prochilodontidae > Semaprochilodus > Semaprochilodus insignis. The sequence continues at coordinate 10,956,400 of CM067492.1, read as the reverse complement.
TGACCACCGCAGTACAGAACAGAGTGGGTACAGTGGGAGGCTTTTTGGAGAAGAAAGGTGCAGTAACTGCTAACATTTGGAGAAAAGGATCTGCACATGTTCGGTTCCAGTTTCAGCAGGGACCTCACATTTGGGAGTCTGTGGAAGTCTGAGAGCGCTCGTTCTTTTGTCACGTTTTCCCACCAACTCCATTATTCTTCAGAGTTTATCTCCCGATCGTCTGCTGCCGAGCATCTGCGGTGCATGTGCCCTTTATTCCTTCCCTCTGTTCGTCTGTCTCTCTCCATCACTCTCTCTACACCTTAATATACCTCCTTCTCCGCTGCACTCCTTTATTTACACGCACACATAGACGTGTGTAGGGACGTGCAGCTGGAGACTGTAAAAATAAACTCAGTGTGTTTTAAAGGCCAGAGATTAGTTCTCCTTTATAATCCTGCCTTTCATGTGCGTGCTCCGAGTGAGGCATGCCGACGGAATTTCGCTTTTTTCTTTCATTCCTCCTTTGTTTTTGAAGCACTAATTGGCCAGAGAGTGGCGAGAAGGTCCTGTGTCCAGATGTGCGTCTGCATGAGAGTGCGTGTTAGGTAAGTGTGCAGTGTGCAGGGGTGTTGGGGGTGTGGACAGTGCGTACTGCAGCCAACCTCAACACCACGCTGACATTTATGTACTAAGCAACTGCACACACATGACTAGCCTAGCTAGCACACAGCTATATCACTCTTTAAAAATGGGGCACCACGGTAAGACTATCCTTATAAAGTCTTTATGAATGGATTAGACCTGTTTATTAATGGTCACTAATTAGGTCGTAAACACCTTGAAATTCATTAATAAGCAGTTATAGCACATGAATAAAAAGGGCAACAGAGACCTGCTGTTTGCCAAATAGTGAACTCACATTAAACCTCACCCCATGTTAAACCTCAGATCTGGTTTCAAAGTCCTGAATGGTACAACCATTGAAGCATTTGCCCTGTTGGCACTGGTGATTCCTGGTGGCGTTGCTCTATCTGGGTGGTCCTCACCTGCCCCATCACTCAGTGTTAATATTACACTGATGGTGTAATTGCACTTCAGATACAATCCTGAATGTTTTTCCATTAGTACGGTTCTACGCTAGGAGGATAATGGGAAGCGTGTTCTATTTATGTAATTGTTTGTTTTTATTGGTCATAATTGGTCCTTTGGTTGGTGCTGGACAACCAGGTTTTGCCTTTTGCTCATCATCCTACTGAGGAACACAACATTCCTATCCCTGTATTTCAAGATGAGAATTCTTGCGTTCACAGGGCTGCAAATGTGGTTGATTGGCATGATGAACATTCAGGAGCATTCACACATCTGGACTGGCCTGCAAAATCCCCAGATTTGAGTCCTCTTTAAAATCTCTTGGACTACCTGGAACGACCGGTAAAGCCATATACTTTGGTGCAAGAGTGGCTGAACATTGATGTGGCCTACATCCAGAAACTTGTCCAGTCCAGGCCATATCCAGTCACAGCTGTTACTGGTGCTCATGGAGGTGTTACATGCTATTAGGTATGTTTCAGTCACAGGGGACTCATTTCTTTGTCTGGTGAGCTTATAAAACCCCAGTAGACACATGTAGGTTGAACCCTGGTTCCTATCCCCACCAATGTAAAGAAATCTGAGTAAGGTGCTCCACAGTGCCCTACAATGTCACAATGTGAGTTTCTAGAATACATTAATGTTTTGTATTCATTGCGAGTTTATGTAGCTGTTCACAATTAGGTTTTAATGTTAATTTGATTAATTTTCAAGTGTCAAAATTTCATATACAGACCTTCTTATCTCTGTATCTGTGTCCGTTAGTATCAATGCTAGTGGTTTACTGGGGGATATACACTGTATTCCTGCAAATCAGTAGACTACATCTCCGGTTTCAGAAGAGGAGCAGAAGAGAGAACCACCGTGTTAACTATCCTCTGTTACTCTCATCCCAGAGCAACTTGGGGGTCAATGACATTACAACAGCTGTAGGACACCTCTAGGTTTAAAGCCAAGAGCTTTACCAACCACCATCATGTGCTATGGCCCTTCAGTTACACACCCCATTATGAATACTCTGCTCAGTGTGGACAGTGGAGCTTGTTGTTTTGATTCCGAGAAAGGCCTTGTCCAGCCTTGACGTAGTCAGTAACCGGCAGACAGTGACTAACAGACAAGCAAAAGCTTGTCACTGTTTTACTGTAAAGCCTCAGAGACGGTTGAATGCCTACTTATGACTAGGTGTCATTAAGACTACATTACCCAACAGACCACTCTGTAAAACGTAGCACCACTAGCATCATAAGGTCACCGGACAAAAAATTAGTCATCTGTGACTGAAATGTACCTCATACCGTGTAATACCTCCACGAGCACAATAACAGCTATGATTGGATTTGGCATGGACTGGACAAGTTTCTGGAAGTAGGCCACATCAGTGTTCAGACACTCTGCATCAAAGAATTGTTCAGTTGGGCCAGATTTGGTGTATGCCTTTCCTGGCACAATTCCGAGGAGAATTTCCGATAGACAGGGATTTTAGCCACTGCTGGTAGACCCGTATGACCGTATGCTTCCATACACCTGCAGATTCAGCTACTTCCTTCACACTATGGTCTTTTGTACGCCCAAATGCAGTCACTCCTTTTAGCCAGTCATTAACATCTGCTTTGGAGCCATTTTCCACACCTGGACGGGACATTTACTGCACTGTAGCACCTCTTCCCAATCTATGGATCCCGTCACTCACACCCCACAGGTATTTATAGCTCCATCATCCTCGTGCAGCGCCATCTGCAGGAACCTGAAGTTACTGCATTTGATTTCATGGAGCTTTATTGCTTGCAAAGTAGTCTTCATGCTCATGGAACAGTGCAGCATGTGTTAGGCCACTTTCTGCCTTTCAAACTCTCCTGCCTATCTGTTAAAATTCTAAGGTCAAGTTAGTCACAAAAGTGCTCTGTAGATTACTGCTTGAAAATAATGCCCAGTTCAGAGATTACAGAAGTGTTAATAATAGCCCTTTTGGCTAAATCTGATGAAAAGAAAGGAAAAGTCATGACCTCTGAGGTTTGGCTGGGTTGTGGGGTATTTCCTCACATCCACCTCCACTGTGCCTGCATCGTCTATCACACTGCTGTTTCAAATGAACTCCACTATCGCTGCATCAGGACGAGGACAGACGCACAAGTAGAGAGAAACACAACACTGTGCACTATTCAATGTGGCAACTGAAGTAACACTTCCAGAGTCTCTCAGAGCCAATGCCTGGCAGTAGTGGGATACGGGTCACCCCCCTTCAAAAGTCAGCTGGTCCCTGGCAACCTACCAACTTGAGTCCGAGTCCCTGGATGCATACACAGTCTCAGCAAGCACAAAAACCTGACACCCATCTACCCTGATGCAATGTCCTCTCCAGACCACTGTATTGGCTGTATCTCTATCCCACTTCTCACACCACTGTAGCGCTAGCAGGCAGCAGGTCACTACAGTACTTTTGTCCATGTCTATGGACAGCAGCATGCTATACAATCTGAGAAACCATCCATACAACTTGAATATGAAAACTCAATGGTTTGCGGCAACTGTGTGATCATTTAGGCATGTAGTTTACATGATGCTAACTGTTAGCTAAAAGCTTCCATTACTTGTTAGCACATTTAGCGTTGTAGCTCCACTTCCAAACTAAAGAAGAAAACCTCAGACACCAGTTCATGTTTGGACTTTTATGCAATCTATAAGTTTAAAGCCAGTGAATTAACCCAGCCACACACAATTCCGCCCAACAAGCACTGGCTAAATAAGGTTCCCCTCAGTGTCTGGTCTAATGAGGGATCTTAGGCACATAGGGCGTCCATGTGAACTCGGTTAGTGCTTGGCTGATGGTAGTATTGCATAGCGGTGTTGAGCTCCTCAGCCGCTAATGATGAATCTGCTCCTGGAGTGTGTGTTGCTGAAGCTCAGGAGTGTTGTGTATACAGTATCATAACAGAACTAGCTGGAATGTAGGCCGATGTAGGTGCTAATGCTGAGCATGTGCATATTTCATAAGCATATGAAGGGGTCAGAGACAGGGCAGGAGAGGAGGACTGATGGACAGAGACAGAGAGAGGGAGAGGAAGAGAAGAGAGAGAATGAGAGAGAATGAGATTGGAGAGAGAGAAGGAGACAGAGAGGGAGAGAGTAAGGGGGGGAGAGAGAGAAAGAGAGAGGGGAAGAGAGAAAAAGGAGAGTTAGAAGAGAGAAAGAGAGAGGGGAGAGAGAGAATGACTGAGAATGAGAGTAGAGACAAAAAGAGAGAGGGGCAAGACAGAGAGAGAGTGAAATGGGAGAGAGAGAGAAAGAGGGGAGAGAAGGAGAGAAAATAATATAGGAGAGAAATATGGAGAGAGAAGAGAGAGGTAGAGAAAAAGATAGGGGAGAGAGAGAAAGAGAGAGGGGAGAGAGAAAAAGCAGAGTGAGAGAAGAGAGAATGAAATAATGAGATAGGAGATAGAGAAATAGAGGGAGGGTGAGAGAAAGAGAGAGGGGAGAGAAAAATGAGGAGAGAGTGAAGAGGGAAAGAGAGACAAAGAGAGGAGACAGTGAAATGACAGAGAGACAGGAGGGGGAGAAAGAGAGAGGAGTGAGAGAGAAGAGAGAGTAAGACAGTGAGAGAGGGAGAGAGTGAAAAAGAGAGGAGAAAGAGAAAGAGCAAACATGCTG
>CM067492.1:10926064-10951376 GCA_034552555.1 Semaprochilodus insignis | reverse complement strand
GAGATAGAGAAAGAGAGAGGAGAGAGAATGAGAGAGAATATGAAAGGAGAGAGAGAAAGAGAGGGAGAGAGAAATAGAGAGGGGCGAGAGAGAAAGAGAAGAGAGAGTGAAGAGGGAAAGAGAGACAAAGAGAGGAGACAGTGAAAGGACAGAGAGACAGGAGGGGGAGAAAGAGAGAGGAGTGAGCGACAAGAGAGAGAGTAAGACAGCGAGAGAGGGAGAGAGTGAAAAAGAGAGGAGAGAGAGAGAGAGAGAGAGAGAGAGAGAGAGAACTCAGGTCAGTTTGCATAGTAAGTCAGGTGGCTTGTATTGTGGACATCCCAGCCTCTGGTTCACCACGATCTGAGTATGTACAGTGTAAAACATAATGACTGCCTATTTTTGGGTTTACTCAAACATTACTACTACTATACTACTACTGATATATCGTCGCTGTCCAAAGAAAAACAAGTATCTCCAAAATGGCAACTTTACAGGCGAGGACAAAAACCTGATTGAATTTGAATGTAAGTCAATGGAACCAGACATTTTTCCAAGCATGTTTTGGATATTTCTGGTGATCCATTCATCATGAAATGTCCACCCAATGTAAACAGCAGCTCATGTGCTCAAATGATGCCAAAAAATAGAAATCGACCAAAAGGGAGATACATGGTTTTCATTGGACAGCGACGATATGTAGTGCTCAGCTTCAGTAATCCTCAGTTAGTGAGATAAGCCTAGTTAAGATCAGTTAACGTAGTCCTACAGACTGAGGAGTCTTTTGCATTCTCAGCGGTTTTGTTAGTTTCTGTTCCCCTGTTTTTCTGTTATGAGTATAATCCTCACTGGAAAATACTCTTTTGGTGTTATGCCACACTCTCAGTTACATCTGAAGTTGCATTTAACACGTTGTCATCATTCTCCCCATGATGGAGCTTCGTGTTCAGGTTTATCAGTTCGGTCTGAACACTAACAGAATGGAGAATATGCATTCTGCTACTAGAGTCCTCAGAAACTGGTGGACCTAAACCGTTTACTGTACCAAACAGTCCATTTAACATAGCAGTGTTGTTTTAACTGATGCTTGTACATCACACAAGGACCAGTATAGCCCTGACTGAGTCAAGAGTGGAAGTCACAGGAGAAAGTCACAGGAAATTGAAAGTATGGAAGTTTATAGGATCTCAGGGAGGAAGGAGGGAAAGCTTTAGACATGGTCCTCCTCCCAAACTTTGGTTATTTCATAACTCTTTTATGGATCGTTCTACATGTGCCAGTTCATTTTTCTACAAAGCAGCTTCATAACTAAACTGTTCAACCCACTTAGTGGTGTCCAGCTCTGCATTCCGATTCCGGTAAAGAAAGGCAGCCCCAGATTCCCCCTGCGCACTTGCCTTTGGATGTTTAATTGCCTCGGATGGCGAAGGATTTTCTTATTCTCAAGCGGTTACGGGAAGTTTCTAGCAGCAATAAGACCGAAAACTACACAGAAGCCTCAACAATGACTTGAAATATATGTATTTTTTAATGGTACATAATGTGTCCAGCCTTTTATAGCTTCCATTCATTTCGGGAGAGTTGCTATTCATATTTCAAACTCATCTGCTGGGATATTTCACCATATGTTGAGGTCTGGACTCTGGGGTGGATGGTCCACAGTTATGTGAGCACAGGGATAAAAGCTGCAAGTACTCTTTGTCTGATGGTGACCGTTTTGGTGGTCTACCAAGTTTGTAAGGGGTTATTTTTTTGTTCTCTTTTCGCAAACATATTGTTTTATATCTACTCTGCTCAGAAATATCTCCTGGAAAAATGAATAGCATGTACTTAAAGGCTGCTTTGAATAGAAAGAGGACTTTTGTAAAGTACTGTATTTTCCATGTACACGGCATATACACTGTCCAAGGTCCCAGAGAAAAGCCCTACTCAGACAGGATTAGTTTTGCACTGGGAGGTGGAGTAATGTAATTATGGCAACACTTTACATTAAGTATTAACCAACTAACATGAATTAATGCATTAGTTCACATGAAGTAACAACGTACATTAGTACATTAACAGTGGTTACAATGCTGACCTAATATTGAGTAAACACAGAACATGTTAAGTAACAGCTAACGTTACCATTAGTAATGTATTACTATTGGTTAGTTAATACTCAATGTAAAGTGTTAGCATAACTATTACTTCAGGAAATGTGTAAAATTGACCATGACCGTGATTGTAAATTATCCTGTGTTCGATTCGGACAAGAATACGGACACCAATACCATTGCATTTTGGCACTTTAGTATTATTATTATTATTAAAATATCATTCACTCCAATGGACAATATCACTGAGTCACTTTAAAGAACAGATATATATATATATGTATATATATATATATATATATATATATATATCCTCTCTCTTTTCAGATTACAGAAAAGTTTGCTGCCCATCGAAAGCACGTAACTGGACAAGGGCCGAAACTTTGGGCCTAACTTCAGTTTGGGGCGAACATGGCCTTCAAAACAGTTGGAACAACAGGACATAACCATTCCATGTGGGAAGTATTATTTCAAGAGGTTTGCCACAGACAGAGGTATCTGTGCCATGCATGACTAAGGCATACTAAATGCATCCTTGCGCGCCGGAATATGACGGAATATTTACACACATCCCGATTTATACAAGACTTATATAACCTGGGTTAACTGCTGTGGCTAAAAAGGGCAAAAGATGCTGGAATAGGGTAAAAATGACTGACACGGCGCATACGGACGGGACTGAAATCACTGAGGAACTCCGGTAATTATTACCTTACCCCACTTCCCACTGTAAAACTAATCCCATCCGAACAGGGCTTAAGACATGCTGCTGGTCTTCCATAACCCTATGAATATGATAATAACTAGACATAAGGATTCCTGTCCCAGGCGCCTCCAGTCTTCCAGTGACTGAGGGAAGTGAAATGTGACTGGGCTCCTGGCGCGCTGGTTCCTGCTGTAAAAGGGGGTCCTACGAGAGGAGCTGTATTTATGAGTGTGACCGGAGCGTGGAAAAGAGCTGCTCCGACTTCTACGGTGTGAAAGTGTTTTAATGAACGAGAGGAAGCGGGTTAACCCAGCTGTGGGGTTCTGAGTGAAACAGGCCTGTAAAAGAGGCCTCACTCCGAGAGAAGGTGATGGGAATCCCACTGAAAGGTGTTTGTGCACTTCTGACCTTTCTGACCTCTGTAGTGACTCTGTGGATGTTTGCTCTTCGTTTCTATCTCAGCATTGTGTGTGTGTGTGTGTGTGTGTACCGGGATTAGGCCACATTGTGGGGACTGTTTATACATTGACACAGTGGGGACATTTCTTACTTACAATGTAAATCACACAATTGTAAGGTGAAGACAATAGAGGTGTCTCATTTGTGTACTACATACTAATACTACACAGTGTATCGTCACTGCCCAGAGGAAAACATGTACGTCCATTTTTTGTTGATTTTTACTTTTATGCATCATTTGAACATTTAGAATAAATGGCCAACAGAAATGGCCCAAAACTGCTTGGGAAAAAGTCAGGTTCCATTGACTTACAATGAAATTAAATGAGGTTTTTGGCCTCTCCTGTAAAGTTGCCATTTTGGAGACACTTGTTATGCTGATATGATATGTTACGTACTAATCCTAACAGTGTGGGTTCGGCAGGCTAGTACACAAAACATTAGCATGCTACATAATTTCTTACTAACAGGAAGTGATGAAGCTTACCAAATACCGAGCTGGACTCGGAAGGCTGCTTTGGCAGAGGTTTCTTTTAGAAAACACAGACAAATAAACACATTATTTACTGGAATACAGGCATTTTTACAGGCTGTTTGGACAGGTTTGGGTTGAACTCATATTTATTTACCATTTCTGGTAAATTTCTGGGCCCGCCACCACCGCAGTCGCCGTCACAACACCTTGTGAGAAGCTCCTCCCTTTCCGTATTTATAAAACTGCAATTTTTTATGAATACACCTTACAGCTATATACATTATAAGTGGTGCTCATAATACGTTATATTGTCAGTGAGAAAGCAGCTCAGTCCCAGCATATTTAATTTATTATGATTACAAATCTTATACTGTTAATAAACTTTCTTACAATCTAAAATAAATCTCACTTTTAGCTGGCAAGTACAACTCTAATCAATAATACCATACAGTACGATCGACATTCCCTTACTTTACTTGCAAAGGTATGTTAAAACCACTTTTTAAGATTTGAGGTATAATTCATATGGTAAAAAACATGTTTACATTTATGACACATTTATGACATTTTATTTTTATGCACCGAAAAAATTGAATTTATTTTTATTGCTAAAATTATTGCTTTATTGTCTCCATTTTTATTTTAATTTTATCTTACTTTCACTCTTAATTTTGGGCTCTCTGAATTATGTTTATATATTCTCTGTGAGCTGTATTTATGTATGAAATTATGAAATTATGTTATACAAATAAAATTATTATTATTATTATTATTATTATTATTATTATTATTATTATTATTATTATTATTATTGACTAGGCAATGTTGTTTCTTTGGCAATGACAATACAACATGCTAGAAACATTAATAACATTAAAATAAAAATGTTGTAGCACATAACAAACCTAGCTATGACATGTAATACCTTTTTATAACTCTTTATAGTCATGTTCATAATGCTTTATGTATGCATTTAAACATGTATGTGCTCATATGTTCTTATACAAATCCTATTCATGCAGGCTTTATATACAGTACAAGCAAAAGAATACACAGACCTTTGCTGACCTTCTTGTAAGTTCAAGCTGCTTTGTTTGCCTGTGTTTATATGGGCCTGGATTTATATATGCATGCTGGACGTTTGGCAGTGCCGCTCTTGCGCTCTTATTTCCAGCCTGGAAGGCAGAGTGTCCAATGTTGGTATAATGTATTATCTACCATAGGAAAGAAAAATACGGTCTTTTCTATGAGCGACTTGTTATCCAAAATCAATACGTCACTCAACTCTTATCAGACCCAAAATACAGGTCTTTGAAAGTTCAGTCCTTTGATTTTAAAGCAAAGGATAATAAACATTCTGACAAATATCTGATTTCACGTCTCTGCGCAAATGATGCATCGCAGAAATACATCACAAGTGCTAAAACTGAGATCTTTCAAACCCGCATCAGCTCCTCCTAACGTCACTGTGTTCCTCACATCATCGCATAGCAAATCTAGCCTACCCTTCAGTAAACATGAAACACCACAAGCTCTGTAAACCGGCAACCAGCATAGCAAAGAGCAGATGAAAGAAAATGTCACCCAGGTTGGACAGACGGGAAATACCTGATGGCTAGCACACTGGGTAGCTTTGGGAAACAATTCCCAGCCTGTGTTGTAGACAACAGATGCCTCTCTTCCTTTATTCCGATGATGTCAGATGATGCTTGATGAGGTTTACATAAGCCGGGTGTCATACAATACACCTGCTGATGGATAATCTTCTGATTATCAAACTGCTCGTGCCTTCAGGCAAACAGCTATGCTAACACGTGCGCCATTCCCTAAAGCAATGTTCCCAAACTCGGCAAAAAGTCTAGGACAGATTGCCTAGCACACCTTCTAAACATGAGAGTGTTTCACAAAGCAGGACTAACATTAGGGACATTAGCAACGCTCACTTTTAACTTATCCAGCTAAACTGAGAACTGCTACTTTGTGATATATTGCCCATGCATATCACATGAAGCTGAAGACAAGATGAAGACAAATGCTTTCCACTGAGATTCCCTAGCTACAAGTTAGCAAAGGGACACTGCTAAATAAAGCTGGTCTTGCTGCCCAGCTACATTCATTCATCATCTAAACCACTAATCCTACTGGGTCACAGGAGGTGCTGGAGCCTATGCTAGTGCTCAGTGGGTGGAAGGAAGGGCAACAGAGGGCAATTTAGCCTTTCAAGTTTGCTTGACAGCATGTCTTTGGACTGGAACATCCAGAGGAAACCCACGCAGACATGAAGAAAACATGCAACCTAAGAAAGCAGTCTGGAAAGTAGTCGAACCCAGGCACTAGACTTGTTGTAGACTTGTGTACGTGCAGTTAATAATCGGGTCAGAATCAGATTTCTGCACTTATGATTGTTCAGGTGGTCATGTAAACAGCGTATGGTGAGTTCTTAACCCAGGGTAAGGCCTTAAAATGATAAAAAGAGCCAGATTTAAACTCAGGGATAGGGTTTCTCAGTGTGTGTGTACCCTTACTCTAATTTCTTTCGTTTTCCTCAGTATGTGTATTTGCGAAAACGGAGCATGGTACTGAAATTAAGCAAGCAGTGTTTAACATGAGCGCTGTGAGATGGAAACACGACACTGCAACCGACAACATGCCTGACGAAAGGATTTAAATATCATCACCTAGTGACTCAATGTTTTAAAAACATCTGCGCCATGACACTCAAGTTTTATCTTACAACAGGTCTTCTCCTGTGAGTTTACTGAATCTCAGTACTGCCTGACTTATATAGACCCAGAGTTTCCCATTACCTGGTTGCTGAAGTATGTAAATATGATGAAAAGATTACTGACAAAATCTGATTTTCTGCGGCAATCAGATTATGAGGTGCATGTAAACACACTCACTGATAAATATATCAGTGGGCTACACCAGTACATCTCCTAGTGCTATCGCATGCTATAAGCCCTGAAAAGACTTGCAACATTGCCTGCGTTCCAGTGGTGAACCATGACTATGGAGGTAGGTCTGGTTTGGGCCATAAATGTCAAAATTAAAATGGGAAACACACACACACACACACACACACACACACACACACACACACACACACGCACACACATGCACACACACACACAATAATGTTAATTTTTGCTAGCATTTTAACCGGTTAGGCTGTTCTAGAATACACATACTTAAAGCATGTAAAAGACATTCCCGATGTATTTGTAGCTTGTAACAGGCATATTACATACATGTTAGTAGCAGTTTTGCAGCGACTCAGAGCCCTGGCAAAGAGCTGTTGCTATTTCTAACACTGGAATGAAACACTTAGGTCGGGCTGCCACGCCAACCTGTGGCCAGTGACATATCTAGGACCTCCAGAAGGCCTACAGTGATGTTCAGCTCCTGAATTCCCAGCCAAAAGGAGAGCTAGCTGGACTGTACCTACTTAGAAACAACTGGGAAAACATTATAAGACATATTTTCATCACACGTCTCAGGACTTAAATCCTTTTGCGTACCTCCAACAATGAAATAAGAGCATAAATACACACCGAAAACCAGCTTTATGTGAAGTTCTAGAAGGATCCAAGGGGCTCCCCACTCAGATGCTAATGTAGGGAGGCTAATTAATATGTAGGAAACCATAAAAACCATGAAAACTATTGAACAGAAGAAGAAGAATGAAGAATATGAGGCATTTGTAGGAAGAAACTTCATTCTGTCAGCTCTAATTTCAAGCCTTCCACCTACACATGTCTACATAAGGAGGTAAATGGGGTAATGTCGCTAATGTTAACTCCAGCTTTACAGCGTTCCCCTGAACCCAACCCTACATTCTTTCTCTGCTGTGTGTTAGAGCCGGGAATTCACTAAACTATGCTATGCTTTGGCCCTCGACGGCTCTGCCGGGCCCTAAAGACTTCATCAGTGTGCTAGCATCATCAGGCAGTAAGTCTGCGCTAATTGCTAACAACATGTCACTCCTCTGATGGGCTGCTCTGCTCTTCATCTGCTTTGGATACGCACCAGAGATGTGCAATCACATGAGGCGCTATGCCGCTTGCAGCCAACTGGCCAATTAAAAACAAACACCTGTGTTAGCGAGCACGCTGGAGAGCACCGTGTGTGTGTTAGGACAACCCGGAGCACTGGGGAGAAGGCCAGAGAGGCCGGCACATGCTCTTTAAAGCACACACACACACACATACTGTCTGAGGACCCAGCCTAATCAGTGAAACGGCAGTCCATCTGTGAGGTCTGCTCATGCTAGGTTTGATATGTCTGATTAGTTTTGGATACGTTTTTGATGTGCTTCTGATTCAATAGAAGCGATTTTAGCACACTGAGCACACTTGATTGTTTCTTACTCTGTACTGTACATGTGTCTGTACATTAAAGTACATCAGACCGCTGAACACGGTGCCTCCACACACGGATTTGTTGGTCGTCTCCACCAAGACAAAAGCGGGACTCGTCACTGAAGATGAACCACTGAGTCACTCCATGACTGTCTGGCATGACACCATTGCAGTCTTTGGTGATGTTGACGTGGTGTTAAGGGCAGTCGTCATAACAGTCTGTGTGCATGTAGTCCTGCGTGGTGCAGCCGTCTGCCAATGGTGCTCAGGAGGGCATCACTGCTCGCTGAATGTCTGCAGTCGTGCCTGTTGGGTCAGTCCGGTACAGCGATAAGGCCTGTCCTTGTTAACATCACATGCACGGGCGAGCGTGAAACTTGAGTCATTCGCATATCTCCCAATGTCAAACCTACCCACCAAGTTTCATTCCTTCTGGGTGCAGCTATATGTGCAACTATTCTTTTGATGGTGAATGTAGTTCATTTCTACTGTGGAGCTATTCAGCAGGCGATGACTTTGCTACAGCACAGAGGGCCATTAAGTTCACAGCTACTTCATATCCTAGGCTTCTCTAAGGAGACATGAAGGTTTGTTAACATGCGCCTGGGCTTGCTGGAGTGAACGAAGGGAGTTGATTGTGTTAATATGTGGCCCCTTCAGCATGTGTCTACCAGTCAGCTCCTATTTGCGTCATTAAAGCCTCCACTAGACTGTGGCCTACAGTGAGGAGGACACAACAACAACACCTACACTCACACCATCACCTTGGATGCTTTCATACACCGAATGGCTGATGGCTGGATGTCACGCAATTGCCTTCTTCTCATACGTATTGAAACTCCTTCGCTTTAAAGGCGTTTGAAACACCTGAAAGGACTGAGTACTAATGAATGCTGACATCACAAAAAAGGGCATAAAGGTTTGACTTTATTGGCCAAAAAGTGGTTAACTCTCCATTTCAATCTCCTCTTCTCCCTTAGTAACCTTCAGAGCTCAGTCTTAGAAGCTGGTTTAGCTTGCTCACCTTCTCGCAATCCAAATAAGGTGAAGATTTCTTGACAGCGACACATCCTTTAAGGCCCATAGCATAGGGATGGACATGGGAATGAGCTCAGATTTGAAGCAAGAATGGAGACTGATGTTCTCCTATCTCTCAAAGATGAAAGCTGTAAGTGCTGTTTATCTTACAGGAGCATTTGGTGGTGTACCAGCAGGATTGTTCTGGTTGTTAGTTAGGGTCGTTTTATTTATAAGCTCTCCAGACAAATAATGAGTCACCTTGTTTGTTTAAGGTGGCAGTAACTTCAGGCTCCTGCAGATGGCGTTGCACGAGGATGATGGGGCTATAAATACCTGTGGGGTGTGAGTTACAGGATCCATAGATTGGGAAGAGGTGGTACAGTGCGGTGAATGTCTCGTTCCATGTGTGGAAAATGGCTCCAGAGCAGATGTTAATGACTGGCTAAAAGGAGTGACTGCATTTGGGAGTGCCAAAGACCATAGTGTGAAGGAAGTAGCTGAATCTGCAGGTGTATGGAAGCGTACGGTCATACGGGTCTACCAGCAGTGGCTAAAATCCCAGTCTACAGGAAATTCTCCTCAGAATTGTACCAGAGACGGCATCCACCAAATCTGGCCCAACTGCGCAATTCTTTGATGCAAGAGTGTCTGAACATTGACGTGGCCTACATCCAGAAACTGGTCCAGTCCATGTTATTTGTGTTTGTAGAGGTATTACATGCTATCAGGACACTGCTGGCGGTCGTCATAATGGTCTGCATGCATGTTGTCGTCTGCCAATGGTGCTAGCACTAACAGGCTGACTCAAGGAGGCCATCACTGCTCGCTGAATGTCCGCTGAATGTCTGGATACGTCACATGTGCGGCTGAGCATGCAATTGAAATCATCTGCATTTCTCGCAACGCCAAACCTACCCACCAAGTTTCATCCCTGTTGGTTGACTCCTTCTGGGTGCAGCTATTTGTTTTGATGATGAGTGTACAAGAAGACACTCATTATGGGCCCTTTAACATAATGAATAAAAACTGCTTGTTTATAATGTATTGTAACTTTAGAGTTTTCCACAGGACATAAATGCTTACTCTGCAGATAAATAGCTTTTAAATTGTTTACAAGTGCCTAAACCGTCTGCACAGTAAACTGTGGGTGGGACACACCATCGCTCGTTTAGTGCATATGCTGTAGACTGACGAGGATTGAAGGCTCTATCTAGTACAAGTGACTCTTGTACAGTCTTGTACTTGTGTGCGTGAACACACGTCTGCAAACATGTGTGACCAGGATGTGTGTGTGTGTGTGATTAATGTGCGCTGTCCTGTGTGAGGTGTTGTGACTCTTTCATCAGGACAGGCTTAGTCTCTCCGCTGCTCTCCCTCTCTTCTACAGCAGATAACACAGCCATCACACTGTCGCCACAGCAGCAGATAAAACACACACACACGCACATGCTTCACAGCTCATGTATCACCATTAGGCGGACCTGAGGGTGACCCGGGCGGGGAAGGACACTAAGCAGCACCGAGTGGAGGGGAAGGAAGGAGAGGCCTAAAGCTCCAGTAGTTCAAACACTGCACTGTAGCTGCAACGCATTCTGATTAGGGATGTCCAGATATGTGTCTTATTCTTTCTCCCCAGTTTAATCATTGGCTGTTCCACCCACAGGCATGGTTGCCACCTATTACACAACGCTACTAAGCTTGGAGGGTCGTTGGAGGGTCGTTCCTGTGTAAGCAATCCATTAGGATCCCTGAGCCAGCAGAATTGTGTTCAATATCATTGGTAGAGAGAGCAAAGTGAGCCCAGGGATTTTACTTTCCCCGCAGTCAGAACGAATTCCCCATGAAGGTGATAGCGGTGGGTGTGGCCCATGAAGAGGATGCCCCCAAAAGTCATGTGAAGCACCACCATGTCTTTTTCAAACTTCTGCTAGGACAACATTATTGGACAGCTCAACATGCTTAGAGGAGAACACTAACTGCTGACTCTGTCATGTTAGCTAACAGATTCCTGAGCTGGCTAGCCTCACTCTCAATGATGTTGGGGGTCGGGGGGGGGGGGGGGGGGGGGGTTCTCTTGGACTCCCGATCACAGATGACCATGGCATCACCATGGATTGAACCTGTGAGCTCCTGACTGGCCAGCAACTGGATGGTTGCACCACCTCCTTTCAACCTACCCCCCGTTTTGCTTGCTTTTAGTTAACCTTCTTTATGATTTGATATATTGTACTTGTCTTTTTTACCTTTCGCTCTTTACAAATTATTTAGTTACTGCTGAACTATTGTCCCTTTTGTTTTATATTTCCATTATTTAACTTATTTTTTTTATTATATATTATCTTCATCACTTTCTTTAAATGGTTTGCTTAAATTAGATTTCTAGTCTTGGATTTTTCCATTATAAGTTGTTTTATACCTCACTTGTTACATATTACATAAGTTCAACTTTTTTTTTCATGTTCTATCTCCTTTTTATGTACTGGCTACATTGTAAAGGAGAGTCACTCTCAAAGTACTCAGAGTTTAAATAAAGAGTTGATTGATCGATTGATTGATTGATCGATTGATTGAGAGTCATGGTATTTTGGGGTCATGGCTTGTCATGCCCCAGAATCTGATTACAGTATTATAGGCAAAGAGAGCAGAGAGACCTATAAACTGAAAACTGGTAGACAGCTTAACATGTAAAATCTGGTAGTAATGGCATCAGTAACTTTTTGTCTAGCTGTTTCCAGCTTTTGTACTTGCTTCACTGTAAAATTCTGTACTAACTTGCTTCAATAATTTGTAATATTTTTTAACGCATTCAATATGGAAATATGGCACTATAAAAAGTTATGGCAGGTTTAATTTAACTTACTTTTACATGTTCAAAAACCATGTTCAGCTTTTTAATATTAGAGTGTCCACTGCTGTTATGCTATGAGTTTGTTCTATAAGGACTCTAATTGTGAAGGTGGGATAGCCGCGGAGCTGCTTTTATGCCTGTACACCAGGAGGACCTGTTGCTCTCGGATTTGAACAGGAAACCCAATTTGCACTACGCATGCGTAAAAATATACACCATTGTCATTGCTGTTTTTACATATACAACACTGTTTATAACGTTTTAGACATACCTAATGCAGAACTGAGCTACAGCTAGCCGTTAGCCAAGGCTGGCCTTTAACAAAGCACACAAATTATGCAGTGAGCTATGTATCTTTTTCCATAGCGGTAAAACACTATATTGTTTTCACTTAATCCAAGTGCTCACTCCACAAATTTAGCCCTGGGTTTCCAGTCGCAAGCTCATTTTAGAGGTATGCGACAAACCCACCCACCCATTAAAAAACTGCTCTGCACTGAGTGGCATGACTGATTTACACTTTTTTCGGATGTACACTCATCGTCACAAGAATAGCTGCACCCAGAAGGAAGTGTGGGATTGCAGTGCTATGGGGAAGGAAGATAAAGGTTACCAGGAACCATAAATGCTATTGAATTTAGACTGATATGGGCAATATTTATCGAGCTACACCAAGTTTCATTCCTGTCAGTTGATTCCTTCTGGCTGCAGCTATTTGTGCAACTATTGTTTTGACAGTGTATTTGGAATTCTACATGAGGAATCTTGTAGTGTGAGGACGCCCTTGTCAAGGAGCAGGTGTAGCGACGATCTGTAGGCAGTAGGAAAGTGGGAAAAAACTCACATTCTGCCAAAACAAAAACACTCATGATAAACGCGTTATTGGGGGAAGACAGTGCATTGTGAGGGAGGCTACTGCTGCTCCACCACTGTGGCTGGGTTTGGAGTAGCTACTGAGTGAATATCCACCTGTGGTTCTCCTCTGTGCTGGAGATGGCCTGTGCGAACATGGGGAAAGGCAGTAAAGCTAGTTTGACAATGATTCAAAAAGATTTTGCAGTCTTTTTTGTCTGCAGAAGCAGCAGCAGGTTTCTCAGTCTCCAGTTTGGCATGTTTATTTCCGTGGGTCTGTGGGATTTTGCCCTGAATAAAAGGTTGTATAGCGTCTGAGACGAAAGCTAGTAGTGTATGCACTGCTATATCGACAAACAACTGGTCGCTAGCAATAAATGCTGCACAGCGTGAGCAGTACAGTGATTCCGAGTCGTGTCTATGTGGTATGGGAAAATCAAGCCTGGTCTTGTATACTGACCAGCAAGCATGGAGAAGATGCCGTATGGTCGTGGGGAAAAACAGACTGCGGTGAAACAGAAACTGAGAGGGTGTGTGATGTGGTTTAATGTGGGATTATATGATCTACTGAGTTCACTCTGCAGCTCGGATTTGTGTGCGTCTGCATGTTTGGGTTGGTACAGCAGCTTTAGGAGACGTCCCACAGGGGCTCGTCATGTAGCAGACAGAGGAGAGACAGGCCGAGAGTGACAGCGAGTGTATGTCAGCTTTAGGAGTCCTGGAGGGAGCAGACACGCTGTGTGTGTGTATATGTATGGCAGATGAGAGTGACAGGACGCAGTTGTGAGGATACAGCACTCTTCATCTGCTAATGTCATCATGCAGCTTCTGCTCTGTTTCAACAGCAGTCGCTCAGGGATGGAGAGAAGCACCAGAAGGGCTGGAATTGCAGGACTACTGGAATGGCCATACTGGGCAGAAGCGGCAGCAGCTAAACCAACAGCTAGTTAGGATCAGTCTTCTCTGTTCTAAACTACTTTAGATTGTGACCACCTGCACTGACCTTCCAGACATTACAGTCAGCATATGAATCACATCATCAACAACAGTCATGTATACATGTGAATAACTGTGTGACCGTGTGATTATTACTTTAGAGCTCAAAAAAGTCACCACACTACTCACGACTCTCTCTCCCTCACTCTCTCCATTTCCTACTCTCACTACCCTTCTTCTATTCTTCACAGTTTTAACCTCTCACTTTGTCTCTGTCCTCTCTCTCTCCCTCCCTCTCTCTCTCTCTCTCCCTCTGGGTTGGTCCCTCTTTCTGCCTCTCTCTATTTTTCTTTCTCTCTGTCTTTGTCTCTCTGTCTCCCTCTCTCTCTCCCTCTCTTTCCCATTCTCTCTGTCCCTCTTTCTGCCTCTCTCTTTCTCTCTGTTCTCCCTCTCACTCTCTCTATCTGCCTGTCTGTCTGCCTCTCTCTTTCTCTCTGCCCCTCTCCCTCTATCCCTCTCTCCTTCTCTCTCTCTTGGTCCCTCTCTCTCTCTCTCTCTCTCTCTCTTTCCCATTCTCTGTGTCCCTCTTTCTGCCTGTCTCTTTCTCTCTGTTCTCCCTCTCACTCTCTCTATCTGCCTGTCTGTCTGCCTCTCTCTTTCTCTCTGCCCCCCTCCCTCTCTCCCTCTATCCCTCTCTCCTTCTCTCTCTCTTGGTCCCTCTCTCTCTCTCTCTCTCTCTCTCTCTGTCTGTCCCTCTCCCTCTGCCCTCTCTCTCTCTGTCTCTCTGTGTCTCTCTCTCTTTCTCCCTCTCTTTCTCTCTCTCGCTGTCCATCTCACTCTCCCTCTCTCTCTGATGGTGGTTTAGTGTTGGTGGATGATGCTGGAATGTTGTTGTTTCATTGGTGAACTGTTCCTGTGTTCTCCTCACCTTCTCTCTTCTTTCAGTCTCTCTATGATGTAGAACTTTAAAATGATGCCTTAATAAAGGGGTTTTAAAGTCAAAGTCTCTCTATCTCTCTCTGTATCGGCTCCTCTGTCTGTCTCCCTCTCTCTCTCTCTCTCTCTCTCTCTCTCTCTCTCTCTCTCTGGACTGTTTTCTAATGTGGTATAAATACAGTAGAGACTAAATTAAATCTTCAGTCATCAGCAGCTACAGGACCACACAGACTCTCACTCAGCGCATGAGTTTGATGAAGAGTAGCTGAAAGCCGTCTCTCACACAAACAAACTCCCACACAGACACACGCGGTGCCAATCTACTAAACACACACACACGCATGCTCGCGCACACACACACACACACACACACACACACACACACACACACACACACACACAGAAACAGATCTGTGCTCAAAGCTCAAACAAACATCTGACATCAGACTCTTGCAGGGCCTTTGTGAGGCCTCTACTGCGCTTCAGCTTCTCAGACACTATTAAACCTGATCATTCAGCACTTTTCAGCTTCCTCTGAGTGACTGGAGCTAAACCCATCCACCTTAACTCCAACAGCCTACACATTCTTTATAAATAGTCCCTATAATCTTCACTTTATATTGATTTCATTGATTATTGTTTATTACAAAGCATTGAGGCACTTGATCTGTACATGGACATTGTGGAGGGCAGGAGCTCAGGAGGGCAAAATCATGGCGAGGAAAGGAAATATGGTGTTAGCTATCTTTCCCAAAGCAGCTGAGAATGTTGGTCTTTCTGGCAGAGTGGGGAGGTGACCACTAGCCTATAGCATATAAGACCACACTGTTACCTCCTGCACCATCTAACTGTAGAGGCAGATGAGTTCTATCTGTCTTTAAGAGGTCCACATTATATTTGGTTGTTGCTTGATATTTCCATATTTTGGAATTCCATGCTTGCGTAAAAGGACATATCAAGGCTTCATCAGCAGGATTTCAAATGCTGCACACGACAGGCAGTGAGCCCTGAATGATGAATTAATTCTGAATTAATAAAAAACCTGTAAAACTGTCTGTAATCTTGGCCTGTGATGGACTGGTGGCCTGTCCAGGGTGTTTCCTGCCTTCCGCCTAATGAACGCTGGGATATGCTCAAGCACCCCCACCCACCCGCCACAACACAGACGTATAAGCAGCTTAGAAGATGAATGTATGAATAGTTCATGTGTTCATACGTAATATGGTCATTGTGTTTACTGTATTCATATAGAAAGTATTAAAACAGTCTTACTCCATTGCTCAGCTTTGGTTGGAGACAAAAAGGTTCAACTCTTCAACCATCCAACTGAAGATGATATGATCAATTGTCTGCGGCATCTAGGTAGGCCTTCTGAAAGCTATAAGGTATATATGCATTTATATGAGTGGCAATCCAATCAGCTTTTATCCAGTTGTTAGAAATGGAGCACAGCCGCGGGAGCTTTTCTCCGGGGTTCTCTACTGACAGAGCCACTGTGAAACGTTAAAGATAAAACGTATGCTAATATGGTTGAAATAAAACATGCAAACAATTTTATCGCTGTTAGTGTAGTGCTAATTAGCAAATTGCTAGAAGTGTTTCTTCCTCTTTCATGAGCACCTGAGGAACCCAAGCTGACCTGCTAGCTCTGTTCTAAAGAATGGCCAGTTAAGACTGGCTTTATGAACTAGTTGCATGTTCTGAGTTGCATGCAACATGATTTCCAAGTCACATAAAGCATAAAGAGTCAAAGCTGCACGCAACGTATTTGGACTACACCATTAGTTTAGGAAAAACAGCAACGGCTTCTGAGTTCTGTGCAAAATTATGGAGCTAATGAATCTTGCTATGTAAATATAATGGGATTACAACAGCAGAATGACAAAGAAGGGAAAACAGGGGTAGAAACAGACATTTAAACAGCTAGTTAAGGCAGCCGGTTACAGAGATACCACATTAGAGGTAGGGTTTGGGTTTGGACATCGTGTCTCCTTTTCAACCATCCAATTAATTCTTTGATCTGGTGCGATCAATGGTTTGATAAACCCATCAGACAATTAATTAGTCACCTGTGACTGAAACGTACCTAACAGCATGTAATACCTCTGCAAATGAGTTCCAGGATGCTTTACATTATGCAAGTCAAGCAAAATTGGAAGTTTCATGCTTCATGCAAGTTTCAAGCAACCAAAGTGGCATTAAATTTAATTATTATGCATACTGACCAAGCAGGACCTTGAAAAGAGAGTAAGTGGACTGCGGGGGTCAAGCATGCTTGCCCCCACACACAAACACACTTACTAGCACACCATGAGAGACTAAGCCATCACTACTGTCTTCCCTGCACATTTTTTCCTTAAAGCACTTTCATCTAGCTCCAAAACTAAATGCATATTTAGCCTGTTCCAAACCCGCAACCTGAAGCTAGGTTTGGTGACGATCTGGACCATGGTGTTAGGTGTGTGGTGCCAGGGCTAGGGCTGACGTGGGCAGGGTTTTGTTTGTCAGACTGCTTCATGACCACCCACTCTAGGGCCACCTTTAATTGTTGCATTTGGAAAATGAGCCACCATTAAAAGCAATGACTGCTATTAAATCAGTGTTAGTGATTAGAGCGCATAAGTCAACATGTGCCTGGACCCTCGTGTGTATAGCGCGGTGGTGCAGGGCAGCAAGCGGCAGCACTTGTCCAGATGTACAAGTGCCTAAACAAACAGCTAGTTAAGATCTCTCTTTCTTCTTTCCCTCTCTTCTGAAACAGCAGTGAAACGGCCCGTAGATTGCAACCACCTGCGCTGCCCTTCCATCCCTTTCCAAACATCTTTCCATACAATCATCAACAAAATTCATTTATATGTTGCGATAATTGCCCCTAATTGTTTCTTTGATGGAAAGCATGGAGGCGGTCAGCATCTGGCCCACATCTGGCCCACATCCAGCCCACGGTCCAGCAGCCGTACTAATGGAGAGCCTCTCAAAGAGCCACTCTGTGCCCAGCGGGAATCCACAGGCCCGCTAATCTACTCCACACTGCCCTTTGGGCCGGGACGGAGGGAAAGCACTGCTGGCTTCCTCTGATGTGGATGTGTGTTGGCCTGTGTGTGAAGCATTAAGAAGCATTAAGCTGTTTGAACCCAACTTGAGCTTCACCTAAATGTACTTTGACTTGAAGGTTAGCTTGACCATGCTAATTCAGGCTAATTTACTTCATATACATGCTAATGCCTGGTCTATCAGTAGGGTCAGTGCTCCATGCAGGCAACACAATGCCACATTAATGTACTTTTGACCGTTTCGCGTCCACATGTTGAGTATTTTACAGTCTCACTGGGTCTTTTATATGGACATGTGTTGACCTGAGTGTGATGATGAGTTGCATGCCCTCTGTGAAACCACAGGGTCTCTAATCCACTATCCATTGCTCTTTGAGCCTGGATGGGGGTGTGTTGACCCGGTCAGATGATAAACGGCACACTCAGCAGGAAACTGAGGTGCTAATGGGCTGCTCTGAGATGGAATGGTGCTGTTTCTCCATAGGGAATGAGTGTCTGGGCCTGCAGTGCTGGAGTCTGGAATGTACAGCAGCACCCTGGAGTTCCCCTCACTGATATACATTCCATATGAGAGCTGGCACACGCACGCATACACACCGATATATAAATTGGCACCAACGTGCTCAAACTTGCAACAGTGCAAAGCACGTTTGTTCGCATTCATATACAGTATAATTATGCATTCACACACTGACACACGCACACACACCCCCACCGAGGAAGAGCACCATTCAAACAAATACGAACACCAACCCAAACAGTCACTCGCAAGACCCCTTTTCCGCTCTCAGCCAGTCACATACACCATACAGGCTAGAACAACAGGTTGTCATTGAGGGGAGTTTATTTCCACTGCTGAGTTTCACCAGCGTCTCTCTTCACTCAGTCTGGGAGTCAGTCAGCAGCTCATCCTCCCCACTGAAGGCGTCTGGAAACTCCTCCAGGAATTCTGCCATTCCCGACGTGTTCCTGCTTCAGGGAATACACGGCGCTCTTCACAAACATGGGGTTGTCAGCTTCAACTGCTGTTGGACTACTTTCAGAACTTTGAGCCATAGTGTAGTTGATGGAGAGCAGTCGCGTAGTTTGAAATTGAGGGTATACTGTGACCAGCTGTTAGCAAGACTAGCTAGCTAGCACACAGCAACATACAGGGGTTGGACAATGAAACTGAAACACCTTGTTTTAGACCACAATCATTTATTAGTATGGTGTAGGGCCTCCTCCTCCTTTTGCGGCCAATACAGCGTCAGTTCGTCTTGGGAATGACATATACAAGTCCTGCACAGTGGTCAGAGGGATTTTAAGCCATTCTTCTTGCAGGATAGTGGCCAGGTCACTACGTGATGCTGGTGGAGGAAAACGTCCTTCTTGGTGGTATGCTGACATTACCCTGGATACCGTGGCTCTTGATACATCACAAAGACTTGCTGTCTTGGTCACAGATGCGCCAGCAAGACGTGCACCAACAATTTGTCCTCTTTTGAACTCTGGTATTTCACCCATAATGTTGTGTGCATTGCAATATTTTGAGCAACACTGTAAAACTGTGCTCTTACCTGCTAATTGAACCTTCACACTCTGCTCTTACTGGTGCAATGTGCAATTAATGAAGATTGGCCACCAGGCTGGTCCAATTTAGCCATGAAACCTCCCACACTAAAATGACAGGTGTTTCAGTTTCATTGTCCAACCCCTGTATGTACACACGCATGCATATATGTACACACACACACACACACATACACATATGTATATATGTCCACACACACATATGTATATATGTACACACACATACACACATATATGTATATATGTACACACACACACATATGTATATATGTATACACACACACACACACACACACACACACACACACACACACACATACACATATGTATATATGTACACACACACACACGTATATGTATACATATACACACACACACACACACACACACACACACACACGTATATATGTATACACACACACACACATACACACATATATGTATATATGTACACACACACACACATGTATACATGTACACACACACACATATGTATATATGTATACACACACACACACACACATACACACACATATGTATATATGTACACACACACACACACACACACACACACACACGTATATATGTACACACACACATAAACACATATATGTATACATATACACACACACACACACACACACACACACGTATATATGTATACACACACACACACACACACACACACACACATACATATATATATATATATATATGCTGGTTTAAGCTGGTGCTTATCTGGGGCTGGTTTTGCTGGTTACTCAGCTTGGTCATGCTGCTTGACCAGCATACCAGCATCCAAACACAACACATAGTTTGGTGGCATGGTGAATCTTTGCTGTCCAAAAACATGTATCTCCATTTGAGCTCTGCAGCTGTCCAAGTTCATGATGATTCGTCCAATAGAAATATACTTCAAAACCAGCTGGAATAAAGTCTCTTTACATGAACTTACACTGAAAGTGAAGAGCTTCTTTGCTCTCTCCCGTAAAGTTACTGTTTTGAGATGCATGTTTTACTTTAGTCAGGCTGGTTCTTCTAGCAGGGTAGTGCTCTAAACCTTACACCAGTATCTCTCTCTCTCTCTCTCTCCCTCTCTCTCTAGGATCTGCATGTGGGGGGCTGCCCCTGTTCGCCCCTTCATTCCTCCGGCTCTCTGTGGCTTTGTTGAAGCGTGCTATTTGGACTGATAGCATCTCAGCGGTACTCCAGCATGTAGGCACTCTAAGCTACTGAGACTATTTAAGAAACGCATGGCCTGCGTGTGCGTGGATGCCTGCTGCGCTGTGGGTGTGTGTAGTAAGTTTCTGTTTGTTATGTTTGTGTTTGTGCGCTGCTGTAATTCGGCTTCACGGCCGTTTGAGCCACAGCTTCTCTTTACAGGCTCCATTAAGACTCAGTGGACTGCTGGTTATCAGCACGCAGCACAGGTGCAGAAGCTGGAGAGGACTGTATGTGTGTGTGTGTGTGTGTGCACTTGTGTGTGTGTGTGTGTGTGTGCGCGTGTGTGTGTGAGGGATCTGGGAGGTACAGAGCTTTGCCTGTTGGGATACTCACCTCAGGATAGGAGGGGCCAGTGTTACAGCTGTGAGCAGGAAGAAACACCAGTGTGAAACTGCAGCTGTCTGCACTGCATAAGAAACAATGAATGTTTTAAAGCAGGGGTGTCCGATCTTACCCACAAAGGGCCGGTGTGGCTGCAGGTTTTCAGTCCAACAAGGCAGGAGATCACATGATCAGTTGTTTGAAGGTTGGGCAGTTGATTAATCAGGTAGAATGAGCTCCTGCTCATTTGGAATAAAAAAAACCTGCAGCCATGAAGACCCTTTGTGGATTAGATTGGACACCCCTGTTATAAAGGAGTACTGCAGCCTTTTATATCTGCTGTACATGCAGGGCACAATCAAGAGCCACATACAGTCATTTCAGTGAGCTCCTCTGTACTTAGAAAAGAGCACAAAACATGTTTACTCCAAACATTCCCAAAACAGAAGCCAGTGGGCAGTTCCTGCTTTCTGTCTGTAAGCGTTTACATTGCTTCACACTGCTTTATCCTTCTGGGCCACTGGGGGCCGATGGAGCCTATCCCAGCATTCAGTTGGCAGAAGGCAGGAGACACCCTGGACAGGCCGCCAATCCATTGCAGTGAAGACGCACAAACATACACACTCACACACTCACCACTAGGGGGCAATTTAGAATCTCCAGTTTACCTGATTCCATGTCTTTGGACTGTGGAAGAAAATCGGAGCACCCAGAGGAAACAGGGAGAACATGCAAACTGCCTACAGAAAGGATCCCGGCTCGGGAATCCGGGAATGACTTTGGCAGGAAACTGGAGCACCCGGAGGAAACCCATGCAGAAACAAGGAAACATGCAAACTGCCTACAGAAAGGACCCCGGACCGGGACTCGAACTCAGACCTGTGAGGTGATAACGTTATGCTCTGCGCCACCATACCACCCACTTTTTAATAGTGATATTAACAACAATAATAACGCATGATTCATAAAATGTGCTTTGCAAGACCCCAAAGACGCTTACAATTATATTAATACATAAACAAAGAATCGGACAATAAAGTGGCACAGTAATACAGATAAGTACTAAAGCAAGACTATAAGCACAGGTTAAATAAAGACTGAAGTCATAGGGAATAGAAAATGGAAGAATGGATGGAAGAGCAGAATAGGCAAGAGAGAAAAGGTATGTTTTGAGGTTGGATTTGAACGTGGGAGGAGAATTAGACTGGACTGGAGAGCATTCCAGAGGAGCAGTGGAGGTCTGATGAAGGAATAGTGCATTCCTGGCTCAGGAGGACCCAGGAGTATGAGTAGGTTTCTAGTGAAGGAGAAGATCAGACAGATAAGACGGCTGTTTGGAGCTTTGAGGTTGAGGAGCGAAGGTTTGAAATATTGGTGGACCACTCTCTGAATTATGGAGGTGTTTCAGCCACACCCATCGCTAACAGGTATGTAGAATCAATCACATTCCATAGACCAGTGGTCTCCAATCCTAGTCCAGGACGAGCAGCAGAGTTGAGTTACAACTTGTGTTGAGCTTGCAGCTGGCCCACCCCTTACTTAACTCTAATACAGGAGTTCCGAGTCTTATCTGCAAGGGGCCGGTGTGGCTGCAGGTTTTCATTCCCAACCTGATTCTACTTCAATAATCAACTGCTCAGCCTTTAAGCAACTGATCATGTGATCCCGTGCTTGGCTGGTATGAAAACCTGCCACCACACTGGCCCTATGTGGGTAAGATTAGACCACCAACGCTCAATACATCTGATCCAGCCAATCAGGTTACTTGGGAAGAGGTTGATTAGCTGGAGCAGGTGTGGAAACTTGTGGCTAGAGCTGTGTAGGATGGTACCTTTCCAAGACTCGATTTGGAGGTCCTAGACGCACTTTGGCGAAAGAATAGGGTCATACTGAAGAGCTCAGTGACTTGAAATGTGCCTCTCTCATAGGATGCCACAAGTAGGTTTGTGAAACGTCTGCCCTGCTTGACCTGCCCTGGTGAACTGTTAGTGCTAATAATGGAAGCATCTAAGAGCAACAACAGCTCAGTCCAGCTCAGAGCAGGTCCACCGGGTGCTGAAGCACATAGCTCATAAAAATCACCCATCTATTTGTTATATCACTGGCTACATGTTTCAAACTGACAATGGAAATACATCAACTTAAAGCCCCATGGAAACATTTCTGTCTAATGAAGTTACTCTTGTTCCACTGGGCCTCAATATAGAGACTATATCTCTTGTAAATTCCTTCACTCCTCTCTATGTAAACTGGGCGGGCCTAATCTTGGGTGATGCCTTCATAAGCATGTAGCGGTGTGGGAATTCACAGAATTTGGCAGGCGCACTTATCCAGAGTGGCTTACAATTTGATCATTTCTTACTGAGCTAGGTGAAGATCGAGTTAGGAGTCTTGCCCAAGGACCCTTATTGGTATAGTGTAGGGTGCTAGCCCAGGTAGGGCATTAAACTCCAGCCTACAGCAGTGTTCAGTGTTACAGTGTTCCTGTGTTTGAAAGGTATATGAAACTATATATATATAAACATTATTCTCTTATGTCGATTTCCATACAGGCTCCGTTCCAGTTCGCGCACCTAATTTTGAACTGTGTAACTGTTGTAACTTTGTACTGTTTACTACAGCTGTGCAGCGCCCTCTGTTGACATTGAAGACGTATCCTTTGACGTTCCTTGGTTCCAATACAAGCTGGTGCAAACGCCGACTGGTTCCCTGGGTCGCAGCAAGGTTATACGAAGCCTGAACGGAACCAGGCTTCTTTTGGTGGAAAAAGGGCCGCTGTGAAAGGTTTGAATTGGGTTTTCTTTGCATTCTTTTGTCATACATTTCGAAACATTCGTTTACTGAATTCAGCAACTGCCTGGTGGTGTCTACAACGAATGTCTTTCAAGTCAACAAGGTTTTATGTTCTTCATGACAGACTGGGTTCTTTAGCTACTAATATCAAACCTGAAGTGCCAAACTTGGGTGTTACCTTTGACTCTGAACTGTGTTTTATCCCGCATGTAAAAGTAGCTTTTTTATCATTTTATCATTCGGCCTACTCAGAGTGACTCAGAGAAGCTTGTTCATGGGTTTGTTACCAGCAGAGTTGATCACTGTAATGGTCCGCTGACTGGGGTTCCTAGGAAGACAATCTAAGCCCTACAACCCATACAGAACCCAGCAGTACGGGTCCTAACAGCAACTAAGAGGAGTTCATATCACTCCTGCTTTAAAAGAGCTGCCCTGGCTGCCTGTATCTATTAGAATAGACTTTAACGGTCTGCTACTAGCCTTTGAGGCTCTAAATAATCTAGCACCATCTTACATCACAGAACTTCTCTCTGTTTGTACTAGAACTCGTGATTTTAGATGTGTAGATACTTGCCTTATGCACATACCTTCTGTAAAACACAGAAAACATGGAGAGACCTCTTTCAGTTAGTGTGGAGCTGAGTTCCAACTTCTATTAGGCAGTCAAGCTCTGTGCTCACATTTACTAAACACTTAAGGATGTATCTGTTTAACTCAGTGTTCAATTAAAATGACATTATCCTGGTATTTATACATTGGATTTGTATCTTTGGCTCATTAAAATATATCTTTTCTGCTATTACTATCTGTAAAGCAGGAATGGAAAGAGGAATGAAAAAAGCTCAACAAATTATTATTATTATTATTATTATTATTATTATTATTAGCACTGCTTTAAGGTTATTCAGCTAGCTCAGTAGTATTTATATATTCATCTCAATTAATATTAGCTTACATTTATGTTCCTTCTGCATTGGGAATGGCAGTATTAAGGGGTGTTCTCCAATATAACCAGAGCAAAGTCTTTCAGTGATTTACGACAGTCAGCAGAGACGTTTCATTCCCAATAAATCTCCGGCTGTGTCGCTCTGGACAGTAACACAAGCATGTTTCAAATGAAGCTGTAAAGGCCTTGTTTCAAAGCTGCTGAAAAGCCATAACTTAACACACGGAGGACGGCCCATCCTTTTCATGTGCTCTCCGGGCCCAGGGTGAGCCGCGGGAGGAGCGCGCCGAGGACCATTTGTTCAGGATTACCGCTCATTTAACAGATTTCCAAAATAGTTTCTTGCCTTCAAAGCAGCGCTGGAGATTCAGTAGCCCCTTTGCTCCTCAGCTCTCGGCTGGGGCCCGATCTGTCTTAATGGGAGCTTATATTGTTGTCATAGCAGTTTAAAAACAGTAGGTAACTGCAGAGTTCTGTCCTAAGACCAA
Source organism: Semaprochilodus insignis (assembly GCA_034552555.1). Lineage (NCBI taxonomy): Eukaryota > Metazoa > Chordata > Actinopteri > Characiformes > Prochilodontidae > Semaprochilodus > Semaprochilodus insignis. Next base: position 10,926,311 of record CM067492.1, on the reverse strand, counting down.
AATCCTTTAGACTTACCCCCTACAAAAGACGTTCGGCAAGGATTCTCAGTTAACGTTCTTGAAAATCAGCCACAAAGTCTCATTTGATATTGTTCTTTTGTTGTCATATTTTGGCATATGGTCTATTTTATTTATTACACTCATTCTCAAAAGAATAACTGCACCCAGAAGGAGATGTGGGATTGCAGTGCTGTTGGGAAGGAAGATAAAGGTCACCAGGAACAATAAATGATGATAAATTTAGACT